>OW679197.1:22702054-23082462 GCA_940337035.1 Agriotes lineatus
GTATTATTTTGCTTATTATTCGATACCATTAGATATTTTCCAAGAACGATAGTTCAACATGAAGTAATTTTGATGAAATTCAAAATGTAGGTGTATCCACCATATTTCCTTAGATAAAAAAATTACCTACTTTAGTTACACCAAATTGGAAAACTCAGATGGGTAGTAGTTCAATCTATCGCCCTTTGGCAATTTTAAGTCACTAGAGGTGGTAGAAATATATTTTTTACAAGTAACACGTCGTAATTTAGAAAAAATTCATATGTAGGTATATCCACCATATTTCGTTATATAAAAAAAAATACTAACTTTAGTTACACCAAATGCTAAAACTCAGATGGGTAGTAGTTCAATCTATCGCCCTTTGGCAATTTTAAGTCACTAAAGGTGGTAGAAATATATTTTTTACAAGTAACACGACGCAATTTCGAAGAAATTCATATGTAGGTAGGTATATCCACCATATTTCATTATATAAAAAAAATTACCTACTTTAGTTACACCAAATGGTAAAACTCAGATAGGTAGTAGTTCAATCTATCGCCCTTTGGCAATTTTAAGTCACTAAAGGTGGTAGAAATATATTTTTTACAATGAACACGACGCAATTTCGAAAAAATTTATATGTAGGTATATCCACCGTATTTCATTATATATAAAAAAATACTAACTTTAGTTACACCAAATGTTAAAACTCAGATGGGTAGTAGTTCAATATATCGCTCTTTGGCAATTTTAGTTTACTAAAGGTAATAGAAATGTATTTTTTTAAGTAATTTACAACACTTCTAATCGAAAAAATACATGATTAACGTGGTTTGTTGCAGTAGGTGGCCGTGATAATTAGGCGGCCATGCTTTTGACGCAGTTAGCAAACGGAGACAATTGTCAAACGTTTCTTGTGAGCATTTGTGTTAAAAAATTTGATAAAAATGAAATGCTTTGAAAAGTATAATTTATGTAAATATTGCAAAGAGTTGAGCCACATGCAAATATGCCATCCTAATTTAATATATTTAACGAATTTAATCAAAGATTGTGAACAGGGAGTGTTAGAGTCGAATGGCTTGTTTAAGAAAATCCAAGAAAGTCTGCTGCGGATGTCAAGTAAATATGGGTTTATGCCTAGAAGAAATTTGAACAAAATTGTTTCAAAATATTACATATATTTCTTAAAACACAGACATCTAATTAATTCGTCACCTTCCTATTCACCATTAAGAAGGGAGGATGTATTAGAAGAATTCAATGAACATTTAAATCTTGTTATGTATGTAAATCCTACGTTTTAAATATAATTTGTTAATGCACAATTAAACAAATTGTGCAATTTGTGTCTTATGTTAAATTAAACTTTATAGGTAATAATAAATAAAAATGTTAATTCCTAGAAATCTCGTATTATTGACAAGTATATTATTTAGTGGTTGTAAAGAAAATAGATAAGATGGCAATGTGTAGATCATATGTGTTTATCTTCTCAACTGTCAAAAAATTTCCACTTAACTATCGTCTCGCCACGAAAAAATTTCCGGAAATTTTTCTGGTTGTCATAGTAACAAGTCAAAATAAAGGCAGTTTATTGGTTGTAAAGTAGAGGTGTGGAATTTTCGGGGTGAATCCAATACCTCCTTTATTGTAAAAGGAAGTAATTAATGGAGAAACGAATAAAAAGAGAAAGTGTATAAGTCCATCCGCATCAATACAGGTATCATTTACCAAAAGGCAAATCTTGCTTGTTTGTATCAAACAAACCTATACAATAGAACACTTAAGCCGTCTAGACTTCTAAACTTTCATATTTCTGGTAATTAATCGCTGTGCAGAATCGGCGCCCGCGGATATTCCCGAGGCGCTTTCGAGTTGCACTAGCAAGTGAAAGTCCCAGATATCCATTGTATCAGGCGGCTCTTCTATTTTTATCATCTTTGCTCAGAATTACGAGTCCCTTGTAAATATCCCACGCCCCTTAAATAGCTGCACACCCAATCAATAAAGACGGCCTGTTTGCCCCGAGCCTGTTCGGAAAAATCCCGGGTGAATATTTTAAGGCATCCTTGAGCACCGCACACAGACTTCTGTAACGGTCTGCCGCAACATTTAATGCATTACCGTCGCCGAATGTAAGGCAATTGTCAGGTTCACATTAGCGATTGCTCTGAATGCGATTTAATCGCGGCCCTAATAAAGCTTTCAGTGCAAGCGGTGTATCGATTTCTACCCAATTAGCAATTATAATGTAGCTAGGTGTGGATTTTCGAGTTAAGGCGCATGGCGTTTGTCTTTTAACGGTTGGTGCAGCGGGCACCAGGGGCAGCGGTTAGCTCTTTGGAAATATAAATTTGACATTGGGCAATTTTAAGAACGGTAGCTAATTTAATTTTTACAAAAGTAGGATATTTGCAACTTTATTCAAAAATAGCCTTTTGGAAAACGATACAGAGATTGGTTTCTAAAAGGTTTGTACATGGAATCACCATGGTTTCCTGAGGAACCTTAAATTTCTAATCTTTCTAATCCAAATATACTTCGTTAAGGCAGTAGAGACTATTGAAAACAAACGAGGAAAGTAGATAGGCCATATATTGAGACACTGGATTTATGACATCAATAGCAGAAGGTAAACACACTCCGATTAGGATATCTAAACCAACTTATAAAAAGGCAAGATGTCTCAACTACTTCGACGTAAAGCAAATACGCCCAGAAGAATGGGGAAGGCGGGACTGACAAGGAATACAGCTTGCAGGGCCATTGTCATTATTGAGGTCGAAGGGGCTTCATCAGGAAACGCAAAAAACCGCGGTAACTCAGCATGTAAACCACGTCAGAGGCGAAACTCTTGTAACGGTCGGAAGGGAAATTCTCGCCTTTCTCCTTCCGATCGTTAGAGGAGTTTCGTCTCTGGCGTGGTTTACACGTTCAGTTACCGTGCTCTTTTGCTTTTCTTCCTCATGAAGCCCCTTACGAAAGCGGGCGCAACGTTGAGTTCTTCGACCTCAATATTGGCACGGTCCAATCCCGAAAGCCGTTTGTTACTTAATACAGTGAGAGTTTTTTCATGCCGAACATATCAAACTCACACATATTGCAAACTGATTAGGTAACATAGATAACCACTATTGTCACTTAGCAACTCAGTTGTTCGTGTTTTCCCCTATTTTCGATTTAAAAAAAAACACCCTGTATATTCTTTGTTTATTTCAATGTACTCAAGGAAAAGCAACATTATAGGTGGAAATAACAAACAATTTGGATTTTTTGAGTATTTTCTTCAGTATCTTCTTTCATTATATGTTCGATTTTTCAAATAAAGATGGCCTTGGTAGCACGGCAGATCAAAAATCATTTTGTATTCAGGTAAAGCACTATTTTCTGAAACCGTTATTTTAAGTATGGAAAGTATCTTTACGAAAACAGTATTGAATCTACTTTCATGTCTCAACTGAATGACTTATTTCAAACAGCCGCCTCGTCCTGTAAAGCATCACTTTCTTGACCTTATGTAATATACTATTACTGTTCTAAATACGGCAAAATAAGAAAGTTGTTCGGAACGTAAAATTATGAATCAACATTTTGGGAAGATCTTTTATGAAATAGCTTCAAGTGCTACAAGCTACGCCTTATAGAACGTAAACAAAATTTTAGTCAAAGCGCTCGTGACACTTTATATTATTAATGAGCCATATTACAAATGTAATTTTTCTTACAAACTACAGTTATATTAAACAGTTTATTCAATGTTAATAATACAGTGTCAGCCTTTGTTGAGTAAAAACACAACCACCAATAAACTTACAACTATCATTGTACACCACAGTTTTGAACACGTCTGGACCTGCCGCCATTTTTTCAGTGAATTTTAATATACATATTTCATTGTAAAAATGATTTATTTTTTCATACGTTTATTCATTTTATTTTCTATATAATGTACATGTGTAATAGTACATAAATAGTAGTTTATTTATCTAGAATGGAAAGTGACATTTTAAAGGACGAAAAGTTGTTTACGGCCGAGGCGTCAGCCGAGGACGGAATTACTTGCGAGGACCTTTAAAAACACTTTTCGTTCGTGGTGAATACAACGGTTTAGTTCATATTGCAAGTTGAATGAATTTTAAATAAAAAGTTGTAAATCACTTCAAATTTCATATCAACAACTGACGTATAATTTTAAAGTAGTGGTACTTGAACTTTAATATTTTACTTTAAAGTACTAAGACTTTAATGTTCCATTTTTTGTACCACAAATAGTCCGAAAATAGTTATTTATCTACGACAGTGTGTAATATTGCCTTTTAGTTGGCAGTTTTAAGTTTGTAAAACGACTGTTTAATAACATGTTCTCATTAGTTTACGTCGTCAGTGGTAACGTGTTTAAGAAATTTCATTAGGCACGTTGTCAGTAAAAACGTGTTTTAAAATTTTTAAAACACGCAAAATTACGACCGGTTGCTAGTAATCCTAATTTACATTTAAAAAAAAAATTATATTTACCGTGTTATCTAGATTCGATAGTAGATAAAATATTGTACGATACACATGCGTAAAGCGTCTTTAGTCACAATAGTTACAATAGTTTATCTACGATAGAATCTAGAAAACACGGTAGATATATAAAAAAAAATAATGTGAATTAGGATTACCAGCAACCGGTCGTAATTTTGCGTGTTTTAAAAATTTTAAAACACGTTGCTACTGACAACGGGGCTGACTCGCGTTTTAACTCTGCCCCACTCGTGACTAAAGAGTAGCTTTACGCACTTGTATCGTAAATTACTATTTTGACATGAGTATGAAATAAATAAAATAAAAGGCATATGCTTTATTAGGTATTCCTCTATTTTACGTAGCTATAATTTCTTGCACATAATTCACGTTTTTGACGGAAGATTGATATCGTCAGGTTGTTATGCTGTAAAATTCGCATTAATTTTTCGTTTATGTTGATTCCATTCTATATAATATGTTCAGGGTGGCCCTAAAACAGACCCAAAAAATTTAAAAAATTCTCGCAAGAGTCAATTGAACCATTTCAATAAAGTGTGACTGACAAGTCTAATGAAAGCACTGTCTGTGTATGAAAATTGAACAAAACTAGAAAACGATTAGAATTGCAGTTTTCTCATAAAATCAAGCACAAGAGCCAACGTGAAGCAAGCTGCGGCATGGTAATGGCATATGGCATACCATACTCGTGTAAAAATAACACGTTTCATTTGGTCATACAAAATATAAGTTGCTATAGTTGTTCGTTGGTGTAACGATTTGCTTAATTTTTAATATTTTGTCATTATTTAATATACTGTGAATGTTGCTATTATTATAAACAAATTTGCTGGTAATCGATGAATAAAACTGGTGTAGACAATAGTTGTTGAATTTAGTACAATGAACAGGAAACAAAGCATAATATTACAGCAATCAACCACTTTTGTTTTGTTAGATTGTGTTCAATTAGGTATGATTTACAGGGTTTTCCGATTGCTTTTCACCGGTTATCAAATGTAATTCAGTTTTGTCAATATTGACAAGTGTTGACAAGATGGAAAAGCATTTAAGATAAACTGAAACATTACTGACCAATCAGTGGCGGCCCACCATAATGATCCAAGGAGCCATAACTAACTCTATAATAAAAACAAGTCATTATAAAAATATACGAAAGAACATCTTTTTCTACTTTTTTTATCATTCTTAGTGATGACCGAGACAAGAAATCTTGCAAAATTTGGAAAATTTTTGGTCTTGTTAAACACTTCTAAGAGCGTGTATTGTCTTGTTTGGCGAGAATCTGGCAAAATGAAAGCGAGATATTCGATTTAGTTCATCATCTTTTATTAGCCTGTACATTTTGGTAAAACACATTTAACGTTCGGTTGGCTTTACCATCAAAATTCTCCACGGGCCGCCACTGATATCAACATAGCAAAACTAAACTTTAAACTAGTGGCGGGAAATTTGAAAATAGGAACCAGGATTTAATATTAAACACTGTTGTAATAGTATAATAAAACGTATTACTCTATGCTATCAGCCGCTCATGATCTAAGTACCTATACAGGGTGTTTTTAAATCGCTAGACAGCCCATAACTTCGTTACTAATGGAGATTAAGCAAAACTTTTGTGTTTAAATGTCAGTATGCAGCCTAGAAATTGTCATAAACCAATTTAAATCAGGGCCTACTATTTTTCCAACAATTTGTAGGCTGCATACTGGCATTAAAACATTTTTTTTTTATATTTATTATTAATAAAGTTACAAGCTGCCTATCGATTTACAAACACCTTGCATATTTATGTTTATTAGCTGTTTGATAATTGTTATCATTGTGAGAAAGTGGTCTATAGTGCTGTAATTTTTTTCATGCTCTATTTCAGGAGGATGGAAATCGTTTCTCTTTCTTATCAGTATATCACTTTTTTCAGACATTGTTTAAGCCTATTTCTTTGTTATTATTTAATATAATATTCCATTTCTTAAGAAAATAGGCTGATAGGTACACAATAATTTTCTTATGTATTAATATAAAATTGACGTGTTTATTCTTCAGGTATTTTGCGACACGCAGTGTTTTAAACTGTCGGGAAGTTTTTACCTTATTGGTGAATTAAACTGCGTCTAGTAACGATTACCTATAAAAGTTTCATTTATTTTAATTATCTTCAATTTAATAGCATATTAACTAGAACAAATGCTAATCTATAATATGATTTTATAAACAAGAAGTTAATTATGGGATAAGGATTAAGAGTAAATTGTAAATAATTCTAGAATGGATAACGAGTGGAAAGCTTGCTTGCCATGTCAGTGAACAAATGATTTTAATGACGTCATAGTAAATAAAGATTGTAACTATTTTTCTCATGTGTGGCATATTAAAATTCTTATCAGGTACCTCCTAGGGGTACAGCTTTCTAGCTATCGTTTCGAAGGTCTTTCGTTACTAATTATTGTGACTACTATGTCGTCATTCATTCTATCCAAATTTGTGTTCCAGAATCTTCTTTGGATTCTAAATTTAATTGTTCACTTTTTATTTCGGTATTTGGTACACGGTCAAATAATGAATTTCTCGCTATTGTTCTTACTATCTTCACATCTGTTGCTGTGGTCAGCCTTTTGGTTCTATACTTCATTAACGAAAAGATGTAAATTTTGATTTAATGGAACGGGCTAGATTGCAGAAACCTGTTTACCAATAGCAATACTCGATTCAAATTCAGCGCTCATTTGTGGGAGGGGCTTCTACTCGATCTGTTGGTTAAACGTAGTATAGCTGTGTCAGCCATCGTTTGTATTGCGTATGAGGCAGTCAGAGATGCGGTTTTTAATGATCGGATGAATACATTCTTGACAGTAAGCTCTTTAAGTTCTGCATCACCTCACTTCTTTAAGATGCCTATATTCCGCTATTGCAAAGCAGGAATATATTCCTAGCGGCCTGGAACTTCTGGGCCGTTGCTCCGTTTCGCTTAAATCGTATGTCTTCCTCTGATCCTACCCGTTTTAGTTCGTGTGTAACCAATATATTTAGCTTGGTGCAATACCATCCGAAATCTACGCTCATCACGTTGCTAAAAAAAGTTTGATTACAAACTCTCAAAGGTCAATGCGTTACATAAAACCGTTAAAATGTTTTTATTAATTAAGCCTAGGTTATATTTGCAGTTTTGAAAGATTACTATTATATTTTCTCCAACCTCAAGTCGGGCTTGTAGAAGCAAAACATGTTAAATCGATCGATTATCTACTGTTAGTAAAGTTGTATTGCTTTAACAGTTAATTGCTAACATACTAAACAATGTTTATCGCCATAGGTATGTATTCATTACTTAATACCAAGAGCAAACGATGTCCATTCTGTTAATATTATACAGTAGATACAAAGATCTTGAGTCGCTTCGAGAACATATATTGAAATGTATATATTTGTTCATTAACATAGATCAACTGGACTACTAGATAGGTCCAGGTTTATATACTTGAAACGAATTAAAATAATGTTAACAATTTTTTATAACTTGATGTAAAACCGCAAGTGGCAGTTAAACTATCCAAATATGTAAATGTTTCTTGGTATCATAAATGCTACCACTTTTTGCCATGCTTCTCCATGACGTCGGGAATTGTGATTCGCAACTTTTAGGATTCTTCTGGAAAAAATTAGTAATCTGAACGGCGACTAGTAGGCGCTAATATTCTCTACAATGCCGTTTACATAATTGCGGTTTCCTTACCTGAATCTTGGCCTTTTTTGTAGGTTCAGTATTCAGTAAGCATCCGGTTTGTCCAAATACGATTGTATTTAGTCATTCCTACACTGGAGAGACCCGCTGGGAGGTGTCAGTACTGTTAGTTAAGTGCTACAAATAAATGGTGGTCCTGGTAGTTTTAGAAAATTTACAACGTGCACTGCACATTCACCACAGCTACAGGTCCAACTGTCTCGATAACTAAAAATCTGGTGTGATACACTCACACAACTTCCTTTTACAGTGATCTTATAATTAGCCAAAATTTTGTTTTTTACTTTTTCAGCATTTGTCAAAAATTTTCAAAAATTGCTTATTCTACAAAAACTGTACAAAATACAGCGTTAGTTCAAGAGACAATTTTTCTCTAAAATTTTAAGCTGAATTAAAAAATGTAATAATATACTGGATGTTCTATTTAAAATACGAGTTAATAAAAAAAGAAAACAAAAGAAACCCATTTTAGAGGTATTCCACTGAAAAATCGCTTGCTGTCGCTTCTCCATAGTACACAGAACTTCTATATGAAGTTTCAACGCCATACCTCTTCGTTTTTGAGATATTCTGTTCACGGACACACAGACAGACATACAGACAGACACACAGACAGACACACAGCCCAATGAACAAAAAAATGTTTTTTGGGTTCAGGGGACTCGAAAACGTGAAGATCTGTTGAAAACTCAATTTAGAATTGTTGGGGTGAATCCAATACTTCCTTTATTGTAAAAGAGAGTAAAAAGCTAACGCCATATTAGGGTAAACTAGCCTGGAACATTAATAAACCTAGCATTAATTCAAGAGCAGCATTTTTTCTCTTCTGGTAAATACATTTTGAAGTTGTAGAATGTACTATACGCCTAAAGTGTACCATTTATTTAACTCCATATAAATAAGCTACTAGCAGTACTAGATCGGACCGTAAACAAGCTGTACTACTCTGTAATTTGACATTTTGGAAATACGTAACTGTCTCTCAACCTTGGAAGCTTTTGTCTAATTACTCTTAGTCTGCATAAAGTTAAAAATTTACAGAACATCCTGTATAAGTATTATTTTCTACTACCTATTTAATTTGTATGCGAAATCGGTTTTGGGAAAACTTGGATTTCGGTTCGGGCTTGGTGGCTCAGTGGTCCAGCTTATTGACTACTGATCCAAGGGTCGCCAGTTCGATCTTCGGTTCCGGTGAGGTTTTTAAAAATTAAAAAAGCTACAGAATTCCATCTTAAGGAAGATGTAAAACTTTGGGATCTATGTTACTGGCATCCAAAAGATCCCTCGTTAGGGTTAGAACTCCATACAGAAAGTCTTATAGAAGACTTAATTTGGAATTAACTTGAATTCTATGCTAAAATAAACTAATCGGCATCAAAATGTGTTTACTAATGAATACAATTTCGTAAGCACTACAGTTTTGATGTGATTTTGTTTACTTTAACAAGAAATTAAAGTTAACGACAAATTAGTGGTCTTTAGAAGACCGGTTGTTAGTCTCTGAAACATTTCAGTAAGACGATGACTATTTTGACCATATCAGTCGGTATCTTAAGATATCTGGTGCTCCGCATGCATAGACCTTGTCGATAACAAGCAACAACAAATTATTTCTTGGAATTGTGGAATTCATTATAGTGGTCGCTGTAAAATGGAAGTAGCGATTGTAAAAGGATTCATTAACCAAACTGCGAAAATTCTGGTATCTGTAAAAAATTTGATTTTTTTTGTAATGCGAATTTTGTTTTTCTCTGGGGTACAAATTATTGTCGAAAGAAACAAATTGAAAATGATGTATGTATCTAGTGTGTAATTTCTGGTAACGAAACTTCCTTAGTTTAGCTTCTTGAGAGTAGTAGTTGTTAGGTTGTTACATACTGTTTAGTTATTTGCAAAAACTAAAATTTGATATTCCCTTTAATTGCAGTTTTTTGAAAGACGATGACATGTCTTTTGTACGATAATCGTGATACTTTTGTTTATTGTTACTTACTTGAAGACAGTTCAATATTTTCCATGCTCCGATGTTAGTTTTCAAAGTTTTTATTATGTTATGGTTGT
This sequence comes from Agriotes lineatus, assembly GCA_940337035.1. NCBI lineage: Eukaryota > Metazoa > Arthropoda > Insecta > Coleoptera > Elateridae > Agriotes > Agriotes lineatus. Next base: position 22,712,376 of record OW679197.1, read on the forward strand.
GTGCGTGCGCGGATGGCTCGAGTTCGGAATGAAAACACTTGTAAAACGGTAGAATAGTTTAGTGTAATGCGAGATGCTAGTGCTGATTGTACTCACTGAAGATTTTGCTCTAGCTGATCGAGCTTACCGACAGCAGCACTTTTACTTATAACATAACCAAAGGGGCGAATGCCCCTTTCCAGAATTGCCGTCCCGTTAAGACAGGGCGTTCTGGCCGTGAAAATACCGTTAGGGTACAAGTACAGTTAAACATTACAGTTAGGAATTTTGCCGCTGGTGGCAACCCTTTGCCTAGGATCGGTAGTGTGGAATTGTTTGGTAGTGGTCAAATCCTGTCAGAAAGATTTTTATTTTATATGAGCATTGGCCATCAAAGGAGAACAAATTGACGAAAAGTGCGAGTGTTCTTTTCCTAAAAATTTGGTCGAGTTTACGTGCATTCTAGACAAGAGTTTTTCCATCTTGATTCTATTGTCCTTATGATGTCATCTTTCCATTTAGTTTGTGGACGACCAATTGTTCTGCCATTCTACGGTTTCCATTCGATGACTCGTTTTGTCCATTTATCGTGGTTCATCCTTGCCACGTGGTCTGCCCAATTCCATTTGGATTCTGAGATTATTTTGGTTATATCGGATATTTTTGTTGTTCTCTATGTATCCAGTCGCTTTTTCTTCGATCTTCAACGAAACATTGATTTTTCCATCGCTCTTTGTGTTGTTTTGAGTTTATTTACAATGCTTTTATTTGTCCTTTTATGTCGAGATGTTTGCGCCGTAAGTAATTACTGTTAAGACAGATTGATTAAATATAAATATCAAAAATGACATCATTCAAAGAACAACTTGATTCAATACTTGTATTCTCGGATGTATTTAATTTTTGAATTTCTAAGAATAAAGTTTAGCTTTCCGAAGGCCGTCTAATAACGCAATCTTATTCTTCTTCTGATTGGTAATTTCTTTAACATTTCCATTTGATGTTACCTACTATCTCTTCGTCGATTTGTGCTCGTTGTTGTGGGTAGTACATACGATATACTTTTTATCTAATTAATTCGATATAAGGGTGATCTCATCTGCAAAACGTAGATTATTCAGCATAGTTTCGTTGATATTCACGTCCTTATCCTCTCAATCTAGTTTTTTTAAATGCCCTCTAGTATCATGGCGATGTGAATAATTGTGGAAAGATTACGTCTCCCTACCTGGTTCCTCTGCCAATTTTAATTTGTTTAGTGTTTACATAGGCGCGTAGTTTGATTGTAAATATAGCTTGGTCGTATACGTATGTTGCTGATAAGATTCGAGTATCTGAAATCAATTCGGCTGTTATCAAGTGCTTTCAGTATGGCCTATATCTCGATCTAGTCAAAAGCCTTCTCGAAATCCACAAAAGCGATATGTACTGGTAAGTTGTACTCGTACTGTTCTTAATATGTATATTTATGTGGTCTATTAGTGCTGTATTACCTGTCCTGTCCAGGTGGTTGGTACAGATCGAGGTTGTTAATTATGTAGGCTAAGTACCGTGCTTTTCTCTTCAGTATTTAATTTCTTCATAACTTGGGATTGGTGTATGTGCTCTTCTTAAAATACGATTGTATTACAATATATGAGTTCAATTCTTACATGTAAGTAATGTCCCGAGGAACTATGAAATTTCCTGAATATTTCAGAGGCAAGAGGGGCGTGACAATTTATCGAATTGAAACATTTACTCATACAACTCTGTTCATTGGACTTTGTGTTGCATCGGCCATCTGAATTAAGGTCCGGAAATCTCGAGGAATAATTTTCGTGTAATCAGTTTTTGATCAGTTGAATTAAAAGAAAACAGAATAATTTGATTGGTCTAATAATTATGAGCTAAATTGTCGCAATTTTTCATGTGATGAGATATCGTAATATAGGTACGTATGCTGCAATATGAGGAAAAGGGATGTTAGAATTAATTTTCGTGCTTTTTTCCAACTTGCGCTTTTACGGTTTTACATTAAGGAATATATGTCAAAAATAGAGTAGGTATTAGGCTGTCTTAAATGTGGTGCAAAACGTCCAAATAATTTTTTGCGATTTTTTTCCAATTTTTTTCAAATAAGAATTAATTTAATATTTATCGGAAACGAGGATACAATAATCTAATAATATTAATAGAAATTACCAAAAGTCTAAATATGAGGAATTGTTCTATTATGAAGAGGAAATAGATTGGCTACTTACATTCTATATGGTTGTTGATAAATGGTGCTAGTAGTAGGTTATTTTATTATGCATGTAATTTTTTATATTGTTTGAGTATACATAATAATATGTACTCGTATATGCAACGTGTTTCACTTCTCTGCTTCATATCCCTGTATCCTTATTTATCTTCTGATCGATTTCAAATATTAGTCAGTTACACTAATCTTTACAAGGGATATTTTACAATCTTAAAATAATTGTACTGCAAACCAGCAGCCTACTGCGGTAAAAAATTAATGCTAAAAATGGAAAAGTTTTTAAAAGAGTTGCTTATAATCACAAAAATAGTTTAAATCCAAATTTTTATCGACAAATATTTACTTTTCACCAACTAGAGGCACCGTCTTTAGTTGTATTCCAGCTATTCTTTAACGTGTTATTTAAATTTGCAGGACGCTTAATTGATAGCTCATAAACTATATTTTGCCATGTTGTGTTTTATTAAGACAATAATGGAATTTTAATTCATTCACATTGTAAAATTTATGAATTAAGTATTAACAAAATTTGGAGTTCGACTATTTTTGTAATTCTGAGCAGCTTTTGTTAACATTTTATAGAGAAAATTGAAATCGATCAGAAACTAAATAACGAAGATGCAGGGGTGTGAAAGCGAGGAGTGAAACACACTGTATATAGAACGAGTGGTATATTAATTACAAAATGTGGGAGCCTATACCATACTAAAAAAAAATATACATATACTAAACAAGCTCCGCTTTGTGGCAGTTATAAGTAGTAAATAGTAAAAGATTTCAAATGTTTGTCACTAGTTCGGGCATGTATATCTACTTCGTATTGATCTATTCGGCTCATTTGTTATGTTATTAGTCACATTTTTAGTAATTTTCATTTAAACAGTACTCTCTGGAGATAAAAATCCAGTGTATCAAATCTGGTTGATTTAACCAATAATAATAATTAGGTGTTCCTGGTTAGTCCTGAAGACGCGAGTAGATGAAAACTCCCGAAACGTTGTGTGATTTACACCCTAGACCAGTGGTCGCCAACCTCTTCAATGTGTTGAGCTACTTGTTAATTTTGGAATAAACAGCAAGCTACCCACACGGAAGCCACGTAACGCAACGTAAATGAAATAATCCACAGTTAATTTATCATTATATGTATTTATTTTACTATTTATTTAACTGGTAATACATAATACATAGGTACTAATAATAACTACATTCCTACCTACCAAACGAAGTTGTTTGAAAAATAAACACAAACTTTTATCCAGCCACAACGGCATGTCACGTAAGATTTAAAAATAGTTAATAATAACAACAAAAAAGTAACGCACTATCATGAACATAAACATTGAAAAATAAAAAAGCACGTTCAATGAGAAGGCTGACACTCAGACTCATCGATAATTTTTTTAATGTTTGCAGTATAATTTGATACAGCCATTCGAATACAATTATCCAAATGTTCATCTGTAAGTCGATTGCGATATTTGTTCTTAATAAACTTCATATTGGAAAAAGAAGATTCACACAAATAGGTTGAACTGAATAATGCTTTCACTTTCAAGGCAACACGGCATAGAACTGAATATTTGTCTTTACTTACAATAGGCCAGATACATTTGGTACTTGAGACGTAACGATTTTAAGGCTAAATCATTTTGAAAATCAATTACTTCCATTTCTGTTGCAGCGATGTCTTCGCCAAAGTTCTGCATAACACAAGTTGCAAACTGTTGGATATCAATTTCCATAAAGGGTGAAACAACAAACTGCGCTACTAAAGCCATTTCGTTGAAATCCTTAAAACGATTTTTGAAGTTATTCTTCAGGGTAGAAACTATGTCTACATGATATTTGCTGTCATAGGGTTCTAATGGATTTTGAGATATTTTTTCTGAAAGAATAGGAAAATGCTTAGCATCGCTCTTAATTAGGTTTTGTTCCCAAAACTCCAGCTTTTTGATAAATGCTTTTATATCAGAAATCATTTCAGCTAGTTCTTTGTCTCTCCCCTGAAGCTGCAAATTAAGTTCGTTTAATTTCTCGGTAATGTCCACGAGAAAACCAAAATCTCTAAGCCAGATTGAATTTTCTAGTTCCGGAGTCGGTTCATCGCGTTTTTTGAAAAATTGAACTATGCCAGATAGGACATCATTAAAACGTTTCAGCACCCGTCCTCTACTTAACCATCGGACTTCAGAGTGAAGGAGTAGGTCGCCGTATTGACAGTCAACTTCATCGGCCAAGGTTTTGAATAATCTTCTTTGTAACGCTTGAGCTCTAATCTTGTTCACAATTTTTACCACCAGTTTCATAACGTTGTTTAGTTTCAGGAAATTTCCACATAATGCTTCCTGATGGATAATGCAGTGGTAAGAGAGAAATTGCGGAAAAGTTTCATCTTTACGACATAACGCCACCAGACCCTTATCAAAACCCACCATAGCTGGAGCGCCATCGGTTGTCAAGCCTACCATTTTCGATATTGGAATTTTCTCGGAAGAAATAATATTTTTTAAATGAGAAAACAACTCCTGTCCAGTAGTGTGTCCTTTCAGTGGAATAAACTTCAAAAGATCTTCTTTAATCGTAAAATCACTAAAAACCATCCTGACGAACACGGCCATCTGGACAGTGTCAACGACATCTGTTGATTCATCCAGTTGAAGTGAAAAATAAACACAGTTATCTAAGTCAGTTCTTAACTGTAAAAAAATATCATTGCTCATTACTTCTACACGTCTCATCACTGTATTAGCAGAAAGTTGCATAGATTTTATAGCTGAAACTATCTCGTCTTTGTTTCTAAAGTTGGCAAATAACGAGTCAGCAGCTTCTAAAAACGCCTGTTTTATCATTTCCCCGTCTTCATAAGGTTTCTTTTTTTGTGCAATTATCTGGGACACACGGTACGATGCTTCAGTTGCAGCCTTATTTTTGTCGATTGTTCTTAAAAATATTGATTGTTATCCAATTAACTGCTTTTTTAACTGTTTCAGTTTCTCCTTTCTGGCGGCAGAATCTAGTGGGAATGATTTTTCAAAATTAGAATGTACAGTTTTATGATGTCTCTCAATATTTCCTTTTTTAGCAACGGAGACCGAAGTATTACATAACAAACACACATTTTTATCTTTAACTTCTGTAAAAAAGTATTGTTCTTCCCATTCCGAATGAAAGTGGTATGTCTTTACCTTCTTACAACTGCTTGCCATAATATTATTTTTTGTTGTTCACTACTAACCCAACCGCTGGACGTTGGTTACGCGTTCAGTTTTAAACTAAGCGCAATGTCGCCGCGCCGTGCGTATTTATCCCGTTCAAAGCAATCCAGATCGTTCTCGAACACTAACGCACTGGTCCGGCTGGTCGGTTCTAGCCGATTCTAGCCGATTGTAGCTTGATGGCGTCAGCGGCAGATCGCTCGCCGCAACGTTGCCGCTGTTTATGTTTAATATTATGACAATCAGATTTTTTTGTGGAATTTTAGGAAGCTTCTCTGATTTTGTATTTTTTAAATTAAAATCGTTGTGAGAGCTACCAGAATTGCCCCCGCGAGCTACCGGTAGCTCGCGATCGACAGGTTGGCGACCACTGCCCTAGACAGTGGAAAAAGTCCGAAAAACATATCATAATAGACCACTGCCCAAAAATGACATTCAGATAACAACCAGTGTAATTGTTTATCACGATATGGTGCTCCGTCGTGCTGATACTAAATATTGTGAATGATAGCAAGTGTTAAATTTATGCGCATACAGTGTTGTTGAATAATATTAGCTTTCATCTGTTTAAAGTTTGCCATCGAACTAGTTCATCGTTCTGTCCAGTCTTTACTGTTATATTATGAGCTGATGGAGAATGTGTATTTAATTCTACAATTTGTTTTAGTATAAATAAACTGCGGTCACAGATCAATTGTTATTTGCTGTATAGTGCTTGTAACGGGCGTTTACAGCCTCCTGTTGTTCTGTGCCTGGTCGGAATGTAAACTATAGCAATTTTATTACAGTTACGACCTGCTATTCATACAGCAAACTATATTTAACATATAGCTGGGGACGGCAACGCTAAGCGCAATTTCAGCGCGCGGGTACAAATCAAAGGCTAATGAAACGCAATTACCGTTTCACAATAATTTAGCACGTAAGAGATGTGAAAGTGGGTTACTTACCTTTTTTATGGAATCATTGGTTTGCTACCAGCGTGTATGTCACTGCTAAAAGTTAAATTACATAATTAACGAGCTCTGGCAATTCGTTAAATTACCGAGAATCGAGCCTTTCTGTGCGTTTGAGGAATCTGGAACGGGAATTAATAAATATCTGGTAAATCCCGACGGCCCGTTTCGCTTCTATAATGAGCGATTTTTAGGTTTTCACGCAATCTTTCATTTGCTGTCAATTTGGTCCGCGGCGCGGTCTTCAATTGGCTGTACCTAGTGTGTGTTTCGAACCACGTGCTCGTGCGTCCGCCCTCGCTCTGTGTGTCGCTCGTTATTCCGATACTGGAAGGAACACGACTGCCATTGCATTGCTCTCGAGTACTCCACTTTATCACGTTCTTTTATGGTTTGTGGTTTGCTCGTGTTTAGCTGCTAACTGATAGTGGCTAATCGCGTGGGTGGAGTGAAATTTATAGAGGAAGAAAATTAGTCTCGTCAAAACCGCCGGGGTGGGACTTGCGTCTATGGGAGCTGCAGGATAAAAATTGGAATATTCGAGTGATTCGATTAGGCCTAAGCATTAATTTGTTAATAAAATGGTGGACTGTTGTAATTTCAGATTTGAAATGTAAAAAATGGTATAATGGAAATTATAGGTAGCTAGATACAGCATACAGTGTGTACAAAACAAGACACTAAACGGTAAGAGATGAAGATTCGGTTAAATTAAAGAAAATGTTCAATATCTCAACTTCTCTTAGTTTCTTAATTCAAATGATAAGTTTTGGTTTTTTCGAAATGAATAATTTATTAACAATAGCGTAAGCTGTTTTGACATTATATGGGCTCTTTTTTCTACACATTTTGAATATTTATGTCTACAGGTTCAAGGTACATATTTATATTAACTATTTATTTTTAAATGGTCGTCAAAGATGACCATGCCATCACTAGATAGAGCTATTTCTCTCTTTGTGATGTTTAGACTGGGTAGGCTTAATTTACAGATGACAATGTTATAAAGGAGGTTTTTGTATGATAGACTGTTAAAATGTATTCATAAAAGCAAAACAGAATGGCTACTTATTTAGTTAACGATATTAGTACGGTTTCATGGTTTGTAGTTTTAACTATGTAATACGAGTAAATAATTAATGGTTCTGTTCTTTGTGTATATCATTTTGTATATATCTAAGTTCTAAAACAACATAAAAAAACCTCTGCGTTAATCTTTCTTCGTAACAAGTGTGTTTAAAGAAGTGAAAATGGAACTGAATAATTAAGACATAAATTATTCGATGTACATAGGTACTATTACAAATCGTCACGGCAAACAACATAAAACATTAGTTTTAATTCATGCAATATAGCAATTAATTGCTCGGAAATCATTAGTTTTAAATAGATTTGCTGGAAGTTATCGTTTTTTATTAAATAAAAACAATAGGTACGCTTCTTTCAGTAATGGTACGTGTAAGCGTACATTTTTAAATAGGTAATATATTCCTATATGCAGAATGCAGCGCCCGAATTTGACTTTTACCTATATCTTACATTTTAAACAAGTGTTTGACTCGTCTTGAAATTCGAGATCGAGATTGACATTTTTCAACAGTTAAAACCCGCATAAAAACGAAGCAGAATCGGCCTTTCTTCTTAGAGGAGCCTTAAGACCTTACGGTTGCCAAAGCCGGATTTCGGATTGGGGAATCGCAGTAGGCCCACCGCTCAATTTTTTGTAGCCGTTGGTTTTTTTTTATATATGCTCTACCGTTTCCCCCTGGAATCGTTTTCGCATTACTTCAGGGGATGAAGGCGTCATTAAAGATATATACTATCTTAACTACTACTGTTACACTTGAGCCGGGAATCAAACTTCCGCCCGAACACTCGGGTCGGCCTACTTGCGCCCGGCTCATTTGCGCCCACCACCATTTTCGGCCCATTTGCGCTCCAGAAAAATATCAACAATAATAGAAAGGAGATCCATCATGCTTATAGCGGAGATGCCTTAATATGAAGTAATAAAAAGATAAAAACGCATAGAAGTTATCACAGCTAAGCGAAAAATTGTTAAATTTAGTGTTTTTGTAATGACTATGTTCAAGGTAGGAGACCGCCTCACTAGTCGGGCAACTTGGGGTGTCCTGATGACTAATGAGTTGCAAACATGGTCACAAATGAGACCTTAATTACCGTTGATATTTTCTGGGGCGCAAATGGGCCGAAATTAGCGGTGGGCGCAAATGACCCGAGCGCAAGTAGGCCTATATCGAACACTCCGTGTTGACTCTGGCCTCGGCTGCAGCGGCGGAAACCACTGACCCACCGAGTTCTCTTGAATCGAGATTCTCGAGATCGAGAATCAACCTTCTAGAATTTTCGAGATCAAGATCGAGAACTGGGAAAATCTCGTCTCGTATCGTCTCGTTGCAACACTAGTTTCTTTGTTTCATTGACTATTATTCCCGGGTCCCGGGTGGTGTAGCTTGAACAAGCGTGCACGTTCGATCAGTAGAGTTAAGCAACGCTCTTTCTGGTCAGAACTTGGATGGGAGTTCCATGGCTGCTTCTCTCGGCGCCTCGTGATACGGCTGTCACGGAAATAGTTGGTCCTGGATGTCATAATAACATCATGACAGTCGTTAGTGGGGTTGGAAGTCCCCATAAAATGTACAGTGACGCCTATAATTCGCGTAACAGCTGTTGGCTGAGTACCAAAATAAAATAAAAAATAAAAAAAAAATAGTTATCGACCTTTTCCTCTGGTCATTTGTTTCTTTGTATTTTCAATACGCAAAAATGAAGTTTTCTTGTAAGTTTGTTTGATATAAATTAACTTATCAAACCTGATACCATTTGTATGTAATTATTGCATTTAAAACACGCTAAAAACAACGAAATTAATGTAAATGTATTGAAACCTTATAGGCTGAGTTAAAAACCTGTATACATACACATATTGTCTGCAGTTACTAGGTACACACAGTAACTAGATACAGATATGGTTTAAAATTTTAAGACTAACAAGCCGTCTCTGTATCTAGTTACCGTGTGTACGTATCTAGTACCTGCAGACAATCTGTATAGCATAAGGGTGTACCAATAATGTGAAAACCGCTTTATGCTACCGTTGATAGTACTCAAAAATAAAAACTGAGACGTTTACTTTTCCCACACTGTAATGAAAATGAAACAAAAAGTAAGATTTAAATGTGGATCAAAGTAACAGTTGATATGCTGGACATTGTATGTAATTGAACTTATTTTCTATGTTTTACCTTTTACGATATCCCATGCTGAACACAACAAAGTGGAAGTATTCGAAGGTGAAACAGCCAGTCACAATCCGTAGAAAACAGGGTTCGCCGATATAATTATGTATATCAGTTGATACATATCTGATATTTATATCAATGATATACTGGGTGACAATGAGATTAAGGCCTTGCTTCTATCTTCTCTATTTATGAATCTATTTAGATAAAATTTTATATGAAGACACTACACATAATTTTTGATTGACCCATAGATATACTTTAAATAGCCCACTTCCAGTTTCACCGAAAATAACACCAACTTTGATTTTTAAAATGGACTACTCTCTATATTTTATGTTTTCCAGAATCTATGAGTTAAATTACATAGATACAACAGTCTTGAAACATTTTCAATTTTTTTAAACAAAAGAATTTTGTTATTCATATTGTATTCTTTATCCTAGAAGGCCGCGACTGGGGAAAATCCGTTCTAAGTGACTCTAGCAACTTATAAGAATAGCTTTTTAATAATTAGGTGAATAACAAACCCTTAATGATTTTCAAAACAGTTGTGTATCAATTCGAAATTATTTATAGTAATATCCTTGTATCAAATTTCATCCAAATTCATTCATAAATAAGAAATAGAAGCATGGACCTGGTCTCATTGTCACCCGGTATATCCGATATTTTGATATTATATAAATATGATATTTACGAACCCTGGTAGAAAATAGATGTTCTTCACAGCAATGGGAATTTTGGACTGCTTATGGTGTTGGAGACTCAGTTGACGGCCACTATTAAGTGGTACACAGAGCGGTGCCAATCTTGCGTTCTGCATGAGCTCAAAAGTTTCGGTCCAAAGTCACGGCCCAACACATGTAATCTACACCACGACAACGCCCCTACACATTGCGCCAAAGTGTGTGGCGTCTTTTGCCGTTCAGTTTGCCTTGTACATCCTCTCTATAGCCCTAATCTTGCCCCTGTCTTCGCATTCTTCCCTCGGGTACCGAATCAATTTAAAGAAACGTCTATAAGTATTAACCTATTGAGTAACATTTGAAGAATGTGTAACAATATTACGCGTAATTGGTTTATACCTTCTTTATAAATTAGAAAATTTATCAAACATTAGCAATTTTTTTTGCCGATTCAAAAGCGAACCATCTTGCATTTAGCCAGAAAATCAAGACTCCACAAAATGTTTATATTGCAAAAGAATGCTGTACTTGCCCTGTAAAGTCCGAATTTGGGGGGGGGGGGGCACCCTTGCCCTTCCAAGTTACGCCTATGTTGCCCATATTATATTTTTAAGTTACTTTGTTAACCAATCATCTGTACATGCCACGAAGAATGTACTTATTTAAATCGTACTAATTGGAAATGACTATAAATTTGAAGTCTTCCCACAGTCTATGGCAATTATTGTGATTCATTTGCTTTTACTTATATTAGTCACAAACAGGATGCGTGGACTTTTTTAATTACCTTGGAAGTTGCCACTGATTTCTTATTTGTGGTTAGACCAAATTTGCTTAACCGCATTATCCATGCTCCTGTGTGTTACAAATAATGTTAGGTAATCTGCTAGCCTTTTGGTGCGTATTACTATACATATATTTTTTAATGCAACTGATATTAAAATCACCGACTTGTTAAAGTTGCACAACGCATTGCATTTGGAAGAATCGTGTGCGTCGTTTCGCTAGTTACTATTTAATGGTCTTTAACAGCAGTTTGGCCTAAAAACTGACCTTCCCATGTTCAAGCATCTAGAAAATTAATTAGGGTATCTGTGTTGAATACATTTGGACGAGCCCTGAACAATATAATGAGGAATTCATATAATTCTAAAAATAGTTCTGGTGTGGTAGAATATATATCATGCCATGAATTATTAAGTAGCGAATTAAATCGCCTTTATGTGTTATAATGTGGTCTGTTAAATAAATTCTAAGTAAAAGTAGTTTTTAAATATGGACATTAATTTATGTAATATTTGTGTGTTCTAAACAGTCCCATAAAATTAAAAGTTTTGGGACTATAATTTAATTTGGAATCATCGTAGATACCTAATTTTAAAGTTCCAATCAGTGTCTGAGGCATTTATCATATTGCAAGCGACGATTAGTTCATTTGGTTTAATTCCGATGCAGCTTAGATGGAACTGGTTTAGAAAACACTTGATATTTAGTGTCTTACTCAATAACTTGTTGATCTCCTGCTATGATTATTAACCACTGGCATTGTTGGATTGACATTAATCAGAATATCGAAAGGTTCTGTTCTAATACCAGTTCTTGTTTAAACCTCGGGTAGCGTATGTAGGTTGACGAAGCAAATATTCCTAAGAGGCTTAAATTTGAATTAATATTTTGGAAATTATTTTAATCAGTCACTTGTAGATATTATGTGTTAAAAACAAGTTACGATGATTTTAAATTAGCAGACGCTTGAGCACAGCCTGACAGTTATTTAATTTCCGTATATTTTGAAATAATTAGCTTGACGGCAAAACCCAAGTTCGTCCAACTAGTCTAGTCGTTGATTATGTTTGACACTTATGATTCCTACATTTTAAAATACATGTGCGGTTTAATTTGTTTATTTTTCGCTGTCGTGGATGGTTGACTTTGCCCCATAAATTTTAAATAGTGTTACAGCTATAATCAAAATATATCATACTATATTACATTTTATATACATTTCGATTTGGATTCAGCAAATATCCCTAAAGGACCAGTTGAAGTTGTAGTTACGTGCAATTATAACAGTTTTAGAACATGTGTAGAGATAGCCGTAGTAGTAGGTAGCCTATGACTGGTATCACCATCGTGCTGAAACCAAAGTATACGTACATATTGCGTAATTTTTTTAATTTCGTAATGACCGAAAGTACTTATATTTCAATTACATCTTATACGAAATGAAATGCGCCAATAAAAGACGCTTAGTTTCAAGGGCCAAGATTCCATTTTGTAAACCTCTAAACTCTAAAAGTCTATTCTCGTAGCGCTCGTTTGTTTCGCACAAATTTATTTTTATAGATTACATTTATTTAATGGAAAGTAAAATAGTTCAACCTTTTGACGTTCACTATAATTCCATAACGGCACAAATATCACAAGGATTATTATTAATAGTTCAAAATAGAAAGTGCTTGGAGTAAACTATCACGTCTCTAAATAATGATGACGAGGCGCAATTCGTGAAGATGATTTTATTGCAGGGCGCGAGCTCAAATTGTCTTAAGCTTTTCCATCCGGAAAGTAATTTTCCATAAGAAATATTTTTTTCACGAGTACACCCGAAAGTTGACCAATCGTACTTTATTTTTGAAGCAATGCCGGCCTGCGTCGTTATAAACTGCAGTATTGGATAGTTCATGTGCGTTGGTATTTTTACTTTCAGCGCAAGTGTGTATACAAATCATGCTGCAATCGTTTCTCGATTGGTTATTGGTATGTAGGATTTGTACAGCTTATAGTGTTCGCTTTGTGTTGCAAATATGCCGCGGATTTAGAAATATAAAACTATGTACCTTTAGAACTTTAATTTTTAAAATGAGAATTCGCAGTGGAAAAGTTATTTAAATAACAATGCGCGCAAAATGTAAAACAACAAGGTATTACGCAAGAAGGAAGGCGCTAATTTCCTTTAGCAAATTTTCTGATTGGTCTGCTTCATGGAAACTTTCATTTACTAGCTCGAATCTATTGATTTGACATGCTACGTAGTTACGAAGTATGCAAATAGTTTTGTATATGTTCGTATAATATGGACTGAACGACTATTGAATTACAAAATATCGTTGTTGCATATTAGGAAGCGTGAATCTCATCCTCCCATAACGTTAAATTGCTGCAGCAAGGCGTTTGCTTAAAAATATTTAAAGTTATTGTCTTGGCGTGAACTACGTCCACCGGCAAAAGCGAATTTTTAAAGTCGATCAATTGAAATTCTTTATGATAAAATTCTATTTCTGCGATGTTAACATTTATCTGAAAATTTTCTGATATGGAAGTTTAGAACAAAAATTAACTAGTTCTTCGTTATTCAAAATACAATTTCCGTCGCGCACAAATGTATGAAGTTCTTGATGGCTGAATCACGAAAGAGATTAAACAAATTAATTCACCAGTAAGTGATTTATGTATTTATTCTTTCATAATATAACAATATGTAACTCTCTACCTCTTCGCGACTTAACTTTCAATATTTAAAAAATAATCTTCATTTGGTTGTTTTAAAAATGTTGGTAATTAGTAGCATTTGTATTATTCAGTAGCGCCGTCGCCATAAATACGTTCTTTTAAACGGCGCTATCTTAAAATTCTTATACCAAAGAAGAAAGGAAAAATGATTTCTATATAGTTTTAACTCACAGATTTTTACAAAATTATAGAAAGAATCGGTTCTTTAGGTGCTTAAAATCATATTTCTATATTAACAATTTGCTGAACTAGTTGTGTATTGTAATCCTTACTTTTTTATAGATTCGCAGTGCTCGACTTATTGTTTGAATTTTTACTGTTACATTAATTGGTAAATGTTCCAGTACAAATTCTGTCAATTTACATTATCCATATTTATTGTTCTAAAATTAGCGGATGTTGTAAATCTAGTAAAACTAATTTTTATAATTTGTTGAGGTTTGTGACCTTTTAAACGTTAAAATTGTACTTCAAATTGATCTCAAATACTCGTAATATCATTTTGTAATCAAATGTTCTGGAAGATTTGCTAAACTAGAGAATAGGAAGAAAATTGTGTGATAATTTTAATTTATGATTATATTAATTTTTTATGCGTCTTTCTGGGCAGTTATTGTCACAAAGGCGTTGTTTCAAACAACAGGTAGGTACTTAAAAAAATCAAATATAAACATTGATCATGGGTAATTTTTTAATTTCAGTTCAAATTTTCCACCAAAATTAGTAGTGTTAATTTATAAAACTTAAAAAAATGTTAACTTATGTATATTTAGATAAACTCATGTCTATTTGTCAATTTAATTTGTTATTGCTCAAATTACAAGAATCCTTAGAAAGCTAATACAGTAAAGTCGACAATTATCGGATTATCAAAACCAATTGACAATGATACCTGATTCAAATGCTATAATGGTTATGTACAATAATACATAGGTATATATTTTTTTAAATTTCAATCATTTCAAACTGTAGTAAATACAAAAATCCGTAATTTTGGTATTAGTACCTCGTGAGAGCTATACTTACTCGTATAACAAATGCTTTTTTTAAATTTGCAAGCAATAATGTTTTTAAATTTGAAAACTATTCTCTGACAAACGTTGTAGAGTATAGAATAACGAGTAGTACGTTCGAAGCCTCGTGCAAATAAAATATATGGTTGTATGTTGATTTTATACTTGTAAACATTAGCACAACCAATGTTTTCTTGTCTATCCAGAATATAAATTCTACTTTTTAATTATCGTCACATAGTAGTCAATATTAATGTCTCTCTGTATGCATGTCAGCTTATAACTCAAGAAAACTATTTCTAGTTTTTAAAATTGTGTGAAGGGAAAAAATAGCGTTGTCTTCATAATTTGTTTTTTTTGTGATTCATACTTAAAATAACAAATATATATTTTATATACCGGGAAGTGACTTGCTCGACGTAGCAATGCGATTTCAATGTAGTCTTGAATGTTAAATAATTCCCCTCCTCTAATTATTTTAGAGTGCACAAAGCTTTTACAAGAAAAAATCTGAATCCGTACATACTATCGTTTAAAAGTAGGAAAATAATAAATAATTGTGTCATACTTACGATTAAAAGTTAATCAAAACGAGAAAAACTGCTTGCGTTCACATTCTAACGAGAACAAAACTTAATAATGAACGATTTTACACGAGTGTTTCATCCTCATAGGTTTTCCGATGGCCTTGCACACGTGTGTTACACACTATTTTCTTACGACAGCTTCGCTTTATGCAAGAAATGTTTGACATTTGTCAAAAAAAAATACATTGTCCGGTTTTAGCCAGTCAACATGATTAACATGATTAAACGGCACAAAGTGTTGACATTAGAGTGCAGAAAGTGGGTACTTTCTGCACCAAAGTGAGAAAATGTAAATGCGCATGTGGTTTATTTAGAGAATTTCAAGACTTCGCCGATTTTCTTAAAAGTAGCCATTTTAATTTGCTCGATTTTCGAGGTTCCGAAATTGAATTTTGTGTTCTAAAAAAAAGTACACTTTACTTTTAAAATAAGTAGGGGAGTTAATAATTTAACATTGAAATCGCTATGCTGCGTCGCCCAAGTCACCAACCCGGTGAATTTGCTCAATTGCTGAAATAGAAGGCTTGCTCAGTCTGGGAACTGTGTAAAACTTCAATTCGCCTAATTAAGGAATTAATTTGCTCATTTGCAATTCCGAATATCAAAACCACCGTTCACATTAAGCAAGCTGCCTTCAGCAAATTTTGTAGTCGGTCCTGCATCAAAACGCTTTGAAACGTCAAAAGTCAAAGTTGTATCAATTTCCTTTATTTCTCCAAAACTCGCCTGAACGAGATTTTAAAGGGTTTCTGAAAACTAAACATTTTCTAGTTATTTTACCGCACCGGGATGTGTAAAAACACTGATTAACTGTAAAATCGTAGTTACGGTGGATGTCAACTGTGTTGAATGTGTTGTTTATAGATACCACATGTTCATTAAAAAATTCCATAAGGGGCGGCTTTGGAAATTCAAATGTATGCATAATATGTTGGTGGCATGTGTCAAATTCGAGGTTATCAGGTTAGGTTTTGTGTCAGTTTTTGACATAGGTTGACGCAAAACCTAACCTGCTAACGTCGAATTTGACATAAACTTCCAGTGCCACCTACATATTACTCATACGTTTGAATTTCCACAGCCGCCCCTTATGGACTTTTTAATGAACATGTGGTATATAAGAAAGCTAAGAAGCCATTTTCAGATTTTTATATAGTTTTTAAATGTTATCAATTTTTTAAATGATAACTGTATGTTATTTTATTTACCTCTGTAGCAAGTTTTAACCCGTTTTCAATGGTATAACATTTTAAATAGCTTACATTAAAAACAAATTGAAAACTGTCTTAAAATGCATACAGGAAAGATGAATGAAATTAACAAACACATTCTAGTTACCTGGGTTTGAAAGAACTGCCTGTTTTTTCAACTGTTTTCCAATGTAATCTATTTAAAATTGTATACCGCTGAAGACAGATTAAAACCTGCCACCGAAATAAATAAAAAATATAGATATAGGTTGTCATTTAAAAAAATATATTGATGACGTCATAACATTTATTTATTTCTCATTTCTTTCAACGCTTTGTAAGGTCTATATCTCACCATAGATTTAAAACAAATGATACAAAAATATGAAAATGACTAATATGTTTATGCCCTGCAATTTGAATCGCTTGGGATTTTTTCCTGAAAACGAACATTGACCGAGTCACCGAATTTATGCGTTACTTAGTTTCCACACTGCATATGTTAATTTGATTGTTTCTTTTGCAATAACTGTCATCATGACTGCACACATACAGGGTTATT
The DNA here is from genome assembly GCA_940337035.1 of Agriotes lineatus. Lineage (NCBI taxonomy): Eukaryota > Metazoa > Arthropoda > Insecta > Coleoptera > Elateridae > Agriotes > Agriotes lineatus. Next base: position 22,729,591 of record OW679197.1, read on the forward strand.
CACGTAAGATGACGAGCCTGACCAGGTAAAAATGCAACCCAAAATACGATTTATAAAGCTAACTGGATCCCTATTGCATTAGCACCTCGAATTTGATATAGACTGTTTATATGTCATTGGTGGCACTGCAAGTCTATGTCAAATTCGAGGTTAGCAGGTTAGGTTTTGCATCAGTCGGTGTCAAAACTGACGCAAAACCTAACCTGCTAACCTCGAATTTGACATAGACTTACAGTACCACCAATGACATATAAACAGTCTATATCAAATTCGAGGTGTTAATGCAGTAGGGATCCAGTTAGCTTATAAATCGTATTTTGGGTTGCATTTTTACCTGGTGAGGCTCGTCATCTTGCGTGAATAACCCTGTATAGACGTAGTCGCTGAACACGTGTTTGCACCATATATCTAATACTTACTATATTGCTAGCGGCTATGAGTGGGAAACTAGCCAAGGAAGTGAGACAGATAACCAACTCTTCAATGTATAATGGTGAGCTGTGTGCAAGCGCGGCGGCGTCGTCCGGCCAATGGGGAAGTGGTCAAGTTTAAAATTCGCTTCTAAAGGCGGAGTTCGAATTCTCACGCTTGCGCACGAGACGCCTTATACTCTAAGTGAGACTATGTCGGCGCCGTAATGTTTTCTGACGTTTCCAGGCCCTACTAGCAATATATGTGTATTATATATATGGTTTGCACACTGGTAAATGGACTAAGATACAGTTGCTGAACACTTCTTTTTCACTAATCAGTAAGGAAAGATCTCGCAATGCAAGTGGTTTCTTCTCTTGCTTTTCATCAGTCTGAAGACTGTAGTCTGTTGCATACAGGAACAATCAATCTATTTGCTTAAAGTTCTCAATATTTGGAATTAGTGTCTCATATGTTTTATTGTACACAGTAATAAAAAAGTGGCTGAAAGATGGCAAAGAAAAACCAATATCAGATAGCGTACGGTCCTGAAATGAGCCGATGCAGTTCAGTTTAAATATATTGATAAAATAGGTAATCCGCATAATTATGACATGCATCAGCTGAGTTCTTCTGGGCCGAGCAGGCTTGTCAATATTTACTTGCCTACAAAGTAACTCTTAAATTCGGCACCAGTTTGAGTAGTACTAAAGAAATAGTTGCGGACAAAAAAACTTTGTCATTTTTCCATATTTGAAAGGAAATCTAGTAGTACTTCATATAAGTCATTCTGATTTATAGGTTTATTTATTAACTCGTTTTTTTAGTTTGTAAGTACTTTTGCTTCTCTTGTACTTAATGATTTTTAGTTTGATGATATTTTATCGAGTACCTACTGAAGGTAGTACCTAGCTTTTCTTTAACCCGTTAGGTCAGTTATTATAATTTTTGTTGGTCAAATCGTCGTCGCTATAGCCTTGTTGTTAACATCCTTACTGCAGGAGTCTGTTTTATTTAGGGATGCTAGGCATTAAGTAAGACTCCACGATTGATCAGTGTAGATATAATTGGGAGAAAATAATTCGGCTTATCTTAAATGCCAAATGGTCGAATTTTTGTATTTTTCATCTAAAACTACTGCTAAAAATGGCAGCCATTTCTAAGAAATAATTGACATGTTTCTCCAAAACTTCCAATACCATGGCGGTTCATCGCACAGGTTCACAATTTGCAAAGCTGGTAAAGTGGGCAGTGCCAAAACAAACATATTTCAACGCCTACAAAACATGCACAGATTTCAGTGAGATGTATTTTTTGCCGGCGTTTTTTATCCGTTCCATAAAAACAATCTTGCAGCAGCTGTCTGGTTTTAATAGCTGGCTAACTTTTTTGCTTTGAGATTAGTGACTGCCGTCGTTCTTTTTGAACAGAATTGCTTATGACGTTAGTTCCTTGTCATTATGCTCAGATTGTGGATTGTGGATTGTACGTCTTACAGCACTTAGGCCACTTTTCCGGGCCCATTGTGCGTACTAGTGTACTACCACTACCTTAAACTACCCTTAACCTAACCTATGGTAAGGGGTTTCCTGGAGCTGACAACTGCCGAGGTCCGGATTCGAACCATCGGCCACAGACTCCCGAAAAACCCCTGTGACCTCGACTGCAAGCGATCGCCGCACTCGCCTATCGAGGTCCCATGCTCAGATTGAACCCTCCATGATTTATACCATGGGAGACAATGGAGTCATCAATGGCCTGATTGATATAATCTGTCCTTGTAACTTTAGCCATCAAAATATATTTTCGATAAAGTTCAAAATACTTGAATGATGAATTGTAAAAACATTACAGTGTGTTGTGCTGTTGTGGATATTTGAATTTTTTATGCATCGATAGATTAAATCTATTAAATTTTTACATCTAGATATGCATCGTATTATAGAGCTTACTTATAGTCGTTGATGTTCATTAGTTGTGTTGTTATATTGTCTTCTGTTTGTTTGATGCTGGTAATTGTGTTGTGACTAGTTGTTATATGTTTTAACATATATTATGCTTAATATTATTTAAGTAGTTGCTAAGTAGGTGTATACAGATCAATTCTTCGACTTCATTTTCGTAGTATTAACTGATCTTTATACCTTTAGGATATACAGTACCTATGTTTAGATATCTACTTTTTATATTGGGGTACAGTGCCATGGTTGAGTAATTTGCGGTTTTCTTAATTTACTCTTTGCACTCAAACAACAATTACTGTTTTGGGAACTTTGTGAGGTACTGATTTTTTGCACCATTGCAATACATACAAGCCTGGTATTTTGTTAACTGACGGGATTATCTGGTACTGATTTATTAGTTTACCCTATCAGTATTGAAATATTGCTGTGGAAGGAAGTTTAGGACATGCAGTCTATAGAAAGAAAACACACACTGACAGATATCTAAATGCTGACTCACACCATCATCCAATGCAAAAAGCAACAGTTCTCCAGACTCTGGCGACAAGAGCCGTTCGTATCTCAGACGAGGAAAATCTAGAGAGAGAAAAGCTACATCTGTTTGACTCTTTACAAAGGAACGGATACACAACTACCGCCATACGAAAAGCACTAGACAAGACTATGACAAAAAAGGCTAAAGAAGAATCTCCACCTCTGAAGGCTTAGCATTTCTACCTTACGTTAAAGGCTCAACTGATAAGATAGGACGTGTCCTGCAACGATGCAACGTCAAAACTGTGTTCACGAGCAAGGAAACTTTGGGTAACGGCTTCAGATCGGTAAAAGACAAGATTCCAAGTTTAAAAACCGCTGGCGTATATCGCATTCCTTGTTATTGCGGCTCGAGTTACATTGGACAGACTGGTCGTTCCGTTGATCTAAGACTCCAAGAACATAAAGGCGATTGTTAACACAAACGCATCACAAAATCAGCCGTAGCTGAGCATACGTTTACAAATGGGCACACTTTAGAATTTGAGCATGCCAGAGTACTTGCCAGAATACCTCATTACTTCCCGCGAGTGATACGTGAAGCCATAGAAATAGAAAAACATCCAAATAATATCAACAGGGAAGATGGCTTTAAGCTGAGTAAAACGTGGACCCCTGTGATTCACGATCTAAAGCGTTACAACCACTCTGCGTCATACGGCCACGCCCCACGGATTACGTTGCACTCGGACGACCAACCAGCGCCAGCGTTACGCCACTCCGCGCGCCTGGCACAGAGGACTATAAATAGCTCCACACCGACCTTCGGTTCTTAGTGCAACTTTCACTCTGATGATGCAAGCTGCAAGGTCTTGCGAAACGTTAGTGAATATGGATGCACAAACAGCAGAACGGCCAAATCTGCCTAAGTATCCTCGTTCTCAGATACTCAAACAACACGAGCCACCAAAGAGCATGGCCATCGCGCGGGTTTTTTGCTCGACTTTACAAGGTGCAAGGCACGTTAAGCCAGAAAATGCTGGGTGTTCATATACAAATACTACGCGGTCTAAGCCGAAATTCTATGCTAAGGAGAATAATGAAGGAAAATTTGTTGGAATTTTTAAGGAACCAATTGTATCATTACTATAGATATTCATAGTTTATTGTCTTCATGTAAGCACAATTTTGCTATTACCACGCGCTTCCACACTTTCATTATTATGTCCATCTGTATCACATAAACTAAAATTGTTGCGTCTGAAGATAATACTGATGTGGTTCGCCGACAAACTTACGCAATGATGTCTTTGTATGATCCTGGGCTAATCAACTTGACATTCTTGAGGAGCAGTTTACCAGCACTTATGCATAATCATTTAATTTAGAAGTAATTGCCGCGTTTAACTTGCAGGTATAATAATGGCGGTAATCAAAACTGACAATGAATTATGCATACACACGCAATCGTAAAACAAATGCGAATCTTGCATCTGTTGTGCTTGTTTAATTTTTCCGTTTGAAGAGTAGCGAGATACGCAATATGTCTATAGTGAGTGCAGTTGTTTACAATTTAGAGAGATTGCATCAGTTACAACACACATGTCAAACTCATTACATATGCATAGGCAGACTGTACACAATGTTTAAAAAGTAGGCACTCACTTCTTACACAATATTTTCTATTGGTTTCATTTTTTATTCAATATTAATATGTACAATTAATATGGAAGTATTAAGGAAGTGTGTGTATCTAGAAAAATATGCATAGGCATAGCCTATACAAAAATACTTGTAAAACCAAAAATGCTGTATACTACAGTTTCCTTCACAAACAAAACGATCAAGCCCTTAAGAACGAAAATACTTTTGTCTTTTAATGTACACAGAGATTATTATGTATTTTTCGTGGGACACATAATTATGTGGATTTATTTCACGCAACAGAGCTTCGTTTAGATTTTAGAGCATGAGCTACCATACTGAGCAGTTCCAGCAGTTCTAGGTAATATAAGACAGTTGCTTATAATTTATACAATATTGACTAAACGCAGAAAATGAAGCTATATTAAATCAAGAAAAGCTTCGACTTCTTGGTGTTTCTAACATTTTTCGATTGTCAAAAGTTATAGGTATAACCAACGCCACCTAGAAACAAGTCCGAAATGCTCTGACGTCACGAGCCCGTGACGTCGACAATTGTAGGTTGTAAATAGCCGTCGTGTGAATTTCGTGTACAGATTGTACCTACATTATCGATAATAATTTAGCATTGTGTAATAGACAAATAACTTCGTGCCGTCTTTAGTCTTTGGTAGCGCATGATGCGAGTAATTTACCATCAGTTTTACAGAAATAAAATACGTAAAACCGTTACAATGGTCAGTTGCTAGCGTTATAAACATTTAGCGGAAAATAAAATAAATATGGCCTATAATGATCTGCTATATTTGTGCAAGTGTTTTCTAGACAGATATTTTCATCATGTGAAGAAGTGTTTCTGTGTCGAGGCAAGTATATACGTAAATAAAATAGGTACCTCTTCAAGGTATTAAAAATTCTTTGGCTACGGCGGTAAAAGACAATTACAGTTTAATCAAGAATTTAAACTGTGGGTGCTGGTGTCAACATAATGGGGTAGTGAATTTAATTTTATTTAATTTTATATTCAATGAATTACATGAGCATTTTGAAGAACAATTTTTAATTGTAACAAACGAAATTTTGTGTCGCAGCTGGTTTTAAAATTTATTATAGAGAAGATGGCTATTTAGTTCATTTTATTGGGCGAGGAAAGGATAGAAAAAGTTTTAGATTATTGTGGCAAAATAAATAAATAAAAATAAGAGGTAGCTTTATCTTGCCAGATCCTGAAACCATGAAAATTGTCTATAATTAGTTTTTAAGTGATACTGGTTTGGAAGAGACTGGCATTTCAAACGTACGCTCGAGATACTTCCAAATTATTGAAAGACGATTTAAAATATGTAGTGCTACTAAATCCATATTAACCCCACGTCGTTTATAACGGTGGAAATATGGTCGGTAGGTACGTCTTGAAATAATATTTTATCAAAATTACATAGTTTTGCTTTGAAACGTTTTTCATTAGAAAAAGAGCGAATGGGGTGCGACTAAGGGCTCAGTTCACGACTGATAGCCTCGTTTCCAAAGGAAGTTATAACACTCTTCGCCTATTATACGATTTTTCGTAACACTTTCTTGTTATTTGTCAATAACAAAACTGTCAACCTGACTGAAAAGTTCCGCATAACAGCCATGGCTGTTATACATTTAACAGCCTAGGTCGTTACGAAATAACGGAACAGCAACATTTTAACATTGGCAACACTGAAATGTATAGTTGGTGACACTGTAAATCTATGTCCAATTCGAGGTTAGCAGGTTAGGTTTTCCGACAGTCTGTGTCAAAACTGACGCAAAACTTAACCTGCTAACATCGAATTTGACATAGACATGCAGTGTCACTAACAATACATTTCAGTATTGCCACACGTATTTTTTTTCTATATGTGACTGATAAGACGAGTTTTCTAACACCCTTTACTAATACTATTTAACTTTTTCATTTAAGTTGCTCTAAAATTCAATTTTTGTAGGTGTTATGAAAAATATTCAACGACATACGGCCGTTATCACATCTAACTAACTCGGATAAATTCATTAGCCTCGGCCACAAATTTATTCTCGTTTGTTAGATGCTTACTAACGGCCGTATGTCTTTAATAACTATAACCGACAGCACAGGTACGTAAAAACCTACTTGTGCTGACGTGACGCCGGAGAGCTGAGGCCTTGTTTATAGATGGTACCTACTGTTATAACTACAGGACAAATCATTCAAACATCTCTTACTCTTCTATGTGTGGATGATATATAATTTAGGTATTCTTCGTCTTAATGTAGACTATATCCTGTTAATTCAATATTTTGCCTATTATTTTAATTGTCTTGGGATGCTGATGTCCAGCTTTCGTGTCACCTCTTTAGGGGATGTCCAGGTGGTCTACAAAAAATGGGCCTTTGTGTGGCTGCTATTTTTTTTTAATTAAGTAAAATTGAAAACGAATATTGAAATATAAAATTAATTTTTATAAAGTTCACAAATTGTTACTTGGCAATCTTACTTTTATTGGGCACATTGGTTAGATAATTAATAGAGCGACAGTCCATATCCTAAGCTGCGACATTACTTATATCTGTTAGTGTACTTGGAAATTAACTTTATTTTTCGAAGAATACATGCCCTACATTCTTCTCGGGATGTCATAGAAATAATTAGATAAATACTTATATTGTGGGAAGCGGTGATGTGCCAGACATCCTCAATATTCCTTTATAACAGTGTTACTTTTGCTTGTCTAGAACAATCATTCAAATACGCAGTAATGCCAAAGATTGTTAACGGCAGTACTTTTGTATCTACTTTGTCAAGGTGGTAATAAACTAATAATACACAACTTGTTAATTTATTAAACACAGCTATTGTATTATTAATGATTACAAAATATAATATTACCTTCAACTAAATAATAAGTATGACTATTCAACTCACTTGTCATCTATCAAAAACTGTCCAATAAAAATACAAGATTTGTCGTCTTTGAGCCAATAAAAATGAACTATATTGACAATTTTCACTAGTGAAAATAATCGACAATTTTCACTAGTGGTATAGTGAATATTTTAAACAAATGTGATTTTTTATTAGAAAAAGTCAATATTAGTGTTCTGTTACTATAGAAATTGAGTAGTTTGTTGCTAGATTTACTGAAAACTAATTTGAAAAAGTAGTTTGGTTCAGTGAATAGTCCCTCGAATGCCCTTCTTAGTCAAAGTTAAGTAGAATATTTTTGCGGTGGTATCACTCATGTCCATTGCGCTTGGAATTAGGACTCGTGCTAGCGCACTTGTCCTAATCGAACCTAAGCGCAATGGACATTCCTGATACGACAGCAAAAATATTCGACATAACTTTGACTACTCATGGTATTATAAGTGATTATCTTATATATATTTCTAAAAGTCCTGACTGACTGACTGACTCATCAACGCCCAGCCCAAACCCTTGGACCTAGAAAGCTGAAATTTTGCACAGAGGTTCCCTTTATGATGTATACAAGGAATAAGAAAGGATATTTCGAAATTCAACCCCTAAAGGGGTAAAGTGGGGGTTGCAATTTTGTATGGAGAAATAATATTAAATAGACATTTCGACTTGAAAGTTCGTAGGAGTATTCATAAAAACAAATAAGCAAACACGTATTTCGTGATTTTCCGAAAATCAACCCCTTAGGGGGTGAAATGGGGTAAGTAAGCCTAAAAATCGATATGGGTGTCGTTATTGAGGTTTTTTGGGACGTTGATTGCGAAAATTACATTTATTTTTAAGTCCAAGACGGTGAACATGACATAAGGGAAGAAACGGGACGGGACGGGACTAGACTGGACGGAACGGGACGGACTGGACGGGACGGGACTGAGCGGGACGGGACTGGACGGAAGGGAAGGGGCAAAGCGGGACGGGGCGGGGCGGGACGGGTCGGGGCGGGGCGGGACGGACGGGACGAAAAGAGAAGGAAAAGGATGGGATGGAAGGGGAGGGGATGGGATGGGAGGGAAGGGGCGGGACGGGACGGGACGGAAAGGGACGGGACTGGACGGGAAGGGACGGGACTGGACGGGAGGGAAAGGGGCTGGACGGGACGGGACGGGACGAAACGGGATGATACGGAAAGGAAAGGGAAGGAATGGGATGGAAGGGGAAGGGACGGGACGGGACGGGACGGGACTGGACGGGACGGGACTGAACAGGAAGGGACTGGACGGAAAAGGAAGGGACGGGACGAAAAGGAACGAGACGGGACGGGACGGAAAGGGAAGGGAAGGGAAGGAATGGGATGAAAGGGGAGAGGACGGGACGGAACGAGACGGGACGGGACGGGACGGAATGGCACGGTACGGAGACGGGGACGGAGAAAGGGACGGGGACGGGGATAGGATGGGATGGGATGGGATGGGATGGGATGGGATGACAGAAAATAATTAGTCATTATTTAATACACAAATAACGAACCTCGCGCGAACGAAGTCGCGGGTAAAAGCTAGTATAGTATACTTACTACACAATGGTAGAATAAGTCGCAACACACACTTTAAAATTTATAAACTGCGAATGAGGATGAATGTTTGTTTATCGAGTGCGAACAAAGCTTCATACAGACTGAAATCACAAGATCGACTATCAAAGTGGTACGATTTGAAAAGATTTCCATCTTATTTGCACTACTACCTGTGTCATGTCTAAATCAATTTGATTATAATCTGCTTGGTTTAAGTGTGAACACTTGAAAATCATGGTGTATATCACGATATGTACCCATCACTATGTTTAACCAAGATTCGCCAATTCATCTATATTAAGTTAGTTCGATAATCAAGTAGGCCTTGATATTTGACAGTAGTTTTACTTTTTACTTCCTTTTACAATAAAGGAAGTATTGGATTCACCCCAAAAATTCGAAATTGAGTTTTCAACAGATCTTCACGTTTTAGAGTCCCCTGATCCCAAAAATAGTAATTTATTATACAAGACGATAAAGTTAAATTTTATCCACGAGTGAATCGTTTAACGTCGAGACGAAGTCGAGACGTTAATGATTCAAGAGTGGATAGAAATAACTTTATCGTCGTGTATAATACAATATTTTTTTCTATAGCAAGAACTTTAACAATTTCAAAAGAAAATAGTGACAGTCAATCACATTTCAAAATGTCAGTAGCTAAATTGGGTTGCTACGATAATAGGAAGCTGTCATATTTAATTTAAACAAAAGTTAGAAAATTAAATTACTTTATCTATCCTTGATGTTAAAGTGCTACTTTATCTACCCTTGCTGTTAAAGTAAAACTTGACCTTTTGTTTTGAGTTGATAAAAGCACACTTTAACATGTGCTATAGAAAAAACATATTTTTTTTCATTGGTCTGTGTGTCTGTCTGTCTGTGAACAGAATATCTCAAAAACGAAAAGAGATATGGCGTTGAAACTTCATATATAAGTTTTGTGTACTATGTAGATGCGACAGCAAGCTTTTGAAGAAAATCGCATAACCGGAAGTAGGTGTTTACTCTTATGATTTTTCAGTTTTTTTCGGATTTTTCAAAAACGGCTCTAACGATTTTTTTAAACTTTACATTTTTATTACATTTTTAATGTGTATTGATGTGAGATAGGTGATTTTTCAGTTGAATACTTCTAAAATGGGTTTCTGTGTTTTTTTTTCTATTTTTTTTTATTAACTTCTGTTTTAAATAGAACACCCGGTATATTGTTACATTTTTGAATTCCGCTTAAAATTCTAGAGAAAATTTGTCTCTTGAACTAACACTTTGTTTTGTACCGTTTTTGTAAAATTTGTAATTTTTGAAAATTTTTGACAAATGCTTAAAAATTTTAAATCAAATTTTTGGCTAATTATAAGATCAATGTAAAAGGAAGTTGTGTGAGTGTATCACACCAGATTTTTACTGTACGCACATATTCGGAGTGTGATATGGTAGGATACAGTGCGCCTTGCTCTAAGAAACTAAGAAGCCATGGCTCTACCATAACAAACTTTCAAGATTTTTTTATTGTCGATATTATTAGTGCTAGATCGAAACGGCTTCTCGGCGTTTCGACAGTTTATAGACTGCAGCGGGGGCCAGCGGCAAGGAGTAGGTCAAAAAATACGGATATTTTAAAATTCAAGACCGTCTGTAATAATTCCCTGAGTTTTCGCAAAATAATTACCGTTACTTAAATATATAACTATGCTATGCGAAATATTTAAATCTTGGGATGTCGAAATCTGTTTTTGTCTGGGTGGAAAACGCATTTTACGTTCGGTGATTGGCTCTACCATTAAAATTCTTCACAATCGGCCATTGGTAGGATGCAAGTGAAATTATAAATTGCAATGTATCCTAATGTCTATAATAATACTACAGTATAATACATTCCTATTATTTTGATAATAGGATGTTACCAGTATGGTATTATTATCGGGGGATCAATTTTTCAGGGTAATATAGATGATGTGTTGATAGGATGTCCCATTTTCAAAAACGTATATGATCGCACTGTAGGTATGTTATTTTATGTAAATTTCTATAAAGAAAAAGAATAAACATGAGATCACTTATCTTCTGATATTTTAACTTTATACGTCTTCTTTGCAGTATGGTTTTTGTTTGGTAGAACTACAACTAAATTTCTAAACAAACTTCTAAATGTTATGAAATTGTATGATGCTAATGTTTATTTCGAACTATTTTTTCATTGAAATAAGTTGGCTATACGGTAGGTATTATCTTATTTTGGTCCTGATAATCATTTCATCAGTAGATAAGAACCCTATAGCGATATTAAATTGTATGGTTCAGTGTCAGCGGTGCAAGGTGAAGATATTTAATATTTCCTTGCAATTGTGTACATTATATTAAAGCCGCTTGAAGTAATATGCATTTATATTGATGTGCAGCGTGGACTTTCCCTAATTATTATGCTACTCAATTTGGCATCAGTCGATGAAGGCGCGTGTTGACATGGCTACGGCTTTTGTATACGCACTAAACTTCTGAATTTATACATATAGACACATCATTATGCATGCGAATAACACAATAAAAACATATTTTTTTATCAAAATGATGGCATAATGATCTCGTGCACCTGACTTACACATCCGCTCTTCTGACTTGAATTTCCGGCGCTGCTATTATGTTTAAATGGTTTACCACATTCCGCATTTACATACATATTCTCGCCGGGGTGTAATTTCATTCTTGGCGTAGGATAATTATTCTATTTAGTACGCTTAAAGCTGCTCTCTTGCATGTTATTAACGCAAATGAAGAATCGCGCCCTTCGCCTTGGACGTATCTACGCACCGGTTAACGGCGCGGCGGCGGTGCCATTTGAATTTTACAACCGAGTTTGTGGATGTATAAACTGAAATGAAATGTTTAGTAATGCCAGAAATATGCTTGGATAGGTGTTGCCTTCGCTTGTACAGATTTCGATTTTATTATTTACGTCATAGTTTGTTGTCGTCAGTTGTATTGTAACGATCTTTTGAAGCGTGTAGCGTTAAATGACGTCAGTATATTAACGAGCGTGGATAGTAGAGTAGATCAGATACGGAATGAATATAATATTTTGATCATTAGTGGTATTAATAAAATGTCCAATAACACTATGCTAACAAGAAATTTAGTATTATTCCAATTTTCATTTACTTATTCGGCATTAAAGTTTTTCCAGATTGCTCTTCTTTGTTTATCTTAATAACGTACTATGTAAGTATATCTAACTTTACGTAATATCATGTTAGAAACTTAAAAATTAATAATTACATCCTAAAATTTACTGTAATAATACCGCACGTTTTCCTTGAGAAAATAGTCAGAAAGTGTCTTCACTTGTCCATTCATAATATTGAAAGCTCCTGGAATTCATCTGGAGAACAGTCTTGCCGATTATCACGTTGGAATTATCAAACTGGAGGAAATTTTGCAGCCATAAACATATTTGATACATTAGGTCTAGTTTCCGACCCTGTTGCTGTTTGGAGCAACAGGTGCTCCCATTAGGAAAGCTGTTTGAAAGCCTCTCTTGGAATTAAATAGGGGGTAACAAGATTACTCCTGATTTCAATAGAGAAGCAATATTTGTTTTCCGCCAATCGTATACTAGAATTAACACATTATTGATAAAATTTTGTTGAGCAAAGTCAAACATTCCATTACATCAGTCGTTGCTAGGTAATTTACAATAAAACTGTACAGGAATAATATTCCCGTCCTAGGCCGGGAATATTATTGTATGGTAAATGTAAAAAGCAACATTCCCAAACTCCTGTGTTGTTGGGTTCGGCACAGTTGTCCGTGAATGTTACGCTTTTCGCCCTAGATACACAATGTGCTATTTACATTACTAGTCCGGATATTTTGCTGGACAAGTAGGCAAGTTCTAGGCGAATCCTAGAAGCCTGCGAGTCCAGGAGAGAACTTGCCGAGCCTGTGATATACAAAAATTTTCCGTCGACCGTATATTTTATAATTTTAAACCTATTTACGAATGTTTGATAACTTACAAAGCAAAACAGTAACTTCAAATACAATATTGAAACCATAAAATTTGCTTCTAACAAAGCTACGAGCTATTGTAAATAATTGTTTTTAAACATTCTTAAAATCTAGTATTTTTATTTGCTCTATTGTCAATTTGCCTATTTAGAGATGTTAATTGTGAGACATGAATTGTATGTATGAGATACTTATTGGTGTCATGGTATTTCTGATCTGATTGATACTGTTGGAGGTACTGGAACTTGCTTCATTAGGTATCATCTCTATTATTAGATGTTTCTCCATTTTGCCCTCCATCTTATCACTTTTCCCAATATTAATTTTATTTTGAATTGAGTTTTATAAATAGCCCTCTGCGATCATAGAGGATTTCCATTTTCCGTGTCTCCTTAGATTAATGAAAGTCGCTGAACTTCTTCGGAACCTGTGACCAGTATATAAATATTGCTCTGGATGCGGTAATCTTAGATATGTTTCTATTTTAGTACGGATTTTCGCTATAGTGTACCAATAGGATACCTATGGGTTGATGCTTAGTACATTTCCCATTTTGATAATTTATGAAAATCTACGTTGGATAGTCTTAAAATCAAATATTTCTTGTAAAGTTGATGTGGACGTTACTTTCATCACTAACTACAAAGGTTCTTCGAATGTTAGTTTTGAAATGTTGAATTTGGAATACTATTAGGTACTACTGCTCCTTTGTTTTCTACATCGTCAAGTGTTATATTTGATGGTTTTTCGCGGCGCCAGTGCCTGCAAAACTACTAATACAACTTACAAATCGAAAAAATTACATTTACATACAATTCTAAACAAGCTATAGTTGGGATTACCTTCATCAATAAATATTTCCGATTAGGTGCTTCCAAAAGTAGTAACTAATCGATGATACTTTTTCAAAAACTTGGCCTTAGGCTAATAACGTGATAACCAACATATTTTCGCTTTAGAAACTGGATGGAAATGTGATACTTTTAGGACTAAAAGTGACCCGAATATTACCAATTTTCCGTATGATTGACGAAAACATATTTTCATTTCCGGTATATTTGAAACTTGAATTAACTTAGTTATCTTAAATAGATTGATTATTTAAATTCTGAATTTGGTAATGACTTACGCAATCCTAGAATAAAATGTCTCAAATAACTAAGTAATCCCGCCCGTCTTAGACTAATAAACCTTTGACAACTTGCAAGAACGGTAAGGACGGTTTACCGCCCGAAGACATTATTGTGTGACACTGGTAAACCTTACTGTTCGTGATGCTTATAGCTAATTTAAAGCATATAGGCCGTTCAGCAAACACAAAAACATTTAAATTTTTTGAAGTTGGCATATACATACCGTTTTTGTAGTAGGGATTCGGTATTTTGTTTTGCAAAGGTTTCCACACCTGCATAAAGGCAGGTTTGAATTTAAAAATGACAATGACAACAACTATTTCTCATTATTACAGTGTCAAACTAGTATTTTTCTGGAAGTTCGTGCCTAAACTTTTATAAAAAGCAATAAAAATAGATACTAATAAACACTATATCAATAGTATACAATACAGTATTTGTCTTAATATTTAAAAGTAGTTATTTACAATATTTATGACAGATGCTAAATAAATGTCACATCCTATTTGCTTTAGTAACTTTTTCTAATTACACTCCTATAAGATCGATTTGGAAGTAGTCATGAAATTTTGGAAATCAAAGGTCGCTTTCTGTTTTTATGTTTACTGAACGGACTATATTTTTACTGTAAAATATACAGGGTGATAAGTAGGGTCAGTAAATTTAAGAGTAGTTAGAGGACACCAAACAGAACAACTTTGCGTAATAAACTATTCGTCAAAAATTAATAATAATCCTACAAAAAATTCAGAAAAGTTATCACTCGTTTGCACCACGATTTTTTCGTAAGCAATTAATTATAAGTGCAGTGTAGTTCCACCCATTTCATTTAATGAGCATATTTATGAATCACTGTGTATTACCTATAATGTAGAATTCTCGAAAATGACGTTTGTTCTTTGACAAGTCACTAAATAGAAATAATAAATGTACCAAGTACTAGTCGAAAAGTTTTTGCCATGGCTTTTTATAATAATTCGTTTATTCGTGATTCTGCCACTTGTGTTAAATTTATTGAAAATAGTCATCACTTACCCGTTCAGGTTTCGTAAATGCAACTTACTGTTGTGGAAACTCATGCGGTAAACGAATAAAAACGCTCAATCATGCAAAAACATGATTAATTTTATTATTAGCTTCGATAGATTACAGATAAATACTTCAAAATTATCTTTGTCCATGATATAGTTTGTTTGACGGCGTTATTGTGAGAGTGATCATAAAGCAAAACCTCCAGTTGGTTGTCTTGAAATTACGTGAAAACACAGTTCATTTGAAAAAAAATGTTTTAATAGTGAAAACTCGTAAATAATATTGAAAAATATACATTTAAAAAAGAAAATGATCAGTAAGATGTTAGTCATATTTTATGTAAAAGTAAAACACTAAAAAGGAATCATGATTACTTAAAATGGTTCGTGAGTGTAAACAATGCATGAACTTCAATTTTAATGTCAGGATATAATAAACTTCAGGGTCAATATTAGTCACATTATAACCGAGTGTCCATCTTATCGGAATTTTATTTTAAAGATAAAAACAAAATGAAATTGTAAGTTTCAAAATAATATATTTATTAAAATTTCAAAGAACAAAAAAATATAACATTACGCTACAACAAATCCGCAATTTCTCTTTGAATGAATTTTTTCCTTAAAAACATGTAATTTAAATTTGAGTTTGCCGAATGCTTTGTGAGCATTCTTAATTTCTTTTTAATTCCAATAGGTGCAAATTTGTCCTTAACACACAGCGTTGGTGGGGGTTTCGTCGCTGGTCGATGTCGATTCTGTGACCTGTCTAGTGTATACCAGTCTCCAATAGACAAAACAATGTACTGCACCTGGTGCATAGTTATCGGCGTATTTTTAAATGTTGCTAATAATATAATGTTTTCATTGTTTGTTTTAAATTGTACAACTAGTTAGTCAAAGTTTAAAATATCCAAAGCCTGCAGAATTTTAATTTTAGAGTAAAGCACTCGTTTGTAAAACAATGCTTATTTTATATAAGTAATCAACTGCATACAGAGACCCCAAGCGTTACACAAAATACGGCATATCCTAAGTGGTTTTATAAATTGCTATTTAAAATTCTCTTTGTTTTATTTAATTTTTAGAATGGCGCCACCTTCTAAAAAACAAAAAAAACATTGGACGCTTTTATACAAAAATAAAAAACCACTGCCCTATACGTCAATCAGGATAAGACGATAGCAAATCAAATGCAGAGAAAGCAGATGATTTGTCAACAAATTCTACAGAAACTGGAACTGCATCCACTTATATTCCATCAAGTAATGAGGAGCTTATTTTGACAGCACTGATAGTCTTCTTGAGAGTCTTTCTAATTTAAAGAAAAAAGAATTATTGGAGAACCCTTACGTTTCCCGAAAAACGTGCGTATTTCCTTTCTCGGAAAGAAAATATGTAGACGTTTTAATATTAGTTATTTGAATAAACATACTTGGCTTGTCTATTCGTATATAAATCAGGCAGTTTTTGTTGGTTTTTCTTGAAATGGAGCATGTTAAATGGCTCAAATCGTTTTTTAAATGAAAAATAGTTGAATTTAGAGGTATGAAGTAACATATAAAAAAAGTTCATGAAAAGCAACAGAACATTCCATTTGAAAAAAAATATAAAATTTTCTAATATTCAACACCATGTATATGAGTAATACCAAGAACCACCAAATTCCACTGGAATGGTAGTTCACAAAAATCATACGTTTTTGGTAACGTTTTTCTTCAATCATTTTTTTTCTCTTACAGCAGCCGCCTGAAATTCAGCATTTTTTTGCATAAAATTGTTGATATGGATCTCCAAAACAACTGACATTAGATCCATACAACTTGATATAAAATTAATAGTCTTTCAACTTTCAACCTAAATCTATTTCTATTTAAAAAAGTAAGTTTTATTAGCCACACTTTTCTGAACCACCCTGTACTATCAAAACTATTTTAGTAACGTGCATCACCTTGGTACTTACAACTGTTATATACACAATTTTTTGATACACAATAATTCTCATAGTTTTAGAAATATCCCCCCCCCCCCGAAATCGTTGCCTGACCCCGTATATAGTTTACCTTTATTGTAGCATTTTTAGCATAGCTAGAACGGTTCCTTCTTTTAAATAGTGTAAATTTTACTTTTTTTGTTATTTTTGTATGACTTAGCCTATATGTATAGCTAAAATATCGGTTTAATATTTCTTTTTTTTTAAGAATAGTGTTAATTTAAACTGTCTTTTATTTGTTGAAATAATCAAATATGAAAAATCTCTTTTTAATTTTTCCCTTTTTTCTTCTAAAGATCTACCTAGTACCATCCCAGAGTAGGCATTACCTACCTAAATTATTAGTTTAGCCTTACTGTTCAATCTACAAAAATTAGTTGACCCCCAAGGAAGTCTCTGGATCCGCCTATGCTCAATATACGGAGTCGGAAGCTAGTAGTAGCGTAACAGAATGGTATACACTAGGGATGCACCGATACGGGTTTTTTGGCCGATACCGATATATCGGCCGATACCGATATAATCGAGGCCGATACGCCGATATATCGGCCGATATATTCTCATTGCTCTCTTCACTACTTTTTGACTACATGCAAGCACGTGTGCGCCGCTGCTTGCTTGATTCGGGCGGGGTAATCCTCTAAATACGAACTCTAGCTTAGGTTTGCTTATGGAGGTGTCTTCTTGTCATTTCGTTTTAATAACGCAATTTAACACAGTCTTTTTTTTCTTGACCTATTAGTTAGTATTGTTAACAATTTCTGATGATGCAAGACCTTGAAATGGCATCGCCTGATCGAATGTTTATGCTGATGGACCGAGCTCTGTGGACTAGTGGTTACCACGTCTGCTTAGTATTCGAGAGGTCGTGGGTTCGATTCCCTTGGCCGCCTTCTGTGATTCAGGTTTTTAGGTGGTTTTCCTGAGTCAACAGAGTACCTTCTCTGAAGCGAATGTCGGGGCAGTACTTCTCTACCTTTCCTGGCCTCTCTTGCATTCTCCACCCATTCTGAAATATTCCCGTTATTGGCTGAAGAGGGACGCAAGAGGCCCCAGCTGGGGGAATTTAAATGACCCTGAACCTTTACCTTTTTCTTTTTTGCTGATGCAGTGCATTCCAGAAGCTGGAAGATATTTCGCTGCATGGTGCAACACACTGGATGGAGAGCCTAATGTTTTTACATAATAATTTACAAAAAATTAATTTTCAATATTAGATAGTAGTTATATTTTATACTCCACAATGATTATTTACATGTTATTGTTCATTTCTTATAATAAATATTAAAATATTATATATTGAAAGGAAATTCACTTTTGCCGATATATCGGCAAAAAGGAAGGCCGATATGACCGATACCGATATATCCCTAATTCGGCCGATATGGCCGATATGCCGATACCGAATATCGGTATCGGTGCATCCCTAGTATACACATACACTATGGTCTATGGTTCAAATGTGTTCTCTTCTAAATGAACATAACATGACGTAACGATGACGTTTGTATTTTTCATTTTGGGTCTGCTTGTTAACGTAACGTTTTTGTTTCTTTTTGATTTTTAACCCCACGAACGCCAATGAATCGGTCCAGTGCCGTCGCCGACCCTATAATACCAAGAACTTCAAACATTTATATCTACTGGGCATTGTGGCATATATGGTCATCTCGAAATGAAACCATTATGATAATTTTATTGTATATAATTGCCCCGATATTACGATATACGGCTATAGCTGCTTTTTTCAGTTGTTGCTTTGGTCTTATTTTGATTTTAATACGAATAACGTGACCATATCATAGCTGTAATTGCCAAGTAACCTACCTATATAAAATAAATCGAAAGCAGGCCACTACGTTTATTCGTTATTGCTTACTAATTGATGATCCGTTCTACGTTCTACGAACTCATTGTTGGATTATCCTGAGAAAGTCGATAGTCTGACAACCCTAGCCCACGTCTCAACCCAACAAGAACATAATTTATTTTGTTACTAATGTAGGAAGTAGGAACTTCTATTTTTAATTTTTAACGGCTTTGAACTCGGAACATCTGTCAGGACGCACGAAATTGATTGTTAACTTTGCCGCCGGGTAATATCCGATTGTTAATAGACTATTACAGGTCTCCCATTTCGAGTTTCCCCATATTCCTGATTTTCCACGAGGAGGCTCATGAAAATTAATTTGAACTCAATGCGCCCGTCGTGCGTCGTCGCTACCGAGTTAAAAGTGATGAAAAATAACACGGCCTGCCATTAGCTGTTATGCTTGGCACAAGAAGAGGTATTTTTGGCCGCTGGGTCTTAAAAATGCCAAGCGAAAAGAGTGATGGAGTGGAAAAAATGTTCGCCCCAGCGGGTCCCTTACCCAGCTGACCAATAGATTACTCTGGGTGGAGTTTGGGGCACGTGTTCGGAAAATAACGCCAAATGGCAAATCCCGGCGAAATCGGCGAAGTGGCTTTGTTTGACGATGGATTATGGTCGTCGTGGGTGGAAACAAGGGGGGGGGGGTACATCGAAGCGAATTCTTTGCAATACATTGAATTATGCGCTATTTAAAGTTTTAGATCTAGCAATCATATAGTTTTGGCACGGAACAAAGCTAATTGTTCCGTGGTTTTGGCATCGCTTCAATTGTTTTATCTTTTTATTGTATGGTACTGCAATATATGTTTTATCTACTTTGATGTCACAATATGGTTATTATAACACTGAAAACAGTGCTACAATGTAGTCCATTATAACACTGTTTTTGGTAACTATTCGCTTTATAAAATTGGTGACATTTGCTTTCACATGCTCATAACACTACAATCGTCAGATGTCGAATACATAACCACAATTTTTGAACTGTATTTATTAAATTTATTCTAATCAAATATTTAAACTGAAGGTACTTCTTAACGAATTAATTAAACACAATAATTATTGTTCTCGGTGAGGAACTATTTGAACAACATACGAACCAAAAAGCTTGCACCAAATTTAAACTAATTCAAATGACAGAGCATAGCCAACTAATATTTAGGTTAGCTTACGCTAATACAGCCATTACAATCACCATAAAAACATGATTCTGTAAAGCATGCCATGACAAAATGTCATTTGGCGCCACCTCTTAGTGTTATTCTGAACTTTTAATCAGGGCCTACCGCGATATTCAAATTAAAAACAAATACTGCTGAATAGGTAGATTTGAAAACTTGTCATATTTCAATCAACTATATCCTCAAATTCATATTGCCGTAGTTTGAGTCAGTAATTTTTATATAAAAAGGTTCTTTCAAAGCTATTTAAAATGGTTAGAAAGTGGTTTACCTGTGAAAATCCAAACAAACCACTTTTTGAATTTCCAAGCGATATGCAGATTCGTACCAAATGGCTCAAAGCTAATTCAGGAGTGATATTGTTAACACGTTGAAGGACACTAACGCTGTGCAGCGTCCTTAATTGTATCTACCAGTATAACTGAACGCTGCACTGCATCTAATTTTCCATATAAAATAATAGTACATAATCCAGTTGTTACTGTCACCACTGGTACGTACACAGTCATATCAGTGTCACACAAACACGAGTTATTTGCCCCAAACAGCTCTCTTACAGTTATCTACCTCTTTGCTCCTACTTGTGCAGAACGCTGATAAGCATCGCAGTGTATCACATAGGCCAGTCAAATTGTCGAAAATACATCGTTTTTTGACAAAAATACTACCTGAAAACTAAGCATGTAGTTTTATAGAACAAATCACGTAGAATTGAATGAACTAAAAAGTAACAGCTGAATCGGTGGAGAAGTGATTCAAAATTGCGGTCAAAGTAATGAAAAAACAGTTTTTTGCATATAAAAAAGCAAAAAATCGATAAACTTTTTCCAAAAAAAAATAGGCTTATGTAGTTTAAAAAAACAAATGAATTGAGCTGTCGATGGTCAAAATCGATTCATTAGAAAAAAAGTTATCGCTAAAAAACCTCTAAAAATTACCGATTCTTCAAGTGTTCTTAACTTTAAAAAAAAATCCTATATAACGTTGAAATTTTCAGAGAGTATAGTACTCGATAAGCACAAAACGCGAAATTTTAAAATTTGCGAAAATGTTGATTACTTTTTGCATAAATCATTTTTTCCGAAAAAAATACGTTTTCGCAGAACTTGATTTACTCAGCTTGCAGAAGTCGTATAGCAATCAGCATAGGCTTATTTTGTTGCCTAAGAGTTATACTACCACACACAATATGAGCAGACATTTTTTTGCACTTACAAATATGTGCAAATGTAATTTGAAGAGTGATCTTTTTTTTATGCCCACGAAATGTTGAATATTTTTGTCAATTTTAATTGTACCCAAATTACATAAGCACCATTCGATAGCTGCCAATTTTCTTCGAAATTGAAAATAATTACAGTACTACCCATACAAGCCGAATAATTTTTCTTTTTTAAATTGCTACACATTCAATTATTAATATTAGCGGCTGAAATTTGCACACACTTTAGCTGAGGACTTCTAGTGTAATATAAAAATTATTTCACAATTATTGACCTCGTATTATGTATTGCGAAGCGGTTTACATTTTAGGCGTCGCAAAATGCATGATCCCTTCATAGCGAATAAACGACGAAGTAGAGCGGCCTACTCCGAGTTTCTCCCTACAACGCTCAACGCTACGCGCCACGGCACCGCTCTGAACGAACATGCATTTTCGACGCCTAATGTAAACCGCTTCGCAATAAATAATACAAGGTCAATAATTGCGCAATAATTTTTATATTACACTAGAAGTCTTCAGCTAAAGCGTGTGCAAATTTCAGCCGCTAATATTAATAACTGAATGTGCAGCAATTTAAAAAAGAAAAACTCTTCGGCTTGTATGGGTCGTACTGTAATCTTTTTTAATTTCGGAGAAAATTGGCAGCTATCGAAAGGTGCTTATGTAATTTCGGTACAATTAAAATTGACAAAAATATTCAACATTTCGTGGGCATAAAAAAAAGATCACTCTTCAAATTACATTTGCACATATTTGTAAGTGCAAAAAAATGTCTGCTCATATTGTGTGTGGTAGTATAACTCTTAGGGAACAAAATAAGCCTATGCTGATTGCTGTATGACTTCTGCAAGCTAAGTAAATCAATTTCTGCGAAAACGTATTTTTTTCGAAAAAAAATATTTATGCAAAAAGCAATCAAAATTTTTGCAAATTTTGAAATCTCACGTTTTCTGCTCATTGAGTACTATGCGTTCTGAAAATTTCAACGTTATATATATATATATTTTAAATTTAAGAACAATAGAAAAATCGGTCATTTTTAGCGGTTTTTTAGCGATAACTTTTTTTCTAACGAATCGATTTTGACCGTCAACAGCTTAATTTATTTGTTTTTTTAAACTACATAAGTGTATATTTTTTGGAAAAAATTCATAGCTTGTTTGCTCTTTTATATGCAAAAAACCGTTTTTTCATTACTTTGACCGCAATTTTGAATCACTTCTCCACTGATTCAGCTGTTACTTTTTAGTTCATTCAATTCTACGTGATTCGTTCTATAAAACTGCATTCTCACTTTTCAGGTAGTATTTTTGTCAAGTAAATATCTAATTTGACTGGCCTAACAACACAACCCTATATGAAGTCGGCAACTGTCCTTCAACGTGTTAATTAATAATAAAACTAATTAAATTACCTTTATTTATAATATTTATTATTCATGTATTACATATATTTCTAAACTTATTGAATACTCTACTTTGTGTATTAACCATTTCGATGAGAATTCTCTAAAAGTACTTGACAAAAATACTTGTTTGATTAAAAACGCTACACCAACTGGAACTGTAGATAATACATATTTTTTATCACATTAATTAGAAGTACCATTATGTACATTTTTTAGCAAATTATACCTAATTTTGAAATTAAATAAGAACAAGAACATTTACAAAAACCATTCAAAAGAAACCCAAGCTGAACTTATATCTCCAGCCCAAATTGCAGATCTTCAGTATATGTACCTACTATTAAAATGTTGACTTTAAAGCTAAAGCGGATTAGTGTTAATTATTCAAAGTTTATTAAAAATAAAACCACTTAGAATGATATACAGAAAAATTGGGGCAAATTAAATGTTTTCCATAAAATATTCCAAGATGCTGACGATGGAGACAAAAAAGCAGAATTTCGTGCAAAAATTGTTCTTAATTATGATAAAAAAAGCTCCTCGTTAGTCAGAAGTTTCGATTCATATGTGTACAGTATGGAGATTTCGCTCTCCTAAAGGATATCAGCACTGCAGAAACTATTTAGCGAGTTTACCATCAAAAACATTGTTATGGTATCTTGGTGACTGTAATTGTTCAGATGAATTAATTAAGCAACGTTTAATGGCTAAAGTCGCCTAATTAACAGTTCCAGCAGAAAGAATTTGCTTCTTAATTATTGACAATATGTCAATTAAGGAGAAAGTGCAGTATAGCAGATCTGAAGATCGCATCTATGGTGTAGATAATACTCAATATACAACCGTTTGCAATAAACCTCAAATAGCAAACAAAATGTGTTGTTATGTTATATGTAAGTACATGGATTGTCAACAAGATACATCATTCCAGCACGATATTTTTTTCATTCTTCTTTGAGAATTAATTACTTTTACTGTCTTCTGACTGTGGTTTCGTTGTTCTAAGAATTGTTGCAAATAATTTTTAGATTTAGATTTTTTGTGGTGGAATTCTAAAAAACTACATGAAACATCCTTTCCTAAAACCAGTACATGATCTGCAAAATGGACTACCTTTTAAGTAAGCTTGTACGGTACTTAACGAAAAAGAATTTGTACTCATCAGATTTTGAAAAAATTTATATTTTACATGCTGTTCAGATTTTTTCACCCACCGCCACTGCCTCTTTACAGTTTTTAAAAGCAGGACAAATTGAATTTCAAAATGTCAACAGCATCTACTGTGAAATGTTTAGAAAGCATATCCAGATTCATAATGTGTGTAATAGAACAATTTCTGCAAAAATTAGATAGCAGCACTGCACCGTTGGTTCATGTTTCTGACGAAAGACTATTGATTGGACGTAATACTTCAGAACTATATCGATCCTATGCAAAATTCTTCTGCATCTGTTGGTTTGCGAGGTTTATCCAATGAAAGACTCACGTCTTGAAATTGACTGCTAAAAGTACATCATTATACATCACATTTTTACTTCAAGAAGCTGGTTTTTACTATGTATTAACAGGTTCATTTAGTTCGGATGCAGTGGAGGCAATGATTGCACACATGCAATAGAAAGTTGCTTCAAATGGGGCAACAATGCTCGAATTGCTGGGCATGCTCTTCGTCTGCTATTACGCTGTGGTATTATGAAGACTGCCATCCTCAAAAATTGCACATTATAGTAACTTCACTAGTTCTGCAGCATTTCCAACTACATCAAGCATAACTGAAAACGAAGATGTCGAATTACCTGCACATTTAACAGTTAAAATTCAAGATCGTGCAGACTTAAATTATCCAAATTCCATTTTTGGAGGTTTTACAAACATTTATTTTAAAACCGTTTATAACCTAAAAAATATCTTTAGTAAAGACAACAACCAGAACCAGATTTAGGTGCTGTATTTCACCACCTGATGGCGCAAAAACCGTACGCGTTGGCAATTGTCATAAGAACATTTTACAACAATGAAAGTGACACTTATGGAATAGCCGTGATAGCTTTGCTATATAAATTTTAGTTAGCCATGGCCATAGGGATGTCTTCGCCGCTATTGGTCGACGCGAATATCCGCCATTAACAGGCAAAATATTTAGTTACTTTTAAGTTGTTCTCAAAGAGGTTGGTAGAACCTGTTCATTTGGTTATGGAAGAAAATAAAACCTTTCAAATCTGACAATTGTAAATTGTCAGTGTCAAATAATTCATTAGCGTCACACGCGGCTCAAATTTTATCATCTATTGCCCTGAAAAACTAATATTCTGCACAGTATTTAAATGTGACAATTAATAATTATGCTATTGTTGTAATAGCACAGGATGCGTTCGACTTGGAATATATGATAAAGAGATTACATCGGTGCTACGATAAATGGGGCCTTAGCATAAGTTTAGAGGAAACGGAGTATTTAGTAGTCAACTCGAAAGCACAATATGAAGTATTAATAAATGAAGATGTCGCAGTAAGACAACTAGAAAGGTTTAAATACCTCGGTGCTACAATACAATCGATGAAAAAGGTTTGGGAACAGAAGAGATCAGAACTCGAATAGTACAAAGTACTTAAAATCAATTTGATGGGACAATACTATCTCTAACAAAAAAAAAAAATAGGTAAAGTAATGGTAGAGTCGGTGCTATGTTATGGCAGTGAGGTATGGAGGTATGTAACAGCGGAATTAAACGAAGACTAAACACAGTTCAAATGGACGAAAAAGAGCAAAGGTATCGAGACGAGATAGAGTGACGAACTAGGAAATAAGACGCAGAATGGAGGCACCAGAATCAGTTGTGGACAGAATTGGAGAATGGAGAAGACGACGTGGCTTATGAAGATCTTTAAATGGTCGCCGTCGGTTAAGAAAAAAAGAGGTAGACCACTCAAACCGTGGAATGAGGGTATTCGGAGAGCCATGGAGGAACCTGGAAGAAGACCAAGCACAGAACAGGGAGGTTTCGAGACAGGGAACAGGAAGACGGCATTTAGCTGTATTGTAAACTAGCATAACTGAAACCGGTTGTAAACTTCATGTAACACCTTAAAGCACTACGAACGAACGCCAATGAGAAATGTCACTGTCCAAAAATAACACTGCACGTGTAACTAACATCAACTAGTTAAAATAACTAGCGCCAAAATAATGACCACTCAAAAACGTTCGATTATTTCGAAAGGCACTGTATATCTCTACGCTCAAATTTGCCTGTTAATGGCGGCCAACAATCGTATGGCCACACTGTCTTGTATAAAGCCACTGTAGTGACATCGCCATGGATATGCCATCTACGAGTGCTGGTCCAAATTCAGATGACACCCCCATGGACATGCGAGCTATAGATGTTGGTTCAATTTCCAGTCCAATTTCCCCCTACTGGGACCATCCTCCCCTTTAATAGTGACATTGTAATAGGCACCGATGATGAAGAGGTTTGTATTTTTGTGAATTATATGTTACAATGTTATGTACCTATTTTGATTATGGATTGCAGCTATGGTGTCACTGTAGGAAACCAGACGACGGCGAACAAATGGTAAAATGTTCTGACAGAAAATGTAGAATAAAATGGTACCATTCAGCATGCCTACAATTAAAAAAAATCCTAAAGGAAAGTGGTTATGTGAACTCTGTAAATATAAATAGAATTATTTTGTTATTCTGTGATAGAATTTGTAAATATTTTGATTGTTTATGTACCTTAATATCCTTTTTTATCCATTGCAATTCTTTTTCATACTTATAGTTTTTAGACATTAGTTATTCTGTTATTTTGTACTGATAGAATATGTAAATATTTTGATTGTTTATGTACATTAAATAGCTTCTAAATATCCTTTATACTTTATGCATTAAAATTATTTTTCTTACTTAATTTAGACATTAATTATTCTTTTATGTTGTGTAGACAGCATGTGTAATTTTATTGATTGTTAATGTAGCTTACATAGTTTAGAAATATCCTTATGTTTCTTATCGTATAGGTACTATTTAATAATTTTTGGTATGTGATATTGTAATTTTGCTTTTTATTAATTGGCCACATGCAGAAAAAGATAATCAAAAAATTTTACATTATATAATAAATGGTGGTGGATAGTATTAACGTTAGATCCTTAAGTAAGTAAGTATCGTTTATTGTCAACAGATCAACTACAAAAGTGACATGGACATTGTCAGATAAAAGTAATACCTAATGTAGTACAATATTGTTGTAGTCATAAAAACACTTTAATTAAAATGGATTTAAGTTAAATTTATCGATTTTATATGATTTAATATATATCGGTAGCGAATTGTAGATTTTAATACAATTATAAATGGGGGACTTTTTAAATTCAGCAGTCCGACGCCTAGGTATGGCTAACAGGTCACCATGTCTGGTGGGATATTGATGAGTATTGTTACTCTTTGAAAAATAATGCATATGTTGCTGCGCAAATACTGCTAATTTGAAAATCATTATAGATGGAAATGTTGGTAAGTTGTTCTCCAAAAAGAAGGGCTTGCACGACTGGCGAGGTTTAATGTTAAAAATCAGGCGAATTAGACGCTTTTGGAGAACAAATACTCGCTTCCATTCGGTAGCCATACCCCATAACAAAACATTATAAGTCATGTGGCTGAAAGCCAAGGCATAATATACCTGTATTAAGTCAGACGTGTCAAGTACCGGCTTTAATTTTAAAATAGCGTAGTAAGCACAATTCAGTTTTTTACATACTAAGTTTATTTGTTCCCTCCAGTCGAGATTAGAATCGATACATATGCCTAGATAAGCGCACAATTGGGAATTATATGGAATGCCCTTTATATTATTCAAGGCATTAAAGTTCACGCAAACAGTTTTGTTCATGTTGAGTACAAGTTGATTTTTTAAGCACCAGTTTTTGAACTCCTGGTGACAAATTTCAATTTTATAAGTGAGTTCCTTTACCGTATCGGCAGATACAGTGAAGGCTGTGTCGTCAGCGAAGCTAACGATTTGCGCGCATGTAACATGTAAGGGCAAATCGGTAACATTCAATAGATACAGCAAGAGGCCTAATACCGAGCCCTTAAAAACACCTAAGTTTATACGGACAGTGGTAGACGTTACATCATTAATTTTAACAAACAGTTTTCTGTTAGTAAGAAAAGATATCAGCCACATAAGAAGTGGGCCCCGAATGCCTAAGCAACATAACTTTTTTCTAATGCATTCCACATTCACAGTGTCGAATGCACACGATATGTCGAAAAATATTGATGCAACAAATTTACCGTTATCCAGTTGCTGATAGACATAGCGGAGCAGGCTAAACCTAGCAGTTTCTGTAGATCTGAGCTGTCTGAAGCCGTGTTGTGTATCGGAGAACAGATTGTATAGTCAAAATTATACCCATTCGGAGTCACGTGACTTTTGTCTGTCTCTGTTCATCTTTAGTAAAATAGATGAAATGGAAGAAATTTGAAAAAAAGGCATGTCGATTCATAAAATTAATTTTAAAAATTTGACGTTTCTAATCTGTCAGATTATATTTTTCGTGTAAGTTATTGAGATAAGGGTATTAAAACCTAAAATTGTTGAGCCGAAAACTGGAAATTAAAAGAAACCATCGGACATGCGGTATAACGAGCAGTCACAACAATTAATTTGAATATTATGCGTTTTTTTTTTTATGAAGAGTACAATATTAATAATAGTAAATCAACAGTTTCACCCTCCAACGCTGTTCGCCGTGCTTCTCTTGCGTTAAATATCTCGGAGAGCACAATTTACCGAAAATATGAGCCAGAAAGTGAAGAATGCAAAAACGGAAGTCGATGAAGCAGTCAAGACACTGTATATAAAATGTATGTAGCTAAAGAATTTGTAACCATAAAAAATCTAAAAAATGCTTGGTTGAAGAATCTGGAGATTTTTCACATTCAGTTTCTTCCCTAAATAGATTGTGCAAGGAAATAGGCTTCAAATGGCAATGTTCTATAACAGAATATGCATGCACAGAAATTGACTTAAAATTTGCTATATGCCGCAGGTTTTGAATGTAGCAGCTGACATATCTTTATTATATTTACATTTTACGACATGTTATGTTTTCTTTAACCTGTAAATTCAGTTTGATTTCATATAAGAGAATAAACCCGTAGCAACCTTGTTTTAGAAATTGGCATATGTCAGGATAACCTACAAAACGGAATGTCATTTATTTCCCTAAAATTGCATTTTTAAGAATCGACATACGTAAAATTACTAGATTATCACGTGACTCCGAATGGGTATAAATTTGACTATATTTATTCAGGAACGATACCATTCGATTTGCCACAACTTTTTCGCACACTTTGGAAAAGACACTCAGAACTGATAATTAACTAATTTTTTTAAATTTCATTTAAAAAAGTAGGCTTTTTTTAATTAATTTCGGTGTGTTAAGTGCCACTTTTTTTCACTCAGTGAAAAAAAGTGACACTGCTTTTAATTTAGGAATGAACGATTCTAATTGGACGTTTCCTTAGTTACCAGAACTGACCAACGCACTTCACTAAAATGAAGGCAAATACAATTCTATACAAAATAGGCTTGGATTTGAATATTTAATGAAATTTTAAAAAATCTTATAGACAACTCGTGTTAGCGTGCTTATTTTTCACGCTTGTGGAATATTAAACTTGGCTGCGCCTCGTTTAATAACCCTCCACACTTGTGAAAAAAAGTTGCACTTCTAACACTTGTGGTCTAAATAACTATTAATACTTTTGTAGATATTATTATTATTATTATTAAAGTAAAAATAATTAGATTAACTTTGTTAATAAGATTTATTTCATAATTATACAATTATAGGAGGGCATAAATTTACGAGTGCACAAGAAACTGTTAATATCTGATCTACCACAGCAACATCGTCAGTTTTCTTTTTCACCAGGAACATGGGCATCGTTTCGTGAAGAACTGTATTTTTTTGACGAAGGACTCCAATATCGCGTTTGACGTGTATTCTGAAAAAAAGATATAGGTAATTAAGATAATTATTGTAATAATATACTTGCACTACCTCACGCTTGCTATATTCCTGGTTGATTCTATATCCCTTGGATCGAGCTGCCGTATTCCTTTTAGAAAAGCAGGCGTAATCACTGTGGCCATATGTAGTCCTAGGGAGTCTTTTATTAAAAAGCCATGATCTATCAATACAAAATCTTCTGGCAAGAGATTGTTTAAAATCCCACAATCCTCTATTAGACCTTTATCGCTTATTCTGCCACCATATCCATGTGATATAAATGATATTGATCCAGAAGGAGTGATGCCTATTAGTACCTTTACCGTATTATGTTGTTTGTACGTAGACCATGTAGTACATTGTACTTCAAGGCTACTTGATTTTTCCACTCTCATTTCAAAACAATCGATTATTACTGAAATCTTGTTGCCAAATGCTACCTTGAAGCATTCTGGCATTGATTTAATCAGCTGATCTCGTTCAGGCCAAATAATAAAAAATTTCATCCGATGATACATAATATTCAATGTGGTATAAAATATTCTGGAAATTGTTTGTACGCTGACGTTAAACATGTATGCCAATAAACTAAAATCTAAATTTAATCTAAGTTTTATCACCGTTATCAAAAACGTACCTCTAAGCATGTTTTACGTACTGAATTAGGAATAAATATATATAATTAAATGTGAACTGTATATATTGTATGTATTTGGTGTACCATTTGCCATATAGTAGACCTGTGTAAAAGAATTTTTTTTTGTAATGTCACAAATAAAGTATATCTATCTAACACGCAAAACTTTAAATGCGCGCGGGCTACAGCGTCATTCTTCCATGCTCACGTAAAACTTTTACATTCGCTGGAAAACTCTCACTTTTCTTAACTTGTAGAACAATCTACTATTAATTCACTAGCGATTTAAGAAGAAAATTAACTCGCTAGCATATAAACATTATAAACAGTTACTTATGGAAACTATTATAGAGATAATAATAATAATGGCAGTTTAAAATAATAATTAATCGAGTTATTTAACAATAACAGTAACGGCGTAACTGGAGACTTGAGTTACCACATTTATATTTTTATGACGCTCAACGCCTCAACGGCTTAAACCTGAAAAGAAACACAGATTGCAGGCAGCTGAAAATTATTTCGGTGGCGCAAATAATTCTCACATATAATCTCATAAGAGCATTAATTCTTTCCGCAATTTTTGTTACTGCGTTCCAACAACGTCGTATTAATTAGGACGCCTTCCAGAGGCGAGCGTTTCCTTTCCAGAGACTTTCCATTTGAAAATATATTTTTTGGAACTTTTCCTTACTGCCAATCTCTAGCGTGCTTTTAAAACTTTCTTTAGTGCAACAAAAGTTATTAAATTTGTTGTACATTTTAAATGCGGCATATGCCGCGGGTTTCGGCTAGTATAGTAATAGTTCAGTAAGAATAAGGTAAGGCTACGACATTAACGCAGCTACCACCCTATTTAAATTACGGAGGTGCAGTATTCAATGTAATAAAGCAAATAAACAGTTTTTTTTTAATATACAGTCCACTTTTTATTCGAACGGCCCCATTAGCCGAACAATCTTCATGGCATCTCTACCTTAACCCAACCACAAAAAATGTAACTACTGTATTCAAAATGCATACGATGTAACAACCGTAATTAATTATTATTCACCAGACTTGTTAGAACAGAACATCGGTAAAAATAACCTGTCGACGACACCTTGCAGACAGGCTCCTCATTTCCTTTACATAATTCCGCGCATTACGAAGCATCAAAATTTTTAATTACCAGCAGTCATGTCACGCGATCTTTTATCTCCAGATTGGCGATCTTCGTAATTTACAAGAGAAAGTGTGAACACATCTCCTGGATACAAAATTAGCGGCCATCAAACTGCTAGTTGGAAACGCGTGTCGTGAGACGTGAAAATACGCTCTAAGTCAATTCGAAGAAGCTGTCGGTCAAGATGATTAACTTCTTGTCATGTCCTTGTTGCAGGTTGCATTTTTGTGCAACGCAGCAATACATGACCGTACACTGATTAATATCAACTTCCACACGTGTTCAACAGCTACTTCCTGCTATTGAGCGTGGCTACTCATCAATTTTCACTTCTTAATTATAGCAAGGAACGATTATTTGTATTACAAATTATTTAGGAATTTATAGCTCCAAGCAGGTGCTTTATAAAATAGGGTTTACTGCTTTAACATTAAGGAAGAAGCGGTAAATTAGCGATGAGCCATATTTTACGAGTGGTGAAAGGAGAAAAACTATATTTGTAAAAAACGAAAACAACGCAATATTCTGTATAACCTGAGTTTGATGTTTTTGACATAATAATATTACTAGTGCAACAAAACCGTTACTAAAAACTACCCAACTAAAGCCCTACTATGTTTTTCTGTATTTTTTTAAACCAAACAAAAATTATGCACAAATAGGTTTATCCTCAACCAGGCGCAAAGTACGCTATTCCCGCCCGCATGTGCGGGCGCAAAGTAAACCATTCTCGCCCGAGGGAGGAAAAGTAAATTATTCTGAACATGTTTACGTAGTTGCTAAGAAAATGCACCTTGCTTTTATTAGATCCTGATATTTTAATGTTAATAGTTAGAAAATGTTTACGTATAAAAATAAATCGCACCACGGCTTTCCGGTTGAGGATAAAATTATGTATGTATCTCTGGCGCAAGAGCGATTTCATCCCTTGATGATTTACAGCCCTCCCTTCGGTCGGACTCCAAATTGTGCTGTCTACTAGGGTTGCCAACACTGTAATTTCGCCGAAGGTTTGGCAATCATTCTTCGGGCTTCGAGTGTTCAATAAAATTCGTCGGGTTCATACATACATAGATTGCGAAAAATTTTAATCTTATTTAAAAGCTCTAGGGCAGAAGTAATTGGTAGAAACACAGATAAAACAAAATATAATTTTAGAAAATATCTTAATTTTTTTTTTCGGAGAAATGTAGTTTCGCAGTAGTTTACTTAACTTCTAATATGGGTTTGAACATTTTTTATGGAATGTAAAAAATAGTTTTGTTCTTTAATTCCTATGATTAACAACGGCCGAGCATTATTTTATGTGTAACCGGCAGCTGGATCCCTTAAAGATAATGTTTCTTTTCATGCTTAAATGTAGAAGCCAAGTTGCATTTCCTATGTTCTAGTGTTAGATTTAATATTGTATTTTGTGTAAGCAACTGCTTGCAAAGCCGGTCATGCGCTGGAAGTGTATTGTGAATTTTGATTTTCGCGAGTGCAGCAAGAAACACGCTGTACGCAGGATGCGGGGATTTTCAACTCATGCAAATTTAACAAAGAAGGCAGCAGCCGCACGCAACCTCTTCTGAGAGTTGCATAGAATTGTTAGAATGAAAAGTACAGTACGTGAATTCGCCCAGGTAGATATAAGTTAATTTGAAGCGGCCTAAAAAGCCTGGCATTAAAGCCTCGCGAGTCACTAAAGACGCTTTACCAGCAACCGGTCGTAATTTTACGTGTTTTAAAAATTTTAAAACACGTTGCTACTGACAACGTGTCTAAAGAAATTTTTTAAACACGTTACTACTAACGACGTAAACTAATGAAAATATGTTATTAAACAGTCGTTTTACAAACTTAAACTGCCAACTAAAAGGCAATTTTGCACACTGTTGTAGATAAAAGTAATTAAAGGACTAACAAAATTACGCCTAGAAATCCTTGATATGATTTTTCGTTTTTGAGTTATCTTAAAAAAACCTAACTTTTTAATTTCGGTTCTAATTTTTCTAGCGCTAATATTAAAATTAGATTAAAACTGCTAGCTGAGGATCGGAGTTAGCACCAGGTTTCGCTTGTGTATTCAATACTTCCAATTTCCGATTTTACTTGGTTATCATGTTGTCAATAAGATATTTTTGATTTATCGACGATTTTTTCCAGGTATATTTTTTATGTTGAAAGTGAATGTTGTTTATTTTTATTTGAATTGTTTGCAAGTATTTATTATTTATTCTCCATTATTATTTATTCGCCGTATTTTCCTACAACTTCGTCATTATTCCTCGATCCCACTCTTGCATTCATATCGCTTGCTTCAATTCACCTTTGATCTATCTTCCCTGAAAGTTGCAACCAGACTCAAATGCTAGGCAGAGCTTATTTCCTTTTTACCAAGGCTGAATTTGGATAAAATTAGTATCTTAATGTTTTTTTCAAGCAACTTATACTTTATATTTAAATAACATAACACAATAAGCAAACATAATTTCAAAATTAACATAGTTAACTCTTTGATGTGGTTACAAATTAAAAGAATATAATAACTGTTGATGAGCGAACTATATTATAGTACATATTTGATTATAAAATGTTCTCAAGAATAAGTCAAGATCAAGCGATTCTGATCTTTGACTTTCAAACGCTAAATAAATTCGATCCGCCATGCGATTATGATTCAACATTCAGGGAATATCTTTGTGGGCGATTAATTGCTGTTAAAGTGGATAACAAAGATTTATTTAGAGCGGTGCTATATCCGATGGTAGCAACTGAAGCAAAAAGTGCATATGTTTTCTAGAAGGTTTCTCTTTCTTTCAAAAACTCCAGAAAAGAGTCTGATTTGTTAAGCATACACTTTTCAACCACTTGTAGTTCTTCTGCAAGTGCTAGTGTAATTCCTAAAAATAAATAATATGTACATATTATTTAAGCTATTTTTTTGGAGAAAAATGTAGTGATCTTTACGATCTTATACGAATAGACAATATGCTATTTGCTTATTGGATTCCTAAATCTATTAAACCAAATTCTGATCATCGGACAGTGCGCAGCAATATTCTTACATGACAAACGAAGCTACAGTTAAATGACACAGCAATTTCGAAGAGCGAATGTTTACTGAACCTAACAAATAAGAGAGCAATTTGTATAAAAATATTATGTATCAGTCAAGTTAGAGAGACATTTATCCATAAGAGGAAAACTTATAGCCTAGGCATAATAGGTTTTTACTTAAAAAAAGCGAGATGTGAAACTCAATGGGAAAAAATATTTTGATGCCAGAGCCAACTATGCCTTCAATATAAACAAAAATATACGGTGCCCCCCACCCAAGAAAAGCGCCCTTCGGTACTTTCCAAGAATACTTCAACACTCAGCATCGCTCCGTTTCGCTAGTACAATGAAATATTATGAACCAGTTATTTATTTAAAAAAAAACAAAAAGAAATTTGTTTTGCCTTCGACCATACCTCAAAAGTTGATGTTGCCTTCATTTTGGAGGACCTATCGTATGAAAACGATCCAAGACTTCAGAAAGGTTACTGGCGACCGGAATCGTGTACACATACTAATATACGTACACCGCACAGCACGTTTAGGCACCCCCCAATACCAAGAAGGGATCTAGTGGGCTAGGGTCTTCACCAAAAGATCCGCACAGCCGAGACGGAGATTTGAAATAGTGGGTTCATAGGACGGTTGACAAGAATTTTAGAGATATTTGACTCTGTGGTTTTCGATATCAGGAAATTTCAATACTTCGCACGCTTCATGTGAAAGTAATACAACTTTATACACTGCATTCTTATCAAAGTGCCTGAAGAACGTAGAAATTACTTTTTTCTATTTTCATAAATAAACGAGATATAGCCATAGAACGAAAAATCGCAAAATCGAACGTTTGCTTATTACTAAAAAAAACAAAAGACGATAGCCAATTTTGAATTTCACCATTACATTTTTCTCGAAAAATGAGATAGAGGATGGAGGCCATTTTTCCATATCTTATATAGTTGCCGAGAATCGCTATGAAAACATCGAAATTTTGCCACCCTGTAGACACAATTATGTATAGAATGTAGTAAATTTAAAATTAACATAACATTTACTGATTTGACTGCCGTCGTAGGCAATTTCCCGAAAGGGTGTGCTTTGCCGCTAAAAGACGGACCCTGCTCGTCGCGGGAGGCAAATGGGAGTCACCATCTGTACGAAAGTTAAACGCGATAGATCGTCCTAACTGCGCTGAATGTAGGCCAAGCCCAAATTGCAGTTTATTGCAATGGGTTTAAACCTTGCCTTGCCTTCAAGATCTGGTGATCCTAGAGAGGTCTCATCAGTGTTCTGCGTGTCTAAGAAACGTAGAGTATCTACGAACTGACAGCATCTTCAACCTGAAGCTGCAGACGTTTCGATATTTTCGATCACCCGGCATACAGTCCTGATCTAGCGCCGAATGACTTATATGTTTTCCCTGAACTCAAGAAGTGACTAGAAGGGCAGCGCTTCCAAAATGACTAGGAACTTCAAGACAACTTCAAGACTCACTTTAATTCATTGGCGGCAACATTTTATGCAGAGGGTATTGGAAAGCTTGTCCACCGGTACAACAAATGCCTCAATCTCCAAGGCGATTATGTCGAAAAGTAACCATAAGTGTACATAACTTTTAGTAGGTATTAAAATCATTGTTTTATATACACTTGTCTTTTTGTTATGGCCCATCGGAGGTTGGCCCCTTACTATTAGGCCACCAGTAATGTGCACCACCTTCGTATCTACAACTTTTATACAAGCGATAATTATGCAACTATCCTGGTTTTAGAAATATCTTCCACCCCCACATCGTTGTCGAACCCTGCATATAAACATTGACACTCTCTCTCAGGTCAACTCATTTTTAAGTTTGCCAATTATTGAAGAAAACAAAGAAATAAAGAAATTCTTTTGATAACAAATATTTATTAAAAACATAGAAAGCTCTGAAAAATATTTAGCTTTTAAATTAATAGTATATTACGCAACAAGTTTAGAAAATTGAAGTTTCACTCAACAAGTATGGCTGGTTTAAGTACGAGCGTCAGCGAGTACTTAAATAGCCATACGGGTTCAGTAAAACCACTTTTCTAACGCGTTTCGTATACTATTTTATCGCATTTTATATAGAAACGTAAAATATTAGATTTTTACGATATAAAAGCGACATTAAATGTGGAAATTTAACAAAGCTGAGCCGAACTTTTGGCAGTACTGAAGTGTATTTCAGTGGCACTGTAAGTCTATATCATATTCTGTGTCAAAATTGACGCAAAACCCAACATTATAACCTCGAATTTGCCGTAGAGTTACAGTGCCACCAACAATACATTTCAGTATTGCCAAACTTAAAACGAATCGTCGTTGCTACGCTGTAGTGGTTGCTATGGTGCAAAGTACCACATTACTAAACGATTTTACATGTAGAAATATAGTACATGACCATATGAAATGCGATAAACGTAATTATACAAAATGTTCAAACACCATTTTTTTCCAAACGTAGGAATGATCTACGAATAGTCGATTTAACGACTTTGTGTAAAATACGCCTTGGAATAGCTCGAAATGCTTGAATCGCGCTTCCACGAAGCTCGTTTACGTTATAGATATTATCGTAAGTGCGAACATTACGACATTATCTTTATTGTAACCCCATAGAAAGAAGTCAAGTAGTCACGAGATCTTGGTGGCCACATAGCCGGTTCACGAGTTTCGATCCACCTATTGCCAAAACGCTCGGTTAGCAAATTTGTTACAATTCTTTAATTGTGTGCTAGGGCACCATCCTGGTAATTATGAGTCTGCTAACGATAATTTATCCAGAAAGTCTTCAATGTCATTTTGTAGTAAATTACGATAAACGCCACACCAAAGATAGTATATTATCTTTGGCCACACATTACCGTTTCATTAAAAATTGTAGGACCAATCAATTCTAACACTAGAATACTACACCAGACATTAAATTCCAAACTTGGAACTTGATGTTAAGCAGGTCTGAGCACATAAGATTTCTCTGTA
Organism: Agriotes lineatus; assembly: GCA_940337035.1. Classification (NCBI taxonomy): domain Eukaryota; kingdom Metazoa; phylum Arthropoda; class Insecta; order Coleoptera; family Elateridae; genus Agriotes; species Agriotes lineatus. The sequence goes on from OW679197.1 coordinate 22,767,317, forward strand.
GACCAAAATCGCATATTTTGCGTATTGAATAAACCGTTGTTTGTGAATCTACTTTCATCGGACCATAATATTTGAGAAGGAAAATGGTCATTATCATAGCATTGCCTAGTGCAGTGGTCTCCAAAGTGAAGGCGCTTGGGTGTACACCAGGTGACAGAAGAAATAAGAAAATCAGTGAAAAAATTTAAAAATATATTAACCTGCATTTTTAAATTACACAATATTTTTTGTACGTATAAATTTGCAGATGCAGCGTGTAACTAAGTATGTTACTTTGTAAAGTAGTGGTTATCACATCTGCTTAGCATTCGGGAGGTCGCGGGTTCGATTCCCCTGGCCGTCTTCTCTGATTCAGGTTTTTAGGTGGTTTTCCTGAGTCAACAGAGTAGCTTCTCTGAGGCGAATGCCGGGGCAGTACTTCTCTACCTTTCCTATGCTCTCTTCAATTATCCACCCTTCCTTTCTCTCACCCATCCTATAATTTCCGTTCTTGGCTGAAGAGGGGCGCAAGGTTCCTATAGCAGCCCGCCCCCAGTTGGGGGAATTGAAATAGCCTTGAACCTATATCTCTAAGTATGTTAAAATATTTATGAGTGGCAATCCTTACACAATTATAAGAAAAAAATGATATAATAAGTGTCCAAGAAATTTTCATTCATTGTCTAAATTGGATGCACACTACACCTGGATAGGACTACTTAAATGTGGTATTACCAAGCTCTACAATTAACCAGGAGAGGAGATATGGGTAATCAATGCCATACATTTTACGAAAAAAAAATTGTAACTCCCTGTAGAAAATTAAAAGTCATTTAATTTTAAGGTAAGTCGTTTAATTCTGCATAGAATGTGTCTCTGATTTTTTGGTAAAGACTTGTTAAATTTAATTTTTCCTATGTATAACACCGTTTTTTGCAAAAATGTCAATCAATATTGTTTGCTCAGAAAACAGTATGAAACTTAGAGAATCACTACGAAAAATTTAACTACATTCGACAAATGTACAAATTATTTAATAATCATCAGAAATAATTTTTTGGCTTTACCAAATTATTTCAGGCCTAACCTGTATATTTTTATTTGAATTATAATCCCCTGCATTTCGAATTCTTAAATTTTCCAATTCAGCGAATTTTGTACCTGTATTGAGTTGCTATCGTTAGCACGGTGCACTTTTGACCCGCTCTATCTGTTATCGCTGGCCGTAGAAATGCGAACTCTCTTTTTGAAGTGATCGTTTCGGGCCCGGCACTTGTCTTCTAGCCCCGGCCGACGAGGTTCGCGCTGTCGAGGTTTGATTTTTAAATAAGTCAAAAGTACGTGCGCTCAACCAATTTTTATAAGCATTTTGTTTCCAAGAGCTGATAATTTGATTCAGGTACGATGAGTTTTTCTTTCTGTTATCCTCATATTAATTGCATTTCTTTAGCTTTAACCAGGAATTACTTTCACCTGGAATTCACAAATTGCACTTGGGATTCACAATTTTCACCGGATGATTCTAAATTTGGAGTCCAGTTTCATGTACTAATTCGAAACGAACATCTGCTATTTTCTGCATCGCTTCTGCACCGAGGGCCAACACATCCATGTTGTGTAAGGCTGATTCCTTGCTGTATGGGGGTTACCAGTTATAGCAGCTCCCGGCTAGCGTTTATACCCTAAACTTGAGGGCCCAGAAGGTCTGTTACCGTTAATTATTTTAATTAATTAACCGCAGGCCAGCTTCTTTGTTGTGTCACAGTGCCGCTAACTAAATCAACATACGTACTAGACTTAGAATTGGGATGGCAGATTTCTTGAAATGTTCAAGGTCTTGACTTAAATACAAGACAAGAATTTGTTTACAAGTTTCAAAACAACGCAATTAATTGTAATTCAAGAAAAAATTGTTTGACAAAAATATCTTGACATTTTAAGAAATTTCAAAACTGTATTACGTTTGAAAAATAAAATTTACCAAACAGCTATGAGAGGTAGCAAAAAAGTTGTAGAGATAATATTTTATGTAGAATTAAATAACTTGCCTCAAAATGGAAATTGCTTTTAGTTTTCTACAGGGTTTACTATTTTTTTTAATTAAATTTTACTGAATACCCACATCTCCTCCACTGATTACTTGTAGAGCTTGATAATATTAATCTTTAAGGGGTCCTATCCAACTGAACTGTGTACCAATTTTAGGTTAAATAGCTGTACTAATAAGGAAATTGTGTACAGGATAGTCAAACACTTATTAAGTGCTGCTTAAAATAGAAACTACTACAGACAGAAAAACAAATTAAAATAATTTAATCAAGAAGGCATCCTCTGAAACATAACACGATTTTCTTCATTTTATTATAAATACAAATCAACTGACAACGCCATTTACCATTTTTTTAAATTACACCATATCTATCAGTTGATGTCAAATAATAGAAAATGTTATCCTCTTTATACATAATCATTTGTTCCTGTTCCTTGCATAACATTTTTTTCGTAAAATCCAAAAATATGTAAAAAGCATAAACAATATTGGTCGCCAATGATCTAACGTAAAATAATTGAACAACGCGACAATTACATATTGTTTACTAGTGTCAAGAATAGTTGGGCATTATCGATTGTCCTTTGCGTTATTGAAGCAAATAGTTAATTTTAAAAATTCGTTTACGTAGTGGTGTAATGTTGAAATATTATAACGTGATTAAGTTACACTCTGTATATATCAAGGGTGCGCACTATTTTCTTCTGTTTTAGGAGTACTTGAGCACAAAGTTTTGCAGACCACTGGTCTGGTGTTCTTCTTCTTATAGTCCTTCTCCTATCGGAGGTTGGCTATCATCATTGTTATATGTATTTTGTTGACGGCGGCTCGGAATCATTCGGTGCTGCTGCAGTTAAACCAATCTCGTAGATTTTTCTGCCAACATTCCTTTTATTTATTTTTCCCTGTATTATGAGTTGGGGCAGTGCATATTTGGACTTTCTCATTATATGACCCAAAAACTCAATTTTTCACTTTTTTATCGTGTATATAACCTCACATTCTTTATTAATCCTCTCAAGAACCTCTTTATTACTGATTCTATCGACCCAAGATATACGCCACATTCTGCGGTAGCACCACATTTCAAATGTTTGTATTTTATCCAAATGTGTTTTCTTAAGTGTCCAAGTTTCTACACCATAGAGTAAGATGTAAAACACGTAGCATCGAAGCATCCGCATCCGAAGTTTAATGTTGATGTTCCGACTACAAAGTACTTTCTTCAATTTTACAAACGAGGATCTGGCCGTTTCTATTCGGGCTCTTATTTCCGTTGTTTGTTCTCCTGTTTGTTCTATCCAGAATCTGGTGTACCATTCGCTAAATTCTCTTCACCTTTTATAATCCCCTGATCTTAAAGATCGCCATACATTGTAATTATACAGATGATATTGTTGATAGCTGTTGCCGACTAAAGTCGTTGTTGGGCGACGGAGAAAGTTTTTTTGCTATAATTTGTAGTTATAGGCATTTAGATTTTGTAGTGACAGTGTGTATTACGCATATTATAAACTGCCCTGAGTGATTTTCAACATTTATATCAAGAAATTAAGCGTTATTTTTCATAAACACAGTAGTTTTCACTCAGTACCAAATCTCAAATCCAAGACGCACATCTATTGTCTACCGTGCTCTAAATTCTGCGCGATGATAAGGAATGTATATCGTATATCGTATATCCGTAACTGCGTACGTGATCTACAATCAAACCTTTCAACTTGAGAACTTTCAAATGAGTCTGGTTACTTCTTTGCACGGCAATCAGCAGTATTCAGTAGAGTAGAGTGGACCATTCTAGAACCACTCCCAACATCTTGTCCTTGAGTTTAAGACCAAGGTCACTTTCAAGGCCACGTTTAAGGCTATACTAAGGGCCAAGGCCACCTTTAAGTTTACGTTTAAGATCCAGGCCAGATTGGAGGCAAAACGAAGGTTAAAATAGTGCTGCCTAGAACAGCCCGTGCAAGCTTTACACATTTAAAAAAATAGGCATGAAGTAAACGCGCTCCAGCCTAGGATACTTCATGTCTAAATTTTGACTCGACTAGGATTCGAACCTAGGTCTCCCTGTTTACTCCGCAGTGGTTACAGTGTGCCATATCTGCAGCCGAGAGTGTCTTTACCGCTAGACCATCGAGCCTTAGAATATAGTTGATTACTCAACCTAAGTACCTTAGTAGAGTGAATGATACACATATTGACATAAGCTTTCATTTGGTTGTAAAATGTAAATTCACATACAAAGAGTAATCGCAGTGGTGGCTAGAGTAAATGATTATAATACCACCATATAAAGAAATACGTCACAGATAAACACAATACAGTGAATAAACGAGTGCTTAAAACGATAGTAGATATACAGCAGGAATTATCTGCGGGTGTTCACCGCATATATAGAAACATGGTATTTTATCTTGACGTTAACAAAATATGTTCAGTAAACTTCTTCACTTGTATTTTAAAAACGGAGATAGTCGCCAATGAACTAGTATCGATATTACGCCACGTCACGTTGTGCACTCCATCATCATAGGCAAAATAAGCCGAACTGCAATGAGGTGGTTGAAGTAAATATAGAGCACCATCATGAACTGCAGCGAGAGCGACCAAAAATTTGGCAAGTAGCATGTTGAACGCCTCGAAGGAGAGCACTGAATTGTTCGGTGAATGAGAAACTTATGTAGCGAGACAACAAAGAACTGGCACTTGGTAGAGAAACTGCACTTTGCATCACTGACAACTGCAAGCTTTGGTGTCGACTGTACCCTTACTATTGTTACCTCCTACATTTATTCCGGAAGAGGTGTTATGCAGCTCGCCGTAAAATTTGAAGTGTTTTACAAGCAAGTCGTCGATGGTTTGTAAGTGCTGGTTCAAAGTGGCAACTTTGCAGGTGGTGAATAGCAAAAGTATTCAGATAGGGGTTTGTCATGACGTTCCCAACCAGAAATCTGAATTCCTCAGTAAAATCGCTGTATATGAAACCTGCGTCTGCAAGCGATTCTGGAGTTTGAAAGCGTCTCCAATTGTTGAATGTTTGTAGCCATTTCGAAAGGCACTGGAAATGCGGCACTCGAGTGCTGAAGAACATGATGAGAGCAATGGTGGCAATGGAGTAACAGCGTGCATGCTTGCGAAAGCCTTATATTGCACAAGTGAAGGTCAGCCTCTTAGAAATCACAACCATCACGTGCACAATAACATATAATTATTCAAGGTTAGAAAATATACCACACAAATGTTGGAGACGATGTATATTTATATGCATTTATTTATAAACATGTATCCTCCAGTCGGGCTAGAAACCGGTCCACAGGCTTCTAAACGACGGTTTACCACCACACAGTCGTCGATTCGTCCAGTGGAAGATGGTCATCTCCCCTAGGCTCTCTCCTCGATTGTGACGACTGCCTGGAAGCACAGCTGAGATGACGCTGGAGAGCAACCAGCCAAAAACCGACGAAAGTGGTGATAAAATACCTCGGCATTTTTGAAGTGAGTTGTCATAGCTGCTGGAGGATTATGATAGCTGCAATAGCAAGCAGTCAACTTAATAAAGGAACAGAGTCAAGGACAGAAGAACCTGTCAACCTTCCACCGCTACCACCAATAGTAATCTTGAATAATGCGTATAAAAGAAACTGTAGTTTACGATTTCATTTTTACATTTCCAATGTTGCATCTGGTTGACCTTGATCTTGAAATAGAGGCCGTGTGCTGGGGTGTGGATCTAGCCTTGAAAGTGGCCTTGATCTGTAAAGTCGTCTTGGTCTTGCCCTTGATAGTCGTCTTGGGCTTGACCTTGAAAGTCTCCTTGACCTTGGTTTTTAAAGTGGTCTTGGCCTTGACCTCAAAGCCAAGTGGTGGAGGATAATTCCGAAACTCTATTCTACTTGCCACGAAACAACATCCTCATTTTTGGATTAAAAGAAACCGATAATATCGTTATAAAATTATTCAAAATTGAAATGTCGACTTAAATCCCGCAGCTATTGACCGCTCACGTCGAATAGGCAAAAATATCAGGAATGGTAGATATATTATCGTAAAATTCGTTAATTATCATGATCGGATATTCGTAATAAGTCCCAGAAAGAAACTAAGAGGATCTGGAATTACAATTTCGGATAATTTAACCAGATCAAGGTAACGCGTCTTCAATTTAGCGAAAGAACAATTAAAAAAAGAAAATGTATGGACCAGTGAAGGTAAAATCTTGGTGAAGACTAATACCGGAATACAATCGGTCAGACCTGAAGATGAGGTGATGCATTTGGTTAAAAACATTTTCTCTTGTCGCTCCGTTTATCACAGTGAACGAGTTACGAGAACCTATGCTAAGTCGCTCAAACTAAACATTAGTAATTAATAGGTATTAGCCAAGGGCGGATCCAGGATTTTTTTCTGGAAGGGGCACAAGGGTCAGACGGGCGAAACGTGTTCTGAAATTTGGTATTAACAACAACATACAACAATAACTGTAAGAAATATACTTGTAATTTTAATATAAAGGTTATTAATATGAAAATAGAAAAAAAATTACATATACAGGGTGATCCAAAGTTAAACCCCCAAACGTTGAGGGCTGATTTTTCATGTAAAAATAAGACTTTTTTCGTCTATAAATTTATTTCTCCTCGCGACAGCAATGGAGTTGATCCTGTCTTTCTTAGACGTTGAAAAGTATTGGAAAACACTGATCTGCCAGGTAATCTCCTTATCGGGAATCTACGGGCGTACTCAACTACTGCAGCGCGCGCATTGCCATTACAGTACCCGTAAATCAACACAATATCATCGTAATCAGGTACAGTGTAAATATTTGGTATGATTGTGATTAAAGTACGCAAAAACACACTTAAAATGCATTACAACTTCAATTAATCAATTCACCCAGAGAAATGACTGTCAAGGTTTGAGACACACAAAAAAGAGCACGCATTTCATGCAAAATTGTAGTCGACACTTTTGTTTTCACTCTAGGTTGGAGGGGGTGCATTATTGGAAATACATTTATAGACAAAGAAGTCTTACTTTTACATGAAAAATCAGCCCTGAACATTTGGCGGCTTAATTTTTGGATCACCCTGTATAATAACCACGGTTTTCTTTTATGTTTCCTGCTGAAAATATTCAGTACTTTGTAAATGTTCATTTTTGACACAATGTCTTGATGGATATGCATTAAAACCAGTCCATTAAAACGATCTTCTGTCATTCTGCTGGGAAGATGTTTTTAATCGGTGTAAGGTGGAGAAAGATCGCTCGGCAGTGCTAGTAGTCACAAGAAACGTGCACAACAATTGACACAGAGTTCTAATATTTGGAAACGCCGTTGCTGTTTTGTAGGCATCTGCTGGAGACTTGGCATAATATTTTCTCTCATCCCTTGCCAAAAGTTTCAGCTCTCCCTTCAAAGCTATTTTGACAATTTGCGAATTTTGCGATAATTTGATTTTCCCATAATAAGTATGTCGTGTGATGGATGCTCCATACTCCATAGCACACAAAACAAAACGAACGTAATTATAGCGGGACCGTATGAAACTCCTTGTCTACTTTTAAGCGTCTGGGAGGGGCACGTGCCCCCGTGCCCCCCCTCTAAATCCGCCTATGGGTATTACCTACTGTTTCTACGTGTTGTTCTTATCTGTTTTTATTTAAATCGTTTTTTATCTTTGACGCCAGCAGCAGCATATGGGCTGAAGTTAAATTTACTTGAACTTATTTGTATAAAGCTGATCATGTTTTTCTTTAATTCGGTATTCTACATCTATTTACGACGTCGAAGAATTATTTGACGGTCGCACACATTAAAACAAATTCTTTGATACGTAAATTAAATGATCTCAAAGAATTTACTTCTGAAATTACAGTATAAATTGGCAGTCTCAAAAATGTGGTTATTCGATCATAGGACGTCAAGTGTTTTGTTAATTAACAACTATAAATTATACGGAAAGATCGTAGAGCGGGGGGAAGTGGTGCATTTTATTTGAAGCAATCACTGCGTGCCTCAATAATTAAAACAAATAGTAATATACTGCAACCTTAGATATCTCTCTCTATCAATTCTAATAAACTTGTTTTTAGTTGTGTTTATAAATTTTCACAAACTAACTATAAGCATGTTGTTGGTAAATTAGAAAATTCGTTTATGCCGTGCATACCTGTATCAAAAATCATTATTTGCTTGGGTGATTGTAACATTGATCACCTGCTCATCCTGCAACAGCATATTTCAATTACATGTTGGATTCGTTCAACCTTTAGCTCATTTCAAATAATAATAGAACTTGCAAGAATAGGGATAAACAAACCATCACTTTTAGATGTCATCACTTCTTTATCAATAAGTGGACTATCATGTGTGGAAGGTTGTGAACCGTATGATAAACAGCACACGATAATTATCACATTCAAAAGCAATTCCCGTGGTTGTGACGCTTAAAATATTTGTTGTTTTCAAAGCCTTCAATCAGAGACTGTTTAGCTGTTTGCCGCCCCTAACTTAAACATTTTTGCCCCAACTCTTGTCTTATTGAATTTACAAAATACATGTGATTTGTGAATATGACAAATGGTAAGAATTAATAAAAGAAAAGGTTGCTTATAAACACAATATTATACTTTATTTCAATAAATGCATTCAATACACGTTAATAATAAATGTAATCAAAACAACAACCAAATAAAAACTTCAAATCACAGTTTTTTACGTATTTTTTTCTGCAAAATCCTGAACAACGTCCTCAAAGTCTAATAATGTTGTGAGGTCCGATTCAATAATTAAAATTACCAGCAGTCATTCTTCCTTAACCGTTGATCTTAGATATAGTTCTTCTAAGGAAACTTCCGTTGTATGTAACTATGACGTCAAAATCCATACCACCATAATAATAGAAAACTAAATTTTTGCATACGGCAAAAAACATATTATAATTAACATGTGGGGTGAGCTGCTCTGACCGTGATTGAACAATTGTTATTCTGATTTAAATTTTATTAGGTATCAAAAGTGACAACTAAAGTTATTTTTGAAAGATGTCGAATAAGCATTTGGGAAGTCGTGCAATCATTTTATACAGTTGAATGCCGTCAGGAAGATAATTTCCAATCATTTTAAATAGCTAATGCAAATTTATAAATTTTACTTTAGCGGGTTACGGTAGTATGAAGTATGAAATATTACTATTTCAACAGTAAGATCTACATCAGCCAATGAAATGAAATGTTGGCTTTTCCACTCAAAAAAACGGCCGCATTGTAAACTCGGTACTGCGTTGATAACTTCATCGAGGCTGCTATTCGAAATAAGATTTATAAAATGTACGAAAAAAGTAAGCCTAAATGCTTAAATAATTGATATATTTTGGCATATTTAAGTAACCTTGCTTTTATCATTTTTATCATTTATAAGAAAAATGAGAAGAAATTTTTACGAGCAGTCAAACCTCTTAAAAAATATAGGATTTAAATGGGAAAAGCATAATCCTGGAAACGGTCTCATGAAATTGAACGAATTTTCTTTAAAACGGATGAAGTTTCTTGAAGACTTATCGGCACATAAAAGAAGAACCATTTATCAATTTGTGTTTTTTATAAGACGTGAATATTCTAAAATGGCACTAATAGGTCGCTCTAAGCAAGACGTTGATTAGCGAACTGTTAAAATTCTGGTAGCATACCTGCAACACCGCCCAGATATGACGCCATGAAAGTTTATGACGTGCAACGGAAGTTTCTGTAGAAGAACTATAGTTTTTATCCGCTTTAACAAAAAACTTCTTTTCGCAGAACAGTTTGTTGCTGGTTTACATTTGCGGACAAAAATATGGTAACACTAATTTTTAAATTTTGCAAATATGTAGTGTTCATCTTAACGACTCATAGTTGTGAATTCGCGGTTTTGTGGTAATAATTAATTGTCAATGTGACATTTTTAAGTAAGTGTGACATAAAAGACAAATCCAATGTTTAAAATGAATAAAAAAGGAGCACTAAATCAACGTTCGTGTTTTCATTTTTTTGTCGACAAAAATACTAATGCTACAAAAAAACTAGGATGTTTTTATATAAATCGGAATTGTTCTTTGGTAACTGAGCTGTAAATAAATTTAAAATTATTTCAAAACGTCACTGTCAATTATGCCTAAAATAAGTTTAATTTCAAGAGCTAGAACTATTTCTTGCTTAGAAAACGGTATAACTATTCGATAAATTACAAAGGATTTCGGTTTCAACAAAAATACAAGCCTTTCAATCAAGAGATATTACAATTTGATATCACGTATGACAGATTAGAATTATTCGCATGGCAGTAAAGGTCATTCAATAACCTAAAATTGTAAAGTTTTATGGCTAATGGATTTAGTAATTGTTCCAGTTTTTTTGTAGCAATAGTAGTACATATCTTCTTCTTCTCAGACTGCCTACCCAATATCTTCATTGGATGTTATCGACCACATTTCTAAATCTTTCGTTGTCTCTTGCGGTGTTGATTACTTCCCCTATTGATCTTAAATCAGTCCACTCTTTTATTTTTCTTGCCCAAGACATCTGATTTCTGCCTACTCCGCTCTTTCCTTCAATTTTCCTTTCGAACATTAGTTGAAGAAGATTGTATTTCTCATTTCTGATTATATGTCCGAGGTATACTGTTTTCCTCTGTTTTGTAAACAGTCCGCGGTCTTTTCACACTCTTCTCAATATTTCTTCGTTAGTCACCCTATCCGTCCAGGGCACCTTTAGTAGAAGTCTATATGTCCACATTTCAAAGGCTTCTATTTACAGCCTATACGTGTACACACTACTGCGTAATATTTTTTTATTTATTCCTCACTTGTAAACATCAATTTATCAAGTCACTGTATTCACCTTGAAAATGTTTCTTAACTGGCTAGCCAGTACACTTTTTACTGGCTAGCCAGTAAAATTTTACAAGCGTGCTCATAGATAAATGATAGCGTGCAAAGCCAGAGTTGTCTTCCTTAGTATGTCATATTGATGAATTTAGTTGCTTGTCAGTTTGACATCTTGAATAAATGGTAAATTTCTAGTTATTTACAAGTGAGGAACAAATAAAATATTCAACAATACACGCAAGGTAACATGTTTTACTGGCTCAAAAAGGTGACTTCTATTCGCCACTAAAATCCTTCTATTCTACAGTAAAACCCTCTTGCCAAGCTAGTAATGTTAATAGATAGTTATTTACTATACAAGTGGGATAAGATCATCATTAATATACCTACGTGTGTGTAGTTACAAACGAGTGCGTAGCACGAGTTATGTAATCACACAAGTATATTAATGATGCATTATCACACATGTATTGTACACAATTTTATCTACAACTGCCCAAAATTGAGAAAGATGCATTAAGAGAAATGTCAGATCTGTCATTTTCAAAAATATTTTAGTAGGCAAATGTCATTATGTCATTCATTTGACACTATTTCACTTGGGTAATGGAGCCATTACACCGCTCAGTTAGCTAATGAAACCATTACATAACTAAGTGGTGTAATGAGCTTCATTACCTAACGGAAACAGTGTCAAATGAGTGGCGTAATGGGTTACTTATCCCACTGGAGTAGATAGATACTATTAGGTAACTGATCAGATACAGTCATAAAATATTACATTGTATTACTTAAGGCACTGACAACATTTAGCTATTTTTTACTTTTTCCTTAAATTGCTCATTCGCATTATAATAATTATTTTAAAATGGCAATTCTCTGCGAATTGGATAAGAAATCTTACTTCTTAGAACTACTTACTTAAACTTAAAATAATGCTGCCCGCAGTTTGGAAAAAGTTGGTGTGTTTGTTTATGCTGTTTGTAATTGATTCCAGTGAAATAAGGTAGTGAAAAGTGCCCCTCTCTAATAACAGACGACATCCAACACCCGACATCACTGCTAGGGCAAAACCGAAGCCCGGTGGCAATTCTTTGCTGCAAGGTGTAACTGTCACCACATTTGTTCTATCGTTAACAAAATGCATTTACAAAAAAGGTTTATAGGGAAAAATTAAAATATTCTATTTATACCATTAAAATAATATATTTTTAATTGTTTCTATTATCACAAATTTGTCGCCCCCCAAAATTTGCTGCCCTAGGCTTCACCCTAGTCAGCCTCTGCCTAAACCCGATTCTGCCTTCAATTGACAAACTTAAAAAGACGTTTTTTATTTCTTCGCTATTAGTTTTCGTATTAGGTATAACAAATTATACATGTTTATAAAGCGAGAAAATCTCTTTTCAATGGTGTCATGGCCCATGAGCTCCATAAGAAAAAAGATGTTGACCGATATAACCATAGGCGTAAGTAGTTCTTCTCAAAACCTAAATTAGCACCCCCGAAAAATGTATCTTTGCATTGCACAAAAATTAAAACACTTCTATACGTCTTGACTGATGAATTGAATATTAAAAACAGGTTGAGCGAAAAGCTTCAAAGCAAGCAAGGGGCTTTAGAAGAATCAACAATCAGCAAATGAAGAGCGAAGTCTTGATGTATTTTCCTTTTATGGAAAGAGGTTAAAATTATTTCCAGAATTAACCACATTGATAACCAGGAGCTCGAACAGAAAACGGATTGAATAAAATTGCTGAAAGATTACCTGATTACCTGATTTTACAGACACATTTACGCTTACTAAAGGCTCTTTCATAATTACTATCTATTACCGTATACGTGGGAAATAATCTGAAAATTCAATTTTCTCTGGAGAGTGAAGAATTTTGCAAAAGCTGTGGATGATTTTCTAAAACTTGATTTCTAGGGAAGTTCCAAATTTATTGATCATTATGCCTTCACTTTTGCGATAATCAAAGAAGATGTGAAAACTGAAATGTTAATTCTAAAAAATAAAGTTATTCTGGTCTGGCCATTTAACAGAACATCGTGTAAACTGTACTTTTCTAGCTGTGAGAAGAATTAAAAATTAGCCGTCTAGAAAGTAGGTAGAAAAATAAAACGTTTGCAAAATAGGTATGTTACGTTTATGACTTTTTTGCGCTACCAACTTATTTTTACTTGTTTTCGGGTTCGTTATCTGTGACTATGTCAACTTCCTGTATACTTGCTGGTTGGTATAACAACAAAATAACAGGCCCGTTATAACAATAACGGTCCTAGGACTGTTGTCGAAAATTGTTTTGTATTTGGTTACTATAGAAACGACAATCACGCGCTTTATTTAGACAAACAATATTTGTAATATTCAACGATATTGCCATTTTCATTAGTTGACAGCGCACAAAATATTATACGAGACTCGATCGTTAAAGTGCCTTATGGGAACAGGCCTAAAAAAATAGCAAAACTAACCCTTTGGTCCTCGATTTTCTAGCTTTTTCTCGGCATGTTCTAAGGCACTTACCGATCAAAGTTTTTTATTAACATTTATGTACAATTTTGTATACTTTCCTTTTGTAAGAGAATCAAAACTTGTCACCCCCAAATTTGAGAATCTAACTACGCCTACGACTGTAACTCAACTACGATTGTCAAAAATCTGAATACACATATTCTTATCAAAAACGTGCAAATAAAATTCGTCTTCCTCTTAAAATAGATGAGTTTTTACATAAAGAATAGTATATTAAGTATGGAGAACGATAAGGGATTTTTACCGTTCGAAGACAATTGGGGAAGGAGGAACGAAGCGACGACTCCAATTATTGTCTGAGAACGTTCGACGTGCTTATAACATTTTTTGCACCATCGGAATTAAAATTATACAACAAAATGTACTGAGAAATTAAAACGAGCGAAATACATCGAAATGATCGAAGTGATATGGCACACATCACTAGGTAACCAATTTGTGTTCTGTCAAATAAAAATTCATAAAATTGTGCTTGTTAGACTAATTTTGATTGGTTTTTGAAAAGGCGTCGGTAAGTATTGTTGCTGTCCAGTTTTTAGATCGGTAAGTAGTTTTGCTATCGTCGTAGTTATAGCAACTGGTAAATTCCACTTACTGTCATGGAAAAGTATGAGAGTTACATAAATATTGTGTATATAAAAGTTGTAGGTACGAAGGTGGTACACATTACTAAAATGGTTTTCATTATACAGAATGGCTCAAAAAAGTGTGACGAATCAAACCTACCATATTTTTAAATAGATGAACCTAGATTTGGGTAGCTTAAAAGTTTGGCATTGAAATACTAATGATTTTGACATAAAGTTACATGGGTCTATCATCAATTGTTTTGGATATATTAACGATTTTATACAAAAATATGCTTCAGGCGACTGCTGTAAGTAACAGAAAACAATTGAATGAAGGAAGCGTTACCAAAATATTATATTTTTCGTGTGTAACATGGTGGATTTCGGTATTAATGCTAGGTGTCCAACATTTTGCAAATTTAATCATTTCGATTTTTTTCAAATTGAACGCCGTTTATAATTTAGTATTTTCGAAAAGCCCTTTTAATGGGCTTTTATTTGATATCTTACTTCATAGCTGTAAATCTAACTGTTTTTGAGATATGCGTGTTTGAACATAATAAACAATTTAAACCCCTAGATATGTTCAAAGATATATGTTTCATAGACAGTTGCAAAAATGCAATTAGAGAGAAACTAATCAGTGTTCTTTTGAAAGATCATGTTGATGTTCAGCCAGAAGAACCAAATAAAGCAAATGTTGTAGAAAATAGTTTATCAGACTCTGGCGATGATATTCCACTGAACGTTCTTATTCCAATGACTAAACAGATGAAGTCCGCAACTTCTATTTGTGATATGTTTTCTTCTATTGCTTCAGCGTCAATTTCCAGCTCTTCAAGTCACATCTTATCAACAAGGGAAATATTGAAAACTGAAATTGATACTTACTTGAAATTACCTATAATTGATAAAACACGATCACCATCGCATTTTTTAAAAATACTAGTTTTTATTTAAAATCTTATCTTGGGCCACACAATCTTAAGCTCATCGGCTAATACTGTTAATGTGTGAAATAAATATTTAATATTGAAACCATAATTTTGTTTATTGGTCCTCGTAGTGATGTAAAAAACACATTTTTTAAAAATCGAATAAAAAACCTAGAAAAAAAACAGAAAAAAACGGTTTTTTTGTTTGTTTTTGTTTTTTATTCATTTTTGTAATGGCGGTACGTTTTGGTAGGTATGGTTGGCGGCATGTAAGCAAACGACAAAGTTTAAACTTATTTTGGTTTTACATGCACTTTAAAGTTCAAGAAAACTACATGATTTACAATTGTTTATCTGTAAGTGTACATTCTCTGATCTTAATTTTTAATTGTTTTTGTAAATGTCATTCAGGAAACTATAACCTCACAGTTGGTCGTTCTTTTCACTTTTAGTTAATAAACACTGATTAACACGCCACCAGCAACTTCTTGTTCTCTTCAGTAATTCTCAGGTTGCTTATTATATGCTCTTTGCCTAATCTGTGCCTTCTTGCACTGTTTTATAATCCCTTTAGCTGCGTCAGCGATTGTTGGCACTTCAATATGAATGCAATCTGTACATAGTACATAGTAGAAACAATGCGTGTTTAGTACCACGTAGGATATGGACAAGTATTTCTGTTACACCTTGCATTATATCTGCTAACCATTAATAGAATTTAACCATTAATAGAAATGAATAAAAACATGGTCTGTATTTGCTTGCTTTTTGTTTTCAGGCTTTGTATAAATTGAAAAGTGATCACCCTAGTTGTTACAGTGCTGTGACGTTTTGTTTTACAGTTATAAACACACTGTGAAAAATGTGTGAATACGAGTGCTGTTTTGTGAGCTTTGTGCTTATATTCTGATTAAAAATGGATACTAGTACGAGCGACGGGGCCGTAACTAGGTATAGTCCGAGTAGGCCCCCGCCTACAGGCGCAAGCGGCAAGGGGCGCTAAAATGGCACTGAAAAAGTATAATTTCTTTCGTACTGATTAAAAACCAAAACAAATAAAGAAGTGGGCAATTTTAGAAACAAATTAATTTGTAATATTACCGATTTTAGCCTAAATAATGCGAATTGTACCCAATCCGTTTGATACATTTCCTTGTGCAATTTTCAAAGGGAATGTTAGATATCTACCAGTTTGTAACGGCTTGTGTTTTATAAATCAAAACATTAGAATTACTAGGTTTTTAGCCCGCCGTATAGGTGGCCTTATTCCAATTATAAAATTTTTTTTATTTTTAAAACTCAATGTAATACAGCAGTGACAACCAACTAACATACATTTAAAAAAACTGTTGGAGCGGGTTCACTGATTGTACATATTACACATACATTTACTGCTTTGGGCTCATCCCTAGTACAGTAGCCCATTGCAAATGGCAGAACGCAGAACACCACCGACTGATTTCGAGAGCTTACTTGTTTCACTACTATAGCATTTGTCTCTACAATCACTTTCTCGCTAGAATTTGTCCAATTTAAGACACTTCTGTGACCCTACACGGTGGTAGCTTTTTATTAAAAAAAGAATTATCGAGCTCGACCTGATGCAAAGCTTATGCTAGGTGCCGACAGAAAAAGCTTTGCGTTTTAGAATATTGATTACTACAAGACACGTGACAGTGTGGCTGCGAGTATAGAACCTTATTCTATGTTCATATGTTACTACAGATAATGTAATTATTTGTTTATATTGTATTACTTTAACATACTGACATGTCTTTACTAGTTTTACTAGCCACATAGGTGGTCTATTTCTAATTAAAATAATTTTTGCATTTTAAAAATTGAATTGTACTGTACAAAAACAAATGGGACATCTCTTCATAGAGATTTTAGCATAATTTCATTAGCTTAAACGAGGCTTTAAACAATTACATTTATTATAACAATGTTGATTCATAGCAACGTCTAAACAAGTTGAGGGTTAAGTTAGGAATACCTAGCAACTGAACATATTAAGGCAGACACATTCACAACAGACCATAACCGTCCCAGTTTTTTCGGTATTCGACGTTTCAGCGCAGCCGATTCGGCGCGACCGATTCGGAGCAGCCCTTTCGGAGCGAAGACGTTTCGGCGCGGAGACAGTTCGACGCAGAGACGTTTCGGCGCGGAGACTTTTCGGCCCAAAGACGTTTTGGCGCAAGCCGATTCGGCGCGAGGCCGTTTCGGCGCGAGTATACCTATTTTGTGGGTTCAGTTTTACATTTAAATCACAAGCTAATAAAATGTTATATTTTATTAATTTCCGTATGAGCCTTTTTCGAATATATTTTAGTTAGAGGATAGTAGAGGATAATTAAAATTCTATATAAATAAAAATTACTAGAAAATATTGGCTTTTGCGTCAGAATACAACGCTAAAATTTTGTATATTTTTATGTTGTATGTAGAGAAAAGTTTTGAAAGCATACTTCTAAAAATATCAGAAGGTTAAATAATACTTAAAAAGCGTTTGTTCAACGTGCAGGTACTTTCCCTAGTTAATATATTCAAATAAAAGTAAGAATAAAATAATGTGTTTTTTGGTTTTGTGGTCTTGAAAATAATAATAAATCTACCAAAAATAAAATATTTTGCTGACCGTTTAAATGTGTAATATGCTAGTTCCTTTTGAACTAAATTAGGAAACCACCAATAGAATTTGAAATAACTTTACGAAAACATAATGTAATTAGTAAATTAAATTTCCAATTGTATTTTTTTATGTCTTCTACGTTACTTAGTTAGTATGTCATGAAAAATATAACGAGCAATGGACGCGTTTTCATTGAAATGAATTTTCATATACCCCAACCCCATTTACTCCAATATCTAATAGGGCTTTTAAAAACTATTCGCTTTATTAATTTCTGTACCTTGGGGACATTTTGTAATCACCTAATTTTGTGACTTTTCCAAAAACGACACTCTTGTTCTATAAAATTTAATTTTTATCGAAGATTATAAAAGTACCACTTCCGGTTCCCCGATTTTGACCAGAGATATTGAAGCTCGCATTAATTGCTTTAAGACTAATCATGCAGTTGAATCTTGTAAATATAGACTCTGTCGACATTGAAAACAAAAACACAATTCTTTGCTTAAGTCATTTAATGAATATGTAGCTGTAAATCTTCAAATCACAATTAGGTTCGTGGTTCACTTATGCGAATTACAATGACATGCCAGGAGATGTATGTTTAACAGTTCAATCAGAAATTCAAACAGCCATCGGATAATGTAAAAAATTTCAAAGGTTATTAGATGTAAGTAACCTTGTTTAAAATTAGTATTAACCTAACTGGCCCATAACTATACCTTGTTCACCGAACAGAAATAGTTTAGCCACTACCTAGCAACATTTTTCTATTGGTCGAACTTCTAAAACTCGTAGTACAAGCAAGTGCGTGCTTCACTTGAAACTTCTCTTGCTAATTTGCTACCTGGCGTGCTTTTATTAATTTGCATGTGAAATGCTCCGCACACATGTCTTTGCGACGAAACGTCTTTGCGCCGAAACGTCTCACGCCGAAACGTCTCGCGCCGATCAGTCTCCGCGCCGAACCGTCTTTGCGCCGAAGCGTCTTCGCGTCGAATCGGCTGCGCCGAAACGTCCCATTCCGCAGTTTTTTTTTGTCTTGCATAGTACATAAAAGTTACAACTGAAAATGTTTTCAACGTCTTTAATACAGAAACCAACTATTGCTAGATCGAATTATGCTAAAAGTATTCAAAATCGGTAAAAAATAACTCAATGCTGATAATAATACTGAAACACTTAGTATTAATTCGAATTACGTGAATTTGGAATTTAAAAAAACAATAAATGTGTATGCTTATCGTTGCCGGTGCCGATGCAAAGATGACGTAGAGACGAAGTTACACCACACGTTTATATATAGAGATTTATAAAAAGTTCTACTGACTAGTGACTACATAATAATATGTATTTTTTTAGAATTAGAATTGTGTTTTATAATTTTGTTTTCTGTTCTTATTTTATTTGTGTTTTATTTTGTTATTTTAACATTTAGTTGTTTCTTAAAACTTTTGAATGAAAAATGTTGCAAATGTTTCCTACATCCCTCAAAACAGACAGTGTAAGGATCACTTGCAAGGCAGGTGTGTAGTGAAAAAAATAATTTTTAATCCTACTTTATAAAGTTTTTTATTTGATATTACCTGTGAAGGGGGTATTATTGTTTTCTCGATTGGCCATTGTGCTAACAGTTTGACATTGATTACTGATGTCGGTTTATCTGCATTTGCTTATGAGGATTAATTATAATAATTATAAATAAACACGTTCTTGTTGCCTCCAGCTATCTGTTGGGGTCTGGTCTAAATCGTTCCAAGGTCAGAATTACAATAAAGATAAGCAATTTGTATGTTATTCACTTTTCACCGGGCCCACGGTGACGTCCAAATAATAACATATAATTGTTGGTGTTAGGTCAGCGATTAATAATACTACACAGCTTCATTCTGATTTCCATTCAATCACACCCACGCCGCTTGCGGATGTACTTTTTGTGCGTTCGCCCAAGGCGGAAAGCCGACGTGCTGGCAAATATTAACGCAATTAACTTTATCCTAAAATAGCGTAGTTAAATAACGCAGCTCTCACCCATTGCATAATTTTGTTTATTGGGAAATCTGGCACCCGCGGAAAACTTCCGAGGCTACAAATGTGGCGTAAACTGTGAATAGCACATAACGGCGCTATATTAAACTCGTTTTAATGCTGCATTCTTATTTATTGGATTCGCGGCCAAAGCCCGTTATCACTGCCAATACTGTTTCACGCCGTAGACTCGGGCGAAAGGGTTAATTCGTATTTTTTATCCAGACCAGCTCCCTCTATCTGAGCTCACGCTGGTTGCACTTTACTCATATCTGCGTCGTACGAGCGGTGCTTTAGGGCTGATAAGCCGGATATTTCCTGTTTGTCCTGGCCACTGCACAGAAATCACCGAAATGGTTTAGCGCAGTTGACGTGGTGGGAAAGCTTTGCAGGAATATTCGTCCTCATTTACTCCGTTGCAGGACTGCAAGTCGGATCAATAAGTTCGCGAATATGTGCCATTTTCCGAGCGGTGCAGTGCAGTTTTATCTTTGATGTGAACGCAATAGTTGCAGTGCCAAAACAGTTCGCTTGAAGATTTCTTCAGGGGTTCCCCCGAACCGACTTTTAAAAAATTTGCAATTCCAAAGCCCAAAATGTTACCGGGCAATTTTCCGATAATTTATTTCAAAATTCTTTTATTATGGTTCATGCACAGTGCGAGTTCACAATCTCGAAGACCCAACATAATTTTTATTCTGGCCGACGATTTGGTAAGCAGTTTTTTTGTTCAGTTGATTTTCTTAATTTTAAACGCAAACAAGGACTGTAAAATGGGCAACTGGGTCAATAGCAAATCGCCAATAACAACCATAACAGTTATCAATCCGCGCTGTGATCATTGGAGATTGTTTCCCACCCACCGCTATGTTTGTAAACAGAGCCGTTTTCTAGTTGATTGTAGGTTTGTAACGGTAACTTGCTTTTTAATTCGATTTACTTGATAATTTAAACATACGCGCAAGACGTTCTGTTACCACTTTACTATCTGTTTTTAGATCAGAATTTCTTCCAAGGTTTTTTTAAATCTTAGGCAGATAACCTACGCACTAAAACAAAACCAAGCAGGTTTTCGTATTACCAAGGAAAAGCTTAAAAATCAATTAAATCATTAGGCAACTTCCAAGTGTCGGGGTCGCCCTAACATACCAGAATTGATTCACTTGAACCAAATGCCATGAAAACATCCTCACAGAAATTGAGTTGAATTTCAATACTTCACTAAAAAGTTTTAAACACAATTATTTCCCAAGTTTGTTATTTTGATTATGATAAATTGAATCACAGACCATAGTGAAACATGGACTGAAGTAATTACATCTCATTAAATTAATCTTGCGGTAGAAATATTCTTAAACAAATTGCAGCCACATATCGGTCATGGACAAAAAAATATTAAAATATCACCCAAATATAAAAATATTAAGCCATGGATGACAAAAATCATCTTATTAAATTAATAAATAGCAAATCAGTAATTGAAAAAATCCTAAAAAACTTCAGGTCAATAAAAATTGTTTTATTAAGTGTTTTGTATATTTTTAGGAAAATAGTTGAAGGTCAAGATGTAATTTAGTTCTCTCTGACGTATGGTAGTTCATTTGCTTCAATGGGTAGATGTCAAGTTACGGAAAACTTCAATTTGATTATGGCATGATGCGAATTAGTTTTTTTGGAACACACGATAGAAATAATATAACTAAATTAATAGCATTGGATTTATAGGTCCAGCTTATCATTTAATTAAAAATTATCTAACAGATAGGCAACAGTATGTGTCACTGGTAAAAATAGTAGTACTGTTAACTGTAAAATTGGCGTTTCACAAAGATTTGTACTTGGGTCTATTCTATTTTTATTATATATCAATGACCTAACTGAATTAAATATTAATGCCAGAATAATATCTTATGCTGTTGACACTGCTGTTAGTTTTACTGATTGGAACCATGAAAAGCTGGTTGGAAGGTTAGAAGAGTGGAAGAAGGTATTGCAATAATTAATCTCAAATTAAATTTTGAAAAACTCACTCAGTGTAGATAAAACAAAATTAACTCAATTTGCCTTATCACAATTCCATAATAAATATAGTATATTTGAAATTCGCTTACGTTCTATGAATTGCATAACTCAAAACAAGGTTAACTGTAATTGCACTCAAAAGTATTCAGTCTGTGGAATATTATAATACTTACGAAAATATATTGATGCCAATCTGAAATGATAATATCATATAGACGAACTTATAAAAAAGACAGAAAAACTGTATAATTGCGATCATCCAAAGGTGCAGGGTTTTTCGTTACTAAGGCAATTTCGTAATTTTTTCCATATATTATAACTGGCTATAGTCGGTGGCGTTCCTTTTTTTAAATCATTTAAAAATAAAGTTATGACTAGAGCGCGGATTTTAGGTCGTTAAAAAAGTTAAAATAGGCTCCTTATTCAGGCCACAAAAATGTTAGGTTTAGGCACGAAAAACCTAAAGTAGGCAATTTAGGCTGCATGGCCTAAATTAGGCAAAGAAGAATGTTTTGATCTTCAGAACTTAAAACGATTGAATAAAAATGTTGTAGGTATTACTTTTTATTAATTCTAAAGCATAAACCTTCAAAAAACAGATAATAAATAGGTGCTATGAAATAAACAAAAATCAAATGGTGGAAAAATAACATCTTACTTAGTTATGTTAAGTGGAGGACATACCTAGATGTTGTTATCTTTCATTTAATTTCTAATAAGAGGAAGGGCACGGACTTTGTTTTTATCGTGTTGGCATCCGATCTTTTGACGTTAACGTCATAAAATTTGTCAGCGGCGTAGAACCAACAATCAAAATGGTTATCAAATGTTATGTTTGAAATTGTAAAGTCCGTTGATATTCAGTGTAGTGTCACTACTCTCCAAGTAGCTTTTATGTCAAATGTCATCTAGGTACTCTAACGTTAACTAATAAAATAATGATAATTTGCTAATATGTATATAGTAATTGATGATAATATAAGTGAAATATTAAAAATACCGAGCATTAGCGCGACACACTAAATATTACTCCAAATTTACCCTCATTGAATGTGTTTTGTTGAAACCAGTGTATCGTTCAACTCCGTCAACTACCTTTTCATTTTTTCCTTCAATGCGGTTTTCTGTTTAGGCATGGCGTTCAAGATACAATATAATTTACAGTATTCCGAATTGTAAACGACAGTTTACTGAGCTTTGTTTCTACGGGTAAAGAGCCTTTTTACGGACAAGATCGGTAAAGAGATGTTTTATCTACGGAAACAATGTTTTGTAAAACAAGGTGTTTATGATTCAAAATACTATGAAACATACTCCACCGTTACTAGAACTTTACTGGCTCGCACGAATAACATGCTCGCCCGTAAAGTTCCAAGTAACGGTCTTCTAAAATTACTATTAATTAACCAAGAAATGCCCACAAATTGCAGCCAATGCTCAACCCAATACATAAACAGCAGAAAAAGCGTGTTGTGGGATTCGGGATTGGTCAGATTTGAGGTTAGGTTTTAGATAGTTGGGTAGGTAACGTCGGTGTCGTTGACAAATCACGGCCGGCAGGATATGTTTAGAAACTTCGCTCGAGTGTTGTGGTTATGTAGACTCTCGTAAAGCTTCACTCAAAACCGTTCATAAACGGATTTTATAAAAAAAAATTCTTCAAGCTGACTTCGTTTCAAAAATTCGTGATGCTCGGGCAGGGCCTTAACATTAAAAAGAAGTCACATCGCTCAAACAAAAAGCACTCTCACAAAAGTGCCAAGGCTTCTGAACCACTAAAATTCGAAATACAACTAAAGCCTATTTTAGGCAGTATAAAAAAGGGCGTAGGCGTTTATTTAACATTTAAGGCATTTAGGCTTTAACACATATGTATTAAAAAACTTGTTTTTGTATGAAACAAATTACTGTCGAAGTCCCATACATTGGCCTAAAAAATGACAATTAGGCAATTGCCCTAGAATCCGCGCTCTAGTGATGACAGTGACATTTAAAAAGTTTGTAACGATTAAAGGGCAAAGTTATAAAAAAAAATGCGTGCAGCTATGGATGATCGTAATAAGCGTTTATTTTGCATTAGTGCAGTCAATAATTTAATATGATATAATTGGATGGGGTGGATTAGCAAATTGTTATCTGAATACACTTGATATTCTACAAAAACAAATATTAAAAATTATACAGGGTCCGGCAATGAAGCGGAGGTGGACGATATTTCTAAAACTATGAGAGTTACATAAACATTGTGTATATTAAAGTTGTAGGTACGAAGGTGGTACACATTACTAAAATAGTTTTCATTATACAGGATGGCTCAAAAAAGTGTGACGAATCAAAGCTACCATCTTTTTAAATAGATTAACCTAGATTTGGGTAGCTTAAAAGTTTGGCATTGAAATACTAATGATTTTGACATAAAGTTACATGGGTCTATCATCAATTGTTTTGGATATATTAACGATTTTATACAAAAAAATGCTTCAGGCGATTGCTGTAAGTAACAGAAAACAATTGAATGATGGAAACGTTACCAAAATATTATATTTTTCGTGAAATACCTTTCGAGTGTAACATGGTGGATTTCGGTATTAATGCTAGGTGTTCAACATTTGCAAATTTAATCATTTCGATTTTTTCAAATTGAACGCCGTTTATAATTTTGTATTTTCGAAAAGCCCTTTTAATGGGCTTTTATTTGATATCTTACTTCATAGCTGTAAATCTAACTGTTTCTGAGATAAGCGTGTTTGAACATAATAAACAATTTAAGCCCCTAGATATGCTTTATTTCAAGGGATAATAAACAAACGCCGTTAAAATAATGATTTAAATACTCTCCAAACTAGGGCTGCAACAAGCCCTATTTTTTTACTTGACCGATTACCGAGTACTCGTGTTAGAACATTGGTCGAGTACCGAGTAGCAAAATGTTATGTTAATATGCTTTGACAAAGCCTTTTGAAGAGACAACTAGGTATTTTACTTTAGAAATTGCTCTAATATCAGAAGTAATACCAAGTGTAAGGGCTCTGGAAAAATATCTTTGAGAATGTAAAACGAATTTAGTGAGAGCCATGAAAGATAGTCTAATTAGAGGTTTTGATAGCCGTTTTAATAATATAGTCTTAAATCTCAATTATTCTATCACCACTTTATTAGACCCCAGGTTCAAAGATATATGTTTCATAGACAGTTGCAAAAATGCAATTAGAGAGAAGCTGATCAGGGTTCTTTTGAAAGATCATGTTGATGTTCAGCCATAAGAACCAAATGAAGCAAATGTTGTAGAAAATAGTTCATCAGACTCTGGCGATGATATTCTGAACGTTCTTATTCCAATGACTAAACAGATGAAGTCCGCCACTTCTATTTGTGATATGTTTTTCTATTGCTTCAGCGTCAATTTTCAGCTCTTCAAGTCACATCTTATCAACAAGAGAAATATTGCAAACTGAAATTGATACTTACTTGAAATTACCTATAATTGATAAAACACGATCACCATTCCATCGGTGGCAAGTTAATCAAAATATCTTCCCACCATTTTTAGAGAAAGACTTTTTTCAGATACGGGAAACGTCTTTGAGTCAAAAAGAAATTCTTTGAAAGCAGAAAACGGAGAGACACTTGTATATTTGCATCATAACCTTCCTATTCTTAATCACAAGTATTGAATTTGATTATTGATGACCCATAACATATTATATATATCTTAGTAAATTTAGTTACGATAATTATTAATAACATGGTTATGTTATCTCACTTCATACGGTTTATTTTTTCTGACAACGCTCCCCAAATGTTTGTTCGTTCTATAGTTGTTGGTTAAGAATACAAATAAAAATTACGTCTTCTCTATTTTTTTTAATTAATTTTTGTTACTCGGCCGAGTATGAATATAAGATCGAGTACTCATTACTCGGTGAAAACTTTGACTGAGGACCGAGTACTCCACCTACTCGTTGCAGCCCCACTCCAAATGAAAGATAAAACCAACTTTAGAAAACAAAAATTTTGCCAGTACTCAAAACTAGAGATAACAAATACGGAAAAACTAAAAAAGCTGGACATTCCATTATAAGAAAATAACTTTGATTCGTCAAACATTTTTGAGCCACCCTGTATAATCAAAACAATTTTAGTACCTAGAACTTGTATATACACATTATTTATATAACTCTTATAGTTTTAGAAATATCTTCCGCCCCCGCATCGTTGCCGGCCCATGTATTTAAGAAAACCCATAAATACTCCAACGAATTATTATTCAATGAATCTAAAATATTAAGTATTCGATAATTATATTTACAAAAATAAGCAATGGTTTCCTTGAAACACAAAGAATTATTGACAGACGGACATACCACAATTATCAAACAAGGTTGAATTCCAAATTTTATGTAGTGGTCCCAAAAATTAATAAAGCTACTTTTCAAAAAATATCTGTTATTTATGCTCAAAATGTGTTAATAGTATACTAACGCATATTAAATTATCAACATTTAAAAACTTCTAAACGAAATTTTAAAAAAAATGGGCTGTGGAGCCTTTAAAGTTGCTAAGTAATATAGCAAGCACCAACAATTTAATATAGCAACACCAACAAAATCCATAGTAACCATAGCACACCAAAAATTCACAGCGATAGCACAACGATGGCGCAGTAGTCTGTAGCCAAATACTGAATCCTGGAATTTGGTCCATTTTAAGAACCAAAATAAAATAAAACGTTGCATGTGCCACGTGCCTAATTACGATTATAGCTTTCGAAAAATTTAAAGTTCTCCGTTTCGCGCCTCGCTTTAAATAAACATTACCCCGTGCTACGAGGGCGGCTCACTAATTATTGTCCCTAACATAGAAGCAAGCACCTAACAAGAATGAAACAATTTTATTTTTCAAAATAGTCGCCTGAAAGGTTAATACATTTTGTATGACGGTGCTGAAGTGCTTGAATCCCTTTGGAAAAAAATATGTCTTTTGTTCCACCAACCACTCATTTACCGCCGTCATTACTTTTTCGTCGTCTGAAAAATGGGTTCCCCGAAGATATCCTTTGAATTTTGGGAATAGGTAGTAGTCACTGGGGCCCAAATCTGGATAATAAGGGGGTAGTTCAAAAATTTCAAAGCCGGCATTGTAAATGGCAGCCATTGACACACAGATTTTGTGGGCTGAAGCGTTGTGATGATAGAAGAGCACACCTCGTCTGAATTTTTGTCAACTCTTTTCCTTAATGGTGTCACGAACTTTTGGAATTAACTTTGCGTAATATTCACCTGTTATTGTGTGCCCGCGTGGTAAATAATCTCGAAAAATAACTCCTTCAAAATCCCAAAAGATGGTTGCCATGATTTTGCCTGCAGACGAAACGACATGACATTTTCAAGGAGGTGGGGAACCCTTATGCCGCCACTCCATGCTTTGGCGTTTTGACTCTGGGTCAAAGTGATGAACCCAAGTCTCAACCACTGTAATGAATTTTTCCAAAAATGTATCGGGGTATCTGATATTGATGGCCAAATTTGTTTCTGCGATAATTCGGCGGATGCGCTTTTAATCTGCCGTTAACATCTTTGATACCCAACGTGTCTTTTTTGAGACCCAATTCACCGTGTAAATTTTTCTCAACTCTCCCAACGGAATTGCCACATGTCTCCGCTATAACTCTGGCTGTACCTCTTCTGTCATTCAGTACCATATCATGGACCAAATTAATATTTCTTCTGCAACCACAGTTTTTGGCGGTCCTGCACCTGGTGCATGTTTACAGGACTCCCTGCCCAGGTTAAAATCTCGTGACCAATTTTTAATCACCTGATATGAAGGCGCAGAATCACCCAATGAATTTCTCGGTTCAATTGTAAACCAAATTTTAAAAAACTGTAAAAGGCTATACCCAGAACTTCCCCCGTCAACATTGTGACACTAAATAATTTTAAAAATCAAATTAAGTTAGGAGTACAAATAGTGATGTGAGCTTGGAAAGTTTCATGAAAAGTTTCAGTGAAAAGTTTCAAATTTTATGAAACTTTTCAAATTTATAAGTTTCACATGTTTCAAAAATTTTCAAAAGTTTCATAAGTTTCAAAAGTTTCTTATAAGTTTCAAGTCGATATTACAGATTGCTAGTGAAGTCCAAACAAAGCAACCTAAAATAGATGAAATTGATGATGATGAAGAAGAAGAACTTAGATTTACAGACTCAGACGAGTCGGATGCTTCTCTATCTCAAGATGAGGAATTAATGAAAGACTATACATTACATATAGGAGAAGTTAGTAGTGACGAGGTGACAACTGATGAGTATGGTGACACTGAATTAGAAAATAATGAATAAAAATAGGTTTAAATAGTAAATACTAATTTTACTTATATATGTTATTTTTAAAAACTGTGTCTTGTAATTTCATAATTTGTAACCCCTTTTAAGTAAAATTAATGTTCTGTTTAAATAGTATATATTGGTCTTACTGTATTAGATACTTTAAAATGCTGAAAGCTATTTAAATGTACAGGAATCCTAAAAGTTTCATAAGTTTCAAGGTTTTCATGAAACTTTTCATGAATCTTTTCAAAATTATAAGTTTTATGAAACTTAACATCAGTAAGTACAAATATCTTCACGTTTTTAATAAATTAAATGTTATGGTTGAAACATTTTTACTCTTTTGTGACATTATCCTTTATCGGTTGCGTTTCATTTTCGGCAAATGTAAAACCTGACCTATGTGAAAGTTATTATGTCCTTTTATTTCAAAATTAACGCAAAAATAAACAAAATTATATTTTTTTAAGGTGCTCACCCTGTATATATTTGTATGAAATTGTACCGGTTTCATGCGAGGTAGATATATCGAGAGATCCAAAAAAAACTGTTCCTCAGCGGGCTGTGGAAATTCAACGTACGAATAATATGTTGGTGACACTGTACGTCAATGTCAAATTCGAGGTTAGCTGGTTAGGATTTGCGTCATTTTGTGTCATAACTGACGGAAAACCTAACCTGATAACGTCGAATTTGACATTGACGTACAGTGTCACCAACATATTATTCGTACGTTGAATTTCCACAGCCCGCTGAGGAACAGGTTTTTTTGGATCTCTCGATATAATATGTATGCATAATAGTTTTTGAGCTATACTGCCAACATACAGACAGACAGGCGGACGGACAGACAGACAGACGGACAGACAGACAGACGGACGGACGGACGGACGGACGGACGGACGGACGGACAGACAGACGGAATTGAGAAAACCTCTTTTTTGTTATCTAGGGACCTTGAAACGTGAAGATCTGAAAAAATCTCGGAAGGTGATCTTTTCGCGATTACAATACTTGCTTCGTCTTTCAGACGAAGGAAGTAAAAAAGCAACTAAAATGATTCGATGTGTTGCTAGGAAATGCGAAAGTTTTGGTGATGTCTCTCAGTTTGTAAGCAAGCAACAAGTGTTTTCAACATGAATGAAATAGCTATTTATGCAACAAGTGCTAAAAGTTCGGCTTCGTTTCATAATTTTCATGTCTCGTGCATAAACCACTTTTAGTACGAGTTTGCATACAATATTTTTTCTACGACCTTAAATTTTCTGTTATTAATTTGTAAATGTCGATTTAACAAAGGTTTGCATTTATGAGAGTTATAATTTATGTCATAATAAAGAAATGGCCTTGACGCACAGGTGAATGTTTATGGAACCAGTACTGTCAAAGTCAGTTATCAAAGGTAATTATAATAGCACACATCTGACTTGATTCATTACATAACGCTTTAATTATTTAAAAAACACTATACCTCTAACGCAAGAAGTAACTAGAATAACTTTACAACCTCACTTCCCGTTCGAAATTGTAGTTTTATAACCTCATTTCACTTTATAACACATGTGCTAAAAGTAAACAGCTGATTTCACTTTTAACAGGCTAAATTATAAAACGTCACTTTTAGTGAAAAAAAAACTAGCCCTAAAAGGCGTACTTTTAGTGGTGGTCGTAGAAAAACCATTATTTGTCCATTGCCCCAACCATTGTGAGCCATTATTGGACATTCGACATTCCCGGTGCATTTAAAGTCTTATCAGAATGCCGCAAGTGACTAATGGATTCTATCAAGTATTTCTAGGCAGTATCAGTGTCAGGCAGCTAAAAGCACACATTCTTGTAGGAGTACTAGTTAAAGTAAACTATAATTAAGCAATATATAATATATAATATAATTTCTAATAGTTTTTAGTCTACTGGCATACTTATTGTAGATTTTATAGTTTCCTTTCGGAGTTAAACTTACAAGCAGTAATGTTTCACATCGAAATGTTATATTTAAAGCTTTTGGTATGTTTTATTAAACTCGCTCAATAAAAATGTGAAAAAGTAATCTGAATGTTATAAAAATTGCATTAATACTTAACCTGAAACACGCCGGACGTGTATTAGCTTTGATAACGTCATTTTAATGTCGCTCCTTGGATAAACTGTAGAATGTTTCAATGCCAGTTCTCAATACTTTATTCTTTTTAAAAACTTAACTTTATATTTCTCTTAATTATTATTTACGTCCTGCCTATTGAATACATTGATTTCTATACATCCAGCAAACTATCAGGCACCTACTTACTACAATGATAATTTATTTGATTTACTTCTTTTTATTCTTAGAAAGTCATGGTCTGGCTCGGCTTTGACAAAACATACAAGGTCCGGCAACGATGGAAGGGATGGAACATATTTTTTTTTTAAATAAAAGAGTTACGTACAATTAGCTTATATGTATAAATGTTGTATACGAAGGTGGTGCACATTAGTAAAATACTAGCAACCCAGTGAGACAAATGTCTCATTTAAAAAAACAAAAAAGACCGTTTTGCAAATAGAACGCGTATTCACCACACGTACGTATATGACGTCATTGTTGGTAGCAAACTACCAGTCGCATTCGCCTTGATAAAATTTGCCTAGAATCTAACCTAAAAAGTTAGGATTAGGATAATTAAGATAATAATTTGTGTTAGAGACTGAAATTCGGTTCCTGACCTGACATGACCATTCCAAACATATAACTTTAATAACTTTTTTCTCTATCTCTTACGGTTTGGCTGCTGAAACAGCGTCCCGGACGGACAGACAAGTCTATTAGATAAAGGATTTTTGCCTATACAGGGTGCCCCAAAAGTATGGCGAATCAAACTTACTTTTTACTACCTGACTGTAGGTTTCTAACTGTAACTTGATTTTTAATTCGATTTACTTACTTGATAATTTAAACGTAAAGCGCACAAGGCGTTCTGTTACCACTTTTCCTTATCTGTTTTTAAATAAGAATTGCTTTCTAGATTTTTTAAAATCTTAGGCAGATGACCTACCCACTAAAGCAAAACCATTCAGATTTTGGTATAGCCAAGGAAATGCTTAAAAAATTAATTAAATCATTAGGAAACATATAAATTTCGGGGTCACCGTAACATACCAGAATTGATTCACTTAAACCAATTACCATGAAGAATAACATCCTCACCGGAATTGAATTTGTGTAGACCTTTAAACAACTGCCATTTCTCACTATATTAAAAAGAACAAATTATTTCCCAATGCGTAATTTAAAAACATTAAATATTATTTCCATTGTTATTTATGGTGTAAATATTTCAATTTGAATTGAATAATGGAATAATTAAGCATTATGTAGTGTACGGCATACATTTAGACACAAATGGGTTATTTATTATCCATATCCGAAAATTTTATTGTTGATAAAAGTAACTACTACATCTTTTCAAACTAAAAATGCACTTGACTTAAAATTCAAATATCTCCTTTCCTATACGGGGGAGGTTCAAAATTATAAAAATAGCTCAAGAATAAGGTACCTATATTTTTCAAAACACACAAACTCAAAAAATGTTATTTGAAAAAGTGGATTAGAATAAAAAAAGAGTAAAGTAACACCTACTCCGAAAAACATGTTCCGCTTATATTTCTTATTTTGTCTTACCACCATTACGGAAAATGAGATACTTCAAAATTAACTTACCATCGGATACGAATAATTATAATTGTTTATTAAAATGTTATAACAAATATTTAGAAATCAAAAAAGTAGTTCATATAAAATAATAATAAAGAACAAAACGTGACAATTCCATTCTATGTGGCCACCTTGTAATGGTATTTCTCTGCAGCCCCTTCGTTGGGCACCAAACTGAAATGAAACTTCTGTGCACCCCTCCTTGAATACATTAAATTTGACCAAGACATCTCGTACGCCTTAATATTTAAATAATTATCTGCCCTTTTCAACCTTCTTAATCACTCAAGCAGCGCATGTTAAACGTCATTATATGCCAAAATAGGAACCTGGTCCGCCCTATACTATAGTGTTGTCAAACTGAAACTGACTTTAAAACAATGCACAAGAAAATCCAATTTGCTTACATAAACAGGATTAAATCCTAATACAGGTGGTGCGAGTGAAATGTTCGGGAAGGACACACGCGAATTGTGAAAGTTGGCAAATTCTCTAAATTTGTAATGCAGCGATTCGCAACAAAAGTGCAGAAAAAAGGAGGCAAAAACGAAGATACTCCTTGAACAGCGCAGAGGGAATAGAGGTTAAACCGCCGGGAAAGTCGACCGCGATAAGCATATGCCAGCGCGTGAAGGTAACGCGAATATCGCGAGCGGCCGAGATAAGTCAGCTACGTAAACGGTGTAATAAAAAAAGGGCGCCGATACGAATACTAGAGACGAATGAACGTAAAGCAGGAAGCAAAAGAAGACGTAAAACAGAAAAATCGAAGAAAAGAGACAGATACAGCAGAGATCGAAGAAGAAGATAAGAAAAACACAAGAGAAAACAAGAAGACAATAAGACCACCAGGCTACCATAGAAGAAAAGAGAATAAAGAACAAGACATGGATGAAATCAAAATAGTGATGGAAAAAATGGCCGAGAAACTAAAGAAAAACTCTGAAGAGATAAGAACCCTTCGAGAGGAAATGAAAAAAGAGAAGATGAATGGAAAATGAAAATAAACAACTGAAAAACAGTGAAAGTACTAGAGCAAGCACAAGAAAGACAAGAGAAAGAAAATCATATTAATAAGTGGTTACAAAACAAAAAGCCGAAACAGAAAAAGAACTTCAAGAGTTTACACGGAAAGTCCCAGTTCGACACAGCAGTAATGGACGCCTATAAAATTAAGAGAGGAAATGGGAAAGACATAATAGTAGCCAAACTGGAATACCTCAACAAGAAAATAGAGGTAATGAAGAATATTCATTGAAAGTGATATGACTAAAGAAGAAAGAAAAATACAATATGAAATAAGAAACATGGCCAGAAGAGAATCTGCGAAAGCAAATAAAACAAGAGTAAGCTACCAGAAGATCTACATAAATGGCAAAGAACACAAATGGATTTCAGAGAAGAACCGAGTAGCGGAGGTTGAACAAAGAACTCGCCACGCAAAAAAACTAAGAATACGAATGGTAGACGGGCAAAAGACGACGAACATGGGGAAGAAAGGGATTAAGAAAACGGATTTTTTTATAACAAAAGACAAAACAGTAATGTACATAGGGACATGGAACATGAGAGGAAGTAGAGGGAAAGAAGTAGAGATAGTAGAAAAAATGAAAAAAGCGAAGATAGATTATCTAGAGATAACTGAGACTAAAATGAAAGGAAAAGGACTGAAAGGAATACACGGAGGGTACTGGATGTACGGAAAATACACTCACAGGCAGGAGTAGGACTTATAAACAGCGAGGACAAAATAAAGCACATAGTCGAGGTGAATTATAGGAATGAACGAATTATGAAATTATACATGAAGTTTGGAAAACAACCAATAACAGTAATAGTCGCGTACGGTCCAAACGAAGACGGTGACAGTCATACCAAAAACAAGTTCTATGAAGAGCTGCAAAAGGAGGCAGATAACAATAATTATGGGAGACCTCAACAGTAGGGTAGGGAAAAATAACAAAGGAATAGAAGAACATCTAGGAAAACAAGGCGAAGGAACGATAAATACAAACGGGAAAAGAATACTAGAATTTTGTCGGGCAAACGATCTAGTGGTAGCAAATTCCAAATTTACACACGACCATAAGCATACATTCACGCGAAAAGACCATAACAAAGCACCACATCAATAATAAACTATTTCTTGACCCAAAGAAAATTATGGAAAGCGATACAGGATGTAAGAGTAAAGCCTGAGATGAAGATGGACAGAGACCACCATATGGTAATATTAAAATGGAAACTACAACAGGAAGAAACTAAGGAAGAACTAAATAAGGCAGTTCAAATAAGAATAAACAACCACAAACTCAAAAAACCGGATGTTAGAGACAAATATAAAGAATTACTGGAAACAGAAGTAATACAAGAAAGCACAGTAAAAAAAGATGGGAAAGCTTTAAAAGGAGTATAAGATATTCAGCTAAAGAAGCCAACGGCACATCGAAAGTAAGCAACAAATACATATAGAAAACACCATGGTGGACAGCAGAAATAAAGAAAATAGTAAAGGAAAAGAAAAAGAAATGGAGAAAATGCCTACAGATAAGAAACCCTGAAGACTATCATGAATACAAAAACATTAGAACAATCGTCAAAGAAAACATAAACGTCAAAGAAAACATAAAGGCAGCAAAAGAAATGTTCTGCGTAAAATTGGTAAATACCTACTATAGAAAACGCATATTCAGAGAACTAGCAACAATATTACGGAGTAATTAGACAGATGCAAAAAAGGAAGTGCTAATTAAGAATATCAAGGACGAGCAAGGGAGAGTACTAAATGAAGAACAAGAAATAATGGAAAGATGGAGACGATACTGCATGTCAGTTCTGAACGATGAGGATATAAAACAAGATACGACAAACGAAAACATAACAAAAGACCAAGGAAACACAAGAAACGAAGCAACAAATGTGACAAGAGAAGAATTAGACGAAGCAATATTAAAAATGAAGCTCCGCAGAGCAGCAGGACAAGGACATGATTACACCAGAAATTATTAAACAGTGGGAGAAAAACCAAAGAAGAATTACTGAAAGTAATGAATATGTGTTTAAAAGAAGGGCACACAACCCGTGACTGGCAAGTAGGAATAATAACACATGTGTACTGAGCCCGCTACTGTTCGCAGTAGTACTTGACGAGGTAATTAAACAATGCAAGAAGGCAACGTCCATTCACAATAGATCACTGACAGTTGCAGAATTAGCATTCGCCGATGACATGACCATACTTGGGACGAGCGAGAGAGAGTTACAACACAACGTGAACGTGTACGCAACGGAACTAAAAAGGATGGGCATGATAGTAAACAAGGTGAAAAGTAAAACGATAGTCATAAACACAAAACAAGCGAAACACAACATAATGATAGGCGGCACCAAACTGGAACAAGTAGAACAGTACAATTACCTAGGATTAAATATACAAGAAGATGGCAAAATCGACAGTGAGATAGATCAAAGAATAACAGCAACAGGACTACTATACAATGCGATAAGAAGAACTTTTTTAGAAAAGCAAGAAATCTCTAAGCAGACGAAGATGGAGATCTATAAGAAAGTTGCAGTGCTGGTGCTAACGTACTCCAGCGAGTCGTGAACAACAACAGAAAGACAACAAAGCAAGATGGCAAGCATGGAGATGCGATTCCTAAGGAAAATAGAAAACAGGACCAGACTAGACAACTGAGATAGCTGGGACAGGTAGCATGGATGAAGAGCACAAGATTACCGAAAAGGGCATACGAAGCAAAAATAGAAAAAAGAAAAATAGAAACACCAAGAAAAGAGTGACAGGAAGAAGTGAAAGAAGAGGGGTAAACTAGGGCGAAGTAACTCGGCTAGCGAACGACAGACGAAGATGAAACGAACTATTAAGAAGAGAGCCCGAGATAGTCTAACCAAACACGCCTACACCGAAAGTTACAACAGGCGTCATAGTTAAGTAAGTAAGTAAGTAAATCCTAATACAAACTACGTGCGGAATCTGGATCTACTCGCGTCAGACACTCATAAAACATTCATAAAATTATATCAAAAGCACACTACAATAATCGTCTGTTATAAACGGAAAATTCAAAATGTCAAAATTAGCGTCTTCCAATGGACGCCTTAAATGTGCCTTGGAATATAACACCAATGGTATACTTACGTGTACACCTTGAATAATGCGTTCACTTCAACTGTAATCTTTAAAGGAGCTCCATCACACTGCTATTGAAGCCGCTTGTATTTACTGTCTTCTTGGTATGGCCAAATTCACTTGGCGGTTGACCAACGCACCAAGCGATGGGCACAGACACACTTGGGCAAAAGCCCGTACGTTCGCCCTCAATCTTGGGCGACTTGCAACTGCTGTCTTCTTGGTTCAATCTGCACGAGTTTAAAATCCCCGCATCCCGCGTACGTCGCGTATTTCTCACGGCACCAACACAAATTTGAATTCACAATGCTTTCGTTACCCAGGGCCGTCTTTCAGAACATTTATAATTCTAAAATACAATATTAAATCTAGTAATAATAAAATATAGAAATACAAGTTGGCTTTTAACTTTGAATATAAAATAAACGTTACTAGCGAGGAACTCCAATTCGACAGTACATTCTTATCATATCTGAGGTATCTCATTTTCCGTAATAGGTAAGATGGGCTAGAGACAGGTTAGATGGGAGAGCAGTCTGGTTACTTCCTGGCTGAAGCTCGCCTTGCGGTTATGTTACGAAGATATATTGATTTATCAAATTTCATTTGGAAATGTACTACATTTCTTCATTCAAAATCGATAAGAAATGTGGTACTTTTATCATTAGCAACACTTTCCTGCCTAGCAGCGACGATTCGTATTACCTTTGGCAATACTGAAGTGTTTTGTTGCTGACAATATAAGTCTATGTCAAATTCGAGGTTAGTAGATTAGGTTTTGCGTCAGTTTTGACATTGACGCAAAACCTAACCTGCTAACCTCGAATTTGACATAGACTTACAGTGTCACCAACAACACACTTCAGTACTGCGAAACGCATAACATCAACTGGAGCTGCTTATTGTGCTTTAGTAAGTACATAGGAATAAGTTATGCTCATCTTGGTTATGTTTTGAGAGTTAGTGTCACTTGTATGTAAAAATTTAATATTTTACATGCCGTAAAAGAGTATACTCAACACGTTAAAAATGTGGTTTTTCTTGTAGAGTAATATACTATTGTTTTTTTAGAAATGAATTTATTTGCATTATTATTATTAAGAAAAAATAGGAAAAAAAATCGGAGTAGGTGGTTGTGACTTCTGTTTGACACCTTCTTTTAATTTTCTAAGTATTTTTTTGAAATAACTTTTTTTATATTTTAAAAAATAAGGGCCATTTTTATATTTTCGAATCTCCCCGTATACGAAAGGAGATATTTTGGCAAGTGT
This sequence comes from Agriotes lineatus, assembly GCA_940337035.1. Classification (NCBI taxonomy): domain Eukaryota; kingdom Metazoa; phylum Arthropoda; class Insecta; order Coleoptera; family Elateridae; genus Agriotes; species Agriotes lineatus. The sequence continues at coordinate 22,804,387 of OW679197.1, forward strand.
ATTTTTAGTTTGAGAAGATGGACTTTTATCAAAAATAAAGATGTGTGATACATGGATAATAAAAAAATATCCATTTGTGTCCAAATTTATGCCAGACACTGTATAATCATTTTCAATATTTTTTAGCCCACTGACATACTTATTTTAGATTTTGTATTTTTCTTTTCGAGTTAAACATACAAACAGTAATGTTTCAGGTCGTAATGCATTACGAAATGTTTCTATTTTAAAGCTTTAAGTATGGTTTTTTAACTCACCCAATAAAACAGCTACGAAATATTCTGAACATTACAAAAATTTCATATAAAACCTAAACGTGAAAAACGCTGAACGTGCATTAGTTTTGATAACGTCATTTTAATGTCACTCCTTGGATGAACCGTAGAATTGTTTTAATAACAGTTCTCAATACTTTATTCTTTGTAAAAGCTTAATTTTATTTCTTCTTAATTACACTGCTTTCATGATATCCTAATTTTTACTACAAACTTTTGTATATTAAGCCTGATGAAATTGAAAAATAATAAGTCGTGAAAATTAGCACAAAACAGACCGTTTAAAATATAATCTTGACATCGTTTTATAAACACCTTTATAAATACTAGAATCGGATAGGGAAAGAAGGCGATACAAAAACTGAATTCCCTTTGGTGGAGCGATCAACGGACCAAGATCAAATTTTTATCACATAAAAAACCAGCAAGGCGAATAGAGCCACTTATCTTAGTTCTAGAGAGCACAAAATAACACATTTGTACCAAGTTTCGTGCGATTTAGTGCGTGTTAATGTGCCGATCAAATACTAAAAATACGGTATAACTACGGTTCAATAAGTGCTTAAAACCGGGTCACAACACCAGAAATGATACAGACATAACGCGGGACAACCGATGGGTCCATCACTCTCCAGTGGAAGCTGAAATCAGAGCTGGTTCGAGGTCCACTGGGCCGAGATCGACGACAACTCAAAGATTGGAGCCACAACTGTGGAAGTCGATGCCAATAGCCAAGGAGCAGGCTGTGTGTCCTTAATTGAGAGCCTACAAACACAGAAAATTGAGTACTGCACACACGAAAGCTACGAGTTCACATACCAGGGATGCGGAGCCGTGACAAATTAAATCTGGCAGTACATATGCTGCATGGAGCGGACCGCGCAAACTGCAGGTTAGAGACACGCTTGAAGGAAATGTTCATGGATATTCTTGAAGACTGGCAGAGCGTTTGGACTTCATGATATCAGGCGAAGAGTGCAGGGCGCAGTAGTACATATGTTGGTAGTATAGAACTCCTTGGAAAAATTACCCCTTTGAAGATAACACTGACACAGATGCAGCAAGTGTGTGGGTCCACTTTTCCGGCAGTACATCTGAATTTTAGCTTGGCGCCAGGGCTAAAAACGGTTGACATGGTGCGAGTGCGGACAGTTATGAAATTTAGGGAATTTGTAGTTCGGAATGCGCTGAAAACGATGGTGCAGTTGATTTTACGTTTAAATAAAAATTATATGTAATTAATAGATGCAGCTTTTCCCAATTGCGACAGGGTTGTCCGTGATGAGTTCAAATTTTATGTTAACTTGTTTTTGTTTTGTGAGGTATTTGTAATTTTGTTCGTGAGTCTGTCACTTACGTGAAAATAGACAGTTGTTTATTGTTTGTGGTGTTTGATATCTAGTTTAATTGCTGGTATTCTGATTTGGAGCAACTTGTACAGCTTTCTTCAAAGAAATTCATAGGTGGTCAAGATGCAAGCAGCGGACATTTTGGATATTTGCAGCGGATGCATCAACCAGCTGCGCATGGTTCCAGTTTTCAGCGGCTCATCGACCAGTAGCGTTTATTATGTGTTATGTACTCCTTTTAGCCTGCGAAATATTTTATTGTAATTGTTGAGCTCTACAATCATATCAAACTGGCAAGAATGGGAATTGGAAAGGTGAATAATTACAACAAAGCTTTCTCGCATTCGACACTCATTCAATTTAAATAGCATGCTTCCATGAATCCACGAAACTGAACTGATGTTCTGAGTTGCGTATGCATACAGACAAACAAGAGTCTCATAAAGTTGCTTGCTTGTGGAAACTTTACTGTGTGTGCCCACAAGAAATCATTTATTCATGCTTAAAGCAGGTTTCAAAATAAATTCTGATATATAAAGGGTATCTGTATTTAACAAGTCAAATAATTCATTTTCAATTTTAATTACGTACATCGTAGCAAGCGATACAATCATAGCAATATATATTATATAAAGTTTCTTGAATAGTAATGATAACAGCGACATATCTCCAGAAACATGCTGCAATTTTTCTCTTCTGTAAAATACCTACAGTCCAGTTTTTAATCTACTTTTTCTAAAAAAGGATAAACTTTAACTGCTTCACAGAGATAATTGTCAGGAAATTTGTCGCGATACTCTTTAAAATTTTCCACCAGAAATACATTTATAGTTATTAGATGCCCAGTAAAACTACATAGTGCCCTTATTTGCTGCTTAAGGGACTCACACATTTCCAAAGCTCCCCTTTTCTCATTATTTGTGGAAGCAAGTTTACGCGGCACTTTTTGGGGAAGTGTTTCGTCTTCTAAAAATTCCAAATGAGTACAAAAATATTTGAACTGATCGATTAACTGATGCTGCACTGTTCATCATCAGGATAATTTGATGAGCATAGAAGTGAACATAATTCTCTAAAGGATATTTTTCTTCTATTAACTTTTTAATTCCATTTACACCTCCGCTTATAACTGATGCCTCATCATAAATCTGTGCGATAAGTTTGTTTGGTAGGGTCGATTTCTTTTAAAATACAGTTCGAGATTGAAGCAATTCCTGGCGTACTGCAAGATTCAGCGCGAAGCGACACTGTACGTGATGTAGTCCCAGAAATTGAATACTTAAAATAACAATAGATAGCAGATAGCAGGCCGAGGTTTTATCGGAACTGACTCGAATGCCGGCGCAGACGTGGCTCCCATTGAAAATTAATATATCCTTATCTTTTGTCATACATCTTGCCGCTGGTCTCCTACAGTTCATATTCATGAAATAGAAATTACTCGTGCTTTGTTCAAGGTTTGAAAAGAGAAGAATGGTGAAGAATAAGTACAAAAAATTGTTTAAAAGAAATAAATCTTGAATGACTGATTTATTAGAGTAGAGTCATGGCACCTCGGCTCTTTATACCGAGCCGCGACTGATAGCGTGCCATCTTTCTGATGTTTTCTCTTGAAAAAACTAGTGCTGTTTTCTAGTGTTCGCTTCTTCAACATCTTTAAGTTGCAGGATTTTTTAACCATGTATTGAATTTGAGTCATGTGGCTAGACATACCGAGGTATAAATGATGGTGACACATAGATAACCCATACATCACCATATAGTTGCATCATGTTGCATGTTAAAATAATAATGTTTTCCCGCTGTCGATCATGTAAGTCAGTGATACAGCTTTAGTAACAAAGCGTGTAAGTCGGTGATAATATTTGTTTGCTGCTTTCGCTTGATAATGGAACTTAATATTATTATTAAAATCCTAGGAAAATATAATTAACCACGCAAGATGCAGACTTGAACGTTTTGTTTATAATTGAAAGTTTTTATGTGACATGTGACAGTCACAAGTAACACGACTCACGAAAATTAATCCTGGTGACAGGTGACAAACCAAACGATTTTTAAAAATCTAGGAAAATTTTGATAAGCAGTGGGAAAATATAATAAGATAACTTGAAATGTATCGCCTGTCAACATTTTCGGCAGGTAACAAGCCGCGGCTTCGCCTTGGCTACCTTGCCTACCTCAAATGTTAATAGGACTTTACATTCCTTGTTACTTAAATAGCTATTATTGATATACAGAATGCCTTAAAGTAACACATGTTGATTATAAGTTTTTATTTATTGCTCGGATTAAAAAATTACCTATACCAAAGATTGCTTTGCAACACATTTTGGAATAATCTTGACATGTTTTTATCGTATGTGTTGTAAAGTATTAAAAATGTTATACATCTTACTTTGTAAATCAAGAAATTAAGAACTTTTAAATATTTTTGGCGTTCCGTGTAGCATAGTACAGTAGAAGTACTTGCCAGTTTTGGAATATACTATGAGACACACGCCAACAGGTGCATCCATTCTTCAATGCGAGTAACCGTTACAGTATTTTATATCTTTCAGTAATAATATTGTCAGCATCGCCATATTAGCAATTTGTTTTCGACCATAGGCCCTAAGTCTTCTTCTTTTTGTACATTTTGCTATCAATTGTAGTGTAATCCAATAGTCCATTCATCTTTAAAATGTATTGCAGGGATGGAATGATGTTGGCTTTCACGGCTCATCTCAAATACCCACTCCAAACATAGATGCCTTGGCATATTCAGGGTTGATACTGAATAATTATTATGTAACTGCGATATGTACTCCTTCGAGAAGTGCTCTTATGACAGGCAAGCACCCCATACACACAGGAATGCAACATACTGTGCTCTTTGGGGCAGAGCCAAGAGGACTTCCTCTCAACGAAACACTTTTACCGCAGTTCTTGAAAAATTTGGGATATGCCACCCACATTGTTGGAAAATGGCATTTAGGATCCTACAAGAAAGACTACACACCCTTGTACAGGGGTTTTGACTCACATCTAGGTAAGTTTAACTTTATTAATAGAGTGACCAATAGAAGGTTTAAGACAACTGCATATATTAAAGATGCCTTATAGGCTTTTGGACGGGCCATCATGATTATTTCGACCACACGGCTGTGGAGCAGCCAGGATGGGGACTGGATATGAGGCGAAATATGGACGTGGCTTATGACTTGCATGGACATTATTCTACTGATGTGTTTACCAAAGAAGCTGAAAAAATAATAAACAATCATAACACAACGAAGCCGTTATTTCTCTATATTGCACATGCTGCAGTCCATTCGGGTAATCCTTACAACCCTCTTCCTGCACCTGATAACTATGTTGCAAAATTCACGGACATAAACAATTATAATCGACGTAGATTTGCTGGTAGGTATTGTAAAATTCAAAATTATTGATAACTGATAATTGGGTTAAATTTGTAGGAGTTCTAACAAAATTAGATGAGTCAGTGGGTAAGGTTGTGGAAGCACTGAGCTTGCGAAACATGCTAGACAATAGCATTATCATATTCAGTACTGATAATGGTGGCCCCGCTGATGGTTTTAACATTAACGCCGCTTCAAACTGGCCCTTGAGGGGTGTGAAGAATACTCTGTGGGAAGGCGGTGTCCGGGGAGCTGGACTCGTATGGAGTTCCCAAATATCCCAACCTCAAAGAGTTGCCTTGCAAACAATGCATATCATGGATTGGTTACCTACACTTTATTATGCTGCTGGGGGTGATACCAGGTAACTCAAATTATCAGAGTTGAAAAATCATTTTCCCACAATAGCAAAAGTTCATGCTAAGGTAATGGTCATTCTTAAATGTACCAATTATAGCATACAATGTAGAATTATAATTTTCAAGTAGCTATAAGTATACATTTATCTTAAAGATTAAGAGGCTTAAAATATATGTTATAATTTAAACTAATTAGTAACTTCAACAGCAGGAAAAAAGTGGAGTATTAGTTTTCCTCTATTCAGTAAATTAATTCAAGGTACACCCTTAAAATAGATCTAGACATTTTACACAATTAAAATTCTACTTTGATTATTTGTAACCGGCGAGGTCTTTTTTATATTTTATTTCCAATTCCGCACAGAATGTTATTCATCTCAGAGTTAATTTAAAAAAATTGCATGTATGTCAGTGTTCAGAAATATTCACTGTTGGTTATTTATGATAAGTTAATACGTATTATTAGTCCGGTCATAGAAAATATAAAAGGTATTTCAGGCAGAATACCTTACATAACAATTAAAATAGCAGATAAATATAAAATTAAGCCAATACAAATATATGCGCCAACTTCGGCCCATCTAGAGGAAGAAGGAGGCCTTATATGTATACAAAGACATTGAAAGATCATGGATGGACAACAAACTTAATGTAACCAAGATATTGTCATGGGGGACTTAAACATTATAATAGGACAACAATAAGACGAGGATGAAGAATATATAGTGAAGCAAGACGTTTCTACACTCCTTTATTATATTCTGATTGCCCTCAAGTTGCTAGCTAGCTCAGAAGTCAATGCACAAGACCCGTTTGTTACCTCAATGGTGGCGATAGGAATAGCAATGCAGCTTTGTCACGAGTTTGTCTAGTACACACCTTTAATTCTGAAAATAAATACAACCACGCTAGGAATAAAAACCAAGCCTGCTCACGTGCACGTAATATACTACTACATAAGTTTGTATTACATATACACAAATAGAGGAACTACAAAACGACAATTCGTAAATAACATAAGCCGTAAATAATAAAATTAATATTTAGTTTGAATGGTTACGGGCTAAGAGCTAAATTCTACTCGCAGTTACAGTTCGACATTAACATAAGCCATGAATGAACAAAGGCTAAAGTTTGGTTGGCAGTACTACTCGCATTTACAGTTAGCATAAGCTACAACTAACAAAATGTCAATGTCGCGAAACTATCTTTTACACACCCCGCCAATTCACCTCAAACCGGTTCTGCTTCGTGCGCAACCGAACGCAGGTATTTGTTGACTTACACACTTCGAAGCCGACGTCCGAATTGCGCGTTAAAGGATGACACAATCATTTGCTCTGCTCGAAGTATGATGAGACTGAGCACTTCATGGTGGATTTGATTAAATACAATGGTCATACATAGACTAATCTGGTTTCCATTTTACTGCCAGCCAGAACGTGGATCTCAATCCCTTAATGGCGTCGCTGTTCAGATTTGCACCTATCCCGCTCGGTACGGAAGGCGCATGATTTCTTCAAACCGCTGTCGGAATTTCCAGCTGTTATCTATATTGGCATCGGAGATACTCCCCAAGGGCTCGGGTGTCGCCCTCAAGAACGAAGCGCTGGCAGATACACTTGGCTTGCCCCCGCCTGTTGCCACTATTAAACTACTAATGTCCTCAGCTTCCCACAAAGCACCGCGAAACGGCGTCCTACTGGTTTATTTTTACCTCTGGCGTTGATTGGCACCCTTTCTCAATGCACTATCGGGAAGCACGGGAAGTTAAATGGGCGTGATTTCAAATGAATTTCAAAATATAGAAAGAAAACACATGGGCAGATATCTAAATGCTAACTCACACCAACATCCAATGCAAAAAGCAACCGTTCTCCAGACTTTGCCTACCAGAGCCGTTCGTATTTCAGATGCAGAAAATCTAGAGAGAGCAAAGGAACATATATGTGACTCTCTACAAAAGAACGGATACACAACTACCGCCATACGAAAAGCGCTAGACAAGACTACGACACAAAATGCTAAAGAAGAATCCCCGCTTCTGGAAGGCTTAGCATTTCTACCTTACGTTAAAGGCTCGACTGATGGATAGGACGTGTCCTGAAACGATGCAACATCAAAACTATGTTCACGACCAATGAGACTTTGGATAACGGCTTCAGATCAGTGAAAGACAAAATTCCAAGTTTAAAAACCGCTGACGTGATACACGATCTAAAGCATTACAACCACTGTGAGTCATACGGCCACGCCCCACGGATTACGCTACACTTAAATGGCTAACCAGCGTTACGTCGCTTTGAGCGGCTGACGTAGAGGACTATAAACTAACACCACAGCGACCTTCAGTTCTTAGTGCGACTTTCACTGTGATGATGCAATCTGCAAAGTCTTGCAAAACGTTAGTTACTATGGATGCACAAACAGCAAAAAGGCCAAATATGCCTAAGTGTCCTCGTTCTCAAGCTACTCAAAGAACACGGGCCACCAAAGAGCATGGCCATCGCGTGGATCGGTGCTCGAGTTCACAAGGTCCAAGGTACATTAAGCCACAGAATGCTGGGTGTGTATCCACAAAGACTACGCGGTCTAAACCGAAATTCTGTCTTTTTTTTTGGTTCTCAGCCAACAGCCGTTAGGCCAATTATAGGCGTTGCTGTACATACAACAAGAATAATTCGATTAACCGCGAAAGCCTGAATCAGTATACAGACTAGTGATGGGCTTATTCGAATGAAAAATAACCGGTTATCCGGTTATTGAAATAACCTGTGTAACTCGGTTTTCGTTCCAAGTATTCGAATGAAAAATAACCTCATCCTGATACGTACTACGTGCCGTATCTCAGCGACCTGCGAGTGATCGAAATTCTGTAAATAATATGTCATTCATAACTCATAACCATAAGCAAGGCAGATTGTACTGAAAACACCATTTGGGCGTCTCGCTCTACCGTTTTCTCCCTTGCTTCCTTGCCGGCTGAGGCTCGCGGTCGATCCGTCGTCATATGATATGAACATAAATCAATTTTTTGCCGCCTTTAACCCGGCCGATCGATAAAAATAAACGTTTTACCCATATATGTATTATACGTAAGTAATATACAGGGTGATTTTAAAATGTTTCGCCAAACTTCGGGGTATTGTTCTACACACCAAGGCAAGTAAAAAAGTCCATGTAAACATGTGTCCGAAAATCGCGCGTTTCCGAGTTACGAGCAATTTTTGAACTTGGGAAGTAGTCCAGTCAAATGGTGCTCAAAAAGGGGGAATAGCGGAGAGGTTTGGTGGAGTTCTGATATTTGGTTCCTATATGTTTTTTGGGTCGCTGTACACGAATATCAGGTTTTCCAACAAGAATTTTGACCGGAAACACGTTTTTTAAGCAAAAACCGTGTAATAAATCGTTTTTTTTAGTTTTTCTAAAATTACTCGAAAACTATCCAATTTCGTAAATATTGAACCTATATGAAATAAAAGAGAGTAAAATTTCTTACATTTTATGTACTAGCGGTTTTTTCTCCGATCAATCGTTCAGCCGCGAGAGCGCCGCGAAGTTAGGTGTTAAAAGGGAATTATGACAGTTTATTTCAAAGTAACTCGAAAACTATACATTTTTCGTAAATCAACAATGGTATATGAAATGAATCTTCATAATTGAAATGTTGGCAAACCCGATACTCGCGTACAGCGACCTAAAAAACATATAGGAACCAAATATAAGAACTCCAAAACTTTCCCCTATTTTCTACCATTTGACTGGACTATAATTTTGCGGCGCTCTCGCGGCTGAATGATTGATCGGAGAAAAAAACCTCACATACATAAAGTGTAGGAAACTGTGTCCTCTTTTATTTCATATAGGTTCAATAGTTATAAATGATAGATGTCTTTTGGGTACTTTTAGAAAAACTAAAAAAAAACGGTTTTTTACAAGGTTTTTGCTTAAAAAAACGTGTTTCCGGTCTAAAATTTTATTGAAAAACCTGATATTCGTGCACAGCGACCCAAAAAACATATAGGAACCAAATATCAGAACTCCACCAAAACTCTCCCCTATTCGCCCTTTTTGAGCACCAATTGACTGGACTACTTCACAAGTTCAGAAATTGCTCGTAACTCGGAAACGCGCGATTTTCGGACACATGTTTATATGGACTTTTTTACTTGCCTTGGTGTGTAGAACAATACCCCGAAGTTTGGCGAAACATTTTAAAATCACCCTGTATATATATATATATGGTTTTACCACTGTTTTTTTTTGCGATTAGCAAGCAGTCCCGCATATTTCTTTCTTTCTACACTTCTTAATAAATACCTCTTAATGTCCAATACATAATGTACATATTATGTTTTGGTTATAGATCGGAAGAATGTAGGAGTAATCGAGATAATGCAGAATAGCGAGTCGTAAAACTCATACAAATACAACAATATATTATTAATTATTATTATATTATTATAAATCGCCAGCAATCGAAAACAATAAAGGTGTATCCAGATATATTTCATTCATATCCACAATTACTTATTGCACAAACTCCTTAGAAATCACATAAAAATGATTTATACAATTATTATAATTAACGACAAACTGAGTTCCTCTGCTATCTGCAAGTGACGATGCCGATGCAGATGACGCTGAACCGCGTAACCGGCAAAATCGAAACGAATGGAGAGGCAAAATTTATTCGAATGATTATTCAAATAATCATTCGGTTATTAATATCATTCGAATGCAAATAATTCGGTTATGAAAATTGTCCGGTTATGCCCATCACTAATACAGACTGAGGCTGCTTGTACAGAGTAGTTATTTTTTATTGTTGAACATGACGTTGGTTTATTTGATTCGTTGTTTACTTCTTTGCATGTTTACTATCACTTGGAAATTAATTTCGGGCAAAAAGGGTGCGGAAATGGAAAACATGTTAAAGGTAAAGAAGGAAATCTGATAACATAAAGGCGATTTAACATAAAGGCGACTATCGAATTCCGCAGTAAAAGACAACACGCACAAGTCGGAATGTTCAAACTGTCAACCTATAAAAGTCTAAAAACGCCCGCGAAATTTAAATATCTGTAGGAGTGAAAAGCCGTTAAAATACCAGCGAAATTCCAATTCTCACACGAGTGAAAAGCTATTAAAACCGCCGTGGTATTTAAAAAACGCGCGGAATTTCGGGCTGGACTAAACGTAGATGAATAAAAACGCAGAATTCAGAAGCAGAACTTCCAGCACGACATCATTAGAAGAATTTTTGGAGAGGAAAAGAGTCAAAGATAATTTAGAGCAAGACAACATATCAACATACCGAAACAAAAAAGAGCCTAACAAAAACAACCTAACAAACGACATACAAATAAATAATGAAGAACTGAAAAAACAACGAAGTAATAAATAGAATCAAAGAGGTGCTAAAGAAAAAATAAAGAAGAAACGCAAAGACTTACAGGGGAAATGATAACAAGGAAAACCACCTTGGAAATGGAAAAACCAGAACTCAATAAAAGGAAAAGTGCGAAACAAAACAAATGGAGAAACAACATTATTATCAAGGGAATAAATACAAGTAAAGATGTGCAGTCAGAAATAGGAAAAATTATACAAAAAACCTAGGCGTGAACCTAATGATTAAAGCAGCCTACAAAGTGGGCAAACCAGTAAGGGTGAAACCAATTTATTGTGATCAAAATGGTACTAGAAAATAAACACAAACTAGCAGAAAAAACATATATCTATGTAAAGAATGACATGACGAAAGAAGAAAGTAAAATACAATTAGAAATAGGAGATAGAAATAGGAGAAAGAGCCAGAGAAGAAAAATAAATGACATAAAGTGAGAAGGGGCTACCACAAACTAGATATAAAGGGAAAACAGTATATCCATATATGTTTACTTCTATATTGCTAGTAGGGTCTGTGAACGGGCGAAAACATTACGACGCGGATATAGTCTCACTCTGAACAATACGCATCTCGTGCGCATGCCTGAGAATTCGAAAACCGCCATGAGAAGCAAATTTTAAACTTGACCGTGAGGTTCACTTCCCCACCTCTCTGGACGACTCTTGCGCACATCTCACCAAGTGTGTAAAAGAGTTGGTTGTCTGTCTCACTTACGCTGTGACCTCCCCCTTACACGCCCTAGCAATATAGTACTATTAAATATATGAGTACATATATCTGGGTCCACAACAATGGTGGGTTAAAACTAGTGATGGGCATAACCGGACAATTTTCATAACCGAATTATTTGCATTCGAATGATATTAATAACCGAATGATTGTTTGAATAATCATTCAAATAAATTTTGGCTCTCGATTCGTTTCGATTAAGTCAGCCGGTTTGCCGGTTGGCGGTTTACCGTCATCTGCATCGACATCGGTTCACCGTCATCTGCATCGACATCGTAACTTGCAGATAGCAGAGAAACCAAAACATAATATGTACGGTCGGAGCCTTAGAAATCGGGACACGTAATATGTTCTTCTAGTCTTTGGAGTATTCTTGCTCCGGGTACTGCATTAATGTGAGATGGCATTTCATAATTGACAAACAATAAACAATCTGACGTAACAATTAAAACCATAATAACTGTAAAAACCCAGTTTATACACTTAAAAAATACATGCAAAATATATCATAATAGTGTGTAGTGCCCGATTTCTAAGGCGCCGACCGTACATTATGTGTTATGTATTGGAAATTAAGAGGTATTTATTAAGAAGTGTAGAAAGAAAGAAATATGCAGCAAATAAGCAGTCCCGCTAATCGCAATAAAAACAGTGGTAAAACGTTTATCTTTATCGATCGGGCGGGTTAAAGGGGCCGCCTCTTGTATTCAACCTTTGGAGATGTAAGCAAATAAAAAATTGTTTTATAGCTTGATGCGTTTGCAGTTTTTAGGCGTTCAGGTTTCAGGTCCCCAGAATTTGATGATTTGATATTTTTTATGATAGGAGGTAGGTACGCGATAATGGTGTTTTCAGTACAGCCTACTTTGTTTATGGGTTATGACGTATTTATATTTACAGAATTTTGAGCACTGCGTAGGTCGCTGAGATATGGCACGTAGTACCTTTGAATAGAGGTTTTATATTCAATGCGTAGTACCTATCAGCATGAGGTTATTTTTCATTCGAATACTTGGAACGAAAACCGAGTTACATAGGTTATTTCAATAACCGGATAACCGGTTATTTTTCATTCAAATAAGCCCATCACTAGTTAAAACCACTGAGTGACAACGATTCAAAAAATCCCTAAGGGAACGAAGGAAACCGGCTAACAAAGATAGAAAACGACTCACAAAAAATCAACCAAACAAACAAACTAGATAAGAAATGAAGGAAAAAGAATAAAAAAGAGAAAAACCAAACCAATAAAAATAGCAATGTGGAACATTAACATATTGTTAAGAACAGGAAAATTGGAAGAAATAGCAAAGGAGTTGTAGAAATACAATATACCTACATATCACAACCGTACAAGAAACAAAATGGGGAAATACAAGATAAATAACAAATGACATGCACACCTTTCTCTACAGTAGAGAATCGGGAGAGGAAGCAATGAGGTAATGTACAAGCTAAAAAGGTTTCCCTTTAGGGAATGGAAGAATAACCATACTAAGGCTGAAAATAACGAAAAACAATGTCTCTCTTTTTAACATATAGGCATACTGCAGATCAATGGGAAAATAGCTATTTATACAACAAGTGCTAAAAGTTGACATTTATGAACGAGACATGAAAATTATGAAACGAAGCCGAAGGCTGAGTTTCATAACATGTCTCGTGCATAAACGACTTTTAGCACGCGTTGCATACAATATTTTATCTACGACCTTAATTTTACCTTTATTAATCCATAAATATCGATTTAACAAAGGTTTGCATCTACGACACTTCTACGCTTTAATTATTTCAAAAACACTTTACCTGTAACGCAAGAAGTAACTAGAATAACTTTACAACTTCACTTCCAGTTCGAAATTGTAGTTTTATAACCTCACTTCACTTTATACCACAGATGCACTTAAAGTAAACAGCTGATTTCTTTAACCACGCTAAACTATAAAACGTCACTTTTAGTGAAACAAGCTAGCGCTAAAAGGCCTACTTTTAGTAGTGGTCGTAGATAAAATATATTGTATTTGTAATCGGCATTAAAGTACCTCTAAATCGTCATTAAAATACGAGAAATCGGCATTAAAGTAATCCATTGTTTTACGACTTTTTTGTAGGTGGCTAGGCGACAGATAAACGTCAACCGACGTTAACATAACCTACAAATGTTGGTTAAAATGTTATAATTTCACGATTTCTCGATTTTAAATAAAACATAATGTTCACCTCGGCACTGAAGTTCCTTTTTATCCCTCATGTGGTTTATTTGTCTTGGCCCTACGAGCCTCTGCAACTAAATCCACATTTGTGATAAAAAGTTAAACTTTTCAGTGCCTTGGTATACAATAGTAATTTCCGACAACCACTACGAAAAATGCCAAAAATGGCATGGCTTTGTGTTACTGAAAGTGACACATTGCACAGGTCACCTGAAAAGGTCACGTGGAGTGTGCGTTTTCCGTCTTGGAACACTAGTGCGACATGGTCTCCTGTAGCAACTAAAATGCGCGAGAGCGTCACGGCCAATTCGGCATAAAACAGTGCGCAAGTCGCGAAACAACGCGGTTCAAAAATCTAGTAAGCTAATGTCACAGATATAGTATGACAATTTAAGTTGATGTTTAAACAATAATTGTTTCATTTCGCGGTTAAAAGTGGTAAATTTTTATTTATTTTATATTTATTTGGCCAATATGTAAATCAAGTAGGTGGTCGTCGAAAAAGTATAGTTTATAACACGTGCTGATTGGATATTTCACACTTCTGCGAATGAGCCACTTGCCTTCGGCTCGTGGCTCAACTATCGCATTCGTGTGAAATATCCAACTTTCAGCACTAGTTAGACACTATACTATTATCTACGATAGAATCTAAAAAACACGGTAAATATAAAAAAAATTAAATGTAAATTAGGATTACCAGCAACCGGTCGTAATTTTGCGTGTTTTAAACATTTTAAAACACGTTGCTACTGACAACGTGCCTAATGAAATCTTTTAAACACGTTACTATTGACGACGTAAACTAATGAAAACATGTTATTAAACAGTCGTTTTACAAACTTAAAACTGCCAACTAAAAGGCAATTTTACACACTGTCGTAGATAAACTACTATTATGAAATACTTGTGAAAACATGTGAAGAAATACCAAAGACAAAGAATGGTGTTACTATAATAAATGCGAAAAATAATACTCATATATAAAAAAGGGGATAAAAAAGTCTGTACGAATTACAGGGCAATGTATGTATGTCCAGCACTTCAGACCTGAAGGCCTATGGCTTGAATTATTTCCTTCCACCTTTTTCTGTCTTTGGTACATGCTTCCCAGTTTCTGACGTTTAGCTCTCTTAGGTCCTCCTGTACGTCTTCCCACCACGTTCTTCTCGGTCTTCCCCTCCTGTTATTACCTCTTAACTGTTGATCAAACATACGCCTTGACATCTCGTCCTCATTTAGCCTTGATATGTGTCCCAGCCACCTCAATCTGCTACGTTTGGCATGGTGTACTATACTTGGTTCCCTGTATATTTCTGTCAGCTCTGCGTTATATCTTCGCCTCCATATGCTTCCCTGTTTAACACCTCCAAATATACATCTCAATATTCTGCGCTCCCAAACTTCTAGCTTCCTTTGGTTTTCTTGTGTTAAAACCCACAACTCGCTACCAAACAGCACTACTGGCCTTATCACCGTTTTATAGAGCCTTAGTTTTACAGTACGCGACACATTTTTCGACCTGAGTAATTTCTTATAGCTCCCGACACATTTAGACCCGGCTACTATGCGCCTTTCGATCACCTCGTCATAGTTACAGTCATTTGGTATTTCCACTCCAAGGTACACTACACTTTTTTTCTCTTCGAATTCCCAACTCTTCTCCGATCTTGCACTTTCAATTTTTAACACTTCTGCCGTGTGGCCTCGCCTGCTACCCAATATTATGAACTCGGTTTTTGCTTCATTGATCTCCAGGCCTACCCCTCTTGCACTACTTTCTAAGCTGATAAATAGCTGTTTCAGCTCCTCCCTTATTTTGGCTAGCAGAACTAGGTCATCCGCGTACGCAATACACTGATGTGATTTTCCTAGCACGTTGTATCCCATTTTGATTCTGCTTTTTCTTACAATAGACTCCAGGACTATATTGAACAAACTAGTCGACAAAGGGTCGCCCTGTTTTAGGCCTCTCTCACTTACAAAACTGTTTGGCAGTTGTTCCTTGCATTTCACCTTATTGGTCGTCTTCTGTAGGGTCATCTTGATAAGTGATATTAATTCATTTGGAAATTCTAGGCTACCCAAAGCTTTGTAAACCTCTGCTCTTAGCACTGTATCGTAGGCTTTTTTAAAATCAATGAAAAGGGTATAAATGCGTTTTCCTTTTTTGTCCGCCTTTTCTTGGATCTGTTTCATTACGAATACTTGGTCGATGATAGATTTGCCTTTTCTGAAGCCCGCCTGGTACTGCCCTATTATCTCTTCGGCTCGTTCGTCCAGCCTCACTTTTATCGTAGTGGCCAACACCTTGTATATAACACTGAGTAAGGAGATCGGCCTATAGTTCTCTGCTAGCTGTTCATTACCCTTTTTATAAATAGGGGTTATAATTGCCGTTGACCATTCTTCTGGCATCTGCTTTTCCTGCCATATCTGCATTATTAAATCATGCACCGCTTTAAAGATCTGATCTCCCCCGTATTTGAACAGTTCTATAGGCAGCTCGTCTACTCCTGGGCTTCTGTTGTTTTTCATCTTAATGATAATGTCCTTAACTTCCTCCAATGTCGGTTCCCTTAACTTAGTGTTGTTTGTGCCTTTGTAAGATATCGCTTCTTCATTCTCTGTTTCCCCTTGCTTCTGCTCTAGAATTCTTTTGAAGTGTAGATCCCACATGTCCTGTATCGCCCCTGTTTCTGTGATTAATTTTCTTTTCTCGTTCCTGTAAAACATAGTTCTGTTTTTACCCCCCACTTTACTTTCTTTTAAGCCTCTGTAAAATTCTCTTATCTGTTTTCTTTGGTGGTTTTCTTCTAGCTTTTCTATTTTCTGTAGCATGGCCTCTCTCTTTTTGTCCCGACACTTTGTTTTCACTTTTCTGTAGGCTTCCTTATATTTTCCTAGTGCTTCTGCTGTATTTTCTTTTAACATTGTAAGTCTTGCTTTCTTCCGCTCGTTTACCACTTTCGCGCAGCTCTCGTCAAACCATTCCTTCCCCGATCTTGCTTTGGTCCTTTCTAGACCCTGCACTCCTTGCCTGACTGTATATTTGATTGCTTCCCATTTTCCATTGACTGTATCCTGTGGGTTGTTGGTTTTACTTTTTTCTATGGCTTTTAAATATTTGCTTCGCATTTCCTCTGTTTGCAGTGCCTCAATGTCCCATCTAATTCTCTTTCTTCCTTTTTTCCCCTCTAATTTCGGTACTTCCTGCCTTAATCTAGCTCTGATCAAAAAGTGATCAGAGCTGGTATCCGCTCCTCTGAATGTTCTGACATCTTCTATACCGTTTGAGTGCTTTCTCTCTATCAGCACATGATCGATTTGGTTGTTTGTGCGACCGTCTGGGCTTGTCCATGTGATTTTATGTATATCCTTATGCTTAAGCTGAGTTGTTTTGATCACCATACTGTTTCTTGCCGCATAGTCGATCAGTTTCTGCCCATTTTTGTTTGATTCCTTGTGCAAACTTTCCTTGCCCGCTGTGTACTCGTTTCTTCTCTCTCTCCCTACCTTGGCGTTCATATCGCCTATTATTATTTTGATATCAAAATTAGGGATGGAGTTATGTATTTCTTCTAACTGTTCGTAAAATTCGTCTTTTTTTGTTTCTTCGGTTTCCTCCGTGGGTGCATGGATATTTATTAAGCTTATTTTTCTGAACTTTCCTTTTAACCGCATATAGCTGAGCCTCTCATTAACTCTTTTATAATCTACTATTATGTGTTTCAGCTGTTCTCTTATTAAAAATCCCGTTCCTAACCTCCTGTATTCTTCTCCCCCTCCGTTAATCCACAAATAATTGTCCACCACTGACATGCTATATCCTTTGATGTTGGTTTCTTGTATCGCCAGGACGTCCAGCCTATATTCTTTAGCTACCCTTACTAATTGTTTTACCGCTCCTTCGTTGTTTATACCTCTGACATTTGCCGTTGCTATTAATAGATATCCTTTTTCTCCTTTTTCTTCGCTACCTTCTTTTTCTTTGCGGCGGCTTTCCTTTGTGTTGGATCTTATCCCTAATTCCTCTGTTTTGGCTATCCAATCGCCCGCTTCATTTGTCTTCCCTCTCACTCTTGACATTCGTTTGAGTTCGTTTATGGAGTACACAATTTTTCTTGCGTTTGGGCGCCGTCTTGGATTTTGCATCTTTTCCTTTAGGGCAATAACATTAGTAAATAGCACATACAAAATCCTCACAAACCTAATTAATAAAAACTAAAATTGCAGCGTAAAAAGATCTTAGAAGATTACCAAAACGAATTTAGACCAGGACCATTGACAATAAACTCAATTCACACAGTAGACCAAATATTACAAAAATCTTGGGAACAACACAAACAACTGCACATAATCTTTATAGATGTTAGGAGCTCATTTGACATAGTAAACAGACCAAAAATGTTAAAAGAACTTGAAGTAATTCGAGGACCAAGAAAACTGAGAGAGCTATTGGTAAGGTGTCTAAAAAATACAAAAGTAAAAGTGTAAGTAGAAGGATTAACAACGCAGGAATTTAATATAAGCAATGGGGTGAAACAAGGACTCTTATCTTCCCAATACTCTTTAACCTGGTGCTGGAAGGAATTATATGAAGAGCAAGCCTAAATAAGAACATCATTACAAATCGGACACAAGTGATAGCTTATGCGGATGACCAAGCAATAGTAGCATACACAAAAACAGAACTAATAAAAGCCATAATACAATTAGACAGAGAAGCATGTACATTTGAACTGGAAATAAACGAAGGAAAAACTAAATACATGGAAAGGGGGAAGGAAACAAAAGATATGGACAAATACTTAAAATGCTCAAAATCGCAAGTTTGAAAAAATATCAACGTTTAGCCATCTAGGAGTAACAAAAAGAAAGTATCAGACAAAGAATACTAAGAGGAAACCAACCATATGGAATAAACTAAACATTATTGAAAAACAAGATCGTTAAAAGAACATAAAGAGACAACTTTTAAGAATAATTATAAGTAGGTACTTCGTTCAAATATAACAGTTGAGGGAGAAAAATACCAAAAAGGAACAAGAAAGTAGAAGAACTAGGAGGATAAAACAGAGTCCGATAGATAGAAGCCCTTCACCTAGATTGGATAGGACACATAATGAGAAGGGCACCCACAGAAATGATCAGAAGGATAACAAGCTGGAGCCCGCTTTGACAAAGAAGTAAAAGAAGACCTAGGAAAAAATGGCAGAGAAACTAGAGAAGGATATAAAAATAATGAAGGTGACAGAGTGGAAAATGACATGCAGAGACAGTGTGTGGAAAGAAATAACAAAGGCAGCCAGGACACATAACGAGCTATAAAAATTAAAGCAAAGATATGACACATTAAACGAAAGGTGACCACCGTCCTGGCTAGCTCAAACCCTAGGCAGTGGATGGCATGGATAAGGACTAGGCGGCGGTTCTTGAGGTTAAAAATGCATATAATATTTAGGAAAAACAAACGTCAATAAAATAAAAGAACGTTGCTATGCTATATGACCACAGATATAGTCGATCCTTCGTAATTTTTAACATTGTTTTTTTGGGTGACATAGCAAGTTTTTAATTCTTAGTAAACAAACGATATGCCTAACGTAATTGATGCCTAAGGACTTTTAGCCTCTTCCTCCCCCCCCCCCCATATAATTTAAAGTTCTAATCCAGGTAACCTTGTTTTTTAGATTAAATTAAATGTTTCTAGTAACCTTGTAATATACCGTGCTTTTGCTATGTTCGGTTTTGAAACCGGTCACCCAGTGTATATACAGTGTGATTCATAATCAATGAATCAAACTGAAATGGTAGATTCCTCATAGCAAAAGAACTGTACTTAACCAAACGGATACCTAGATACAGGCTCTTGCTTGTTGCAATAGCGAAATAATTGTTTCCAATTATTAATAATAAGAAGGTATATCAAGTGCAGCAATAAACTCGAGCAATTAAATTCAGGTTTTGAATTTTGTGCACCGCATTAACAATTGTTGCTAGTAACCGGTTACGCGTATTGATGGTCATACTGTACACCATTTGTTTCAAATGGCCCCAGAGATAAAAATCCAAGGGATTAAAGTCTGGGGACTTAAGTGGCCATGGTATGTGGCCCCTGCTGCAACCACATTTCATGACGTAATTGAATAGGTTTTTCATCCAAAATTACGTAAAGGCGGTTTTCAAAAAAATCTGCGTACAAAACTGCTTGCAAACGATCATGTAAAACTTCAACATCCAGGAGGTAATTATTGCAAATTCCGGACCAACTGCTTATTGAAAAACGTTTTTGAAATCGTGCTTCTTTAGCCCGATGCCGATTTTCCAATGACCACACATGAACATTGTGGTTATTGTTAATTCCATCTCTACAAAATGCGCCTCATCAGTCCATAGCACGGTTGTCACAGAGTTGGGATTTTCAGTCGTTTTATTTACTAACCAGGGCAAAATCTCAAACGTCGAACAGCATCTCCAGGCTGAAGAGCTTGCACACATTGTAAATGGTATGGTTTGGTTAATTACATATGTTCAAATAGACTTTTTGTCTTCTTTTGGCATGAGGAATCTACCATTTCAGTTTGATTCACTAATTATGAATCACCCTGTATTGAACAGCAACGGTTATAGGTTACAGCCTTGTAGTGATACCGCCTAGACGAAATAATTCTCGATCTCGTCTCGAAATTCTAAATTGAGATTGACATTTTTCAATCTTGAATATTTGTAACCAAATTTTCTCAATATTCTAAATATTCTCGATCGCGATAGGTTTTAAATAGTAGTTTTAAAACCCTCATAAAAACTCAACCTCAAAATAGCTTCTCCTGTGCTTTTATTCCTTCGAAATCTGACTTGATCTGCTAAATTTTAATCAATCTTCTCTATTCATCCCAGAATGATTTTTGTTAATATTTTAGACGCACATGTGAAGATACCTAAGAGTTGGTGTTCTCCACATTTTGTCGATTTACCTACTTTTCTTTAGTAACATCACCGTTATGCTTTCTTTAAAAGCGTTTGTCTGTTTGTATATATCATTAACGAGGTAATAGAGAATATGTTTTGTTTCTTCATCAAGCGCTTTCAATAATTCTGCTGATTTTATTATCGACACCATATGCCTATTTATGTATCAGAAACTGAAGGACCAGTGAAACATCCGCCCACAGTCGGGACTTTTCATTGTGAGATTTTCACACCCTTGTGGTCACTTAAATCATACGCTAGGTACAACAGGTTGTCACAATTATATTTTTAAGTTATTAAAAAATAGCAAAGTTGCTATCTAATAATAGCTGACTTATTGTAATATAGCTCTTAATTGCATTTTTACACATTTCCAGAGACTTGGGAAATCTTGATGGGTTTAATCAATGGGAAGCTTTGTCAGAAAACAAACCGTCGAAAAGAAAAGAAATTTTACACAACATTGATGACATATATGGCAACTCTGCCCTTACAGTTGGAGAATGGAAGATACTGAAAGGTACCTATATTTACATGACTGAGATCACATTGTGCTTAACTGTTTATTAACTCAAAAGGCACAACATACAACGGTGCTTGGGACTCCTGGTATGGTCCATCTGGAAGATCAGGAACCTACAACATATCCGCCATTCTAACTTCTCCGGCAGGACAAGCCTTGTCTGCAATACACAGATGTGCAAATGCTACTAAAATACAGTTTTTGCGTGAAGAAGGGGAAGTAAAGTGCTTACCACATATGGATGCCGAAAACACTGATAAAGTAACTCCTTGTAAACCCTTGAAGGCTGCTTGTCTTTTCAACATCCAACAAGACCCGTGCGAGCTGCGAAATCTAGCATTGAAGTATGTATGTGTCGTTTCCTTACCACACTTCTAATTTGAACTGTTTTCAGGCATCCTGATATTGTCAAGCAACTTGAGGACAGCCTCGACCGATGGAACAAAACTGCTGTTCCACCTGGGAATCTGCCAGTTGATCCCAGAGGAGATCCACGATTTTGGGACTACACCTGGACTAATTTTGGGGACTACAGTGTTTTAACTAATATTGTTAGCTGATTTTTACAGAAAGTGGAAGGTTTTCTTGGGTTTCTAGATGGCACTTCCGGGGGAGATAAATATAAAAATTAAAGTGTAATATGTTGGTTGAAGTTTCTATAGTGTAAAATTGTTAGTTTGTCAGAAATTATAAATGTAAATACAGATTGTAAATGAATTTATATCTTTTACTGGAAACCATGTGTAAGTACCTGAACTGGTAACGACAGTAGTATAATAAACGTGTTAGAGGTGTGCCTTAGAAAATAAATTAAAATTATAATTATTTAATAGTATCAATGCCAAAATGTTAACTTAGGAGAGTATGCTAGTTGTAAATGAAATTTAATCGAAAAAGAATTAATATAAAAAATTGAAGAGAAATAAAAGCTATATCTATTTTATAATCTTTATCTATTTGTTGTATACTGTAATAATAATTTGTAAAATATATAATATACGCATAACTAATGAATATTTTATTGAAAATGAATAAATATACAAAATCAGTTCAGATATTTAACCTCAATGCAGTAGAAAATTACGGCAAAAGATGTGCTTAAGTAATATCTAAGCAATTTAACCTGATCTGTGGGATACATCAAGGGCTTACTCCAATTTTAAGTAAGTGCAAACAAACGCAAGTGTAGTCTTTAACATGTCTTTCTCTATCAGTCTCCATTAAGTGTTAATGCACTTTATAATCTAGATCGGCAATTCCCTACTCTGAGCAGTTCCCCAGTAACCTCTAGCAAACACAAAAATGACTACACTGAGCTGGTAAGGAAAGCTATCAAATTCCAGATGCTTTTCTCAATGACATATTTAAGTGAGAGTGAATTTTCAGTCCTACTTTACTTAAAAAATAGCTGCCGATATTCATTTTAAAATGTCGGGTCAGAGTTTTCAGAGAATATTGAAACTAGTGATGGGCATAACCGGACAATTTTCATAACCGAATTATTTGCATTCGAATCATATTAATAACCGATTGATTATTTGAATAATCATTTGAATCTATTTTGGCTCTCGATTTGTTTCGATTAAAGTCAGCCGGTTTGCCGGTTGGCGGTTCACCGTCATCTGCATCGGCATCGTAACTTGCAGATAGCAGAGGAACTCAGTTAATCGTTAATTATTATAATTGTATAAATAATTTTTATTTGATTTCTAAGGAGTTTAAACCATTGAGAATAGCTATATCAATACTAATCATAAAGAAATTATAAATATGCGAATACAAAGTATCTATTGAATCTATTTTTAGTTCCTAAAATTTTCTAGTAGCCACCCTTCCATTTTCGCTGGCACATCATACCGGTATATTTTAGAATCCATAATTTATCTACGTTCAGCCTTCCGCGGTTCTAAGGACGCACACTTAAAATTTTCAACATCGAAATCCACTTCTTTTCCCGACTGCTCCGTTATTAAAAATTAAATATAAATCTTTTACGATATTGGAAAATCTTATTTCGCTTTCTGTTTATCCCTTATTAGGCATAATCACCCGCATTTCGAAGCAAAAATTTAGGCCGTTATAAATTAATACACAGCTTCGGCAAATCTGATACTCAGCAGAACGTTATGTTTAATAGGAATGGCCCCATAAATTTAACTCGTCGACTAGGAGTCTCAAATGTCTTAATAACATCAACAAGCAGCGGCGAGCCTCACTTGGGTCAATCAAGTACATACGTAGAAAAGGTTATATGAGTTATGAATGCCGTATTATTTACAGAATTTCGATCACTCGCAGGTCGCTGAGACGCGGCACGTAGTACGTATCAGGATGAGGTTATTTTTCATCCGAAAACCGAGTTACACAGGTTATTTCAATAACCGGATAACCGGTTATTTTTGATTCAAATAAGCCCATCACTAATTGAAACTACCATCAATAAACCGTCTTTGGATTTATTTCCATTTTTAGAGTTACATCTTTTGAATGTTTTTTTTATTATGTTAATTTAGTTTATGTTTTCGGACTTTTATCATATTTGGAATTGTATCTTTATCAATGTATTTAAAAAAAGTTTATGATGTTATTTTGTATTAAAAAAAAGTAAACTTTCTCTGTCTTCGCAAATTACAATTTTGGCAATATTGGTATACATTTTATCAGAACAAATAATGGCTCCTGGACATTTCAAACGATCTGCCAAGGGGTTCGCAAGCGAGTAGAGGTTGATCAAAAGATGCTAAAATATGACTTGAAATGTTGTGAGCATACAAAATAGTATCGATGAAGATTTTGAAGAGGCGAGTGACACTGAAGGTGAGGATCATATCATAATACATGAAAAAAATTCAGATACAGATCAACTTGCAGAAATAGGTAATCCTTTCGGTGACGATGAAAATAAATCCGTACAATGGTGTAAAATTGTAAAATCACAGTTTGTAAAAAACCTCGGCATAATTGTACACGACTATTAGAAGTCTAAAACAACATATCAATCTTGAACCTGTTTTATAACATATGATATGCTCGACATTATTGTTCACTGGCAAGGGTGCACACTCTCACCACTCCTGTTCCTGATCATCGTAGACTGGGTGATGAAGAAGACTACAGACAACAAGAAAGGGTTGCAATGGCGCTTTGGAACCAAATTAGAAGACTTAGAATATGCTGATGATGTCTGTTTAATAACAGAAAAAAAGAGCCATCTGTAAGATAAGCTAAACGTTTTGAAGAGCATTGCGGAGACACAAGGACTGGAAATTAACGCCAGTAAGACAGAAACTCTAAGCATAAATTCATGAGATAATAGAGAAATAACTAGCAGTCCAGTGAGACAAATGTCTCATTTAATAAAACAAAAAAAACCGTTTTGCAAATAGAAAACGTATTAAATAAAAACTGTACCCAGACCTGGAAGCTGTCAAAGTGGTTGCCTAACCGATCGACGTTTTAAGACGCAGAGGGTCGCAGCTCCGTTTGGCTGCTGAAACAGTTTTTATTTAATACGCGTTCTATTTGAAAAACGGCCTTTTTTGTGATTTCTCGAAAACCGGAAGTGTCACGTGACTGAAATTCGGTTCTTGAGCTGACATGACCATTCCAAACATATAACTTTCATAACTTTTTTCTCTATCTCTTACGGTTTGGCTGCTGAAACAGCGTCCCGGACAGACAAAACGGCGTTCCAGACAGACAAAACTGCGTCCCAGACAGACACGTCTATTAGATAAAGGATGATAGAAAGGAGTAATATACAAAAAATAGAAAGATATGCTTACTTAGGCAGCATACTAGACGAACATGGTGGTTGTCTCTCAGATGTAAAAGTGAGAATTCGTAAAGCTCAAACTTTTTTTAATATGCTATGGAAAATATGGACAGCGAATGAATTATCAAAGAAGACAAAATTACGAATTTTTAACACTAATGTAATGAGTGTACTCCTATATGGATCTGAAACGTGGGCTTTAAAACAACAGCAGATAAAAGAACTTCAAACATTTACAAATAAATCATTAAGAAAGATCATGAAAATTTACTGGCTGAATCAAATCTCGAATATAGAGCTATGGACAATCACAAAACAAGAACCAATAGCAGTCACTATACAAAGACGCCACTGGAAATGGATTGGTCACACACTGAGGAAACCTATTGACGATATAACCAGACAAGCTTTAGAATACAGCATAAGGGGAAGAAAAAGGCCGGGTCGACCAGCCCTAACGTGGAAAAGAGATGTCGAAAATGAATATAGGGCTCAGGGTGTGACATGGAACCAAATAAAAGAATTAGCCATGGATAAAGAAAAATGGAAAGACTTTGTGGAAGTACAATGTATACAAGTAATACAACACAACCCCCAATAAAAGTAACTATAAAATGTGTAATGTAGTGTGAGTGAACATTTAGTGTAAGACTGACAACCTTGCTGCTAAAAACAATTACTGTCATCGAAACGTCCCCAGGGACGCCCTATACTCCAAAATGGAGCAACAGAACCTAGAGAGATTGTTCACTGGACAAATCAATATATGTATTGAGCCAATTTCACTTAAATTTAAACACCAAGCTAGAACAGCACTATCAATATATTCAAGAATGCATACATCTAGCAGCCAAGGAAGCACTAGGGACCTACCAAACGAAAAACAAACAACACCACTCTACTGATGGGATGAACAAATCAAAATAGAGATAGAAGAAAGCTGAAAAAGTACAAAAAGTACTTAATCACAAAAACAGATAATGATAAAATCATATATTATAAAGAAGCACAAGCCAGAGTAAAGAGAAAAAAGAACGAAAGATGGGTATAGAACTGTAAGATAAATACTTACCTTGGTAGAAGACAGGAGAAAAGATATAATGTTAAAAATATAAAATTACTTCAATAACCGAAGACAGTGTAGAGTTTAAAGAAACAGAAAGTCAGATGCAAAACATTATCACTGTGAGCTCTCCACTAACAGAAACAGGCGAACTAAACCTAGCATGTAGGTTGATGAAACATGGAAAAGCTTCCGGACCTGGCAACATCCTAGCAGAGTTATTAAAATGTCGATGAAATAAATTATACAGACACCTCACAAAATTATTCCAGGGGTCTTTAAACGGGGCAGAAATTTTTAAAAAATGGAAAATCTTCCATATCCACAATACATAAAAAAGGGTAGGGGCAACTGCAACAACTACTGTGGAATATCAGTTACCAGTACCATCAGCAGGATATGCAAAAGAATGATAAAAAATAAAATATTAAGTCAACACTAAGATATTGACATAGAAGAACAAGCAGACTTTAGAGCAGGTAGATTAAAGATAGACCATCTACTTTGTGTCACAAGTAATAGAGAAGAAAATGGCAGTTAATCAAGAACTACATTTACTTTACGTTAATTTCTAAAAAGCTTACGACAATGTCCCACAGATGAACTCTGGGAAGCTCTTTACAAAACTATAATCAATGTAGGTTTAATTAATGCAGTGAAGAAGATATATGAGAACGTAGAAGCTGATGTGAAAGTATGGAAAAAATTGACCAAGCGATTTAAAGTTACCAAAGAGCTTAAACAGGGTCATTGTCTCTCACCAACACTTTTTAAAATATAAATAATAAAGCAAGTCTTGAAAAGATGACAAAAGAAGTGTAGGAATATGGGCATTCCTTTATACTTAAACCATAACATCATGTATAAATTATGTTTTGCGGACTACCAGATTATATAGGCCCAAGATTACGAAGAAAGCGGCATAGGGGTAGGCCAAGAATTACATGGGAGAAGCAGATGGAAGTGACAGTGAGTGAATGCAGAAAGACCATAAGGGAAGTGAGAGTGGCAAATAAGAATATAGAAAATGAGTTGAAAGTAACAAAACAGTAAAAGTGACGGACCACCCGACACCCTAGGGGCATATAAGGGTCAGCCAAAGAAGAAGAATAAGATGATTATGAAGATCTAGAGTGCATGATATGCAAACTAACTGAAGAGTACAGAAAATGGGAGTTAAAAGTTAATACAGATAAAAAGAGTACATTGTGTATAGATAGAATAGGTACAAGACTTAGTTCTGGAAGATGGACTGCAGTTAAAGCATACCAAAATGAATACAAATATCTAGGAACGCATTTAACAAGAGAAAGCATCTTAGATGAAGCTATCTGACATAAGGATATTCAAGCCCGAACAGTTATTTCTCAATTAAACATCATAAAGAGCATAGCAACTTGCAACTTGGAGGTGTGGCACCTGAAAGACCGTTCTGAGAAAATGTTAATGGCAACAGATATGGCCTTCTGGAGACGAGCGGCTGGAAAATCAAGAAGAGAAAATATAAGAAATGAAAGAATCTGAAAAATCATGGGAATTAATCACACAATTGTACAAGATATACAAATCAAACAGTTAGTATGGTACGGTCACGTACAACGAATGACCGAAGGAAGACTCCCAAAGCAAGTTTTAACACGGACACCTCAAGGCAAGGGAAACGAGGATGACCAAGAAAAAGTTGGAGAGAAGGAATAAATAATGAGATACAAGAGAGGAGTAGAATAAGATCTTTCAGCAGATAGGGATAAGTGGAGATTGGAAATCGGAAGACGTCGAAGAACGTTTTAAACCGAAATACCGATGGGGCCACAATTATATATAACAGCAATGAGATAACATGAACAAGAATATAACACGTATTGCTTGAGTAAGAAAGAGATAAACATATAAGCAAATATTTGAGAAGGCTTGACGCTTAATTTAATTATGACATTTGTCAAGTAAACATGCCTACTAAAATAATTTTTCGTATGGCCATCTCTTTCTTACTCAAGCATTCTGTTTTGTTATTCATGTTATCTCATTGCTGTTATATCGTGTGTCCACAGGGTTTTGCACTATGGAATCAGAGCAACGTTAATTTATCCCAAAGATCAGCTCTTGCTTTTACGAAAACAGCTTAATGACAAACCCTATTATATTTATTTTTCTATGGCAATACGATTAGTCGTATTCAACTTGACGTATGGTGTCAAATTCGACGATAGCAGGTTAGGTTTTGCGTCAGTTTTGACACAGACTCAAACCTCAAATTTGACATAGATTTACAGTGCCACCAACATACTATTCATACGTTGTATAGCCATGGCCATTCAGAAACGTTCGAAGGCACTTTATTTGTTACTTGCAAATTCAATTTTAATGGTCAATGCTTAGCAACCGTTTGACTATCAATTGCCACTGGAAGAGTAGATCTTTAAAATAAACTAGCATCACTCCAGCGCCATGGTGCGTAGTCTCATGGACGCACGGTAGGTATATAATTATGGCCCCATCCGTATATTAAACACCAAAGAGATGCAAAATTTAAATAAAAGTAGTTATTGCTCTACTATATCTTGCAAGGATTCTTTATAGCAATACACAAAATTTAAAAGAATTATAGGGTATGGGTGGACATTAGCCTGGGCCGAATCAGAAGTTTTTTTTGTTTGAAAAGCATGGGGCTACAAAAGTTGTGGTTAGACGTCAATAAATCGTCATTAAAATTTGAAGACAATAGCAGAATATCTTTCGCTTGCGAAAAAATTTCAATTATTTCGGCGAAAAGTGTCAAAAGTGCAATGTGGCTCTGAGTGTTTTCCGTTCACACCAATGGTTACAAAATTTGTTCTTATCTTTCCACGTTGAAAATGTGTTAGAAATTACCTTTATGAGTATAAGGCGTTTTGCATTGGAACAAGAATCGCTTGAAATAAGAAAATGTCGATGAGATTTTGGAAGGATAGATAATCGTTTTTGCTATTGCTGCTGACAATGTCTCCCACTTCCTTTTTCTTTTCCCTCTTCCTTCTCCTCACCACCATACACGTCGCCCTCACACTACCCATACATTTGCTCTATTGGTCAATATCGGAAAAATTGCCAAGACTACCTGTAGTTGAGTTCGAGGCTTTGACTTTTACATCCCTGATGTTTCCGCTCCAGATCTCAATCACAATCAGCAATACCTGTTGGACATAGCAAAAGCAATTTAGTCAGGAAACTGTTCGTATGGTTCATTAAGAACAGAATAGAACAGAATACTTAGGCTGTACGTTGGCAGGGAAAGCCCGACCACCGAGCTCAAAGCATTAGTGACCTTTATAACAAAAATCTATGTTTGTAGTTGGTTCTGAATTAAGTACAATTCGTCCTGCACAGAAGGGACAAGACATGTTTGGGCAGTAATCCATAATTCCAGGTACTTACCTGATGATCAAAGGAAGATTGTAGACAATGATTTCTAAAAATTTACGCTTATCCGTGCCAGCAATTGGCAATTCACTATATTATTAAGTACAGAAAATCTCACTCTTGCAGCACTCCCACTAAACTTCCAAGCTGCTGATTACATTGATCTGATTGATTGGCCAAAAGGTGACGTCACTAAAAGCCGCCTCTTCAGGCCAATCTTCTTGCTGAAGATTTGAATGCTATTCAAACTCATGGTAGAGACATGGAGACATACCTATTTCAGAAACTTCCCTGTCACACACACGCTGTCGAAAAGATAGTAAAAATTGTCACCGAGGCAGCATCTAAGGTCTGTGGCTCAGAAAAAAGAGATGGATTCATGCGCTCCAGGCTAGAATCGAGGAAAAAATGCCTGTTTTTGATTCAAAGATATGTTTTAAATTTTAGATCATAATTGCACCCATGTTTGATTGGTTGGGCATGGTGTGGGTGGAACTTAAAGTGCAACCACCTACATGTGGTGAGTTCTAAGTCGCACTAATCTAAAACAGCAAGCCAAGAGCTGCACCAATGCTAGAAATGACAGGATATCTACTCAAAGTCTTATCGGCATTTTCCTGTAAATTTGTCAGTATTTCAACCGACTCTTGTTCCTATGCAAAACACCTTATTCTCATAGAGGTATTTTTTAACACATTTTTAATGTTTGCGTGCAATGAGGAAAAATGAAGACACATTCTGTGACCATTGGTGCGAAAGGAAAACAATCCAAAAAATCGACATCTTCATCCATTTTCAAGAGCAAAAGATATGAGATCGCCATCAAATTAGAATGGTGATTTATTAACAGCTAATGACAACTTTTGCAGCTACAAGCTTTCTGATCAAAAACCTTTTTTTTATTTGGGGACTAACGGACATGATATTGAATTTGCTCATTTGTTGCGAAGAAAATCCTATGCTGTTGGACTGTTAGAATATGACTATACATGAAAAGTGAGGCGTTTGTCTGAGATGCAGGTTCAGACAATATATGATATCAAAGCCTGTAAGGTATGGACTAAACATATTTACTTTGGTAGATACCAGACTGCTTCAAATGCAGATTCTGACCACATGGTGGTGATAATAAAACTTGAACAGAAGATAAGTACGTACACAGAGGAGAAAATAATAGAGAAGAGATGGGCAGTAGAAAAACTAGCAGAAGAAAGAAGCAGGCACAAATATATCAAATAATTGCAGCAAAAATTATATCAGAGAATATGTCACCAAAAATCAAGTAATAACAAAAAATGGGAAACTATAAAAGATGAATCACAAACTGTTCCACAAAAAGTAATAAGTTGCAGACACAACAAAAGGAATAAAGAATGGTATGATACAGATTGCGATATGGAAAGAAAATAAAAAAGAGAAGCAAGAATTATGGCTAAGAACAGGAAAGAAAGGGGATAAAAGTTCTACAAAAGAAAGAAAAGAGAAGCAAATAAGGTATCTCTACCTATTTAGAAAGAAAAGAAAGACTGTATAGACCATAAAATGGAAGAAATAGAAAACAATAAATGAACAATAGCAGAAAAATGTATAAAAATATAAACAATTACCAGGGAAGAAAAAATATCCAGCAAAAACAATACAAAAATAACCAAAGGCAGATGCAAACTGATATAGAGAAGGTGAAAGAAATATGGAGAAAGCATTTTGCAGATCTCTCATTAAAGGAAGATGTAGAAGAAGAAAGCAAACAAGAAAATATACAGGAAGAAGAAGCAACTGAAGAGACAAAAGAAGAACCAAAATAAGACAAAGTGAAACAAATTATAAAGAAAGTAAGAAACGGTAAAACTGCTGGCACAGACAGAATATTTAAGATTATTTTAAAAAATGGAAAGCCGAAGAAATTTCCAATAAGAGGAGATATGGAATAATTATTTTGATGCTGATAAGAGGAGAACCAAAATTAAGCATGAACTTTAGCGGCATTATCTGGTTGAATACGACTTATAAGACCCTTACGTCGTTAGTAAAGCAGCCCGTAATCAAGCACACAGAACGTGGTATTAGGCAATTCACTGTAGTTTTCGCCCAGGCAGATCGACAATTGACGTAATACATGTATTGAACCAAAGCATAGAAACAGCATAGGAATATAATATAAAACTACACATGTAGGTACTCGTAGATTTTCAAACAGCGTTTGATAGAATTAGGAGAACACCACTAAATGAAGACATGAAAGAGCTAAACGTACCACAAAAAATAGTAAAATCAACGCAAATGCTACTGGATGTATCAGAAGCAACAGTTAGTCGGAAATGAAAAAACAGAAAATTTACAAGAAAATATAGGAGTGCGACAGAGAGATTCACTATCACCAGTCTTATTCAATGTAACTCTAGAATGTATAGTGAATAAAACAAAATATGAAGGTACAATAAAGAATAAGGAGATGCAACTACTAGCATATGTGAACGATTTAGTAGTCTTAACAAGAAGCAAAGAAAAACTAATGAAACGATGAATATAATTGGAAAAGAAACTGAGAAGGGAGGACTCACAATAAATGAATAAAAGACCAAGTACCTACATGAAATGCAGAAGACGGTTTGAAGTTGGGAAATTACAGTTTTGAAGAAGCACAAGAAATCAGGTACTTAAAAGTACAAATAAATAATAAAAATGAGAAAAAGCAAGACAAAGGACAAGAATACAAAACCGGTACAGACTCTGCTGTATGCATAAAACAATTCTGAAAAACAGAAAAATTGGTAAACAAACAAAAATGAGAATGTACAAGACAATGATAAGATCAACAGTAATATTTGCAGCAGAGTTTATCCGGCTAACCAAAAAGGACGAAGAACAATTGTGGATCTTTGAAAGTAAAATACTGAGAACAATACTAGGACCAATAAAAATTAATAAAAATGAATACAGAAGCAAGATGAATTATGCGATAGAAGGAGAGAATATAGTAACAGAAACAAGAGCACAAGAATAAGATGATGGGGACACATAATGAGGATGGAAGAGGAAAACATGATCAAGAATATAATGAAATGGATACCAAGAGGAAAAATTGAAAAACAGATGGAAGGAGAAGATGCTAGAAGATCTAAAAATACTAGGAATAAAGAACTGGAGGGAAAAAATCAAAAATAGAAAAGTGGAAAGTAATGTTAGAAAACCAAATCACATAAAAATCTATAAAGAGAAAACAAAATATAGAAAGGGAGTGATTCATCCAAAAATAATCTAATGAACCCAACGAAGAACCCAAAAGATGCCCACGATTCCCCAGGAATTAAATATTGCAAATATACAGTGTGTCCCAGGATTATTTATTTATTTATTTATTTAATAATAAGTAACAAAACGGGTAAAGACCCAATTACAATGTTACAAAAACTACGAAAATCAAAACAAAATTCACTAAAAACTAAGACAAAAAACATTATTACTTCTGAGCAACCAATCTGTCAGGATCAACACTTGTATTATCCTAAAAGCATGATTTTATTTCTGATAATGCATATCGATGAGCCAAACATGTCTATGTCACACGTAGAAACAACTTTATTAGCAATATATAACATTTTAACTAATGATGAGTTTATGCGCATGTCCGTTCTAGAAAAAGGTATGTAGAACAAGTGACGACGGGGCCTATAACATATAGCAGGTACATACAAATTAATTAAAGCCAGCAAATTGGAGCAGTCTATAACACCATTTAAGAGTTTGTGTAAGAACAAGAGAGCAGCAATTTCCCTTCTTTTAACCAACTTGGTAATTCCAAATTCGAAGCGCAAGTCACTATATTCATGAAAAAGCGGATATCGATGGTATTTTTTAAAGCAAAGATATTTAATGAATTTATTCTGGACAGTCTCTATTTTATTTTTATACAGCAATATTCCTGGGTCCCAGACAATACAAGAAAATTCTAATTTGGATAATGTTACTTACAAGAGATGAGATGGACTAACAAATTTTGAATTTTATTTTAAGATTGTGGGATTAGGTCCTGTTTGATCTGAAGAGAATTTTAAGAATATTTTCAATTTTTGAAAAATCAAGTCCTGACAGTGAAGCAAAACAAAATTCTTTTCAGGTAAACTACCCTTACTATTCGTGATACGGCAAATTTTAACAAGAAAAGTTGTTTAGAATGATAAATTATGGCACTATACAAAATTTCAGAAAGATCTACCTACTTAAATTAAACCTTTAAAATTGTATTTATTAAAAATGACGGTTTGATTTAAGTAGGTAGAACTTCCTGAAATTTTGTATGGGGCCATAATTTTTCATTCTGAACAACTTTTTTTAGTAAAATTTTTCCGTAGCATGAACACAAAGAGTAGTGTACCTGAAAAGAAAATAGTTTTCGCTTCACTGTCAGGCCGACTTGTTTTTTCAAAAACTAAAAATATTCTTAAAATTCTTTACAGACGAAGCAGGACCTAATCCCACAATCTTACAATAAAGTTCAAAAATTTTTAGTCCATCTCACTTCTTGTAACATCAATCCTGGAACACACTGTATACAGAATGTTATGGTAGTCCACATAATAAATTTAGCAGCATCGAGATCTCATGAAACTGAACAACTTTTTCATAAACAATTTTTTCAAAATTATTAACTCGAAAATGTATATCTGCCAATGGAATAATATTTAAATTCAATGACACAAAACACAAAAAAAATATTTGAAATGCAAACCAACAAAAACTGCATAGGTACTGATAAAACTTTAGTTAACATTTGATTACTATCGCACTTTATCAACTGAGGTAGGTAAGTTATTGACCACATGTGCAAGAATTTTGCAGTTTTAGTGTACTTGTATCATTCACCTTTAAATTATATTTTCTTACCAGGTGGCTCGTCAAATTTAGGAGGTATAAGCGATTGCAAAAATATACGATTAAAAGAAAAATGATAAATAGAACAGTTGTTCAGTTTGGTGAGTTCTATCACTGGTTAAAATTACTACGTGAATTTCTATAACACGCTGTAGATATATACTACAATTGATACTAAATTTGTTTGCAATAAATTAGATGTGCTAGGTATATGAAAACAAATAATGTCATTGATCAATTCTTTATCACATAGGAAAATGTATGTCAAGATTAACAATGTCACGTCTTCTAGTTGTAATATAGATGTAGGCATTCCACATTTAACAATATATTAAAGCACAAAAAGGTATAATATTTGCTGACGATACAACAATGGCAGTCTCAGCAGTGACATCGGAAAAACTAAATGTCTCTGTTAGCTCTGCTCTAAGCAGTTTTTGTGATTGATGCAGTGGGAATAACCTAGTATTAAATCGTGGATAAACTCTTACATTGAAATCTGGTAAATAAAAGTTAGTCGAAGATAAAAAATTCATTATCGACAACACCAGTGTTACGCAAGTTAAAGAGGTCAACTTTCTGGGAACATTCCTGTATAATACCCTATCATGAAATGAAGATATTAATTGTGTCAGAAAAAAAAGCATATTTTGCAATACTCACCTTAAAACCTACTTTGTATATTAATAATTTAATTAGCATATATTACTCATTAACCTACTTCCATATGTCTTATAATATAGTATTTTGGGGAATAGAAGTGCGCAGTAATATGATATTCACAGCACAGAAGAAAATTTTTCAGTTGATTTGAGATGAGTCTTGCGTATCTACTTTTAGGAATAATAGAAAAACAACGTTTCCGTGTTTGCTTATATTTAGATATATGTCGTCTATGAAGAGCAACCTACGGGTTTATAGAACAAATTTGTTTTTTTCATACTTACAATACTATTAGGCACAGTAACAGTTTAAATATCATGTAGCACAAATCTGCCAAATATGAAGAATCTCCATTATATTTGGGATGTAAACTTTATAACAAATTACCGTGCGATTTTTCACTTTATAATCTGACGAAAAATACCCAAACGAACGACATGAATAGACTACATAGAGCCGCTATATCAAAGCGGGTAGAACATAACGGCATATAATTACTTTTCCAACGCTTCTCTTGTAACAGACTTCAAAACTAAAAAGTTGAATTTTCAAAATATGCAACCATTGTGTGGTATGTTAAAAAAATCAACTCTAATTTCAATCGTGCATTATAATGCAGATATTGATGAAAGCACCAAAGACGAGTGTAAGCCAGAAAACATTACATTTTACACTTACTTGTCTAATTCCGTCTTGTTAGCAATGGTAATTTTTCCATACCATGCTGAATACCTATCACTGCTATAAACTGGGTAAGTTGCTTTTCCCAGAAACAAGAATAAAGTTAAAAGTAGGTATTTTTGGAACAACTTGTTACTGAATTAGCAACCAGAAAAATTAACAAACAAAACATGAAAACCAAGACCCCTTCCCCAAAAGACACAGAAATTTAACCGTTAAACTAACCAACAAGATTAATCTTGCGTTAGCTGTCCAAAAACTCCTACAAACATTTCAATGAGGTTTTGTGCTTGGAAAATGCCGGCATGATGTATGAAAGCTATTTTGATTTAAAATTCAGCAACAAAGTTAGTGATAAAGATTAGATATTTTACAGAATGTGTAACATATTAATATTAAATTCCAAGTATTCTATACGTTTATGTTAATTTCATGTATATATTTTTAGTTTAGCCCATTCTTGTTTGTTTATAAATATGAATTTCTAAATAAATACATTTATATCTTATGCATTTACAGCATATACAACTAAACTTAATGGAATTTAATATTGAATAGTATCCTATCGAAACATAAAATGCATATTCTATTATATTTGCAGCTAAATGGTATCTTCGTATCAGAAAATGAACCGTGTTACAGTATTAAATAGTAATATTTATAATTTTATTGCCGTTTATTTATTAATAAATTCAATACAAAATACCTAGGTATAACATGCAAATATTTTGTACTTATTTATTTTCAACATTAATATTAATTATCAGTAAACATTTTTAACTATATTTGTTTATGTTGTAAAATACTTGTATACTCTAATAAAAAATTGTAAAACAAACGATATGTTTACTTTTAATAGCATTTTACCATACAGCAGTTCCTTTCGCATTTCCAAAAATGTATTCCTTTCCATTAAGACACATGATACCAGATTTCAAATGCATTTTCCACAGTTCTGATTTTTTCCCTCTTTTTATTTTCGCAAACTCACAATAAATAACATTGTCTGCATCATCATCAGACTCGTCAGACACATCATCAGCCGAATCTAAACTGTCACCTGATACATTATTTTCATAATTGCCATTCTCACCTTCATCACTCAGGTATAGCATTAAATCTTCATAGTCTGTACTTGTATCACTTTCCGAGACCTCTTCACTTGCTTTCAAACCATTATTTTCATCGGCTTCAACACCATTCATTGGTTCGCTAGCAACTGGAGCTCCACGCAAGGCATAAGTGTGGTCTTTAGCAACTATGTCGGCAGCAGCAAATGTAGATAAAAGTAAAGCATCAGAATTGATAACAGCACACTCGTTTAACTTGCGTTTCGAGAGTTTTTTAAATTTTCGAAAAGTAGCCTCGTCGCAGCCCCCCTCAATAAATGCCTGGCGTGCTTCAGCCATTGCCTTTTCAAATTTGTCTTCCATTAAGGTGGAATCATTCATCTGTAAGAGGCTGTAAAAGTAAATTTTCTGCATTTTTAAACTCGGTTTCGATCTTATTTTGCGGATGACCCTTTGTAGTACGAACCACTGCAACATTTGCATAGTTACGCTGGTCTCTTTCTAGCTTCTTAGTTCCTATACGCTATTAAAGCGAGCGCGTGGGCGGTTATCTTAGTTCGGCCGGTTATTTTTACCTGACTGGGCTTCATACCCGCAGAATAAGAGCGAATTCGAGTTTATAGACGCAATAATAATTCGAAACTTACCTTGATGTAAAGTTAAAATTTTGGCAAAGAAAAATGATGTGATTCTGTAACAGTAACAGTCTGTTATGAAGTTAGGTATACGTACAGCTGGGCACATGCGCGTGTAGTGATTATTTTTTAAAAAATTTCAAAAAGAATTTACTATTTCTTTAGTTTTTATTTGTAAGTAGCAAAAAAATCTATTTGCTTAATAATTAAACAGGGCCTTGGGTTGTAATATCTAACAACAATTTTATACCGAGCAGTATAACTATTTATACTAACTTACCAAATTTTAAGGAAATCGGCAAGTTAGTTTTTTTTTTCTAAATTTCAAAATGAAAAAGCGCGTATAGACTGTCAAAAATCTCTTTAAAATTCCCATAAAACTAATTTTATCAATTTCGAATTGAGCTATAAACACATACTTCTGGCTAGAAAAAGCCGTTGAATTCTACAAATAGATTGAAATAGCCCTCAGTTGTTGAGAAGAAACCAAATTAATTTAAAAAATGCACTCAAATTGCCATACCAAAGTTTAAGACTTACATAAAACCAAATTACACGTTAAGCTTTTTACTTTAAACAAATTAAATAGCAGATAAACGTGTGGTCAATTTTTGGAAAATAATTTTAGACGCTTTTGCAAGTTTCAAAATATTGTAGAAAAGTTCATTTTAATTTTAATCTCTGCAGTTTATAGCTTTGGATTCTACATATAAAGATGTAACAGTGATACCAAAAAGTTAAAAATATCTATATTTGTTCATTAGTTTTCAAAAATCTGTGGAACTTTTTTTATTTAAAACTAAACATTCTGATAAAAACTTGTCGACGGCACATAGACGTACCGTTACGATCATATTCCTAAAATTTCATTTGGTACCGGAAAACCGTCCTTTCTTTCCACGTGGATTTTCTGAACTTGGCGGCATTATTGCTAGTTGATATAATCCTTCAAATAAAAAATGTGGTCGAGCTGTTTAGGCAATAGCTCATATAGAATAGGTACAGTTGAAACGAAAAAATGTTTACTCTAGCGAAGAAAACCAACACCTTGGCTAGGTATATTAAAAAATGACTTATTTCGTGGTATATTTGACGTGTTGAATTTTAATCGAACGTGTTTCAGTTCTTAGTTTTACATGCCTGGTTGGTTGTGTCAATTATATCATACTAATACTAGTAACATCAAACCCCAAAACATTAAAAAGAGAAATAGCTAGACATCAATAGTATTACAAGGATGTTAAAAATAGGCATACCTTCAAATAAAGGGTGTTCATTAGAATGTGTGGTCTAGTCGGCTTTAGAACTGATGAAGTCATGTCGTGCATTAAATCATATGGCTGATAACTGACACTGGTGACACTGTCAGTCAATGTCTAATCGAGGTTAGCAGGTTACGATTTGCGTCAGTCTGTGTCAAAACTGACGCAAAACCTAACCTACTAACATCGAATTTGACATAGACTTACAGTGTCACCAGTGTCAGTTATCAGCCATATGATTTAATGCACGACATGACTTCATCAGTTCCAAAACCGACTAGACCACAAATTCTAATGAACACCCTTTATAAGTGCCTATATGAAATCGAATACACAAAATAAGAATGTTGATGTTGTTATAATAATTGTAGATTAAATTGATCGACGGTAAAGGAGTTTAAAACACTTTCTAGAAGTTTCACCTGAAAACGCCTTTTTTGCATAATTATATTAAATAATGTTTGTTAACAGTCGATATCATTAATACAAATTTACAAAGAGATACAGTGTAATTATATCAAATCCAGATTTTTCTTCATAAAACGTATCCATTTGGATCTACTGAAGCATGATTTATACACGGTGTTT
Source organism: Agriotes lineatus (assembly GCA_940337035.1). NCBI lineage: Eukaryota > Metazoa > Arthropoda > Insecta > Coleoptera > Elateridae > Agriotes > Agriotes lineatus. Next base: position 22,843,632 of record OW679197.1, read on the forward strand.
AAAAAATACGTTCAGATATTTTACCTACTTATATATCTAATCAATACAAACAAAAAAGTTCTAACAAACATATGTTCAGAAACGCTTCGTTTCCGAGATATGGGGTGTTAAAGTTAAAAAAAATCCCGACCACCCCTGGACTAAATAATTTAAATCTAAGTGCGTCAAAACATGATCCTTAATAACAACAATAAACCTTCAAAGTTTCGCTAATATCGGCTAAGGGGTTTTTGAGATATTGAAGCATAATAGTTTTGGTCTTTAGATTCAGAGACGTGCAAAAATATGCGCTTCATTTTTTTCTTGAAAACGAAGCGAAATACGAAAAAACTCAGCAGGCAAAAAAGTTGCATTTTGAATTTCTTTTTTATGAAAAAACCTAATCGACATGCCTCGTAGGCACGCCCCTGGAAATACTGGATTAACTATGATAGGTCCAAAAATACCTCATAACGTTATAAGCACACTGTAAAAATTTTATACAAATCGTCCTAAACTGTTTTTAGTATGTATGTATTTGCAGGTTAAGTTTTGCGCGAGTGTGTGTTAAATGACAAACAAAACCTAACCTAGTTACCTACCTCGTGTGTATATAAATTTACCATAGTTACGATATCATTTTTACTTTAGTCCCTAGGAATTAAATGAGCTACTTTAGTCCCTGTTTAGGGGGACTAAAGTATCAACTTTAGTCCCGGAAGTGCAAAAAATATTAATTGAATTCAAAGCTTTTGTAATTTAATTCGAATTTATATGGGTGACTTTGTACGCAATGTCTGTTTGACTTTCGTTATCTTTGTACAGTAATTTGGTTTCCATGGCGTCTTTAAAGTGCGTGTTTTATTCCCGTTCGTGCAAAAACTTCGTTTTTTCTATAGCAAATGTTAAAGTGTGCTTTAATCGACTCAAAACTCAAGTGTTACTTTAACAGCAAGGGTAGATAAAGTAGCACTGTAACATCAAGGGTAGATAAAGTAATTTAATTTTCTAACTTTTATTTAAATTTAATATTACAGCTTCGTATTATCCTAGCAACCCAATCTACGATAGCTACTGTAATTGACTTGGGGCTATGACACAACGCCCACTGGTCACAAACCCCAACTCAGAATTTGGTCATAACGCCCAACTTCGATTCTGGTCACAACGCGCAACTTGGTCACAACGCCCAATTTTGATTTTGGTCACAACGCCCAACTTGGTCATAACGCCCAAAAGCGATATTGGTCACAACGCCCAACTTGGCCACAACGCCCACCGACGCCTGTTATAGGAGAGATCTATCGACGCCACTTAACCCACCGTTTTGGTCATAACGCCCAACTTCGATTTTGGTCACAACGCCCAGCTTGGTCACAACGCCCAATTTCGATTTTGGTCACAACGCCCAACTTGGTCACAACGCCCAATTTAGATTTTGGACACAACGCCCAACTTGGTCACAACGCCCAAAAGCGATATTGGTCACAACGTCCAACTTGGCCACAACGCCCAACTTTGATTCTGGTCACAACGCCCACTTTTGATTCTGGTCACAACTCCCAACGTGGTCATAACGCCCAAGTTTGATTTTGGTCCCAACGCCCAACTTTGATTTTGGACATATCAGCCAGGCGGCACAGAAAGTAAGAAAAATGAGTATCTAAAATGAATAATAATAAATTAAACTTTTAAGATGAGGTAATAGGTAGGAAAATTTTTAAGTTCCCGTAAGTAGTATTAATATTATTTATTTTTCATAATAATTCGGTGGCGTAATGCGTTGTCCAAAAAGTTTCTAAATTCGGATTATAACATACAAAGTTGTATTTTTTATATGGAACTCATAGTTAGCTGTGGCATTATGAGAAAGAGGATTTTCTCCCATTTCAGTGACATATGTCGTATGGGATCGAATTATTCATTTTCACTACTTTATAGCAACAATTCACAATTTTTAATATTTCGTCGTTTTCTAGTTGAACACTTGTGCCATTAGAATATACGTGATTAAACAAAGTTTTTGCGTTGTTTTAATACCACCGTTTGATTGACAGAATTAATCACGTATGATTGTTGCTTATAATATTATAGTGTCCTTCATATATCCATTTATCAGAACATTTTATTGTCCATTAAAACCGCTGCAGTTTCTCAAATTAAAAATGCATTTGCAAAAATGTAAATATCCTACTTCTATACGAAGGAGGTTCGAAAATATGAAAATGATCGAAGAAAAAAGTACTCTTATTTTTCAAAATACACAAAAATGTTAATTCGAAGTATTTGTTAAAACATAACTATTAATAGTTATTTAACAAACAAGCATGTTAATGAGAACGATTAATAATCGAGACATTTTAATGCGCGAGCGCCAGCGAAAGAGTTAATTGTAGATATTATTAATCGCCGATTAATATACGAGTTAGTTACAATATTTTTCCGTTGATCGTGCATTATTAATTTGAAGAAAATCTAATTTTATTCCATGAAACGAATTTGACACTTAAAGTTTTGACATTAATGGTACCGATAAGAAGCAATAACACGCAGTAGTCTTCTCCACGTACATTTATTAACAAGGCGACATGTTTCGAAGCCAAACTGGCTTCATCTTCAGGCCAAAACGATCATTGGTTATAAAACAGGTAAAAACCACGTGTTCCAAATTATAGGTTAAATTGAGGTTAAGCGCTGAAGGCGAGGTAGTAATAAAAATTCACAAAGAACATCACATTGGAGAAGAAAATTAATTCAATAGCCAGTAAACTACGTTATAAAGATCGTTTTACTGGTTATTACATGATTCGAAATCAGTGCAAACAAATTTCATTTTTGTGTCAAATTTTTAAATAATTTAATAACAAACGGACCAAATAACAATTTAAAATCAATTATAATTTTTTCCGTTGATCGTTTATTTATGGGTTTCATTAGTGTATAGAGAATCGTCTATTAATGACCCTTATTAATAAATAATTTTTTATTAATAAACGATTTTAAAAATCTGTTTATGTTGGTGGCACTGTAAGTCTATGTCAAAACTGACTCAAAACCTAACCTGCTAACCTCATATTTGACATAGACTTACAATGTCACCAACATAAACAGTGCCAACCTAAGAAAAAAATCACAACCATTTATGGTCACTCGGTACCATTAATGTCAAAACTTTAAGTGTCAAATTCTTTTCATGGAATAAAATTAGATTTTCTTCAAATTAATAATGTACGATCAACGGAAAAATATTGTAACTAACTCGTATGTTAATCGGCGATTAATAATATCTACAACTAACGTGCTTGCTGGCGCTCGCGCATTAAAATGTCTCGATTATTAATCGCTCCCATTAACATACTTGTTTGTTAAATAACTATTAATAGATATGTTATAACAAATACTTCTAATTAACCTTTTTGTGTATTTTGAAAAATAAGAGTACTTTTTTCTTCGATCATATTCATATTTTCGAACCTTCTTCGTATAGAAGTAGAATATTTACATTTTTGCAAATGCATTTTTAATTTGAGAAACTGCAGCGGTTTTAATGGACAATACAATGTTCTGATAAATGGATATATGAAGGACACTATAATATAAGCAACAATCATACGTGATTAATTCTGTCAATCAAACGGTGGTATTAAAACAACGCAAAAACTTTGTTTAATCACGTATATTCTAAATGGCACAAGTTTTCAACTAGAAAACGGCGAAATATTAAAAATTGTGAATTGTTGCTATAAAGTAGTGAAAATGAATAAATCGATCCCATACGACAAATGTCACTGAAATGGGAGAAAATCATCTTTGTCATAATGCCACTGCTAACTATGAGTTCCATATAAAAAATACAACTTTATATGTTATAATCCGAATTTAAAAACTTTTTGGACAACGCATTACGCCACTGAATTATTATGAAAAATAAATAATATTAATACTACTTACTGGAACTTGAGAATTTTACTACCTATTACCTCACCTTAAAAGTTTAATTTATTATTATTCATTTTAGATACACATTTTTCTTACTTTCTGTGCCGCCTGGGCGATATGTCCAAAATCAAAGTTGGGCGTTGTGACCAAATTCAAACTTGGGCGTTATGACCACGTTGGGCGTTGTGACCAGAATCAAAAGTGGGCGTTGTGGCCAGAATCAAAGTTGGGCGTTGTGGCCAATATCGCTTTTGGGCGTTGTGACCAAGTTGGGCGTTGTGACCAAAATGGAAATTGGGCGTTGTGACCAAGTTGGGCGTTGTGACCAAAATCGAAATTGGGCGTTGTGACCAAATTGGGCGTTGTGACCAAAATCGAAATTGGGCGTTGTGACCAAGTTGGGCGTTGTGACCAAAATCGAAGTTGGGCGTTATGACCAAAACGGTAGTTTAAGTGGCGTCGATAGCTCTCTCCTATAACAGGCGTCGGTGGGCGTTGTGACCAAGTTGGGCGTTGTGACCAAAATCAAAATTGGGCATTGTGACCAAGTTGGGCGTTGTGACCAGAATCAAAGTTGGGCGTTATGACTAAATTCTGAGTTGGGGTTTGTGACCAGTGGGCGTTGTGTCCAGGCCCCATTGACTTTCCTTATTTTCTTTTGGAATTGTTAAAGTTCTTGCTATAGATAGAAAATAGTATATTACATACCGAGTCGGAAAGTGTTTCATTCCTGTCGAGAGATTAAGTAGTTAACCGAGACGCGTAGCGTCAAGGTGAACTTTATCTCGAGACAGGAATGAAACTTTTCACCGTGATATGTATACTATTTTATTCGCAACCACTTTATTCTAAACAATAATTGGAAAAATTATATTATGATACGACAGGTTGTGACGCGCATGAATGGATCAACGAGATTCCCAGTGTCCCTACCTACTCAGCAGTCGTTAATGGATCGCGCATGAATGGATCAACAAGATTTTTATTGTCCCTACCTACATAGCGTCGGGAATGGATTCATTTCCAACCGGCAATCACTTTTCCGACCGGTTGGAAAGTTACAAGTTGGGAATAGCTCATTTTTCAACTTTTTAAAAGTCAATAATAATCATATTACATATATGGTTGCGAATAAAATGTATTATACACGACGATAAAGTTATTACTATCCACTCTTGAATCATTAACGATTCGCTTGTGGGTGAAATTTAACTTTATCGTCTTGTATAATAAATATTATTTACTAGCAACAATTTACTGTTCATTTTCATCATAGATAAAAAATATGAAAAGCTACTCATAACCCCCTAGGAATTTTTCAAATTATTTCTCCCTCAATCTCATTATAACCGTGCAACTACAAACAACGTTTTAGCAAACATGCATTGGTTAGCCGCATATTTGCATCTCGAATTTGGTTAGCGAGATAATTTTATCCGAGTTTGGTTAGCCGGATAATTTTACCCCAGTTTGGTTAACCGCATATTTTCATCTGAGTTTCGTTACGCCCTTTCGATGCTAAATGTTATAACGGCTATGGAACAAATATTTTCCTATGTTGATGATAACGACGATTATCAATTTACTCTAACGGATTTTATCTTTTATTAAATGACAAAACGGTGAAGAAAAAATTGGAAGAAAGATATAGACAGAGGATTGTAATTGATGAACCAAATTATGACATTCTGAATAAAGCGCGGTATAAGTCGAAAAGAGAAACGGAAGAAGATGAAAGGTACAGGGTTCTAAAACCAGCAGCAGTAATTCTTCGCCAGGATCTACGGACTGTAGTTTGCGAAACTATCCTTCAAGCACCAATATGTTCAATAACATCAATGATTTCATCCCTAAAACTATTTTAAAGAGAAATTATTTTGAAGAATAGAAAAAGTAAATTGGAGCCACTCAAAAAGATCTCTACTGCTGTTAGTCATTCTATTATGTCTTCATTCCGTCCTAGTTCATTCACGTCTCAATACGACATCGCAGGAGAAGAAGAGCAGGATTAGGCTTAGAAGGAGATACCACGTAAAAAACGCGCCTCGTACTCAACCTCAAAGGTATGGAATAGGGTACTTCGTTAACCTTGACTTAGACGTTTAACATTACATTAAGCGAAAACGGTTGGTCCCACAAAAAACTACAAGAGTACTTTTTTGTACAGAATTGTATAGTCTTCAATTTCTCTGTAAACTATCCTATACCTGAAGTCAATAGAAAAGAAGATGAATAACCAATTTTTCGAACCCTTATCGCCCTATAACTCATTAAGCTCAAGGTCAAATCAAGGGTACCTTTGATGTGTTGTTTAAAAAACTAAGTAAATGTGTACACGAAAATTCAGCTCACTTTTATTTTTCCAAAGTTTTGCCGCATAGGTACCTGTTTAATTTGACTGGACTATAATGCATAACTGATGCGACGACACGGTACAACAAACCCAATGATATCCTTTATGCTGGACTGAAACGTACGGTCACCTTCCCCGACGGGTTTATCACCGCTTCTCCGACACACGGTGCACCACTGATCTGCTCGACAGTTGGAACTCGAATCGCTGAAGATTCGAAGGTCAACGGGTACAGAACTACGTTCTGAGAAACTCTAGGGCACGGCACATACACAGCTTTCAACATTCAACGAGGGGGGCTTCGAGGAAACGTTCTCGAAGGCGCCCACAGCGGGATCCAGTGCGCCAGAGCGTAGGTGCTTGACATGCAGATTCATAACAGACTCGCTATAACAAAGCGGCTATGTTTGAAAATGTAAAATGTATGCAGATGAAAATAAATTTGTGCCAGAAGGCGATGCATATTTACATGTAAATGTACATGATTTGCATGCAGGTCCAATAGCTGATGCACCAAAGAGAGGTGGCGAAGTGTGGACTGCGTGCAAGGCAAAAAAATGGTGCACATGTTTAGCGTAGGCCATGGATGTGCATGAACACTGAGAGTAGGCTCCGAAAGCAGTTGTTGCACGTGTCTGGCCAACGTAGGCCATAGATGCGCAGGAACACTAAAAGCAAGCTGCTGGAACGGAAGCTGTGGTTGCACGCATTTGGTCTCAATAGGCCGTGGATGCGCGCGAGCAACAGTAGCAGACTGCGGAAGTAGCCGCTGTAAGCACTCGACCAACGCAGGCCAGAACTGCTCATAACTAGTAGGCAAATCTATTACTCCGATAACACCTTCCTACCATCAAATTTTAGCTAGTTAAAAATACAAAGTTACGACGTCGATATCGATTATTTTACTTAAAATGGTAACCATTTATTTTGCATACCAAAATTGTGGCTAAACAGCTAGCACATCATAATAACCTTCTTCTTTAAATGATGTTGTTAAAGTCAATTCTCAGCAATCAACTTCAACCTCTGGGTGAGATTTTAGTGTCAACGCCTTAAAAACAGGATTTGTACAAGAAAGAACAGCTTTTAGCTTATAATAGTATTCTTCTGCTATCTGAAGCTACCCACCAAATTCTATAAGAAACAAAATGACTCGGTACTCTACTGTACTAGGCCTGTCTGTACTCTCTACTATATTGGCTATACATATGGAGGATCCGTCAAGGCTAACCATCAAAACTAACCGTTAGTCGTATGCGAAACGGGTATTATCCGCATAGTCATCATCCTTCCCATTCCACTTCATATTCTTATATGGGTATTTCGCCACTCTGCAAATTAAAATATTAAATAACGAAAATATTAACAACGAACGTTTCGAAGGACAATCTGCCCTCGTTATCAACGAATAACAACTAAAACTAACAAGAAACTTATCTATTTTTCACTGGAAGGAAAAACGACCAACCTCCAATGAATTTTTTGACATTGACGTTTGTTGATATCTGTACCTGTAATTATGAATTCACGCCACAAAGAAGTTTCAGAGATTATCCCATTCCACTGTTGAAACTTAATATGAATCGGTTAAAACAGATCAAACAACAAAGGAAATTTGAATCGCCACGCAGGCGACAACGAAACAAAGAACTCAAACATCTGTTTACCGATACGCCACGATCCTACAAAATTTCCAAAAACCGTTGCATAAATAAAACTATAAATTACGGTATGCCAGTTTCTAAAAGGACCCAAATAAAAATGAAACTCTGCAAGGAGATAAAACAATAAAACTGCAAACAGCCTGCTGGTTCATAAGATGCAACAAAACAACCTAATAAAAGTCCAGTGCAACTCCGAACGGACGCCGCTACCGGCAGCCGAAAATTACGCCGAAGTAAAATCTAATTTTAATTAACTAAGGCAATCAATGGAGCACCCAATAGAAACCACACATGCATGCATAGGAAAAATTAGCCGCTACCTAATCAAATTATCCTCGAATCGCAAAAAAGCATATATACCGATTGAAAACGATTTGCATCCCCAGCCGGAGAAATTGCCGCACACGGGCGAATTTCGCCCGGGCCCCGGGCTCGAACAAAGACGCATCTGCTAACGGCCGATGGGAACAAAAAACCCAAATAGAAACGCGAGGCTAATATAGGAATAGTACAACATTAAAACAATTTTAATTAGCGCTGGGATGAATTAAACGCAGGGGTATTGGGTATCAAAAAGCATATAAAATCAGCGCGCAAATAATAAAAACAAAGAGAACGTCTTAACACACATGATTAAGCAATTTTTACGCCTAGCTCGAGGGAAACAAAACCTTATTTTAATTTAAAAAGTTAACAAAACATAGCAAATGGGGTATCATTAGAATCGGCATTTCAACGGCCAGCCATTGCGACCCTCATCAAGGCGCTAATATGTCGCGCCGCGGAAAAAACCTCGGAATTATTAAATACGGGGAAAATAAGCAGTCATCCCTTCACCTCGGGCCAATGAGCGTCCAGGAAGCGCAAAACAAAGGACGGGACTCCTTTAAATAGAGTTACCCAGGCCAGAAGAAATCACTCAACCCGGTCGAGTCGAACTCAACACAGCATTCAGCTCCGAGTCCACCAGCAGCCGACTCAACCCAGGAGAGTCCACCAGGAACCATCCAGCCTTCCATCGCCGACTCAACCAGGAGAGTCAACTGGGAACCATCCAGCCTTCCAGGACAACTCTCAGCTCCCAGCTTTGAGTCCCATCCGCAACCAGCTCTCCAGCCTGAAGGAATCCACCAAGGATCGACCACTCAGCAGCATCCAGCCTTCCGCCTTCCTTGATGCGACAAATAATCATGTGCAGTGAAATTGGTGAGCGCCACTTTAAGCAATTTTCCATGTAAATAAAGTAGCTACTGTTACACGGCTTTTAATCATACTGTAATAGTAGTTGTCGTATTGAACAAAGACGTCTAATACTTTTTAATATTTGAATTATTATTTGCCCTGTTGATTGGCAGCTTGCCTAATTTATAGCAAAAGAACTCTTACCTTTAATTCCCAGTCGAGGTTACGGAAAATCAATGCAAAAGAGTTTCAGTAGTCGACCCCACAACAGCTCAAGATCTAAAACTAAATGCACACTTCCACTCCAATAAAAGCCAATCTGTTTACAATAGGTATAGTACACATATAAATAAATATATTGGCTTTAAACACATACACATACACAAGAAATCAAATGAAAGAACACCTAGAACTCATCGCCATTACTACTAATGCAAACCGTTGTAGTTAGTATCATTTAATATTACAAGCACTATTGCATGAGTCTACGATCATTTACCAGTTACCATAACTAGCAAATATAACAGCCACTTACATGCATTTACTATTATCCAACATTAAAAGAAATAACACGAATTGCCTTATGTGAGAATTTCAAATCTCGCTAAAGCCGTCCTTATAAGACTTTACTGCACTCAGGAATCTTGCAGATTCGCGTAATGTAAATCAACACTCAAGTGATAAGCGAGTGCCTGGCGTCACAAGGTTGTTCGATGCTTGGACTGCACCCAAGAAAAATCCCCGAGTTGGGATGTACGATTTGAGATTATGCAATTTTACGAAATTCACTGTTTCAAGCAAAAGTCGCCCACCCTATTGCTTGCGTTCAGATACGTAATATTCAAGTTCTCACGATGTGGATGACTTCTTATCGTTACTTGCAAACAAACACCACCCTCTAAAAGTTCTGCTACTTCAGACTGAAGATGTTGTCAGCTTTATAGGTACCCTGCGTTTCTTAGGCAGGCAGAACTAAGGTAGGGCATAGCTGGTAACACCAGCTCTCGAAGACGAGGCGTCGCCCACGTTTTGCTCACATAGGACGAGCTGCGACGTTTAACGTTTTCGAGCTGGATGCCCCACATTCCGCCCAGTGAGTTAGCTTAAACAGAACTACCTGCATTGGCGGCTACCAATTTGTATTTAAATTCCCGTAGAGCCAAACTTATACCCAAGCATTATATAATATATAAACGCACAAATTCGCTGTACTGAAAGATAATTATTATTGCTGTAGCTGTATAGCAGGTCAAGGACCGTTTCAAAACCAATTCTTAATAATAACTTAATAACAGCATGTAATAAATAAAAAGGGTGTACATAACTGCTACAACGCATACATTACGCAATGGAAAATGCTAAATCTAGGCACAGTTGCTGCAGGGAGACAGAGAGGAAGCAACACAATTATTGCAATTGCCTAAATATCGAGTACTAGAAAAGAAGGGTCATATAAAGCATATTATTATCATTAAAAAACTTTTATTGTAAAAAATATATTCTGTTTATAAATACTATTCTAATAAGTTAAATTAAAATCAACTATTGGTGTTATCGCCGTCAAGGTGATCGTTTGGCACATCTGGAAAAATAGCAATGGTTACCAAAACAGTCTGCATTTAGAAAAGCTTTGTTTATGATATGGTCCACTACTGGCAAAAATTCTCTGACAACTCAATTTAAACTCTGTGTGGCAACTGTAGCATGAAACAACTGCTATTAAGAATTAAAAAAAAGCTTTTGCAGCAATTCTATCCTACGTTATAAATATATCAAATTTTAATAGGTCATCAGAATTTAATTGATTTATGGTTAGTTTTTAAATACACATTAGTAGCTACTAGCTTGACATATTCATATTTGTTCCTTGTTCCTTATTTTTTTATATTCGGTAATTACAAATGAATATAAATCGCATATGTCTGTTTCCACAACGGATGTGAACATAAAATTATAAGAATATATTACTTCGTCGTTTTGTAAAATTAAATAATTATTTTTACAACAAAGGTTAAAGAGGTTTTCGAATTTTCCCGAAATTTACAATCACATAAATCAATGGGAATCTTCCAAATAATGTCATAGCAGTTTTAACAAGCAGGAGTGCTCCAAAATAAGCACTTTCTCGGTTTAATTAAATGTATTTCTAAAAAACGAAGCAAAAGCAACTGTAATTACCTGCATTCACTCTCACTCCAGTAAGTACCGGTTGTGCAAGACCTGCTCTGCTGGCAGATGCAAGAACAAGAGCTTTCGTCCCAGAGCACGTTCACGTTTGAGCTTTCTACACATTGGACATAATCCTTCTACAACAGGTGTCAGGTTAGACTTAATTTGCATTTTTTAATCAATGTATAATAACCTGATTCCTGCAGGTGCAGGCACATTTCTCCTTGCTATATACTTGGTTTTCCATGCAATCTTCTGCTTTCTGCAAGCAACCACACTTACACTTGGTGTCTTCGGACACGATTATCGAACTGCAGTACATTTTGTTGTTTTTAATTGTTTTGACATAGAACTTCACATCTTTTTGTTGCTGCGGCACACATCTTTTGAAACCGTTGCACATTCCGCCACAGCGCTTCACCACGACTGCGTTTGGGGTTAACTGAAAAATGAAAACTGTGAAAATCAAGAGAAATAAAAAACAAAAATGTAATTAACCCTATCGTAAACTTAACAAGCTGTATCGTGTATAATATAGAGGTTTGCAAAATCAAAATAAGGCTACACCAGGGTTGGAGTAAGATAAATAAGTCACTATTATTATTATTATTATTATTACTTATTGAAAGCATTGCCTATACAACTTTAATACAAAAGTTAACTACAAAATCAACAATGAGTCATTCTTTTAAAGATTGCACAGGGATTGAAGGAAATACTCTGAAAGACATTCCATATTAAAATATATTTCGCGAAGTGGTAACCCTTTTAACACCGCTGTAAATCATGTTCAGAAAACTCAATCTGACAGTAGCAGTAGCGTGCCGCATTTTAAAGAATTACCAAATGCTAGAAAACTTACTTTCATGGAAAATAATAAAAAACCAGTCCAGCCGACAAATTATTCTTTAAAAATATATTTGAAATCTGGCCTGCAATTCTTTCTATAAATGGTTAACTTGTAAAACTATAAACATCAATAATTCTTGAAAAAAATATTGTTATACAGTTTGTCTACACAATATACATACCATAGAGTGCTTGACTTCATTTTAAGTTTAAATTGCTACATCTAGAATTGTACTTAACAAATTTCACCCGAATAACGAAAGAACATTTTGCACACATAAAAACAACTTATTGTACATCTGCATAGTTGTAACAATAATGTTAGATATGTTGAATCTTTTATTAGTAAAAGGCCTGTATATTAGAATATCCAACTAAGTAAAATTTGTTAACTTATACAATTTCTGGATAACGGTTACGGCCGTCCTTTCTATGGCCGGTTCAAAAATCACACATGGTCATCAAAACAATGCAGAAATAAAAACAATAGTTAAAAAAATGCTTCTGCTATAGAAAAACGCCTGCATTTATACTGAAAACTCCGTGATTCCGCGAAGCTTCCAGCTTCCAACACTTTCAATAAGCTAGAAGCGATCACAATTACTACAAAAATATACAATTAATTTTTCCCGCTGCCGATCATGTAAGTCAGTGATACAGCCTTAGTAACAAAACGTGTAAGTCGGTGATTATATTTATTTGCTGCTTTTTCTTGACAACGGAACTTAATACTATTATTAAGTTCCTAGGATAATAAAATTAGCAAAGCAAGATGCAGATTTAGACGTTTTGTTTATAAATTGCAAGTGTTTATGTGACATGTGACACTCACAGGTAACACGACTCACGAAAATAGATCTTGTTGACAGGTGACAAACCAAACGATTTTTTCAAAACTCTAGGAAGATTTCGGTAAGCAGCGGGAAAAATATAATAATATAACTCGGAATGTATCGCCTATTGACATTTTCGACAGGCAACAAGCCGCGACTTCGTCTTGGCTTGTACTTGCCTACCTCAAATGTTAATAGGTCCTTACATTCCTTGTACTTAAATAGCTATTATTCAATTTTGCGATTTTCTTCAAAAGCTCACTGTCGCACCTAGATAGTACACAAAACACTTCAACGCCATACCTCTTTTCGTTTTTGAGATATTCTGTTCACAGAATTTTTGGGGGAGTCCAATACTTCCTTTATTGTAAAAGAGAGTAAAAAAGGAAAGAAGTGACGAAAACGTACAGCTACAAACGGCAAAAAATAACACGCAAAATCGATGACACTAAAAATGCGGAGAGGAAAACAATTAGGAAGATTTATATAAAGATATCAAAGAAATAACAAAACATGCCGCAAAAATTATTAAGATTAATCAAGATGAACATTGAGCAGTGTTTATTACAAACAGCGGCATACGTCAAGGGAATGCCCTATCAAACACAGTTTTTATCTTCAGATAGAGGCTATAATTAAGAAGGATATGTGATGGATAAATATAATATTCGCACAAATATGTGGATACGCTTATGACACCGTAATAGTAACAAAGAATAGAAAAACTATCAAGCAAACAGTAGCCAAGTAAAAAAAAGAAGCAAAAAAAACGATCCTAGAAATAAATGCAGAAAAGAAACAAAGCTACTGGCCTGTTGCAACGCGAGAAGAGCTGGGTAACAACTGGTTACAACACATTGAAATAGACAACACGAACTATGAAGTCGTTAAAAGTACCTATCTAGTACCTAAAAACGAGAAATAATCTTAATGACGAAATTACAACAAATATAACGGCGGGACTTATAGTCAACCATAAACTAATAAGTTCAAATCTAATAAACCAATAAACATGAGTGAAAGAAGATGAGACGGTGCAAGCTCCTTATCGATCTTCGGCACAGTGTTGGGATGGAGTGGTTTTTGCCATGACGGTCTTTGTGACGCTCGCTCTTTAAGACACATTTAATCTTCCTAATCTGTTGAAACGGTGCTTTCAATGTGGTACGGCCGTTAGCATACTATGTTATATACATATGCGACGACTTGGGCTATAAATAATTTGCAAAGGAGTCGGAAAAAAAACAACTGCGAAGCCTAGATGGAGGAAATCAGTTTAAAACCGAGTCGGCGATTTATTACTACCGTTAGCGGAGAGTGCGAATGAGGCAGAAAGCGCCAATAATCTGGCATTTCAGATGTAAAGGTAATTAGTCATAGAAATTTGTATCAGCGTCGTTTGATAATTTGAAGAAAATTGCCCGCACTAAGATTCGAATTCCCAACTTTAGGCTAGGTAATCCACGAGTAAGTCACTACACCACTCTGATAGCGTAGTCAGGCGACCATTTAACTTCTATTGCAGCGAATACAAATCGACAAATATATACAAAGAAAAAATGACCAATAATATCGTCCAAGAGCTTTTCAGTTCTTTGCATTAACATTCCACATAAATTGACGCAGTAATCATCCTGATAGGTTCTGTCGTTCTCGAGTTAGCGTGTTTACATTCTTCCAGTATGACATACTCCACTTTCATTAATATTACGACCTTGCTTTAATACCAAAGCGGTTGCTGTTTTCACAAAAGTAGTCGCGACAAAAATTGTAAATTTGTAAAAATGGTCGAGTTCAAAAGCAATAATAACAAAATTAACAATATACCACACGTTAATACAACTTGTTTTGATATACGGCAGTAAAACATGGACCATACCACCAAATCAGTAGGTGTCTAAGATACCTGGTACTCCGCATGCCTAGACCTTGTCCATAAAACGCAAACAAAAACATGGATATTACGTATTACAGACTGTTATCGACTCAGAGTTTTTGAACGAAGAATTCTAAGAAAGATCTTCAGCCTAAAAAAGCTTAACGAAGTCCATTGGCAAAATAAGATGAACCTCAAACCGGAAAAACTGATAAAATATCAAAACATAATCAACTGTATAAAAATACGAAGGGTAGGGTGGTTTGGTTATGTGTACGGGATGGAAAGCGACATAGTCCGATATTTTATTAATAAAATGGTTCTCAGATTTGAGTAGGAAGAAAGGACCATTGCACTCAAATGGAAACAGGAAGTTATTTATTACTGACTTAGCAAAGCTTGAAGTGGAAAACTGATGGAACATAATAGAAGACAGAAAAGTATGGCTCGACAAGACCAAATTCCAACAAGGGACGTACCGTCAAAAGAAGTAGAAGTATTATAACGCTGGGTATAGTCACAATTTGAAGCTGTTTTACTAGATGATTACTGATTACAGCTAAAAATAATTAATATCGAAGAAGTTTCACAAATGTCCTTATTATTATGTTTAGTAGTTCTCTATACATTGCTTATTGTATTCTTCCTATTTACCTCAGGTTAGAAAAAGTAGTACAAAACCTTAATTATTGAGGCTGTACCGAACAGTACCTGCGGCGCCTGTTTAAATTTAAAAATATTTTCAAATATTAAAATGCCTCTTTCATTAAGCCTGCTCTGATCTAGGAACTTCTTTGTAAATTGATATAGTTTCATTAGAACTAAAAATTACATGAGAATGCTGAATACTACTGAATTAAAGGTCACGAATTCAATTTCGATGCAGGTGAGCTTTTTAACAACAAAAAACCCGTACAAACATTTTTCTTAAATTATTTATGCAACTTAAACAATTTACAGAAGTTGCAGTTTACCAACCTTCGTTAATGGATTGAAAATAAATTTTGCTAATTTTCAAGTCAGGCATAAAATTTCCAAAATCTGAAAAAAATTACAAGGGATAGAAATAAAAAGTTTCTAAATTGTTCACATCTGTATTATTATTGTTTATTATACGCCACGCGAAACGTTACTACGAAGTTCTACTGCATAGGAGATCATTAATAAATGATACGTACTACAGTTTTGAGCCTTTTCAGCATCTTGTACATTTTGATATTAATTTGCAATTAGATAAAGATGTTGAATTCGATATTACATTCAATTTTTTTATATAACTTTAGAAGATGTATTGCTTATATGAGTCATGATTATTATTACATTTATTAGCTGTTTTAAAGGAGTCCTGAGAATTACATGCCATCCGATCGGCGGCTCCACATATTATTATTCATATTTATTGTGTTTACTCATGAAACGTGCTTTAATATCAAATATAAGAAGTGGAGCGAAGATGGAATAGGAGGAACTAGATGTGATTAGACCTTTGAGCTGTTTAATCAATATGTATCTTTAGTTTTGTGTTAAATGTTCAATAAATATATTTTAAACGGATAACAAAAATGAGGAGCTTTTACATTGTATAAACTACTTAAGTAACTTTGCATTTTTCGTATATATACATATGTATCGTATCTATATTTTTAAATTCCCCATCAATTTTTTCTATTACAATGGCGCATTAAGTTTTAGTACAAACAGCTGACACTAACATCCCAACCCTGCCAGCTGCCACTACCATCCTGCGAACAAGTGCAGCTCAACAAAAGTCATTGTCCCACGTAATATTATTCATGTTACAATCCGATACTCTATATACTATTTACTTGCAAATTTACGATTTTACAATAAAAGGATAAAGAATAAAAAAATTGCGCATTTTCCTTATTTAAAAAATGAAAAAATAGGATAACCCCCCTTCCCCACAACCACATTTCGGACTCTCATAAAAAATACAATCGACCAGTAGAAAATCTCCAAGCAGCGAATTTCACACAAATATTGATTTTAAGGATCTTCTGATAATTATAACGCTTTCCACATTTGGTAACCCCAAAATCTACCTGGGCGCAAAATTCCTACATTTTGAATTCTCTTTAAAAATACAATTTACCAGCAGAAAATCTCCAAAGAGCGAATTTCACACAAATCTTTATTTTGAGGTTTTTCTGATAATTATAACGTTTTTCCCTATTTTACAACCCCCAAATCCACCTGGACCCCAAAATTCCCACATCCTGAATTCTCTTAAAAAGATAAAAACACTAGTAAAAGGTCTCCAAACAGTTCATTTCACGCAAATATTAATTTTAAAGTTTTTCTCATAATAATAAGGGTTTTCCCCATTTTACAACCCCCAAATCCACCTGGGCCGCCAAATTCCCACCTCCCAAATTCTCTTTAAAAATACGATCGACCAGTAGAAAGCCTCCAAGTAGCGAATTTTACACAAATATCGATTTTAACGTTTTTCTGATAATTATATCGTTTTTCCCACTTTTCAACCTCCAAATCCATCTGCGCCGCAAAATTCCCGCATTCCGAATTCTATTAAAAAATAAAATCGACCAGTAGAAAGTCTCCAAACAGCAAATTTCAAATAAATATTGATTTGAAGGTTTTTCTGATAATTATAACGTTTTCCCCATTTGCCAACCCCCAAATCCACCTGGTCCGCAAAATTCCCACATTTTGAATTCTCTTAAAAAATACAATTGACCAGGAGAAAATCTGCAAATAGCGAATTTCGCAAAAATATTGATTTTAAGGTTTTTCCGATAATTATACGTTTTTCCCATTTTCCAACCCCCAAATTCAACTGGACCGCAAAATTCCCATATCCCGAATTATCTTAAAAAATACAATCGATCAGCAGAAAATCTCCAAACAGCGAACTTCAAACAAATATTGACTTTAAGGTTTTTTCGATAATTATAACGTTTTCCCCACTTTGCAACCCCAAAATCCACCTGAGCCGCCAAATCCCCCCCCCCCCCAAATTCTCCTAAAGCATTAAAGCGACCAGTAGAAAGTCGCCAAACAGCGCGTTTCACACAACTATTAATTTTAAAGTTTTTCTAATAATTATAACGGTTACCCGATTTTGCAACCCCTAAATAAACCTGAGCAAAACTCTTACAAACCCACAGATTCATCCACATACTGCCAAAAACAAAATTTGACGTTCTTTTCTTTCCCCCTGTTAATGCGAACATCCAATTTGTTACAAATGCACCTCAGCTTTCTACCCCTGTAACTTCGCCCCTGTGCATCGCAGACCCCAAAAACCAGCCTGCACGGTGAGCGTTGGTTCATCCTCTTTCGAACGACCCCCAAATCACATTTGGATCTTTCAAAACGTATGCGATGTAACAGCATCGAACGCTTTCGTGTCCAAAAAATCGTTTTAACCACCGTATTTTCGCCCCCTCGAATCGTACATTTTCACAACCTCTCCAGAAGGTTGGCCCTTGACGAGATCTTCAAAATGACACCAAGGACATTCACCTGCAATACCTATATCTTGCAGAAATTCGCGAAAACTGCGCGTTTTCCAAGCGTCACACAAATCGCTTAAAGTGCTCCGTACTAGCGTCACATCTCCAATTCGTTAAACATTTTCAATGTTAAAATACTTACAGTGGCTCCAAAGGGTGGAATTAAGTCGATAACAGTATCTCGGGGTTCGCACTTGATCTTTTGCCGTAGGAGATTAAGCTCCGCTTTGAACGTCTTGCCTTGACAGCTTTCTGAAAACCAAGCACTTCAGTTTGTTGATTTTCAGCTATTTAAGTAAGTAGAAGTACCTTGAACAGGCTCGACGTTGGTGTTAAGCCTTCTCCGGTTGGTGGTGGGTTGTCTTTTGACAGTTTTTACAGGCATTTGGATATTGGGCAACTTCACGGTGATCACTTGCGTCTTCCCAAACACCTCATTTTCACTGACTTTTGAAAAGCCCTTCGCTTTTCGCCTCGAGATAACCAAAACGGCTAACGAGAGAATTTGTACTGAAACTAAAACAATCCGGAACGGAACGTGCATGCCGGCCTTTAATTACTGGGTTTGATAAGGAACTGCAATGATTTTAATAGATTTTAAACGTTTATTTATTTTAGAGTAGCGTATTCCAGTGGCAGCGAGTAATGCCAGGCGTGAAGTCTGACTAATCTAGGGTTCTCGTTATTGTTTACCGCAATCAAAAACAACGTGGTACTTCATGGCACTGCTATGCACAATGTAACCACTATTTGTGTTACCGTTATGAACAAATTCGTACTATCGATAGTGCATATATCAAATTCCTGAGTTAAGTGGTATTGAAACTGACGAAGTGCCACTGATTTGATTTCCTGAAACTTTTCCTTTGCGGTTACGTTTATCATCATTCAAACGCAAGTTCTTCAAGTTTACGTAAGAGAGAACAACTTATTTCGGGCATGCAGGATTAGGCTGTTGTCATTTGCTTCGCAGGGTTTTCCATGTAATTCAGTTAATATCAAATTTATTTATTTTTATACGTACAACTAAAACCAAAGAGCGTTTGTTATTTCTGCGTTGGTATACAATGATAAGTTTATTGAACTATGGATCATTACGCAGTTAAAACCGTGTCACAGACTCACAGATAGAATTTTTGGTTTATTGACATCATTTTGAAATGCTGACCTAATTTAGCCTCATTCTTTATTTCAACTGATTTGATATGTCATAGGTTAGTTCCATCTAAATTGGGCAAGTTCCCTCTTCTAATCGGTGACATTTACATTTGGTCTGGAATTAATCACAAGGGATTTACTTTATTCCTATCGATGCTGTGCAAGTGGAAGTGATGACGACATTGTTACTAAGTTAAACAAACATTTGGTAGGTTAGCGGAAGTAACGAATTTTATTTTCTAATAACAAACAGCGTTATGACGTCAAATAGATTCTGCATTAAGAGTTTTACGTTTTTGAATGACACACATTTTATATTCCGTCCCACTAACCATCTGTTTTTACTTTCCTATTGCACATCATAGGGAAAACTATCTAATCATTTAGATTTTTACTAAAATAGTCGTGTTAAACTCCCAGAGTTTTAAATAAACCCCAAGGCTCGGTTTTGGGTCCATTATTGTTTATTTTGTATATAAACGATTTGGAATTGAATCTAAAACATTGCACTATAAATCTGTTTGCAGATGATACATTAGTGACAGTTACTGACGAAGATGTTAGAAATGCTATTAATAAAATGAATATAGATTTAGAAATTATTTCTAAGTGGTTAAAATGTAATAAACTGAAACCTGTTACCTGAATATATGACTCTAAACTTAGTTTATGATTGTGATATTCATAATTATAGTACTAGAAAAATAGGCAGAATGTTAGATTACCCAAACTTACAAAAAGCAGTTCCCAAAATTATTTCTTTTATAAAGGCTTCAAAATTTATAATAACCTTCCAATTGAAGTTAAAGAAACTAAAAATATCTATGAGTTTAAACAAAAACTGAGCAATTATGTTAAGAAAAATTATTAGTTAAGTAAATATGTAAACAACTGTAAATCTTAAAATAGGTTATAACTAAATAGAGATTATTATTGTTATTATAATCCTATTGAAATAAATTTGCTTAAAAAAAATGTTTCTACGCGGATCGGTGGTTGCGTGCAACAGGTCTAATTTTTACTTGTACCTAATAATTACACATTATTTGCTGACTTGCATCTGATGCTTCTTTTTGTTTCATTTTGGTGGGCTGAAACCAAATTCATATTGGTTTTTACATATCCCGTCAAGTTTTTACTCTAAAGCATACTTCATGTTTTTGATATATCACAACGGGATTAAAATAAATGATATGCGAATCGAACAAATTTATAAATTAACAAGTTAACAGACAAATATAAAACATTACCTGAAATTAGTAAGTTGTCGTTGTTTTCAAGAAAGACATCTTCGTTTGTATGATTTCCTTGGGTGCTCCATTCTTGGACAGTCTCTTTGAATATTCCAACAGTAGTCGACCAACATATGAGTGTCCCATCTTCCTTGGTATCGCTCTTTCATAGTGTGCAACTCTTGATGAAACCGTTCACCTTGTTCATCACTTACGTCTCCTAGATTTTCAGGAAATTAATCAAGATGGCTCTTGAGGAAATGAAGCTTTATGTTCACGTTGCAACTAAAGCGATAAAAATTCTTAAGCATTGTTTCAATAAGATTTTTTTAATTTTCGGCTCCTTCGTTCCCGAGGAAATTTTTAACAACCATCACAAACGAGTTCCATGGATCTTTTTCAATATTATTCATTGTTGGTGAGCCTCCCAGTTTTCCGTTATGTTTGGAAAATTCCTGGTTGCAAGCTCGATTGCACTGTAGTGGACTGTATGGATTTGTTCTTCACTAAATTATACACTCGTTGAAAGCAAAGTAGGTAATTTATTCGCAATAAATTAGCACACAAACATGTAACATTTAAACAAAGAATTAGCGTTTCTCGGAGTGGACCGGTTCGCGTGCTGTCTCGCTGACAGACGGAACGTAAGTGGTGAGGGCAGGCGCGCTCCAAGACGTGCTGAACTGCGCATAGTACAACGCACAACTACAAGCGAAGCGTCAAAATTTATGAAACACTTAACATACCGCCCGCCTTGGAAAGGGGAACCTTTCAAATAACAACAGTACAAATTTGACATGTAACAGCTAGAGTAAGACATGTAACCAAAATCGACATATACAAAGCATAATAATACATAGATCTTAAGGTAATACAAGAAAACCCGAACAATGGATAGCCAAAAGGCTTTACGAAACACTGCGCAGGACGCTAACGTGCTAGTTCACAACACTAGGTAGCGGACACAATTTGGAGAAGGATCGCTTTACGATCCCTGACACAGTTTTCACTGACGCCACACGCGTAACGCCGTCAAGGCCAGGGTGCAGCTCGGTGACCCGGCCTAACCTCCACTTCAGAGGGGGAAGATTGTCATACTTGATGAGGACCATGAAACCAGGCTGGAGGTCCGAAGTGTGTGTGCGCCATTTGGTGCGCTGTTGGAGTTCCGAGATGTACTCTTTACTCCATCTTTTCCACACATTTTGGTGGAGCTGTTGTATTCTTTGGTATCTAGACAGCCGAGACTCGGCTATCTCAGTGACGACCGATCAGAAAATGAGCAGGAGTCAAAGGCTGAAGGTCGTTTGGATCAGCGGACAATGGAGACAGGGGTCGGGAGTTTAAGGTCGCTTCCACCTGTGCTAGCAAAGTACAAAATTCATCGTAATTTAGACTAGCGTTACCTATAACGCGCCGTATGTGATGTTTGGAGGACTTAATTCCGGCCTCCCACAATCCGCCAAAGTGGGGACTGTGCGCGGGTATAAAATGCCAAGCTACTCCGTCGTTCGCGACTGATTCGGAAATAGAAAGGCCTTGTTCCCCAAGAAACTTGCCTAATTCGATTAATTCGGAATTAGCGCCGACAAAATTAGTGCCATTGTCTGAATAGACATGGAGCGGTTTGCCTCGACGAGCTACAAACCGGCGAAAAGCCATTAAGAAGGTTTCAGTAGAAAGGTCAGCGACCAATTCAAGGTGCACTGCCTTTGTGACAAAACAAACGAATAGACAAAGGTAGGACTTCACTAGTTTAGAACTACGTCCTTTGCGATCCTTTATCATGGACGGTCCACTATAATCGATACCAGTCGTATGAAATGGGGGCGATGATTGAATACGAGAGGCTGGCAGATCTCCCATTATGGGTTCGGTTAACTTAGGAGAAAATCTAAAACACCGCAAGCATTGATGAACCATTTGCTTGACTATATTTCTGCCAGAGGTAATCCAATATCGTTCTCTGAGATTAGCTAACAGCATTTGAGGTCCGGCATGGAGAAGCCGAAGATGCTCATGTGAAACTAGGAGTTGGCGAATGGATGTTTGCCAGAAATCACTAGAGGAAACTTCTTGTCAAAAGGCAATTGAGAGTTGTGGAGCCTACCACCAACTCTTAGCAGTCCCTTGGAATCCAGATAGGGGTTCAAGGATATCAAAGCAGAAGATTGTTTCACAGGCTTGTTCTGTGACAACAGCTTAAATTCGTCAGGAAATGACTCACGTTGTGAAAACCCTGCAAGCCTTACAAGGGATGCTTGCAGTTCATCTGTAGAAGGGGGCCCAGAAAGGCGATCAGCTTTGGGGGTCCGCGCATTGTTATAAAAACGAAAGCAATAAGCTGTAACTCGTTGTAATCGAGCCAAACTTGAATACTGATTGAACGGAAATGGTTCAACAGAGGTTACAGAAAAACTCTGAACTTCTTTTTTGAATTCTGGAAGCTCAGCAAGAACATGTCTGGAAGTAGGCCAAGATGCCTCACCTTCGCTTAGCCAGGCGGGACCATGCCACCAAAGGCTTAATTCTTTTAAAACTAAAGGAGGGACTCTCCTAGTGAGAAGATCAGCAGGATTTGACGCGGTAGGAACATGCTTCCACGTGGCATCAGAAGTGAGTTGCTGAACATCTGCAACTCTGTTGCACACAAAGGTTTTAAGAAGATTTAGACTGGTTTTCAACCATCCTAGCACTATTGTAGAATCTGTCCAGAAAACAATTCTAGATATGGGCAAATCAAGTGCCTTTATGACTTGCACGGAAAGTTTACTTAGAAGAACAGCTCCGCAGAGCTCGAGCTTCGGAATTGTCAAGGGCTTCAAAGGGGCTACCTTGGCCTTGGAACAGAGAAGGTGAACTTGTACTTTCCCTTCCTGATTCTTGGAACGTAGGTATATCGACGAACCGTAACCATTGTTGGAGGCGTCGCAGAAACCATGGAGTTCTATCTCAACCACGCGCCGACAGAGGACGTGACGAGGAATTGTTAAGTTATTGAGCATGAGGAGATCACGCCGATATGTAAACCATTTTTCTTGTATGGCGTTGGAAACGGGTTCATCCCAATTCAACTTTTCCATCCAAAGTTGTTGCAAAAGAACCTTGGCACCCATGATGCATGGACTTAGCAGACCCAGCGGGTCAAATATCTGTGATATTTCAGACAAGATGCTACGCTTGGTAGCCTTACTACTTGTAGAATTTGAAATATTGAACATCAGATGATCGCTTTTGAAGGACCAAATCAAACCAAGGGTGCTTGTGTGCTCATGTGCACTGAAATCAAGAACACCAGGATGCAAATCGAGATTTGGGATTCCATCGAGAACTTCTGGAGAATTAGAAATCCATTTCCTAAGTTTGAAACACCCTGAATCAAGAATCTTATTCAAGTTTGAACAGAGAATACGCGCTTTCTCAGGAGTGTCGGCACCTGTCAGAAGGTCGTCGACGTAGAAGTCCTCCTTTATCACTCGAGAGACTTCGGGATTTGAAGCTGCACATTCGATGCCCAATTGGGTCAAACATCTAATAGCAAGAAAAGACGCTGAAGCAGTGCCATAAGTAACTGTATTCAGATCGTATGACAGAAGAGGCTCAGTTGGAGAGGATCGCCAAAGGATTCTCTGAAGGGGCCTATGGTCAGGATTCACCAGAACCTGACGATGCATTTTCTCAATGTCGGCTGATATAGCGAACAAATGCTTGCGAAAACGAACAAGAATGGAAAATAAGTCTTGTTGCATGGTTGGGCCAACCATCTGAATACTGTTCAGAGATTGCCCTGAAGTGGTTTCTTGGGAACCATTGAATACAACTCGGAGTTTAGTTGTCAGGCTTTCCGCTTTTAAGACTCCGTGGTGGGGTAGATAATAGGATATCTCGGTTGAATTAGGGTTTGAAAGGGACATATGACCTAATTCAGAATATTCATTCATGAAATTCGAATAGCGATTGGACAAGTCAGGGTTCGCTTGTAACCGCTTCTCTAATGATAAGAATCTTTTCTGAGCGATTTGCCATGAATCACCCAATACCTCTACAGGTTTCTTGAGAGGGATAGAGACAACGAATCGACCATTCGCTTCTCGTTGCGTATTTTGCACGAAATGTGCCTCACAGGCGTTCTCTTCATTTGTGCGGACCTTTTCCTCTGGGTAATGTTCGAGTTGCCAAAACCTAGCAATGGGGTCAGAAGCATCCTCGATCGTGCTAAGATTGCAATGTACAGGGTACGCAGAAGGGGGGCCTGTAGGGCCAGAAACAATCCAACCAAAACGAGTTTTTTGCAGGATGGGAAGATTTGGGCCTAGACCAATTTGTCCAATACAAAGGAGCTGCCAGAAAATGGGCGAACCAATCAGAATGTCGATGGTGCCCGGTTGGTCGTAGGACAGATCTGATAACTTGATGTTATCAGGAACCTTGAAACTGTTTCGCTGGACGCGAAAATTTGGGGTTGTACCTGTAATCTCATCGAGAACAAGACAGGATAGGCCAATACTGTATGAGGTGTGAGGGGCTTGCAGCTTGATATCACACCTAGCCTTGATTTGAGAAGTAGCTTTACTTAAGCCAGAAACAGTAACGTTGACTTCGCGAGTTGGAAGCTTCAACCTTTTACACAAATCTGAACGTATGAAGTTCGACTGGGAACCGGAATCCAGTAGGATTCGCACAACATGAGGCGTACCATCATCAGCGATGAGTTTAGCGGTAGCCGTAGGTAAGAGTACCTGCAAATCATTCGAACAGAATGCAGAAATCGATTGATTTAGTTCAACAGGGGTTTCTGCCGACATCGCAGATCCTGGTTGACTAGAAGAAGCATTTTGAGGTTTATCCTCATGAAGAAGGGTGTTGTGCCTTGATTTGCACTTTCTACACGTATATTTGGAGCTACAGCGGCTCGAAAGGTGACCCTGAGTTAGGCAATTAAAGCATACACGGAGCTCTTTTGCCTTTGAATTTCTGTCAAGAGAAGACAGCTTGACAAACTTATCGCATTTATACAAGGGATGAGATCCTTTACAAAATGGACACGAAGGGGTACCTGACACAAATGATTTCGAATGTACCTTGGAAGACTTTTCGGGTACAAGCTTAATATTTTTTACTTCCAGAGTTTCTAGAAGATTTGCTGTGTTTTGTAAAAATTCCTTGAACTCGTCAAGATTAGGCAGGTCAGAACTTGACCGGTTTCTAAGGACCTCCCATTCACGGAATGTCGTGGGGTCCAGTTTTTTAGAAACGACATAAATGATAACAACATCAAGAAGCTCGCTTTCGGTAGCTAATGATTTGATTGCTGTAAAATGTTTGAATAACATATCGCTAATCGTACGTAATTTAGTTTCAGATTCCTTACTGCACGATTCAAGTTCGAAAATAGCATTGAGGTGGTTATGAATCAGAATTTTTGGATCATTGTAACGATTACACAATGCATCCCAAGCTAGAGTATAATTCTTCTTCTTCAAGTGCCGTCTTCATTCAATGAAGGTTGGCGACAATTTCGGCATACTTATTGCGGTCTAGGGTTGTATGAATTAAAGATGATGTGTTCATACCAGTCCAGTCGCGTATATTTTTCAGCCATGAATGTTGTCTGCGGCCAGGACCATGTTTTCCTTCGATTTTGCCTTCGATGATCAGTTTCAGGATATCATACTTGTTATTACGGTAAATGTGGCCCAGATAAGCGGTCTTTCTTCGCTTTATTGTAATAAGTAGCTCCCTCTCCATTCCCATACGTCTAAGCACTTCCTCGTTAGATGTATGTTGAGTCCATGATATTTTTAATAATCTGCGGAAGATCCACATTTCAAAAGCCTCCAGTCTGTTCATGGTATTAACTTTGAGTGTCCATGTTTCTGCTCCATACAAGAGGACTGAATGTACGTATGCCTTCACGAAACGGTATCTCAGTTTTAAGTTCAGAGTTGGGTTACACAGTAGGTTTCTCATCTTTAGAAATGTGGCTCTGGCTTGTTCTATACGTGATCTCACTTCGATGTCCGGGTCTACGTTTGTCGTTATGCAGCTGCCAAGATATTTAAATCTGTCAACTTTCTCTATTGCGGTGCCATAAATATTTATATTCAGTTGTGGGTTTGGAAGTCTTGTTATGGCCATTATTTTTGTTTTTCTTACATTAATTTTCATGCCTAGTTGATCCCCTACTTCTACAACTTTGTTGATTAGGCGTTGAAGGGCTTCTGGATTGTCCGCAATGATAACTGTGTCGTCTGCATACCGTATATTGTTTAATGTTCTGCCGTTAATTTTTATTCCATCCTTGTCGTCGCCTATGGCTTGGTTAAATATGTGTTCGGAGTACATATTAAACAGTAATGGCGACAGAACACAACCTTGTCGTACCCCCTTTTCTATACATACAGGTTCCGATGCCATTTGTCCATGTCTAATTGTGGCTTCTTGGTTCCAATACAGATTTCTAATAAACTCGATATCCTGTCTGTCTAATCCCTTTCTCTGTAGTAACGTCAGAAGGACATTGTGATTGACTCGGTCGAAGGCTTTTTCGTAGTCTATGAAACAAACATAGACATCTTTCCTCATGTCTCGACATTTCTGGAAAAGTATTGATAAGCAGTAAACTCTAAATTTTTTATAATTTGGCTTGCATCACCCTGTAAACTAGCCTTTAAGTAATGCAGCTTTTGAATATTAGTTAGCGTTTGATTCTCATGAATTAAACTAATAAAAATCTCACGAAATTCCAACCACTCTGACACGTTCCCTGAATATTTGGGAATCGAGATGGTAGGAAGGCGTACAGCTCGAGTATTGCAATGCGAGCTGCAGCTTGAATGCCCTGATCTCACGCTACCGTTAGGAGATCCAGAACGATCTGGTGCAACATCAGACTGTTTGTTGTATTCATTAATCAAATATTCAGCTTGTGAAATTGCAAAATAATAAGAATCTTCAAATTCAACTTGTTGCTGCATTTCAGATTCTGCATCCTTACTGTTTTCTAAAATTTGTTCATGAACCGCATAATATTCTGATAACAAGGTGGCTGTATCATTCAATCTTTTTTGCAATTGAATAATCTGAGCGCTAGATAAGAATTGATCTTCATCATGAATTGTTTGCAAAGATTGCACGTGATTTGCGAAACGCGTAAGCTTGCCTTTGATAGAGCCACGTGCTCTTACAAGCGGATCCATAATTGTTGAAATTAAAACAATTTAACAGATCGCACCAACTTTCGTACGCCCCTGGCACGGAATTTGTTATTACAACGCAAGACAGCGCTGCCACGACGCGAAATTAACTTGGCGCTACGACGCAAAAATGGCCCTGGTACAACGCGACATTAACTTGTCGCTACGACGCAAAGAACGGCACTGGTACAACGCGAGATTAACTTGTGCTACGACGCAAAGAACGGCACTGGTACAACGCGAGATTAACTTGTGCTACGACGCAAAGAACGGCACTGGTACAACGCGAGATTAACTTGTGCTACGACGCAAAGAACGGCACTGGTACAACGCGAGATTAACTTGTGCTACGACGCAAAGAACGGCACTGGTACAACGCGAGATTAACTTGTCGCTACGACGCAAAGAACGGCACTGGTACAACGCGAGATTAACTTGTGCTACGACGCAAAGAACGGCACTGGTACGACGCGAGATTAACTTGTGTTACGACGCAAAGAACGGCACTGGTACAACGCGAGATTAACTTGTGAATAATTCGACTGCAATATGAAACATGCAGGGGATATTGTACTAGTGCACAAACGAAATAGCTTGGCATTTCACGCAATTAAAATGTTTATATGACTCATAAACCATTTGTTTACGCAATAATACGCAGCTAAAATTATGCACATGCAGACACAGATGATAGAAAACCAAATTCATGCATAGGAAATCTCACAAAGGGAAATTAGGCTTACATTGATATTGGTGTGTGCCGCCTTTTTCGTTACTGTGGTTTGAACTGCCCGTCTCGCCGGCTGCTGAAGTGCACACCTGCACGTTGCCGCGAGACTCGGCGTTTGGCTTTCTCACTTCCACGTTGATAGCACCGTATGTTGTCTTCCTTCCTCTCGTTAGGGACGAATGTACGATTGAAACTTGCCTTGTACTTGCCTTGCTGGCGAATTTGGGCTGCTTTTCCGGACTCGTACTAATCCGGTTCGAATGACCAATGTTGGTGAGCCTCCCAGTTTTCCGTTATGTTTGGAAAATTCCTGGTTGCAAGCTCGATTGCACTGTAGTGGACTGTATGGATTTGTTCTTCACTAAATTATACACTCGTTGAAAGCAAAGTAGGTAATTTATTCGCAATAAATTAGCACACAAACATGTAACATTTAAACAAAGAATTAGCGTTTCTCGGAGTGGACCGGTTCGCGTGCTGTCTCGCTGACAGACGGAACGTAAGTGGTGAGGGCAGGCGCGCTCCAAGACGTGCTGAACTGCGCATAGTACAACGCACAACTACAAGCGAAGCGGCAAAATTTATGAAACACTTAACATTCATAAAACTAGTAAAAGACCTATCTTTCATCAGAGTTCTAATCTGCGACCCATCATAAATCCTAGCTTTTATATGATAGCCAATTTGATGTGAAGAGGAGAAAAGATGATTTTTTCTCTACTTATTAAAGGCTGCTTAATAACATTTTTTCTCCAACATTTAAATATGTTCTTACTGGCTAGTTCTTCTGAATCCAGTGTTTGTTCCTAGTCCGGCTATCCCAGAGACACAAGAAACAGGAATATTTAGTGTATCCAGCCTGCTAACCAAGTAACAAGCTAACCGTTTTTAACGCTGGAGTTTACACCTTGAAACATACCCAATTTTATGCACATTTTGTTGAACTTTTAGAGATCCAATTTTAAAGTAGGAAAGACGGTCGATTTTTTTCTATACATTTATATTTTGTCTGTTCACTGAAAGAGACTTTTTTAAATTTTGGCAAAATAACTTTTCAGCATTAAAAAAACGTACTACTCTATTTTACTTGAAAATTTTCAAATAATATTTGCAAAGATACGAATATCGAAAAAATCTCCACGTCAATAGATAGCTAAAAACTACTCTGTTTCACGTCACATGACATTTTTCTAAAATGCAAATTGTATCGGCAATAATAAAATTACGATTTTAGAAAAATCGATATAATTTAGCAGTGTAGTGTAGGGTAGTAGGCAACACAAATAACAAACTTCAATTAGCAGACAAAACAAGGGGGTTACAACAGATTACAGCTCTCTACTAGGTATTAGATGACTTTTGTATGGCGTACTGAGTTGCCAAAGAAGCAAACAATTCTTGCTAAAGAAGAGCATTTACTGTGTTCGCTGTGGATGTGGTTTTATTTAGTTTTCCGTAAATTATAGTTTGAAAATATATTTTCTAATTCGGAAAAACACTGTTATTTCTTGTAATTCTTTATCAAAAACTGTTATTTTTCAGCTATTTCAGTCGTTTAACTAATTTACATTATAAGTGAAGTTGTGTGTAACAAGTTTTAGAATTAGTAAAAATATAGCTTTAGTGTAATTTAAAATGTAAAAACTAACTTTAAGTAGATAAATACATGTCATAAAGCACCTTTAAAATATTATAGTTAATAAGTAAGAATATAAAACAAATAGGTACAGATAAAATAGAAAACATACAAAACTGAAACAATTACTAACAAAAATATGTAATATATAATATATAATAAACCCCACAATTTTCAAATAAATATCTGACGCAATTCCTAGCCTCTAACTTTACGGGGATCGATTAATTCAGGCAAAAGTGCATTTTTATAAAAAGTGATAAGTTTGGGAAGTTGGCTTTCCCAGAAATGTTCATCCTTGTATATAATTTGATAAAATAAGTCTTTTGGCCTCCATACAACAAAGGAACACTTATTTTTATTGGTAATGTTCAATTGACCTTGTACTTGGGGCATGTAATTGTCATTTTTCTTTAATTGAAGGCCACTGCTCATCAATGGTGAAAAAATGTATAACATCATTTTCACTTCCTTCTTTTGGTGTTGACATTCTTGAATTATAACGGCATTTTACTTCGATAATGGCGTCATTACCTACTAATCCATCAGGAGATGCAGCTAAAAATAGATATTTTGGGTCTACAAAAAGCCCACAACTTGTTACTTCTAATTCAGAAATTTCTTGAAATTGGGCAATTGCTCTGCTTTCGTTTTGTTTGCCCTATTGAGTTTCCAAAGATCCAAAAAATTCTTGATAAAGAAGAGCCTTTACTGTGTTCGCTGTGGAAGGGATTGTCTTTATTTGCAATTTTACCAAAAATGAATGCAGTTAATCGTTTGACCCTCATCGTCTTCCATAAAAAGTTTCTTTGGCCTACAGTTAATTTTTGTATTTCCGATGGGTCTTCATTTTTCAATTGCTCAAGGAATTTTGCTTCTTTTTCTAAATACGTCGCAGTCTCCATATCTTCAACATTGGCATTTTCTCCGTAATCACTATCATCATCTACAGCATGGAATAATTTTTTTGGTCTCATTCCTTGGGTTTTACACGTCGTTTGTAGTTCAAATTTCGAATCTTTTTTTCGCTATAGCATTTTACATACTTTCCTGAACTACATGCAGCTAATAATTTCTAAACTTTATAATTTAATTCCCCGCTATTATTAAAAGAAGTAGTTGCAGCTCCACATCGTGCTGTATAACACCCTCGTTGCGAATAATTTATTCTTTTTCCCACTACATATTTTGCAACAACGGAGTTGAACGTTTCCACAATATTAGTGTCGACATCTTCTATCAAGCTCTTCGCATGCATGGCTACCCTACTAACCGCATTGACAATATCTTCATGAATTGGGCTTGACGTCAATTCGGGGTATATGTTTTCTTCATTTTCTTTTGAACCAGAAATAGCCCGCACAATCAGAGTGTTCACCAAAAATATGTTTGTAACCGTTTCAGATGGCACATTTGAGTAATGAGATTTCTTCTTTTGTATGAATCGGTTGATTTTTTCTGTACTCGAAAGCTTTAGTCACCCCGTAACAAAAACGTAACTGACTTTTTAATAAGTGTGATTTGACCAAAGAAGCCACTTTTGGTTTTTTAGCTGCTTCTTTGATTTTATTGCCTAAATTTCTAAGGATGTGGATTTTGCACTCTATCTTTTGAATTATAAATTGTGGTCCATAAGGAGCAGCATCCTTAATTTTTCGAATAACGCTGCTATCGCCGTCTCATATTAGTTTTCCGGAAATTAAACCATGCATCTCAATAGATTTCTTGAACCCATCTACGATTATTCCAGCTTCCATAGCAGTTGTAGAAACATGCCAATTTTTGAAGCAGGTGTGCTCAATTGCTGTTTGTAATTTTTCTTCTTGCTGACATATTCGGCAAAATTTATTTTTTATACCAACATACACAATTTTTTTTGTTCACCAACCAATATAGCGCCTACACCCGACAAGGCGTTATAGTTCGATTTGTAATATCGTGTTGACCATGCGCCATCAGCAGCAACAGTAATTATTGGTATCCCATTGTCATCAAGTTCGCCAGCTTCTATTGCCAGCTTCTTTTCCTGCTTCTATCATTTTATCCCATGCTAAGGCCGTGATACCAGTGTATACTGTTTGCTGGTGTTTGAAAAATGTTCCTCTCGATATTGATGGAATATTTAATGCAGAAGTGATTTCTTCCAAACACGCGTAAATCCCGCCGGTGCATACAATTCCTACACGACTAAACAAAAATTTAATTAACGAATAACAATTTCGAATTAACTCGAAATTTAAATCCGGCGGGAAATTCTACTGAAGAATTTGTTTTTCGCTTGAACATGTCGTTTAGTCCCCCCCCCAAGATTTTTTTCATTAGCTGCCTGGCTAATTGATGACCAAAATGTATACAATATGGTATCTTGCTAAACGTATTATTCTATTAATATTGAATTTGAAAATAAACTAGTTTGGCCTTAACAATTTAAATTCACTGGTGAATTTAAAAATATTCAGTTTAACAATGTCAGTATTTCTATTTTTACTTCAAAAACAATTTTCGGTTTTCAAAATTTACTGTTGATTTTAAAAAAATATTGATTTGAAAATTTAGGTACTATTGAACAGTGGACAATTTGAAAGGTTTCACCTTATTTTTCAATTTCAATATTATTCTAACCATCTATACATAAATAAACAAGATACGCACGGGATTGCAAGACATGTTCGATACTAATTATTATCTATACCAAATTGATAAGTATAAGATATTAATTACCTGACACTGCAGCCGTTGTAACATCAAGTTGATCTTTTGAAGGATCTTCCGTGGATACAGTATCTAGTTTGTTACACATTTTGTACTCAGTTGTAAAAATGCTGCGAAAACCAAGTCTCTTTTCACTAATAATTTCCACATCACAAAATGTATAATCGAAACCATTGTGTTTAAAAGATTTGAGAGATCTTAATAAGTACTAAATATCTACTATCCTTCGGCCCGTAAAATCGAACGATTCTTGAGGTTCTTCAACTTCTATGACTAACTCCGGCAATTCTTCATCAGAAAACTCTTCGGATATTTCGGGAATGGCTGATGATGATTTCTCGTTTTTAATAGAAGTATTATCCACAATATTTTCGCTGTTATCATCGGAAAAATCACTAACATCATCACTTGAATCACTAAAAACATCAACTCGTTTTTTACGCTCTGCCAAATGCGCCTGCTTTAATTGCTTTTTGTGACTTTTTGGTTGGGATAAATACGCACAGCGTTTGCTTCCCATTTTTGTTTTAATTTAAATGTAACAACACAAATCATGAACAATCAAGACAAAAATTGCTAATAAAAGTAAAGATAAACAACTTGGGATTTTATACTTCAGATTCAGGTACCTACCTACTAATTGACATTTTGAGGAGGGGCTACAACAATTATGAATTAAATAGGCACCTTATTAATTACATTTCTCTCTAACCGCTGGAATATGAGTCTATATTTTTAAATTATTTATTACATTATTTATATTAAAAGAAGGTTATATAGAAGGTTTTTACTAGTAACCATAGCAATTGTACTAAAAAGGGTTCCATATATTTTCACAAGTTAAAATGTGAAAAAAATTGACTTGTCACGTGACACGTCACATTAATTTAATTGTTTCCACTTAAAAGCAGCCGGAGAAGAAATATTATGTTACATTTGTACAAGATATGAGTTTTTGGGACTTATTTGTCCCAAAAACATACTTTGTTTGAACTAATGAATTAAATAACTATTTCGTCACTTGTAAAACAATATACTATTTTGCACTAGGTAAAATAGAAAAAAAATTCGACGTTGCAACTAACACGTCACATTAATTTAATTATTGTCACTTAAAAGCGGTTGGAGAAAAATATTATTTTTCATTTGTACAAAAAATGAGATTTTGGGACTCATAAGATTGTGGGACTCCGCTAACGCGTCGTCCTAAAAACATGTTTTTTTTTGTACTTTGAAACAAATAACTAAATGCAACATACTTACTACACTTTAAGGCAAGTTTACAGCCTCGGATTAAAATAAATTTTGTTTAAAATATTCGTTTTTCAGTTTTTCCTAAATCTGAGGCTGTAAAACGGGCGCTAGTCTATTCGAGTAATTTGATAAAATCTACAAATACAGCAAGATGTTTGAAATCCATCATACCATTAATAAAGTATTATTTTTATTATAGGAGACAGTAAATAGCAATTAGTGTATGTATGTCTACTTTCACTAAGTAAATGATATGCCCTAATTACTAATTAATGTACATACACACCGGTATCTATTTTATAATAGGAATATTTATTGCTAGTTTAGTCATTTCCGATCATTAGACTATTTAAATAGACTAATTAAATATTCATTTAGACAAGAAAATAGGTAACTACATATTGGAAATACATAAGGGAATTGTATAAAAGTCGGAAGAAATGCAATATTTAAAATGTGAAATACAATTCCAACGCAAAGATTTGGTATTTAGTACCAAAAAACATTTTAATCCGCTTAACTTTCCAGTTCTTAATATTTCTCGAGTCTCGCGTCATACACAAACAATTAATCTTATTTTTATTAGTTATCCAAACTTTGCATACATCAAATAGAATTTTATTTTAAGTAAATGCCAGCTTTAAGATCCACACAGATGTTCAGTTGTGGTCACCATATTGTATTAATTTTATAACTTTTTCAATATCTTCATATTTTTCCTTTAAGTCACGTGAATGGCCAATGGGAATTGAGCCGCATGCATTTTTCATTATCAAGTAAAACACACTTTAAACTTCTTTTTGAACTATCCAAAAACAAACGCCACTCATTTGGATCATAAGATGTCACACCCATTGCATTTAATAATCCCTGCACATTATGACAATAAACTAAATCCGTCTCCGTATTTTAAAAGATCTTCCCACTTGCGATAAAATGTTATGTTTGTACCTAGCTCAAGTATTTTTTTCTTTGTTTAGTCTTGAAGCAGGCAGTTCTCAATCTCTCACTAAGTTATTCAGTTCTTTCTAATTAAAACATTGTGGCCTTGAGTTAGAGCATGAGGCATCCTCTTCAGAGTCCGTATTATAATCCTGTTCAACATCTTCTATTTCACAACTCTTCGTCCGCAAATCCTCTAAAAACTGGTATTGGTATTTCATCTGAAAGTACCGGGCGGATTGCTGATTCGAAGCTTGGGTAGGTCATTTAACATTTTTTTTATTATAACCGAAAGTCTAGACACAGCAAAAATAACAATCATTTACATGGTTCTTCGGTCTCGCCATATCATCGAAACACCAAATGTTCATTTCGTTCGCTTTTCTTTGCTCCATTATCGTAAATTTTCTACACGAGGCTTGGATACTTGATGTGGAGCACAATATTTGTCTTGATCGCCAAGTTTTATGTCAAAGTAAGTAGGGTACACTTTCTTCACAAAAGCACTGATGTTAGTGCTTTGACTGGGTATAGTGAAGCATCCACAAATATAGCAAAAATAATCTGGATAGTGAGTACAATTCCGCCTACTAGACATGTCGCTAACTTGAGTCTTAATAACTAACACATTAAGGACATTAGGAACTGTTGCCTAGACAATAACAAAAGAATATTGTGCACTCTACACGTGTAACAGCCAACTGACGTGAGGTAGATGCATTAATATATCCTACTTATGTAGAAGAGCGGGACATAAACACACAATGCGATATAAGCAAAACGTGACGTGATAAGGAAATATGAGTGTAATCTTTGAAATCAGCATATCCAAATTAGTCGATAACAAGTGTCAGATCATGAGCAATAGAAAAAAAAATAACATTTGTCGACTTGTGTTGTTAATACAGATGGTAGTAACGTCTTTCTTTAAGAAATTGAAAAAGATTCTGACAAGTGGAACTTCTACTGTTAAATGAAATACTTTTGTGAGTTACTAGCACAATTCGGCGTCGCCGATTGACCGTCAGCGATTCGGCAACGCCGATTCGCCATAGGTACAGTTCGCCGTCGGAAAATTAGTCGCCAACGTCGTCGGTGGATAAAGTTTTAAATGAATAAAAACCTACTCTCAATACAGTACAAATAAAATACAAATTAGAAACACGTTTAATGAAAAAAATAATTTGTCATTAATTCAATTATAAAGGTAGATTCAAATGAAAACCTTCAAAATGTTGTTAAACAAAATTTATGGAAACAGTGTTAAAAACAAGCATGCCATTTTTGACGTAGTTCGCATTATAGGGCATTCATTCATTCATCATAATCTATAGCCTCTTTTACCTTTCGGTGTCGAGGACCATTCATACCTCGCGGGAAGTGCAACGGAGGCAATGCGCCGCACGCGACTTACACTACGCTCCCCCGCATGCATACATACCACACACACAACAACTTACATCTAATTTAACTAATGAGTTCAAATCCACTGTCAATGTCAATGTCACACCCTTAACCTATTTGCTTCAGTAACTTTTTGTAAGTACATTCCTAGACAAACATGACTTTTGGAAGTACACTCCTGAAATTTTGGAAATCAAAGGCCACTTTGTGTTTTTATGTTTACTGAACAGACTATACGTTCTATGTACGTCCTCCACCAGAAGAAGAAAAATCTTATGGTCGCATGCACAGCCACTCATGCACCACCTTCATTTTTGCTCTGACTTTTTTTCCACCCAATGCCTCTTTAAATGGACCAAAAACATGATAATCGCTTGGGACGCGAGGTCCGAGAATAAGGAGGATGTCAAACTTCAAAACTTGGATGGTTGCCACCATTGCACGTACAGTTAATTGCTTTGGCACCCACCTTGCTGACACTTTACTGAACTGAAAGATGTCATGAAAAATGTGATGTACCAAGGCGGTCTATATTGTTCCAGGCCATGACACTGGCTCTGTTGCTAAATTGTGTGCTGGGCCATTCCAAAACACATTAAGTTTTGTTTGTTTGAAATATATTTGACATTAAAAACTATTTTGACAAGGCAGTTCATATAAGTTACAAAAATGCCTTTGAAGTTGCAAGTCAACTTATGCTTCATCAGTTGCTCCATATGTTAGTGTGTTCAAGTTTCCATCTAATAGAACGGTGGCACAAAAATGGAAGGAAATTTTTCATTTAGAAAAGCCAGTGTTGTCTGTGAAAAGCACTTTAAAAGAGCGGATATAAAGGGTAATAAGATGAAGAGACTTGTTCTAACTGCAATATCACTAGCTTCCAGGCAAGTTATTTTGAATAAATTACGGTTTTAGATAGAGTCAAAATTAGTAGCAGTGGAGCATCAGGTACTTACCAATTAGGAATTGTTTTTAAATTGAATACTACGGTGAAGCGACACACTACAATGTAAGTAGCAGTGATTTTATAGTTTTGTTTAACTGGCATGTGTCACAATGACAGAGATAGTGCACTGACAGATTGTTTATTTAGTGACCAACACTATAGTCCATTTACTTGACATCGGCACTGTCAGTGTCAAATTTTAAAAAAATATTTGACTATACCTCCAAAATAATGTATTTTTTATTAGACTGTACAGTAATTTAATTGTTAAAATGTGAAAAATAGCAGTGGTGCCAACATACTGTCAGTTTAACAGTGCGGATGTTAAGTAAATGGATAATAGTAATTTTTTGTCGAAGGTTGGCGAAGCCATGTTGCCCGATTGTGGTAGGCTAGGCCATTCCAAAGGTCACTTTATAGGTCCAGTGTCATGGCGTGGAATAATATAAACCGCCTTGGATGTACAGAACCATAACTCATATTCAAAACTTCAGCGATTTCATCTATGATAACCGACGATTTTCTTTTGCCAAGGCTTCAACTGCCGCAATCGATTCAGGCGTCACAACATGGTTTGCTTGACCGGGTCGAGAAGAATCAGCTACGGAAATCACCAGCTTTTTGGACTTGTTGCTCCATATGCTCTTGACGAAACGAAACATGAAATTCCATATTGTAGATTAATTCTACAATGGATATCAATAGGTTTCACTTCGAATAAAGGGATGCCAGAACGTTGCTCCTCCCTGGTTCAGTGCTCTAGTAGAATTTTCATCCTTAAACTGTCGCTGTGTCAACATTTTCATTTGCTTTCATGTCATTACAAAGGCCTTCTATCTCACAAAAGTAATATTTTTGCCAAGTTTTATTGTTAGAAAAACTCATGCCTATACTAATAAACAATGAGCTACTATCAGACTATCAGTTTGGGTTTAGGAAACCTCACTTCACAATAGAGCAGGCTCTTGCAAATAGAGCATTTGAAAAAAATATTGTACAGTTGCATTTATCGACGTAAGTCAAGCCTTTTGATAAAGTATCTTATACAAGTTGAAACAGCATCTCCCATATGATTTGTATCTTATACTTAAATCTTACTTACAGGAAAGATACTTCCTTGATAAGTATGGAAAAGAACAAACCAAATTGTTCCCAATCAAATCAGGTATACCGCAAGACAGTGTACTGGTGCCAGTGCTTTACCTTCTTTTCAAGCTCATCTGCCTACTACAGATGATGCCACCATTGCTACCTTCGCAGACGACATCGCTGTATTAGTCACTCATAAACCCAGAATTAGCTCTAGAACAGCTAAACAAATCTCCACTCACCTTAGGCTTGGTTTAAGAAGTGGCGTATAAAAATAAGTGATACGACGTC
This sequence comes from Agriotes lineatus, assembly GCA_940337035.1. Taxonomy (NCBI): domain Eukaryota; kingdom Metazoa; phylum Arthropoda; class Insecta; order Coleoptera; family Elateridae; genus Agriotes; species Agriotes lineatus. Next base: position 22,882,563 of record OW679197.1, read on the forward strand.
CACACATTTTACATTCACAACGTGTAGAGGCATATGCCCACCAGTTACACTAAACGAAGGAGTAATACCTCAAAGTGAAGAAGTTAAATACTTGAGCATGCATCTGGATAAGGGGCTCACCTGACTAAGTCATATCTGGAGGAAACGCAAGCAACTAAATTGGAAACTTGGCAAGCATTACTAGCAGAAACTTCCAGCTCTTCTTGGACAAAACGTTACTCATTTCTAAAGGGTCATTCAAGCTTGTTATGGATGTACGGAATCCAGTTGTGGGAGACGGCCTCAAATTTAAATATAGCGATCCTAAAAAGGTTTAAGGCTAAAATACTGCGAATTATCACTAGTGCACCGTATTATGTCACAAATGCGGATATTCAAAGTGATCTCAAGAGAAAGCCTGTTAAAGATGTGATAGTAAAAACGAGTGAAAGATATATCGATAAACTACAGTTTCATAGTAATGCTTTAGCACTGAATTTGTTAGACAATAGTGAACAAAACCGTCAATAAACTGACATTACACACTGGACTTGCCATTTAGATTTAGTTAATTATTTGTTTAACCTAAGCTTAGCTAATACATGTACATATTAGACAAACGTTGACAATTAAAAAAAACTTGTAAGACAAAGTTCCGTTTGGTAGGTACATTTTATAGGGCACATTTCACAACCGAAAGGTAAAAGAGGTTAAAGATTATAATTGAATGAATTAAACATTTCATCTATAATTCTATACCGTAGTCGACGTTTCTATATTTATTAAATTTTAAAGATGGAGGATTAGCATCAACAACTTGTTCGTAGTAAGCATCCCTCCCTTTCTGCAACTTGTGTAAGCCATTTCTAAATTTCGAAATTGATGAGTGATCCATTTCCAATTCCAACTGGAGCTTTTTATAGGTAGCCTTCGCATGGTTGTTTGTTCGGTATTTCCCATTCAATAGCCTTTGATGGGGATTCCACATATCCTGAAGAAATGGGGGCGGACATTTACCATTTCCTCGTCTGTAAATGATGAATAAAAAAAATATAGTATACATATGAGAATTGTAAAAATTGTATAGGGATACCTGTTCAAACGTCCTTCATAATTATCTTTAAACTAATCGAAAAATTGTTGTAGCTCTGGAGGTACCATTTGCATCAAATATCTCTTTTGCCCTTTCAGACAAAATTGTATTGTCTATTAATGAAAATTCTTACTGTCACGAAAAATCTGCAGACACTAAAATGCCCTACCGAAAGTGTTTGTATTTACACGGATTATGTAAAGAGACTACAGTTAACCAAGAAAATTCTCATTAACATTGATCGTTTTACAATGATCTAACTGTAACTTTTTAGTAATGATTAGAAAGAGTATTAAAAGAATTAAAACTCAACATAGTTATAAACTGTGGTCGTTAAAATTAATCAGAGATGGGAATACAAATTATTTCTTTATTATTTAAGCATATCAAAAATACAGCTTCTTGCTACAGCGAATCGACAGTTAATAATTAAAAAACTGCTGAAAATACGCAAATTGTCTCATCATGTGGTGTCCCTTAAAAAACCTAAATGGAATTTTACTGTAAAATCATTAGGGAAGCCAACCTGCATACTTCATATATCGAGCGATCAAAGTTGGTTGATGTTACATTATGTTTAAAAAGAGCCACAGCAAACTGACATTTATTTGATCACTTGATATTATAATATCTATTGTTCTTAGGGGAACTTAATAAGTGTCAACCCTCGTTTATTATCGACCCAATTATATACACAAAGCATCGATTCGATATTCTTACACGATATTTTGTGTGCATGTAAAAGATTAGTTACTTCGTATATTTTTCACAATCTTTTCCCAGACTTTTGCATCTTGTATTAACCTTTTTGTTCAATACCAAGTAATATTTTGCATGCTACGGGCTACGTTGTTCTCCCTTGTATCGTTTGGTGCCCCTTTATTTGTCTCTCAACTGCTCTGTAGAGCAATTATCAAGTACTTCTCGCAATATCTTGACCACTTCTACCTCTTCCATTCACTAAACTTTAGAAATAATATTATTCTTCAACCTGCCCTCTATATTACATTTTTCATCAAAAAGTTTATCTTTTTTACTCAAATTTTTAGCCCTACCGATTTTCCCCAGCATCAACTAGTTGTATAGAATATGCTCTTGGGACACATTTGAGACATTTTTCGTTAAGTTCTATTGCCATTTTACAAACGAACAATTGTTGGAAGAAAGTGTTCGTTGCAGTAGTGGAGATTACTTGGTGATAAGAGACCTCTCATGAGAACAAACAACCGAATATGAGGTTTTAGAGATGTAAAGACCCAAATATAACACATGTTTTTTTTTAAAGGTAAAATGCATTAATTTCTTCAAAGCAACTGCTGAAAAATAAAGTATAATATTATACCCGTACAGAGTTGTGATAATTCTCGATAAATGAAAACTGTGTTATAGAAGGTATTAATATAATATATCGGCAATTCACGATATTAGTTCAAAATATGCACAGTATTTGAAACTTGAAGCGCTTTCTTTCTATTTCGAGACTTCCACTAGGCCGATTTCAATAATTCGTTTTTTTTAATAAAAGCTGCCTCGGCGTAGATTTGCAGAAAAGTACTAAATTTCAAATAAACGAATAATTGTTAGAGATAAACCAACATATTATAGCTGGCAAGTGATTAGGGCTGCCAATGCAACAGTCATGGAACAAATAAGCTTTCGAAGTTGACCTGCGGTGTTCTACTGATTGTCACAATGTACCACTGTACCAGCGATGTAAATGTGTATGTAACCTGTACCATCAGCGAACTCACTTCAACAGTTGTTTAACATTTAAGTTACTTTGTCGCTGTTGCTGTATATTCAATTTTTAAAATGTGAAACTTATTTTAATTAGATATCAGCCACTTATCTGGAGAAATAAAAAGCTAGTGTCTCTCATTTGCAGACAATTAAACTTCCCCTTTCAAAATTTGTTGTCATCTAATTTTCTATAGATAAATGTAAACACCATACCAAGCGGTCTCAAACATTCAGCCTGAGGAAGTTTCCCATAATTAAAATTAGTAAAATTGATTACACTTTTATTCTATTGCACTCTCTTGGTTTTTTGACTGCAAGGGAATGAAAAAACATTTTATCGCATTTTATTTGATAATGTACTAGATTTCTACATTCAAAATCGTTTAGAAATGTGGTACTTTTCTGCATTAGCAACACAAGAGAAGTAAAACTTTCAGAAAATTCCTACCTAACCTGAAACCTCATTGCTTAGGTTATTAAAACTTCTCGGTGCAAACCTCAGTCCAAGTATCCTGTCCGATAACCTTACTTTCAAGTCGCAGCGCGCCTGGAAAAGCATGCTGACAGGCTTGAAAGAGTTCCACTAGCCACGAACACCCTAATTTTGAAGTTGCAGAGCACGTGGAAGATTACCTTGACAGGGTTAAAAATTCTCCCCTAATAAATATTTCCTGGACCCCTTTCCAAATTCGTATCGATATAGGTCGCTAACAGCGTCAAGCTGTCAACCAAAGTGCTCTTAAAGTCGCCCGCAGATAGAAACCGCCGTTTTAAACCATAATTCGCTCCCTAAAACCAGCGACGACTTGCAAATGATCTGCCGAGAGCCAGCCCAATAAACCCGTGCTCAACTTACCTCGCAGAAACATTTAGTCCATGCCTAGATTACGAGTTGGAAAAGAACGTGAAGTCGCGTTAAATCGGCGGCAAAGGCTTTCTCTCCGCGCTCAAATTTCGTGCATGAGAAATCACAACGTCCCTGAACACTTTGAGTAAGAATTGAACCGCCATTGACCTAAAATGATTACAGCATGCAGCTGATGGCGTTCAAGTGCGAGCTTTGTGGCCATTCGCCGAACTTTTTAATGCCACATATTAAGTTGCAGCCCCGCCAGGCGTTTTGGTTTGTAGACAGGTGCACAATAAAAGGTAAGCTCGCGTTGAATATCAAAGTTTACACACGTAAATAAAAAACAAACATTTTAGTAGCAGCTTTATAATTTGGATGTTTCATATCTTGGAGAAACGTTATTTACATTTTTCAACAAGTGGCCAATCAAAGGCAATAGACATGAAACAACAAAAGACGCGCTAAAATCCGTTGAAGGTGCTTATATACCCCCTTAAGGGTTGAACGTCCTAAAACAAACTTTAATTGCTTAAATAATAAACCAATTGGGTTACATTAGGTCAGGCCATATCTCATCGGTTGACGCATCATCGGAAGATCGCTCGCCTGTTGTTAAAAAAATGCTAATCAATAATCTTTGGAGGGAATATGTGCTGAAACATCCGCAAACTCTTACAAAAGGCGGGAATATATCATAAAAAACAAGCGAGGTTCACATATTGATTAATTTTACATTCACATTTCTCATTAGGCTAAACATTCCTATGCGTACAGGTGACTCCAGTTGGTATACGTCCTTGACCCAAATATGCCTTGAAACCGTTGGAGCGTTGTTGAGTACTTAGCTGCATAACCGCTGCGCCGTCTCCACCAGCCACAAACTCCAGGCACCATCTCGCCGCCGTCTCCAGGAATCTTCCCACTCAAATTACCAGCTTGCCCCAGTGACCTACTTTCGTTGAAAGTTGAAGTATGACTTCTCTTTATAAATTTGGGCTTTCACCTACTGTCGTTTTAGGGAGATTCGGCTATTCTCGTAATCAGCTCTGACCTGCTGTTGATAAGTTTTAATGGTCTTGGATATTTCTGCCTCCACTAGAGTTTTGTTGCAAGTGTCGAACCATATTACTGCCTCGGAAACGTATTACATGGCTCCTCCAGGTGTCTTAACTCCACCAGCGCTTGAGATGTGCTGCACAACCTGCAGGTGGTTCCGCTAGTGTGCCGTGTTTATGAGACATTGAAAAAACACATCTCGAATGATATTGTAGGCCGGCCACATATGTCCGCACTCTGCCATATTGTATGTATATAAATTGGTTTAATTCAAATGCTCGTTGTTATTTAAGATTTATTTAAGACTACAACCCAGTGCTGTATTTTAAAAATAATTTATGATATTTTAACCCTTTGGAGTTGGGATGAAACTTGAAACCCTTGCATTTAATTTATTTTTGATTCCAAACATTTAATTTCTTTTTACAACCTTTTTCACATTGAGTACTTTGCTAGTTACATTGTTATTCTTTCATTATTCTTATTAACTTGCAAAATGTCATTCACATTGTGCTTTCGCGTGCGAAGTTAATGTGTTTGATTTAAAAGACTATAAATAATTTGTACCCTGATAAATACATAAAAATATATAATGAGAAATTTATTTGACAATCCTTTTTCATGGCCGACTGAGTTTTGCAAGCGAGACCAATAAAAAGTCAATAAAGTCAGATTATGTACGAGTTGTATACAAAGCTTTATGTTCGACTGCTAAACTCGAAAAAATTGAGCTTGTAAATTTAACGTCTATTCTGCGACAGAAAAAAATTGACATTAGAATCCGTTGATGGATAGTAACAAGCATTTATTGACATTGACAGCTTATGTCAAGATACTTTATAGTACTAGTAAAATAAAGTAACGTGCTTTATTGAGCTACTTTATTGCCGCAATCATAAACACTGCTTTATAGTGCAGTCGCACATCAATATGTGTTATTCGATAAAACATTAACATTACGATACATTGATTATCCTAATTATATAAAATTATTGCTGATGTAGCATCGTTATAATTAAACTTTAGACGTAAGTTCATTTGATATTGTCTGACATTTAGAAATTTTAAAAGCCCTTAAAACTGAATATTAACAATTTCCGTTGATGTTTTCAAAACCAAACGAAATGCAAAGTGAATGTTTCCAGTTTTGGTTTATTCTGTATAGATATACAGGGTGTCTCCAAATTGACGCCCGTGCTTTTGGAATTTGATTCAGGGGGCTAAAAGAAATCGAAAATAAAGAGTGGAAAATTTTCCGTTTGTCTTTTGTTATCGAGTTATCAATAAAACGTGTTAAAAAATGGGATATTTATTTACGTTACCATTGACGACGTGAAAAAATGCACTTCGCGCACTAGAGTGCCAAAAATTTTCGCGCACTACGTCGCGAAATAATATTGATATTCTTGTTTGACGGTTGTAGAAAAAATATTGTTTGTATTGCGTGCGCGAAGTGTTTTTTGTGGGTTCGAATTACTTTTTTGTGGCATTCTCACGCACAAAAAGCCTCACTTCGCGCACTTAATACAAAAATTACTATTTAACATCGCCATAACCACCTTATTGAATTATGCTACACAACAAATTAGAGCGACCGGGCGATAGAAGTTATTATTTACATTTCCATCAATAACTCGAAAACAAATGACAATCGGAAAATTTTCCATTCTTCATTTTCGATTTCTTTTAGCCCCCTGAATCAAATCCCAGAAGCACGGGCGTCAATTTTGAGACACCCTGTATACTACGTTCACATCCCGCAAAGGTTGACATTTCCGCCTACTACGAGCCCTGGGGAGTTATGTAAATTTAACTGACAATTCCTAAATTAGCTTGACCTTTATCGTTTGCGTTGGTTTCAAAACCACCACGCGTAGCGTAGGCAATTTCCATTTGAGAATTAACTTTTTTCGTTGCAAAAAGTTGTGAAGGCGGTCAACTTGCTAGTGATGTTTGAAGGTATAAAAATAATAGTTACTTTATTAGATGTCAACGGGATCTATACCAAATTCAACAGTAAATTAATGTAACAAGTTCGAGCATAGCAGTTGCTTGTATATGCATGAAATCTCTCAAAGAGTGATTCTATAGACCGCAGCGACATTTTCATTTTAAATGCAGATTTTCAATAATTTGAAACAAACCTATATACACCGTCCTTCACTACAAACTGAGTCGATATGTATATGGGAAACTACGACAACTAGTTTTTTGAAAATTTGTATACGGAAGTTTTCCGAAGATCTCGTTTAAACTAAAATATTTTCAGCTTTCTGCTACTTCCGGTAATAACGGAAATGGACCCTAAATTCGTTATTTTAAATGGAATGTCCCAATTTTTATTGAATTTTTGGTATCTACTCACAGTTTTAATATTACTTCATATCATACATCATATGTCTACAGTGCGCCAATTTTGAGTTATTTCAGTTTTTTTCGAAATTTTTGGCAGAGGCAGGCCCCTTACAAAAAAAAATATTTTTCGAAATCCAAGCGAGTCTGGCCAAATATTTTCAGGGTCTACACAAATGAGACCTATAACTACCCAAATATTTAAAAACTTTTCAAAACAATTATACAGAGTGCTGAGAAATTGGCGCCGAATTTTGCTCTTTCAAAAATTCTAAAACTTAATTTTTTTTTAAATGGCAAGCTCTCGTTTTCTCTTCACCAGTGCATTCTACGCTGAACAGTAATGAGATTTTATTATTACATACCTATATATAAAATGAACGGTTTTTGTAGAAACTTGAAAATGCCGAAGTTTTTGTATTAGAAAATTTGCAAAATTCGGCACTAATTTTTCAGCACTCTGTATAATTTTTTTGAAAAATTTTAAATATTTAGGTAGCTATTAGTCTCATTTGTACAAACACTAATAATATTTGGTCTGTCTAGCTTGGATTTCGAAAAATTATTTTTTTGCAAGGGGCTGCATCTGATAAAAATTTCGAAAAAACTGAAATAACTTAAAATTGACGCACTCTAGACATATGACGTTCCCTATGAAGTTAGATTGAAATTGAGCTTAGATCCCAAAAATTCAATAAAAATTGGGACATTCCATTTAAAATACCGAAATTAACGTCTATTTCCGGTAGTTCCGGAAGTTACAGAAAACTGAAAATATTTTAGTTGAAACGATTTCTTCGGAAGACCCCGTATACCAATTTTCAGAAAACTAGTCCCAGTAATTTCTCATATACGTATCGACTCAGCTCGTAGTGAAGGACTCTGTACATTGGCATATTCAGAACAGTCTATATAATTGCCCCTTCAAAAATGTTTTGTTCATCCTGGAACACTGTATAAATATAATCGCGTTATTTGCGCACAACTTACTGTTTTAATTACTGTTCGGTAACCTGTATCAGGTATCAGCTCTTTAAAAACGTCATTCTAAAGTTGAACAAAACTGAATTAGACGTGGTGATTTAATTGAAGCTTTCTTCCTTACATTATTCTTTGTACAGAACCGAACTGGCTCAGAGTTATCTTAAAACTTGTCAAGCAAACACCACGTCAAATAAAAATAATTTTGCATTGTTACATTTCATGTATTAGTTTTATTATGTTGATAACGAGAATGAATTTTTTCTGAAATATCCGTATATTAATATATTACTCTTTTATTTGTTGAAACTCGCAGAATTTGTCTGCAATACCATTTGTTATTTATACATCACAACTGTTTTTCATATGTTAATAAAAAAACATTTCATAAATAAGCCTTTTATTTGTAGAAAAGGTTCATTTTATAGTAAAATATTTTCCCAGTTTTCAGTAAAATGACAAAAACCTACTTTTAGCCTTCCTCCAATATCTCTTTTTTTGTTTATTTTCATCCCCCGAACATATTATCCAAATATTGGTGTTTCCTCTCCAATCATCTTGTATATTAGTTAGTTGCATAGCAGCATGCTCCAAGAACTGGCCAAACAGTCTCGAGAGTTAAGCAACATTCGCGGCAGTTGGCACTCAGGCGGGTGTCCGACCTATAGTGATAGTAAAATCGCAGCCAGCCGTGCCTCGGAGAACACGTTAAGCCGTCGGTCCCGGTTGTCATTTCCGTGACAATCGTTAGGTTACGTCAGAGGCGCTCGCGCATCCTGAAAACTCTGAAACCAGGTTTCTTACCACAAACCGTACAATACAAAACCCCCTGTTTATTTTCTTAAATATACTATTATGAAAAGTTGGCGCGTTGCGGTTGAGGTGAGTTTTTGTATATCCTCTAAGGTACCTACCTCCAAAAGTTATTTTACGAGACTAAGCAACGATGTGCCCGATTGTGTGCTGTGAAAATCCGCATCTACACTGGAGGGAGTCCAAGTAGGACCATTCGTTTATTAAATAATCCCATGAATTATTGTCCGGATACGGTTCAAAGTAGTCTAGTATCCTTTTTCAAGATCGAGCCATTTCTTTTGCCAGATCATCAACGTGAATAATTCTCTATCCGCTGGCGAAATTTGAAGTTGAGATTATCATTACAGAAGAAAGGTTTCATTTTCTTAAAGGAAGATCTAGTCATCTCAATTTTCAGTTTTATATCTTTTTCTGGATCAAGTTTATAGGTTATTATACTCCGAAGGTATAGTATATTATATACCAAGGGACAAAAGTACATCATTTGATCCCGCGAGTGAAGTTTATTAATCACTCAAGGGATCAAAGGCACTTTGGTCCCCAGGTATATAAGCTATTTTTTGCACTTCCGGATCACCAATCCTCTATAATAAAGGAGAACAATCGAGACGCGGGTTATGGTAGCGGCGGCATTTGCGTTTGCAAGCATTTCGCCGTCGCCTCGATATCGCGACCGGGGCGGAGCCCCGACCCCCTTGGAGAGGGGCGAAGTCCCGAGGGCCCCCTTGGAAAGGGGCGGAGCCCCGAAGCCCCCCTTAGAGAGGGGCGGAGCCCCGAGGGCCCCTTGGAAAGAGGTGAAGCCCCGAGGGCCCCCATAGAGAGAGAATTTGCGTTTGCATGCATTTCGCCGTCGCCTCGATTTCGCGACCAGGGCGGAGCCTCGAGGGCCCCCTTGGGGAGGGGCGAAGCCCCGAGGGCCCCTTTGGAAAGCGGCGGATCCCCGAGGGCCCCTTAGAGAGGGGCAGAGCCCCGAGAGCCCCCTTGGAGAGGGACGGAGTAGATTTTTGAATACATTGATTAAATTCTCGAAATTTAATCCCTAGGGATTAAAAGTGACACTCTGGCCCCTCAAAATGACGCCTAAAGTAGCCGTTTGGTCGTGCGAGTGCAAAAATTTATTTACCCGTTCTATTGGTTGCCCATTCATATGTAGTTGAGTGTAGTTGACGGTTGAAGACCATGAATTTGGTTTTGGTGTTGTCAGCATACCTAAATGTATTGAAGTCAACACCTTTGACGTTAACTCCTAATTTTGTGTTCGAGGGCTTATTTGAATGTTCTGTTCGAGTATAAATTAAACAAAATTAGAGAGAGAATGCAACCCTGCTGCACACCCCACCCCGCTGAATATGGATGTCACAGGTTCTTACGTTCCCTAGACGCACCTCAGCACTCGATCCCCAGTATAAATTTCTAACGACTCTTATTTCCTTTTAGTCAATATTATTATCTTGAAGCATTTCAACGAGTTGGCAATGCTGCACTCTACCGATTGCCTTGTGATAGTCGAAAAATAATGCGAAGATATCCTTCTCTTGGTCGTGACATTTTTGCAGTAGGACCCAAAATCCAAAGAGGTCGTTTCGAGTTCTGAAATAATTACGTAATCCAAATTGGGCGTCATCTAAATCAGCTTCACATTTTACGCAAGAAGCTTTTTAAGTAGGTGGCTCGTCAAGCTGATCAGGCGGTACTCGCTACATATTTTGGGATGAGATTTCTTGGGGATAGTGAAAAACGATGATTACCGGGATGCGGAAAGTTCGTTTCCCACAATTCGTTCCCCACATTTCGTACCCCACATTTCGTTCCCGGGATATTTCGTCTGCCCACATCTCGTACCCGGAAACTTTCTTTCCCAAGCGAGCTCAATTTGTCTCCTAATTTACAGGGTGTTGAAAAACGAGTGCAGCGATCGGAATGCAGTTAGAAAATGAAAGATATTTGAATTTATTTATTTATTATAATAAACTTATAAGAACAAAATAAATTGTACTTATTAAAAATGACGGTTTAATCTAAGTACCTTCTTGATATTTTGTATAGAGCCATAATTTCTCATTCTGAACAACTTTTCTTAGTAATATTTTGCCGAATCATGAACAAAAAGGGTAGTTTACCTGAAAAGAAGATAGTTTTTGCTTAACTGTCAAGGCCGACTTGTTTTTGAAAATGTGAAAATTTTCTTAAAATTCTCTAAAAACCAAGCAGAAAGTATAATTCCTATAACATTTTTATGTAAAACTAAAAATAAAATTTAATTCCCTGTATATCTTATATTATAAGAGCTGATGCCGGCCGTCCGACACTGGCGCGCGCACATGCCGATCGTAAGCGCGAGTGGCGCTGGCACACGCAGCATGAAGGGCCTGCATACTAGCAAGTGGCTCGCGCACATGCCGACCGCGCACAAGTGGCGACGCAGCAAGCATTTGTATTGTTAACGCTGGCAGGGCCGGACGTCGGCTGGCTACCAGCTTAAGCAAGCATTTTTTATTGTTAACCGTTTCTTTACGCTAGCAGGGCCAGACGTAGACTGGCCAACGCGTTCTAGTAGTTCTTATAAGTTTATTATAATAAATAAATTGATTAAAATATCTTTCATTTTTCTAACTGCATTCCGATCGCTGCACTCGTTTTTTAATACCCTGTAATCTAGGAGACAAATTGAGCTCGGTCGGGAACGAAGTTTCCGGGTACGAGATGTGGGGAGAAGAAATATCCCGGGAACGAAATGTGGGGTACGAAATGTGGGGAACGAAATGTGGGGAACGAACTTTCCGCAAACCGATTTCAGCTAATCCTTTAGAATTTCTTCATAGTTGTATATCGTATTACAGAGCGTTGTGGTTATATCGATATTGCATTCATCTATTAGTTTAATGATCTCGGTCGGTATTTCATCGGACCAGGCGCTCTTCTTTTATTGAATGTGGAGATGACATGAAGTACTTCTTTTAGAACTGGCGGGCTTTCCGTACAATTATTTACGTTGATACTGTATCCGTAATCAGTGAAAAGATATTTGATGTACGTTTCCCACGCTTTTGTAATGTCATTATCATTTAATATGGGTCTAATGTTAGAATCGGTAAGGGTAGCAGAAGGTTCGCTTTTCGATGCATACTGAATATATCGTGACTTTGTTCCAACTCTTCCATCTCTTCACATTTTGTTGTCATTATTTTTTTTTGCTGATCTCTTTTCTAATCTCTCTCTGCAGTCTATTGGACTCCGTGGCATTGCCCTTTGTGAATCTTCTGTGTTTCAGATGTTTTTTGCACACGTTATTCATTATTTGTCTTACTCTACTCCATAGTTCAATTACTCCATTTTGAATGTGATTTTTAACTACCTTTAGCTCATTATTAAGATCTTCTTAAACAGTGTTTCTGATGTGATTGTCTTCTAACTTTCTGATGTCAACTTGTCTAGTAGCATTCACTTTGGTGATCTGAACCTATGTTAGCGCTCGGATAGGTGGTGGGAAAATAATGCCCCCTGCAGTAACACGTTTAAACACTAGAACGTAGTGCTGTTCGTAAAGAGCAGCTCATGTTGGCGGGATTCCGTCGACTAAATAGCCTTTCTTGGTGAAAAGTCTCCTTTCGATATTCGTTGAGTGGGAGGAAGAATTATTATCGAATATAAGAACAAAAAATATTTCCCATGCACTCATTTTTGATACACGGTGGCAAGCTTTGGAATATTTCCTATGCTAATTTCTCTCCATTACCAGAGAAAGCAAAAATTGAGTCAGCTTCAGGGAACGCAGTGACTTAGCTTTTTTCTTCCCAAGGTATTAATGAGTGTCGTGTACTGGAATGTACCGGAACTATTTACCTGTTCCAAAAGCTATCCACAGTTTCTCCAGACTTCATAGAGAGACATTGCAAGTATAACAACATCTGTTAACAGTTCTGATTATGGCGGCTTTTTGACGCTCTCTGTTTGCTTCACAGGTATGTAAGACTTTTCTAATATCATTCGGCTATCATCCTTCTCATGATGACATGGTTGGATGTCTGGGTGTCGATAAGAATTGCAACACAGAACACTATTTCCATTTTTAACAAAACCTTCCTTTTTGGTTTTTTTATTTGTTGCTGCTCGCAGATAACTGCGGACAGCATTCTAAAAGGCTCTGTGTTATTTTTATTTGCAGATAGACCATCTTCCCAGTTTTTTTTGAATTGGAGTGTTTGCAATTACTCGGCGTCCTGTACTAATAGGCAGTCCTTATTTTTGACTCTATGATGTTTTCTCGATATTAACCCCAATATCAATCCGTTTATTGTATTCCTATTTCCGAGTAATAGTCCAGTCTGTAGGGACAAAAAAAGGCCTTTGCCTTACAAAAAATGGAGTATGAACGGTTTTTATATATGTTGTTCAGGTCGGGATCCTGATGAAAAATCGAAGTTTTCGACCTTGGAGGGGCGCCGCGCGATCAGCCATCTTGGATTAAAGGTGCTAAAAACTGGTGTTATCCAAATAGCTCCGCAACGGTTGATCAAACGTCAAAAAAGATCAATATAAAGTTAAAGGAGACAAGATTCTTGACATTTTTTGTATATTAATTTTTGTTGTAAGTGTAATATGTAACTAGTTACAGCAGCTGAAAGTTGAACATTTCACCAAAATATCGTTAAACTTTATTTTTGTTGATACATTTTGTAAGAACAACTTACACTATATTGTTTGTAATATTTTTCTACATCAGAATAACGTTCTATAAAAAAATACAAAGTATGATCAAAAATTATTTTCATCTAGTATAGCTATGAAATAATTCTTAATATATAAACGCAACTATAAGTCACTTATATTCTCGCACATTCAGTCGTTGTTTTTGATGGATATCCGTTTGATGGCGACAAACAAATACCAAGACTGCAGAAAGGCTTCTCCGATCGAAAAAGCAGATATCTGCGGATGTTATTTTGAATGAAACAACGCCGGTTCTAGTTTCCCAAGAACGATTTCTAGCAAACGAAAAGAATAAAGTTCGTCTGATTTCGATGCTGTAAAAACATACAAACATTACTGTATTACAGTTAAGCAGGCTGAAGAAGATGGTGATGTGTTGATTGTCAACACGAAGATTTCTTTGTGCTCAAAATGTTATGCTGTTTTCGCCATTGGAGAAGACGTCGATCTTCTAGTTCTGCTGACGGTATTAGCAATATCTACCTTCGCAAACCTATGAGAGGCAAAATTGTCGAAAGAGTGTATGCTGCAAATATGAAAAAGCGGCTGAGAATATTTTGTTTCTCCATGCGTTTAGTGGCTGCGACACAACATCGTCCGTCTACAACCAAGGAAAAAGTTTGTTTTCGCTTGTTCAGAAAAGCACAAGACTCAATGACATTATAGGCATATTCAAACATCACGATGCCAAACCAGATGATATCGCAGATGCTGAAGCACACTTTCTCTTTGCTTTGGTGGCTACATGGAAGAAAATACCTTGGAAGAAGTCCGTTACCAACAAAATCAAGTGCAAGAAACACATTTAATTTTGCTTCTTTTCCACCAACGAAGGACGCTGCACGGTATAACGCATTTAGGACCAGGTCCAACAGTGGTATGGAATTGAAAAAAATGCACAAGACTGGAGCTGGAAAGTTGGCACGAATGGGCTCACTCCAGTAACAATGACAGAGAATCCATCACCCGAGACTTTATTAAAACTAATTCCATGCCATTGCAAAGAAAGGATGCGGCGAAGCATGTGGCTGCAAGAAAAGTGGGATGAAGTGCTTTATTCTGTGTAAATTCTGTAATGGCCAATCATGCAAAAATGCACCAGAAGTTCACACCGAGAGTGGGGACGAAGATGAGGACATTTCATCAATGGAAGTCCCAAGTCTCAGGAGCAATGACTTCAAAGATAACATTGAAAATAAAGAATCTTATGGAGACGTCAACATCTACCGACCGGAGCCTTCAAAAATTAAAAAAAAACTAAATAATACAATCGCGAACATGAAACATCACTAAACTGGAGCATCTGTGGATTAGGCCTACTGGGGATACCACAATAAAAAAAGCGCCATTAACTCTACCTCATGGTGGTGTGGAAATGAGTTTACTATACGTCTATCAAATTATTATAACTACATAACGAATAGCCAGAAATAATACAAGAGAAATTTTAAAAATGAGAAATTACACTATTTTTTTAGAGAAATGTTCATCTTTCCACCGCTGTAACTCCTTTCATATTAGACTTACAAAAAATAGTTATATACAAAAAATATCAAGAATCTTGTCTTCTTTAACTTTGAATTAGACTTTCTTGGCGTAGGATTAACCTTTGCGGAGTCATCTGGAAAAATCCAGTTTTTAGCACCTTTAATCCAAGATGGCTGCTCGCGCGGCGCCCCTCCACGGTCGAAAACTTGGATTTTTCATCAGGATCCCGACCTGAACAACATATATAAAAACCGTTCATACTCCATTTTTTGTAAGGCAAAAACCCCTACTGACTGGACTATAAGTAATCTGACATATATTGCATTCGCGATCTTTCTGGATGAGGGTTGGCCATGATTTCGTTTTATCAATTTACTTTCGTTATTATATTTTTTGTTTCCTTTAGGTTTTCCTGTTATTAAAAACTACGTTTTACGGTGCTGCCAAATCTAAATTTAGCGATTTTAAAAAGATCTCAGTAGTTCATGTCAAGCTGGTGTCAATTTGCATTCAAGTTGAATTAACGCAGCAAAAAGATACCCAAAACGATATCAAAACAAACCAAAGTGCACATTAAAAAATGTTTAGAAACCCTACAAAATATGCGGCCTGATTTAACCCATGATTGTCTGGTAAACAGCGTTTGCAATATTTTTGGAGTAAAGATAATTACATACATGTTTTGTATATTTACCTAATAACGCACTAATTTTTAGTTTGGGAGGTCGACAATAGAAATTATTCTAAAACAACCGCCTAAAGAGTTGCAATCTTCTGTCGTTGGCGTTTAGTTTATATCAAAATCATTTTTAGGAAGAATTTGCAACAACTGATTTGGCAATATAATTCCGAAAATAGGTTTTTTACAGTAAGTGATTTATTGGTTAATGTTAATTTAAGGAACAGTGTGTGTTTACGGGAGGGAGAACATTGCTATACGAAATTCTAAAATCTATGGGATATAAGTATAAACTTACTAATGGACGCAAAATTTTATGTGAACAAAAGCACGTTGTTGCATCCAAAATTAGTATCTTGCGAAAATATCTACATTTTAAAAATTCCAATGAAAATATCATCTTCGTGTACCTTGATGAAACGTGGATCTACCAAAATGGATCTACGATTCGTCGTTGGGTTCACGAAGATGATAGTAAAAGTAATACATCTAAATTCAGGGGGGGAGGGAAAACGATACACAATTTTGCATGCTGGAACTAAATTTGGGTTTTTGGAAAGATGCGATTTTTTATTGGATTAAAAAAAACGACAGAGATTACCACAAGACCATGACCGGAACTGTATTTCAAAATTGGGTAATTAATCAGCGTATTCCTGCTTTAGCTAAGATTAATGGTAAATGTGTGGTAGTTATGGACAACGCTCCTTATCATTCTGTGCAGTTGGACAAAACGCCCACATTTTCCACCAAAAAAGACAACACAGTGTAAAGTTTTCTGATAGCTATACAAAAAAACAGCTTTGGCAGTTAATTAAACCGTTTAGACGTTTAGAGAAAATCACAGCAAGCGCTATGCAGTCGACGAACTTTTAAAAGAGAACGGTAATAAGGTTCTTAGATTACCCCCCTACCATTATCAATACAACTCTATCGAAATGGCATGGGGGTTTTGTAAGACCTATTATAAGAAACATATAAATTCGCGGCCACCATCTAAGGATAGGGTTACAAATTTATGGTCTGAAGCTCTTTTAAAATGTTCACCAGACATGTGGCAAAATTATTGTAAGCTTTGTGAGGAACTTATTTCGGCAGCTGGACAAAACATATGGGTAACCTTTCGTTTGAAAATATTCCTCCCATCATTATTTCACTAGCAGAATCTGATTCTGAATCACAGTCAGAATCGGAGTCAGAATCTCTTAGTGAAGTAATGGAAGTGGAATACAAAATTCTATCATTTCGGTTCAAAATTTCAGTAAATATTCAAGAGCGAAAACGCAGTTATTGCAAACGTGGCAAACAAAAAAGGCTGCCAAACAAGCCAAAAAGGCAGTCATCAGTAATTTAGACGTAAGTAACCAGAAAGAGTTATTTAAGCAACAGAGGCGTCTATTATACCTGTACACTACCACGGGAACGTCGGAGCAATCATATAGCAATGCTCAGTGAACAAGAAAATTGAAGAAGATCAAACCCCCTGAGTGGATGCAACGAAAGTGCAGTCGAAACAAAGCACAGCATAATGCGGTAGTTCATATTTTATTCTCTGTGCATGGTTGAAATTATAGCATTTTTCAGGTACTCTACGGAACAATAGCTTAACTTCATGTTTCTCCTTCAGCTCGTTTAGGCGCTTATTGTAAAGAAGGGATTAACCGAGGTACCTACTATAACATGAAAATAAAAGACGTGTTGCCAATATCATCGAAAAATACGCTGAAACACAGAGGAAGACAATTAAAATTTAAAAAATTTTCTGCTACTTGTAAAAAACATGTTGTGATTAGTTTAATAAAAATTTAGATTTATAAAATCTTTTGCGTTAAGATACAGAGGAAGCGCTTGCAAACATAACCTTAAGATAAAATTATCGAACGTCAAATATTAAAGTCACAGTTCAACTCCTTAAACACCAATCACACTGCCAAAACTGTCTAAATTCCATGGCCAACCCACATCCAGAAAGATCGCGAATGCAATATACTTTCCAACATAGTTTCTTCACTTCTCCAGGACTGGTGATATGGATCATTGTGGGCCCATCAATAATCACAGCCGAGGTTTGAGACTTTGTTTCATCCGGATATTCGTATACTGTACGTATACGTAAGCATCTGATTTTGATGATACTAGTTTTTGATCCTAAAACTAGAGTAAAATAATTTTACAGTTCATTCAAAATACCGTAGCACCACAAATATATAGTTATTTGTTTCATTAGTACAAAAAATGCATGAATTCGGCACAAGTAAGACAGATCTTACGAGTCTTACGCGAATGAGCTCTAAAACTGCTTCGGACAATAAAGTTTATTCTGATAATAAACATTGATAGCAAAAAAGGTTAATATTTTCATAATAATAGTAAATTATGCAATGAGGGAGAGAAGCCCGAGAGTCAGAAATTGCACCTCAGCAAAATAGCATTCTCTCCGAGTTGCATATACTATTTTTTTCACCTTGCAGGAAGATTGAAAACGAAAACCCCGTCATTTATTGACATTTTAGTTACAATTATTTTAGTAGCCTATGGTACATTTTCAAGTTGGTGGCACTGTAAGTCATTATGACAGGAGCTCACAATTATGTCATTTGACATAATTGTTGTGTCAGTCATAATGAAAACTCCCTAGGGAAATTTTTGTCTTATTTGGTCTCTAGGGAGTAAATGTTTTACTTCTGTCACAATTTTGATGCTATAGAAACCGACTTCTACTACCGGTCGTGGAAAAAATAATATTATTTATCGATTCTTTAAGTGTTACTTATCAAATAATTCAAATATACTGTCATGAACAATGGGCTATTGTTATTGTTATTAATTTGTAATAATGAAATATAAATTACATTTCTATGCCCAACACATATTAAATAATATTTAAATTTCAGCTTCTTAAAAATACCGCGATTAGACTCTTCATTTATTGTTTAATTAATCAGGCAGGTATTATAACTTTTTTATTAATTTAATCATAAACTCATTATTATAATGACTACCTCTGAGAACATGCAAAACTCTATCGCAACAGGTTGGGTTTCTACAAAAATTGGTCTTATGACAACTTTGTTAAATAGTATTAGGTCAAAGCAAATCACAGAAATTTGATATCAATATAACCAAAAAAAGTTTTTTTTGCTATTACTCGTATAAAGATCTCAAACAAATTGATACACACACAATCTAGTTGCATATTTCATAATCAGGTAAGAAAAACAATCTCTTTATTTATTGAGCATATAATTACATCAAAACTTCTAAATTCTTTGGCAACAGTAGCCACCAACTCAGCCAACTAGTTCACCTGGTCACGCTCAGGACATCAGACCATTGTACCCAACAAAGCCAGTCACACCATGGTCCCCTTTGGCTAGTGCAACTTTCCGTCTGCTTCTTACGACCTCCTCTGAAGTCACCAATGATGAAATGCAGCACCGAGATGGCCCCAAACTTACACGGCAGCAGCAATGCGTCGTTTGGTATCTACAGGCTACTCTAAACCAACTTTTATTGAAGTCTCCAATTCGGATAGTTCCCCGAACAACTCCAAAGTTACTAACATGAGCACTCAAATCGACTCAAGTACATGTCAATACCTCCTAACACAATAAATCAACAATTATGGGCAATGTTAAATTTAATTCTGGGCACTTTCTATACAAAACCTGGGATCTAACAACAAATTTGATGCCTGAGAACTTTTTTTTATAATTTCTACTTTTATCTTATCTCCTATTAGTTACATCATTTAAAATTATTTTTCATACGTGCAAACTGAATCTACCAATAAGAATGATATGATTTTGTAATAATCTAGTAACCATGGTAATAAAGTTATACCTGTCACTAGTTGTTATTTATGTTCACTAAACTCTAACAAGAACGTTTGGTTATTGTCCAAAAATTTTACGAAAATTGTGGTTCTTATGTGAACACTTTTCGCGCACTTCGCGAAACCTTTGATTTAAATAATCGTCCTTCTGTGCTTTCCATTCGTCGCATCGTTAAGAAATTTGAAAGTAATTTTACTCTTCACGATATCTAAGGTTTATGCAAACAGGCCACAAACACTTGATGCTTTCAGATTGAACATTGAACGCTGCATTCGTGAGACTTATTGCACAAAGTCGTCGAAAATTGGATTCGTCGAATTCACTCGTGTACACGAAGCCGAGGTGGATATTTAAACGACGTGCTATTCAAAACATAAACGTTATCGATTGTACTTTAAGATAATATAAAAAGTGTGGTTATATCTGAAATCATTTCTATTTTATTTCATTTTAAAATCATATCGTTCTTAAGTAACAAACGACTTCCGGGATTGGACCGTGTCATGATTGAGATCGAAGAACTCAACGTTTCGCCCACTTTCGTAAGGGGCTTCATCAGGAAGAAAAAAGCAAAAGAGCACGGTAACTCAACGTGTTAACCACGCCAGAGGCGAAACTCTTTGCAGGGAAGGGACAGAAGAGCACGGTAACTCAACGTGTGAACCACCTCAGAGGCGAAACTCGACTGACTATCGGAAGAAGAAAGACAAGAATTTGTTACTTAATGACAATGGCCGTGAAAGCCTCAAAAATCATCATATCGTTCTTATTGGAAAACCCTTTATAAATTATCAATAGTAATATAACAAGGGCGAGACATACTTACCGATAATTTTGCACACGCCAAGGTTCGAGTGCTGGTTGCAATGAAAACTGTCTCGAGGGCTTGCCACTTTAAATGAAAATAGTGTAACGCCGACGTGAAGTATAAATAACTTCTCTCTTAGATCACCCGTTGAGCAAAATGTATGTTACGCCACAGGATAGACTTCCTTTTCGGTTTCCTGTCCTTATTTTGGATATATAACTAGGCTGCAACCATGGTGTAAAATATACACCATGGCTGCAACTACATAATCGTCATTGTCACTAGAAAACATTTTACGTCAAACTGTGAGCAATAGTTGCTTTGATGTGCATAACACGAGTTGCCGTCGTGATGGCATAATAGCTATGTCGTAGTTGCATCGTAATCGCATCGCAGTTGGGTCGGGCTAGTGAACGGAGAGCCTTTTAGTTGTGCATGTTAACTTCAAAACCCATGTTATGATCATTACAGCATATAAATCCTTGTTTGTTATTCAACAAGCCCTTTGTATTAGGCAGTATTAAATATTAACAATTAAATTATAATCAATTCTGTTTTTTGTACTTTATAGATATTAACGATACAAGTTTGATTATGAGCATCTTAACGAAACGAGTTTGATTGCGAAAACGAGCCTTTGGGTCGAGTTTTGCAGCAATCAAACGAGTTTCGTTATGTGCCATAAGCAAAAGTGTATTGTTCAATATTTTATCTTCATCAATAAATTATGGTTCAATGTATTTTTTGTATATAAAATTGATATTACCGCACTCAGTGCGGTAATAAAGCTCTTAACGATACTAAAATTAATTTTATTAATAATCTATAACACCTATGAAGATAATAGTTATTTATGGTGCAAGAGTGTTATATTACAAATAATCTACGAGAGAAAAGGTGAGCCCTTAAGGCCGCTAGGCCGAGAAGGGTAATTTCTCGAGTGAATTATTTTTAATAACAACGCGTGTCATACAAAATTTTATTTAAAAACTCAATAAATATATAAAAAACAAATATTGTTGACAGCCGTGAAAAAGCATAGTGACAATTTGAAAAGTAACAAGAGATTCGTGTTATACGTTTGGCAGTACTGAAGTGTATTGTCAGTCTATGTCAAAATCAAGGTGAGTAGGTTAGGTTTTGTTTGTTATTTGACAGTGTTTTAAATAAAATAGTGAAATCCTTATCCTAGGGTTTTATGGCTATAAAACTCTAGGGGTTTATGGCCTACATAATACAACTGGTGTCAGTGTGATTGTGCCTCTATAATATGTGAGTTGTGGATAAAATTAATTATTTAAAGTTTCTTCTGGCATCACTAAACAGAACTGCTGCTGAAATCACGGTATTTCTTAATATTTGGCTTGAATTCTTTAATTATTTCTGTTATTAGTAGTTCTCTATAACAAAATGTTGCATAAAATGTGTAAAATAAGATGTTCCACAGCTTTTATTTTAAACTTTAGTTCCCAAAGCATCTACTTCAGAACTTATAAATCAAAAACTAGTTTTAGGCCGCCATTTTGAGCTGCCATTTTGAAACAAAATGGCGGATTTTTGACCTCACCTCAAAAAACGTGCTCTTACTTATACAGTGAAAATTCATGAACTGCGAACACGAGTAAATCAAGGCAAATTTACGATTGTCTAAAAACACGCCAAGACCGATGGACAGTCGGTCTAAGGTACTCTGATATTAATCCACGGGTCGTCTGCGTTGATTGTTTAATTACTTGTTCCTATATACACTAGCTCTGACTTGTTCGACACAGACGAGGCATCCACACATATTGTAATTTTTGTTAATTAATTATTATATCACAGATATAATGTATGAGGTACTGTGTTATTCTGTGATTAATTCAGGTGATAAATTCAAAGTTGAAAAACAAGATTTTTAGAGATTAACAGCAAAGTAAAAGAAGGTAGTTCACAAAGTAAAACACATTCTGAAGAAAGAAATAATTTCTTCCGAACAAACTAACTCATAGTAAAAGAAAGATGTAAACAAAAGTAAAACTATTTTTATTTTAAACAACAAAATTCAAGAAGTTTAAATTAGCTCGTGTTCAAAGAGCTTTTTGCGCTAAACAATATCCTAAGCGATCATAGAAACTTCTCCGTACATTAGCCAACGTATTACTGCTAGTACTCTCAACTACCCCTGTGATTTCTAAACGCAGTTCTTCGAATCGTTAGTTGTAGTGGAAACGACTTTCCAGAGGAAGTTTTCGGCATTTCTATCACAGTTTAACAAAATTCCATTCTTCTGAAATGGCCATCGGGAAGAATATCGCAACGAAATCTACTAGTTCTGCAAATTATTTAAATGAATAATCTGGATTGTCATTAGTGGTAATACAAACCTCGTTTAAATTCCTGTCTTCGTTGGGAACATGTGCTTTTGGGGAGAAACACATCCAAAGTTTTCAAAATTGAAAATAACTCTAGGTATCATTGATAACGATGCATAACGCCTATTTCCAAATGTTGTGAAATAATTTTGAATTTCTCGGACTGTTGGTCTCTAATAATACCATTTTACAATTTGCGCTGTTCCTTTGCTTCGTAGTTATCGATTTTAAGATAGAAATGACAGCCGATATTAGCTACTGACAAAATACGCGAACTGTCAACGTCAAATTCTCAGCATTTGTAAATTCGACATATCGTCTGCCATGTTCGTAGTAAAGAAAATCTCTCTGTATAGAGTTTGCATACCACATTTGGTGTTTTTATCGGAAAGTGCATGATTCAAGGCAATCTACGAGTTATACGCCCCACTACATACAGACCATGTCCCTAGAATAGCACCGACCACTTTTGAAACACCCTGTACATGTAATCAAATAAATTAAATCACACAATTAATTTCAGAGTTTTTACATTTTAAAACTATGAACCGCGGTAACCAATAACCGAAATAGCCACGGCCTTGTCACTTGACGTTTGTCAAACAATTCAGCAGGTCGTGGAAATAGCTTTTACATATTTTACCCAATGTAAGCTTTTTGCAGTTTTAATTGTTAATGCCGGGAAACGGGAGACAATAGTAAAAAAAACGGTGTCCCTATTCTAAAAACATTTCTGTTCTAGTGTGTAAATAATGTGTAGATTGATTATTTGACTGTGACATTAGAAAATAACACATTTAATTGTGTCAGAGCCAGTATCGATTCAAAAATTGCAAACTAAATAATAAGGTAATCAGGTAGTCCACCATCCCCATCCCCATCTAAGTCCTCAGTTACAGCAACAACCTACAAAAGATGTCAATATTTCCCAAAGACCGGTACGGTGTGTAACACGTGTGGGGGGTGTATAGATGGTCGTGTTGCCGCTGGATGGCGCTCGGTGAAGTAGGTTAATTTTGGCGACATTGGCCGAGAGAAACTCCGCAGGCGCCAAAACAGCGAGTCATCCTTATCATATTGATTGTTGCGCACTGGGAGTTCCCTTTGGCTCTCCGGTCGCCGCTCCATATCACGTTTCTGTAAATACGTACATTCCTCATCCGCTCGCGCTGCGTGCCCTCGTGCCCATTGCAACAATGGTGTTGCAAGTCTCGTAACGAGTGTGTTCAGTACAAACTAAAGTTTACTCCTAACACCTAACCATGGCCTTCGCTAATAACTCTTCCATTCTAAAAGCTCCTACCGCGCTAGAGCAGCTCCTGGAAGAAATCAACTTTCAAAGAACCAAAGAGATGCGCTCACTCCTCAAGGATGGTAAGTTGCCAAACGGGGAGCGCGCTCGCTTCTAATTAAAATCCAATTAGATTCAGGTTTTGTCATGCTGCAAGGCACCACGTACTGGACGGATTTGTTCGTCAGGCACTTCTTGTTTCAAAACGAATCCACCATAGACGGGGATGATCTGCTATTTTTCGTAAGGAAGAAGCACGTCAAAGGTTCTCCTAGATACCTACCAAAATTTGAAGTAAGTCTACGAAATTGCCCTTTTTGACTGTTGAGAATCCCATTATTTGCATTTAGAAATGCCAACCCGTTTAGAAATTAATATTTACGTTCTGATAGATAATGCATATAAAACTATGACCCAAGAAAATTTCAATTTGCTAATTCAACAGTCTTATCTTGTATACCCTCTATCATATACATTTGAATTCTCATAGAGTTACATAAATAATTAGAAAATTTGGAAATAACACAAGAATCCAATTGGCCATGAATAATTTATAACAGCAATAAGGGTGGAAACATATTAGTCATCACTAAAGAACTTTAGCTGAAGGGTGGTATTGAGTTAAATAATTAGAATTGTAGTTCCTGACTATTCCATTGTAATTGTTAAGAATATACCGTATCTGCAGACAATTTTAAAGTTCATCAAGAAAAATAAACCGCATAATTTCAAAAAAAGTTTAAAAACAGAATAACCAAAAAAAAAATAGAAAATTGTTAAAACAGAAAGCAATAGGAAAATTTAAAATGTTTAACTTGTCTTGCCTTTTTGCTACGGTTATCTGGTTATTTGCATCTAACCGTTGACATACCTTGAGACTCGTTTGAAAAATATATCCAACTACAGCAGACGCTCGATAACGTGAACTAATTCAAACCAAGTGTGTTCACATTGTCGAAATGTTTACATTAGCGAGCGTGATTTTATTAATAAACACATTATTAAAAGAAAGGTTTAATAACACAATAAAAAACAAAATATATTATAACAGCGATAATTAATACACATTTTTAATGAGAAGAAAAATAAGTTGCTATTTTATTCTGTGTAAATTAGCGCCTATGTTCAACAATGACTAAAATGAAATGCAAACGCATCATAAACACCCATCCGATCGAGTCAGCTGTGTCGCAGAGGGGAGTTCCCTACATAAATCGCCGACTAACCGTCGCCAAGAACTATTTACGTTATCGAACTGTACAGGTTGTTTACGTTATCGGGCGTTCTGTTTGATCCTATAGGATGAATTTTGTCTTTATATTAGAGCGATGTTTTTATTATCCGGTGTTTACGTTATCGAGCGCTTGCTGTATTAACGTTCTATTAAGTTAAATTCTATACAATTTTTTTTTAATTCTGTATCTCGTAAGAATTGAAAAAACAAAATTGTTTTTTTTTTCTTTTTTACAACATAAAGGACCAATTATATATACGTACTGTTCCCTCCTTGTATAAATTTTGCCTTTTATTACAAGGACCCGTAGTATTATATAAATAAATGTTTTTTACACAGACCTTCAAAAAGTTTAAAATGTCAATTCAGGGCAGTGGCGGCTTATGGAAAATTTTGATGGTACGACCACTGAACGTAAAATGCATTTCCACCCCCTCAATTACAAAGACAGATTCCGATATTCAGAAATTTCAATATTTCGTACCTATATGGAGTGGCAAAAGTTAACATCCGTGAAAAAAATACCAAACTTTGCAGGATAATAAAAGATGATAAACTTTAATTTTTCGTTTAAATGTATAATTCGGCAAAAGAATGCATCTCCGCTGTCTGAAAGATGAATGCGTGATTGACGTATATTATTTCCACATGTACCACAATTCACCAGTAAATCATTAATAATCATTAATATAATAAAATAGATCATAGCAAAGTTGTATGAGTTAGTGTAACCGTGTCTTAGGACGAAAATGGCAATTTCCGAATATATTTCGCGAGCAAGGCGTTTGTTCGTCAATCACCCTACGTGCGAAAGTTGTAATCAGAAACTCGGCACGCACGCTCTTTCAGCCGAGGCCAGATTGAGACTGCTTGAGCCTAAGCTGAGGTGGCTCCGATTCAATGTTAAGATATCTTATCTTTGGCCTACCTTCTTTCCCGCTCTCTTCCTGCAGTCTATAAACTGTCGAAAAGCTGAGCTGCTTCAATCTTGCTGCACATCAAGTAGCGCTTGCAGTACGGTTCATATTCTTCTTCTTCCTCTTAATATAGGCTGAGAGCCTGTTGCTAACCACACACCGAGTGCGGTTTATAAACCGCGGACGGGACAGGTGGCTAGCGTAGCCCCTTGAATTAAAAAAGAATGCCCTTCTGCAAGGGTCACGACCACCAAATGCGTTGATGTAGTGGCCGGAGAGCGTACGCTTTAACGGTTAACCGATATTCTGCTGTGGAGCTCGAACTCATTACCTGCCGGCTGGAAGTGCAAACGCTTTACCAGCCGGCTATCCGCTCTCTAGGTATATTTATGAAATAGAAATTACGTGTGGTTTGTTTAAGCTTTAAAATGAAAATAATTGTGAAAAATAAGTAAAAACAGATGTTTCTTTCAGAATAAAAATCTTGAATCACTGGTTGGTTCTGGGAGAGCCATGGCTCATTGTCACCTTATAGCGAGCCGCCACTGATGTAGGGACAAGACGTCATGTACGCCTTAATATTGAATAATTATTTGCCTTTTTTATCCCTTAGCTAGCTCAGTGAACGTAAACCTCTCTTAATAACTCAGTTAGAAATTTATAAAAGATCACTATATGCCAAAACAGCAATCTGGTTCCCCTCTGTAGCGTTGGTCGGCCTGAAACTAACTATACATAATGCACAAGAAAAGCTAACTTGTTTACATAAACCTACTAACTTCAAAACACATAAAAAATATAAAAAAATTCAAAGAAAACACATACAAAAACACAAAAGAAATAAAATCAGATATAATTAAATACTTAATAATCCACATACATCTTGGGGCTACTCGCAGGCATGTTGTAAACATACCTGAACAACATAAAACATAATTGAAAATAATGCAACTGTCAACATTTTCTGAAGCCGATACTATTTATGTCCGGCCCTGTTGAAATTCTAGCGCATAACATATTCTGTCACGCTTGCAAAGGCACCTCGCATTTGAACGTAACTTGATCACATTGGCCCGAAAACATTTTACCTGGAACTGGCCGCTGCATACGCTTAGATTGAGCACGTCTTAGAAAACGTCAGTGACCCTAGACCTAGACGATACAACGCATAATACTGGGAACCCCCGATTGCTGGCTTGGACTCTGCTAGACTGAGTGATAAAGGTACTTTTGCGGGCAGTGTAAATTAGCGTCTCCAAATAGACGCTTCAAATATGGCACAACATTGTGTACTCCGGTACACCCGGAAAATGCGTTGGAGTAATTACAAGCGGTTGCTCGCTGCACTTTTCACTTGATGCAGCTGCAGGCTCTTTTAGGCCGCTTCTAATTCATACTCGTAAACGCAATTCGTTTCGCCGCTGGCATATAGAGACGTACATCCAGCTTGGGCCAAAGGCCGCGAGTCACTCTTGGTTTTTCTTGCAATTTGCTTGGTTGAAACTTCCCTCGCACACCACTTTAACTCTGCATACACAATTTTACTTCACCATGCGTTCATTATACATGACCCTCTTTGAGAACATTTATAATTCTAGAATACTATACCGGGAGATCGAGAAAGGTTGTCCGAAAAAAACTACTTTCTACAGCGAGTATATCAATATTTACATCCTCCAACTGTCATCATAGACATCTGCTGTCATGTATGAAATGAATTTAGCAATTTATGGTAGATTCAAAATAGGAAAACCATTATGACAATAAGAAGTTATTTGCAATCAGTTTTAATTAAGGTTAATAATTAGAATATTAAATTTTACAAAATTAAATTATACTCTAATCAGTAATTATTACAGTTCATGTTCGAAATGAGCCCCATTATTGTTGATACAGCACTGAACTCTTCTTTTCATGCTGTTAAAAACATTTTGTAGCTGTTGCACAGTTATATTTGCAGTAGCGGCAGTAATTGCATCCTTCAGTTGCTCAAGTGTGTGCATGGGGGTCTGATAGATCGTGTTCTTTAAATGTCCAAATAGAAAATAATCCAGGGCTGTCAAATCGGGTGACCGTGGAGGAAATGCAATGATACGATCATCATAAAATTGTTGTAAATGTTGACGTGTTCGAAGGGCTGTATGTGTAGGTGCACAATCATGCTGAAAATATCCCTGACGTAACTCATCATCGTGAAGTTCATTAATAAATCTGTCTAGAATTGTGATGTAGCGGTCAGCTGTTACGGTATCTTCAAAAAACACAGGGCCAATTATGCGTCTCCTTGACATAGCAATCCAAACGCCAATCTTTATTGGATGCAGTGGAGTTTGTAAAAATTCACCAGGGTTATGAGCAGACCACATCCTGTAATTTTGTTTATTTACGTAACCGGTCAGATGAAACCACGCTTCGTCTGAAAAGAAACTTGAATCCAGCATTTCATCGTTATTTAAACTTCGGTTAAACCAATTGCAGTACTGCACACGCTTTTCATAATCAGGACGAAGTAATTCTTGCATTACTGAAACTTTATATGGGTGTAAATGCAGTTTTCGTCTTACTGCCTTTTGACACGTTCCATAGCTTAACCCTGTAATTACAAATTAAAATAATTTTTTTATACAAACATTTATAGGATAAAAAATACACACCTGTTTGTTGCGCTAACTGTCGTAATGGTTTTTTAGGGCTGTGTAAGATGCGTGCCTGTATATCCTCTAATGTGTCCTGAGTTAAAACGGTTGGTCTTCCAGGAGATTTTCCTGCATCAACACTACCCGTTGTTTGGAAACGATGTACGATACGCTTTACATGCCTGCTCAGATTATCGTAATCAAAGTCGACGTCAGGGAACCGATTAACGAATTCATTTACACATAAATTTCCTGAATATTTCCATTCACCATTATCCTCATTGCGTTGGCCATTGCGGAAATAAGATTCAATAATAAACGTGTTGTGTTCAAGAGTATACATAACCTAAAATTTACAAACATAATTATTACCGTTTTCGATTAATTGAAAACACTGTACTTACTGTAAACTTCGTTTAACAATGGCTAATTAGTATTGAAAAATACTGTTTTGTATAATAATAACGGCGTTCAAGAAAAAAAAAGGGAAAGTAAAGAAACGTAAACACACAGAACAAGTGAGAACATCTGTCAACAGCAGTGTGGCTAATATCACACTAGAAAGAAATATTGATAACTACTTGGAAGGTAGTTTTTTTTGGACAACCTTTCTCGATCTCCCGGTATACTTAAGTGTAACTAACACATAAGAAAATACGTATAAAAAATGCACGTTGACTTGGACTTTAATTGTGAAAACAAACATTACCGGCAAGGGATGCAGATGTCCCGCTTTAATGCGAGATAACAAGGAACTTATGTGTCGAGGGGCACATTATATTTTATTCGCAACCATTTATGTAATGTTAACATTACTGACCTCATTTGAGTGCGGGAAGTACATTCCCGACCGCTGTGTAGGTAGGGCCACTGGGTATCTCGTTCATCCGTTCATGCGCGTCACAACCTGTAGTATCATAATATAATAATTTTTCCAATTATTGTTTAGAACAAAGTGGTTTCGAACAAAATAGTATACATACCACGGTGAAAAGTTTCATTCTTGTCTCGAGATAAAATTGACCTCGACGCTACGCGTCTCGGTTAACTACTTAATCTCTCGACAGGAATGAAACACTTTCCACCTCGGTATGTAATATACTATTTTGGAATCGAGAAATCGTGAAATTAAAATGTTTAACCAACTCTTGTTGACGATTTCAACGTTGTTCACAGCCGATTAAAAATAGCTATTTTTGTATTAAGGGCGTGAAGGAGGCGATTTTGGCCCGCGGCGGAATTATAAGCCAGAGGCCCGAAGGGCCGAAGGATTATAAAACGCCAAAGGGCCAAAATCGCCGTTCACGCCCGAAATGCAAACAAGATTTTTTGTAAAATCCACCATAAAGCTTTGAAAAATAAATGGCACGATTCGTTCTCAAAAATCAAATTGTTGTTGGTTGCCAATGTGATGCTGGTTTTTTAGGCCTTAGGGCGCAAAAGGCATTATTTACGCCGGCAAATTATTTTTAGGCCTTAGGGCGCAAACGGCACTATTTACGCCCGCAAATTAATGCATAAATGACCATATTTTAGTACGATTTTACAAAAACATATTTAATGCAATATTAGGATGCAGAGTGGATACAAGTTATTGCTACATAATTAAAATATTGGTAAAAAGTTTCTTGATGTTTATGTCACGCAGGGGTGTACAAAAGCCATAAATTAGTTTTTAAAGTTGATCAATTAAAAATGTAAATAAAGTTAAACAGGTACAAAATGAAGAAGATGCCGCTCCTCTACTGTTGGTTGTAGAATCGGTATAAAATCATTGAAATGCATCTGCGTATACGGTCGCTCCAAGTAGACATTAGTAAATCACATATTCAAAATATGTTGAAGGAGCAACAGAAAATGTATGCCTACGAACCTACTTTTCATAACACCTTGGAACCAATAGATGATGCAAAACTTCTCGACTTCTGTGGGAAGTAATACTATAATGAGAAATCAATATTTTCATCACAATATTATGTTTTCTGATTAGTTCATATTTTCTACAAACAGAACTGTATCATCGCACATTGCTAGATATTGGAGCTACACCGATCCTCACTTTAGAATTTTGAATAAACGCCATTATCAAAATATTGGTGCGTATTTCTGACCATGGAATAATATATCCATATTTTTTTATTATAACGTGGAGTATGAGTACATACTTGAATATGTTGGAAACTTTTCTCAATGGGGGTTTAAGTGATCTACCGCTTAATTATCGGCTTTCGATGTATTTTCAACAACGTGGTTGTCCCGCGCAATATTCTCGTATTCCTGTTACCTAGCTAGACCGATTGTAATTTTAATTAGAGAATTGTTTATTTCAAATTAAGCAAACACTTTTTTTCCTTTGGCATTTTCTCCTCTTGTAAACTCAATTCGGGGACATACTCTAGAAACTAATGCCAGCGATATTTTCACTGTGCATATATAACAACTACCTCACTAGTGTCATATAAGAGACGGAAATAACCCTCGCCTACTATATAGAACATGACGTCATAACAAGACAATCACACGATCAAGAGATTCGCTCGTTACAAGTTCGTTCTTATCTCACCGTGTTGTGACGTAGATGTTATGTGAACTAAAATATTGTTGAAAGTCCAATCGAATTTTCGCGATCGTTTGCTTCGCAGTACACTTTTGACAAGATATTTCTTCATTCGCACTTCTTTTCATTCTCGAGTTCTCTGTTACGAAATCCATGATATTTAGCAGAAATATTTTTTGATTTTTCAGTCATGCTTCTTTTTTCGCTACGAAAAACTGGGGCTTCCTCCAAAACTATTTCTTTTCAAAAAATTACTTTTTGCTACCGTTTACCAGTACGATACTTGTGTGGAACTACGTTAAAATATCGCCAACTTTCTTGACCAATCAAAAGTACATATATATTATCCAGCATTTACTATTATCCACAATAGTTTCTAGGTAGTTCTATACCATAGCTCTATGCAGGTTACCTTGTACATCAATTTGTCAACTGTGTTTATTTCCCAAGCAGCCTGTAGATCTGATTTTCTTCTTTAGAAGATATGATTTTTCAGCGTTTATCCAGAGGTTTTCACTTATAATACCATGAGTAGTCAAAGTTATGTCGAATATTTTTGCTGTGGTATCACGAATGTCCATTGCACTTAGATTCGAACCTAAGTACAATGGAGATGAGTAGTGATACCACTGCAAAAATATTCTACTTAACTTTGACTAAGAATGGCAGTCGAGGAAAAACTCAACGAATATAACTGTAAAAATTCATTTTGAGAGCAAATTTTTACGTGAAACTTGGATTACTGTGACTTCGTTTCCATAGGAGCAACCAAAATGAAAAATTATAATAACTGTCATCACATTGAAAATGTCAAAAAATTATGTCGCCACGATCACTAGTGGTTATGTCGAAAAATTATTCCCCTTGGAACCACTAGTGATTATGTCGATATAATTCTTTTTTATTGGCTGAAAACAGAACATCGCTACATTGTCATTGGTCTATTTGAATTATTTGACAGATCTGTTGAATTTTCCGAGATATTGTGTATTACCTGACTGTATTAATTCGCAGCCATTCATTGTGACGGAAGATAAGTATTTCTTTTCATCGGGAATGTCATATGCACCAATGTTAATCTCTTATCTTTAATTTTCCATTTGATTAGCCAAATTTGAAGTCATATACATAGAGGTGGTATAGAACAGGCCATAATGCGCTGGTCTGTGGAACGTCGGACTTGATCGTCACGAAGTTAGTATATATTCGTAATCGTATTCGTTCTTCTTCCAATTCGTTTTTAACATAACCCGAGAGGCTGTTACTATAAATAGTTTTTGACCGAGGCCCGGGAAGGTGGCTAGCCTATATCCAATCAGTTAACAGGAAAATACCCGTTGGTCCCTTTCACAGGGATTACGACCACCAAAAGTATTAGTATGATGGCCGGAGAGCATTCAATGTAACCGACGTGCGTGTGTGAGGTTCGAACTCATTACCTGCCGGCTGGAAATGCAAACTCTTTACCAACCAGTCACACGCTCTCGTATTTTAAGAGAAAATATATTTCAATTAGGTGGTATTTAGGGAAAATGAAGTAATTTTATATTTTGTTTGAGCTTGTCCCGTAAGCTTTCGTACCAAACCTTGTTGAAGAACTGGCTATGGCCAGGAATAATGTCGAAAGCATTATTGATTGTATTTACTATTGTATGTTAACTTTTAAATCCAACTTGGTAATCCAGGACTAACTTTTTGTTCTCCATTACCAATTCTCTTCTGGTGGAGCAATTTTTCCATTAATGTACAATTCCCTTTTCCAAAGAATCAATTCAGACTATACCGTTAGCATCCCAAAATACAAACACTCTTTCTCTGTCGGTAAAGCAGGATGTTTCCAATCGACCGTTCAGATAAAAACCCAAGTCTCATCTACATTTACAAATCGGCGCATAAAATCCTTGGTATTCTTCGTAAGTAAGCCAAGAAATTGAACAAAAATGTCCCTACAGACGCGCCTTCGTTTTGAAGACAGCAAACGTGGCACCTTCATATCCAAAACATTGGTAATTAGATAACATGCCCGTTCAATTTAGATGCCTATGCCCTCATCTACTTGACGCACTTTAATGCGGATGTCGGCCAAAACAATAATTTGGGCTGTTACAACGATTTCTGGAATAACCCCGTTTGGCGGACGTCCACTGCGGGGGCCATCTTCACAGCTCTGACGTCCACGCTTAAACATGAGAGCACACTTATTCACTGTTTGTAGTGACGGGGACTCTTGCCCCAAAACAACTTCCATATAAGCTTTTATGGCGCTTGCAGTTAAGCCCTTCTTGACGAGGTATTAAATCACGCACGAACCTTAACTGTATCAGTTTTTAAAAATCTTTACTCATTCAACCGTATATCAACACTAAACAACTTGACAGAGTGCCATATATTTTTGTTTGTGTTCTTATGATAGGCGAATGTCTTCACAAAACATACAAACGATCCGAACTGTACGTCGCTCATAGGGGGAAGGAAAGAATAAATCTAGCGACGGCCCTTTGAGTTGGTTAATATAAAGTAACAACAATTTGGTCTGACCTGTTTCTCCTGCGTTGGCTACTTCCTCTCGATTCGATTATTATTTAGTTTAAACGGCGCGACCGATGTTTAGTTATAATTTAAATTGAGTTCGGCTAAAATTGATTGGAGTCCTATGGTTCCCTTTTTGCACCTGGATTTTCTTAAGGTTCGGCACTACACACTTAGTTTTAGATCGAAAAGATGTAATTTTGATTTAGTTAGAATTGGCACCGAAAAATGTTGTCGACGGGTTAATTTATTACTCGAAACCGGGACGCGAACTGCCCTCGCGGTTTGCGTTCCCTCCCAGGTAATTTTCTATCGTGGGGGGCCGTATGTTTCTCGGGCTTCCCCGTTTTGTCCAACTAGCATTTTGACTTGTACTTTGCGCGCTCTGAGAATTGCGAATTCGACATATCCCACACGGGTTTGCGCTATGTGTCAAATCGGCATTCTCTGTTCTCAGAAATCTTTTAACTTTATGAGCACCGGATGTAATTCAATCGCTTTTTCTGACTACGACAAATGTAGCTTTCCATTCTTGATAAATGAACTTTCGCGTCCGCTATATTTGTAATTTACGCAGGGGCGGCTTTGATTTATTCTTTTCTTCTGACAACTTACAATTTATAAGTCTTATAATTATAACGCAATTTTCTTGCGGGTTGTTACAATGAATATTTCACACACTCCTCGCTATGGTGGTCGAACCTTCCTCGTCTTTATATGAACCTAAAGTATGTTATATGGGTTGTAGATGACTAACTTAGTTTGACCAAACGAAGTTATTTACTTTGTTGAATTACCCAAGACAATATACAACATTGTCCAATATTTGGAAAATTAAATTGGGTGTGGTGTATACGCATTTTACTGACCTGCTTACAAAATTACTATTCTATTTTCGTCTGGTTGAGTATGCAACTGTTAGATCTAAAAACAGTGCAAACGACGCGCAGTTAAAAAGATGCGTGCTTATCGCGATACCTCACGCTTGTAAGATTTTCATTCATCTCACGATTAATAGTATAAAATTTTAGTGATGCCTGCAGTTATTCTCAATGTAGCTCTTGTTCCTGGCTATGTTATTTTTCATTTTTTAGTAGCGGTTAAAAAGCCTTCATAATCCAAACCTTCCCTTCTTAAAAATGTATACTAAAGCAGTTTTATGTTCACTGTGCATGCAAAGGTTGCATACGACTTGTTAAATATATATTTATGCGAAAATTGTAGAATACTATTTCGCTCTTTTTTATAACGACATATACTGTGTTACGGTGTAAAATCTCCTTTAGCGCTAACATTCATATTTTGCGCGTTTGGTTATCAGCTCGACTGTAGAACTTTGTTTGGGCGTGCCTTAAGGCATTTTCTGATGTATGCTGTAATATAGTTAAGATTGCTGCGGTTCGTCGCTCCACAGAGTCTTCGGTATTTTTGGCCTTATCACACCATGTTTGAGTTGAAGATGGCATGGTAGCCCACGTCGGCAGGCGAATTATAGCTGCGTGGCGACGTTTTGGAAGTCTTGTCTTCTACGCCATTCGGTGGATCATTGCGGCAAGTTTGGCTGGAATTCAGCATTTCTTCGACCAATTTGTGCCACTAGTATCGGGTAAAAAGGATATAATCAGATTTTCCGATTGGATGCGCCCTGTGTAATCGCCTGAGTGTTCTCGATGTGCCGGGAGTTCGTTATGTCAACGCGACCTTGGCCCAATAATCATTTTATGCAGCTGGTCGTGCACAGAACTATGTTACTTCCCTGGGAGCTGCAGTGGAAGGTTTCACCTTTGCAATTGATCATTAACTAATTGTGTTTGTGACTATTTGGGTGGAATGCTGATCTCTGCTCGAGGGATGCCCATCAGGCCCCCGTGCATGTTACTTTAAATTTCTACGTCGAGATATTTTTGAGCTATACGAGTTCTTACCGGATTCGACAGAATTTATTCAGAATTCATTGAACGCTACCGTCGCTTTTGTGTGTTTAATTTTTGAACGTTAACCTTTTTATGTACTATGTTTGTTGATTACACGTATGTCTTTTTGTAGTTTTACAGTTGATGATTCATTGTCTGTATGGATCTGTGGTTAGGCTAGTACCATTACTTTAGCTTTATTGTTTATTGGGCGCACCCGAAGTACTGTAGGAATTATCGTAAATACCCCTGTACTGGCTATTATTTTATACAATGTTGGTAACTGGCTATTTTTATACAAGGTGATAGTTGCATATTATATTCTGTTGATATTTAGCACTTGTCTTATTGTGTTACTGAAATCCTCTTATTTCAGATATATTGCGATTGACTGCCGCTTTTGAGTTTATAAGTTCCAGTTTCTGAGCACATTTGATGTATAAAAACTTGTTGGCGCCCACTGTATTTATTGGTATTTTAGTAATTGTCTAAAGAATGCACACCGTATTTACTGTTTAGAAGTCATAATTTAGAAGTAGAGTATGCGACTCGAAAATTTAGTATTAACTGCTGCAATTAGCATGCTTAGATTGTCGTTTCTTTACAAATATGACGTTACGAGAGAGTTTCTGGTTAATTTAACCCGACTTAACCTAATATCATCTATTTCTACTACTTATTATTAAGTGTGTTGGTTGGACTTACCACCTCCATGCCAGCCTAATTCTTTTTCCGACTCCTTAATTCCACCACATGTCCCTTACCACATTTTAAATAACTTAGTTTTTTATACTTCGTTTGTCTTCCTGTACGTCTGCTGTTTCTAGAATGATGTAGTTTCGATTTTTTATCCTCCATCGATTTTCTCTTGGTCTAGGCTACTGATCATTCTGCGTCTTCGTCTCTGCTTGTCTAGCAAAGCTGCAATCTCTTCTTTCTGGTGACGGCTAGAGCTGTTTCTGGTTTCTGCTAATTGGTTTATCTTCTGTTTGCAGCAAATAGGATCGAGGTTTTTCACACTGTTTAATGATGATTCTTCTTTGATCTCGTTACAATCTATACACTCTTAATTCTTCTTTTACTTCTTTTCTTGCTGTTTCTAATAAACGCATTTGTAGTTTTCTAGGAATTTAAACGATGGATAGTTCAATTGCTTTAATTTACTATTCCAAGAACCCACGACTTCCAAATAAATTCAGCTTTTCACAGAGTAGACTTTGGTTACTAGTTAAGTAGTCGCTAGTTTGTTCTCCTGGATAAGATTTACCCGTTTTCTTTCGATTTCAAAAATCTATTCTTTTTAATGCTGGTCTTCCTAATAGATTTTCTGTAGTGTTGGTGGCCTATATTTTTATTTCCTTTATTTTGCCATTCCAAGTGATGGTACTTTTACAACGCCTGCCAGTTACAATTTTCTTCACTTACTTCCTTATAGTTTTTTATAGTTTCCCGTTTTCGTGATCCAGGGATGGTTTATGTTGCGAATTTTTAGGATATCACCTAAACTTGAAGTTTCGCTGAATGTATCTTCGTTTCCAATTACATTGACAATGTTTGTACTGCATTTTATTGCATAAAATCCCCGTATTTTGCAACGTGTGTATTTTTTATTGTTGACTGGCTCATAGAAAAACCTACGTGCGAGATAGCTGGATCATGTCTGTCTACGTCACAAGTACGTTTAAATGCATATCAAGCACACCGAAAACATCAAAATAGCGTTTATGCAACTGTCCTTAAGACCGCAAAAGCCAACAATATTTAAAGACAGTCCTGGCTAACGCCAGCCATGTTCACATCACATGTACTCAAAACCGAACGCGAATTTAACAACTCAGCACATCCCTAAAACGATATTCCAACGCAGCCCGACTCGAGTTTTACCGCGTTAAATGCAACCACTTCATGTAGATATCATATTACCTTTTTATCCACCTGGGATGGCGTGTTGCGTGGAAAATTATCACACGGATTGCTAAATTAGCGGCTGCCAAAATGGACACCTTGAATGCGCATTCGAAAAGCGCTTATTTGCGGCACTTTTCACTTGTATGCAGCAATTATTTACTTGCTGCAGACTTCTAGCCGTTTTTAATCAACTTAATTATCCTTGGGACGAAATCGCACACTATACTTTGAAGTCGCAAACAAGTGCAGCTCTGAGCTGAGGCTAAATGCGATCAAAGCTGAACCTTAAAACGCCAGGTGCTTTGAAGTTGAAATTCTCCTACGCCCCGCGAACAGGCTTGTATGTACATTTATCGCTACAGCCACGTAATCAGTTTTACAGAGCATTGCAGGATCGGATTTGCGAACTTTCGATTAATATACTGCTTAAATCTAATACACAAGAAAATACGTATGCAAATAGAAGTTGGCTCTTGCTTAGAAGTATGAAAATAAGCATTACAAGCGAGGGATGCAGAGGCCCGTTTCAAAATTTTGGCAAAAAGTCTAAGACTCGCACTATTTCATGAAGATCGACTAAAATAATATATATCATTACGCAGAATACAGAAAAAATCTTTTAAATTCTCGTTAATCTGTATTGTGTCACATTCAATATTTTATTTGAACATTTGCAATAAATAATTTAATGCAAGTACAAGTACATTCTTTTATTTACACATTATAGCCATAAAACATACACGAAGTAAAACATCAATAATTCTAAGGTGTGGAAAGGTTTGCGCATGTTTATGGCGGAAAAAGGTTACGCGATTCAGAACCAAATTCGGGTAGGATTTTAAAATAAAAAATAACCTCCGAAAACCCTCCCAGTTCATCGCTATGGCAATTCTGAGTCGTGATAGTATTTATATAAAGTACGTTTTTTTCCTATAAAAATTTTCAAGGTCAAGATAAAATTGGCAAAACTGCTTTTTAAATTATTAGAAAATTTATTTTCGTCAGGTTTTTCTGTAAACGACTTGTGTCATTTTGACATTTAAAATTAAATTGTCAGCTTTCCTTTTTTGAAAATGAATACGCGTAAGAAACGGAATATTTTAAAATTAAATGTAAAAAAAGCAATTCTGAAGTGTGCAAGGGAACTGTTGGATCTGCAGCCTAACATGCCAGAAAAAGAAGTTTACGAAAGATTAGCAAGAGCTTTTGATGTACATAGAACTTTTAATTTTTTGAACTTTGTGTAACAATAATTTTAACTTACAGAGCAGTAGAACGGCAATTTATAATGTGTTTAAAAATAAGGACAATTTACGTGATTCAAAAACCGGCAAAAAGCAAAAGGGAATTTGGTGGAGCAACTTTTACTTTAAAGAAGAACTGGCAGCGGTAATTTTCAGAAAACTAGAAGCAGGAACTCATTTTAGTCTTAATGATCTTCTATATTATGCAAAAACCGAATTAGAATTTATGGGGTCAAGAAGTTTGCTGCACAAGATTATTCGGGATATGGGTTTCAAATTTACAAAAATTAACACAAGAAAAATATTGATGCAAAAATCTTACGTTACAGCTTTAAAAATCAAATTTTTAAGACGATACCTTCAATTAAAAAATTCTGGAGAGGTGGTAAATTTTGTCTTTTTGGATGAGACATGGATTTATAAAAATGGATCAGAAATTCGTAGATGGATTAAGGAAGATGATAAAAAAGTACTTAACATTAAAATAAAAAGTGAGGGAGACCGTTTTACAGTTTTGCACGCTGGCTATAAAGGGGTTTTTTTAGAAGGTTGTTCTCTACTATTCAATAGTAAAAGCACTGACAAAGACTACCATAAGTCAATGAATTCTGAAAAATTTCATAATTGGGTCATCAACTGTTTAGTGCCAGCAATGGAAAAATTGCCTGGGAAGAATGTACTAATAATGGACAACGCTCAATATCATTCAGTGCTTAAAAAGAAAAACCCAACAAAATCGTCGGCAAAACATGTATTAACAAATTTTCTTAAGGAGCATAATGTTGAATTTAATGAATCTGAAACTAAAGTTGCTCTCTGGTTGAAAGTTCAGCCTCTGCTGGAAAATAACCAGAAGGTATATTTTGTTGATGAGCTTCTCAAAGAACATAATATTGAAGTACTAAGACTGGCACCATACCACTGTCAACATAATGCAATTGAGATGATCTGGGCTTACTGCAAAGGGGTTTACAACAAATGTATTAATGACACCAGTCTTACTTTTGAAAACAAAGACCGTGTTCGGGAAATATGGTTGAAAGCCTTGGCACAATGTACACCAGAAATATGGAATCAAAATGTTACCCACGTTGAAGCTCTAATTGAAAAAGACTGGCAGAATCATATGGGCAACACATCATATGCAGACATACCTCCTTTTATAATTTCACTGGCCGAAGATTCCTACGATGACACCGACGAATTGGACTGGGACAGCGATAAAGAAAATGAAGATTCCGTTTAATGTGACATATTTATCTTTTAGTTCTAGAATTTTAAAATTAGTTCTGTTTTTGTGTACTTCATGTTTTGAATAATTATTGTTTAATTTTTAGATTACATATTTACTATTTATAAAATTCTTTTTTATTTAATGTAAAAGAATAAAATGTTTTTCATAAACATAGCAAAGAGGAAGCATTGTTATGACCATGCTGTATTACCTAAAAAACAAAACTCCTTTAATGCCAGATTTTAAATTTCCCACCAATTTTTAGTTCTAAAAAGTTACTAAAGCAAATTCTACCAACATATATTTTTTAAAGGAATCCAAGTAATGCCAACATAAACCCTAAATTCTTTGACCTTGAAAATTTTTATAGGAATAAAACGTACTATAGACCCTTAACCGTACTGATGATATCTTGACTGAACGGGCAGAATTATTTTTAAATTATCTTTTTCAGTTTCCTCATGTCTTTTAATGATTGTATTAATTACCACTCTCCATTTTCCTTCAACTACAAAATGTTGAAGAGGTAGTTTTATCAAAATGTACAGACGTTTAGTAATATTGCTTTGCAAACACTTCATATTTGTGCCGCTTTGTTTTGGCAGACTGAAGTAAAACACAATAGATATTTACTATAAAGTGGAATAAAAGCAATATTAATATACGCCTATGATATATGCACAATGAAGTGATAACCGAGTTGTGTAATCACACAAGTGTATGTTAACAATGCATTATCACACGTGTATTGTACAATATTTTATCTACGCCCACCCAAAATGAATAAGAGTTTAAAAATAATCTGACGTTTACCACTTTTCGAAAAACAGAAAATTAACACTTTTGTCTTCACCAAGAATTTATTTAAAATAATGTAAAGATTGCGTTATTAACATTTAAAACAAATAGTGTATATTTTATGTCTTGTAGTTATAGTTCCAATACATTTTGGTATACCTATACTTGTTGCTATTATTCATTTTAAAAAAAGAGCGCGATAATAAAAAGTAGTGCGTTAATGAAGCTATTAACTCACTCAAAATGAGTGGAATAAGAGCCATTTATCTCCAGGGCACATATAAACAGTATATTACATAATAAGTCAGGAAAGTGATGCTTTACAGGAGGGGCACCTATTCGAAATACGAGGCCGTCAGGTCGAAAATTTTAAACTGCCGGGTGCAGTAAGGACACTTTTCTGACATATTATGTACTCAAGACTATTTTTTATGAAACCGTTTAAAATTCAGTAAAAAATTAGTAATTACAAATAATTCAAAATGTTTAAATTTTTTGGTAAGAATCGTGCTGAGGGCTAATAATTTAGCATATATTAATGTTGCTGATGAAAATTGATAAAGAGCTTATTTAATTATATAGTTATTTATTTGAGTCAGGTAATAGCTATTTATGTAACCGGTGGGAAAATACATCTTGTTTTACGCTCGTGCACACAAGTAAGGAAATTTGCATTTTCACACGCGTTACCTACAAGATGTATCTGTTTCGAAAGAAAAAAAAACAAATTAGGAAAATTACTTACAATATTTACATAATTTTGCCACTACAATATATACTGCGGAAATGAACTTCATTTCCTAACTCAAATTAATAAGAATAATAACCCTTTCCTCGCGAAAAAAAGAATAAAATATTTTCCTGGCTATTCAGAACAGTATTTTTAGAAACATTTTGACTTTTCCATATCAATTTACATCAATTTTACTTAGTAAATGACACACTTTTCGAGACTTTCTTAAAATATTTATTTCGTAACTGTTTTTAAAATTTAGTTAAGAAATTGTAATGCGGCTTTTTTACTTAGCCCTATCCTCTACAGTACTATTAATTTATACTGCCCTCGGTTTGCTAGCCCAAACAGTCGGAGAGGTATGAGACTCTATTAACATCGTCAGTGCGGCTAAGGAAAAGCTAATATTGTGTTGGAGTTGCTCGTTGTCACCTGGAATGCTGAAATGGTAAATGCAAACACTGCCAGCACTTAAAACCTAACAGTTTATATAAAAAGATATATAATCTGTAAGATAAACACAAATACAAGAAATTACATGTGCATAAAATATCAAGAATGAACGACGTCCAAACATACAGTGAAGCTGTCAACAATACTTTGATTGTCTACGGGCGATAGCTGTTTCTGCTCGCATATTATACATGAAAATACATATAAAAATACACAATAAATAGGCTGTACGTTACATGCATGAAAGCAGCTTTAAAAAAACGCTAATGTTCGACGGTTAATGCAAAGTCAAACTCCGAAAGCGCAAAATCTATTTAAATTCCGCACACAAATGAACTCGGCGAAGTTGTCTATTCTTGAAATACGCTGGTCGCTAAGAGCGCGACCTTGACACTTCAATTCAAGCGCGCACGCTGTATCAGCAAATGACGTACTAGTTGTTTTGGGTTCGGGGAAACCCCGTGATCTCAAGCACGAAGAGGATTGCCAAAGATGGCGTAATAAGATCTCACTTTGCGCGGTGGTTCTAGCTTTAAACTGGCTTTTGGTTGCTCCCAAGTATTCTCGTGATAGGGCCAGACCGACACTACTATAGCATTGAAAGAATAGCTTACGGCTATCACGGAAGCGGAGGCACCTCGACGACGCTCCCCAAGTATATAGATGCTCTCGTAAGCTGCGTTTCCACTCAGGAAATTCTTGATGTCGGCGATGATTAATTCAATCACAACTGCACAGAACACTTTGGTGCTTTTATTAGCGACTTGCGTCACTTAGGCTTCACGCCGACACGCCCCTCTTACTGGTTTAGGTGCAAATGAATTCCCGCGGGCTCTCTCGGCATCGTTGCAATTATCCATCAATGCAACATAGTGGTTTCCCAGCTTCATGCTATTTATAACTCCGCTCTTTGAATCTGCTGCGTTCGCACATTCCACTCATGTTTGCACTCGCGATCTCGCGTACAGATACTTATCATGCCTGACCGCTTAACACACAATGCGACATATAAGTAATATAGTTAAACTTATTACTAGCAGTGTATGATATATGAAAAAAGATATGAAATGCTATATTCAGATGGAACGAATGGGTCCGTTACAAAATTATATACTTTTGCACACTCTTGTTATAATAGTTAGGAAATGAATGAATATTTCCTAAATGTTTTCACAAACAGTTAAAAACGAAGGTATTAAACATTTATTGTTGTAAAAAAACTGGCCGTACAAAAAATATTGCATCTTGCACGTGTGTAAACTCGGTTATTCCAACACTCAACATTCGTCTCGTGGAAAAATACTCTTTATTTCCACACTTGATAGACGAATAACTATTTTCTAACTTGTTAGGAAAAGTTCAACTTTTCCATATCAATTTTACTTAGGAAATTACATACTTTTCCACACGTTTTTTTAAAACAGTAAAAAACTTGAGATACTA
The DNA here is from genome assembly GCA_940337035.1 of Agriotes lineatus. Classification (NCBI taxonomy): domain Eukaryota; kingdom Metazoa; phylum Arthropoda; class Insecta; order Coleoptera; family Elateridae; genus Agriotes; species Agriotes lineatus. The sequence continues at coordinate 22,926,195 of OW679197.1, forward strand.
AACGCTTCATATTCATATACAAAATTAACTCTCGCGAATGCTCGGTCAGTAAACATACACCTCGTGCTGGAATAACCTTAATTTCCACACTTGGTAGACAAATAACTATCCTGACCAGTCAGGAAAGTTATTTTTTCACCACCGTCCTTGCAAGTGATCCTTACACTGTCTGATTTGAGGGATGTAGGAAACATTTACAAAACTTGTTACAGTTTCCATGACAATGTACTTACTTCCCTAGAGAAGTGAATTACTTACATCCCGCATTTACTATAACTGACGAGATGCCGTGTTTACCATTTGATTAACATGAAGAAAACCATTATCGCTCGTACTATTATCCATTTTTAATCAGAATACAAGCACAAAGCTCACAAAACAGCACTCGCAATTGTATTCACGCATTTTTCACAATGCGTTTATAACTGTCAAACAAAACGTCACAGCACTGTAACAATGCCGCAAGCTCCGAAATAGGCAACTAGATATAACTTAGAAAATGTAATAATTTTACGCTATTCCCATTTATTTTCCATAAGGAAATAGGTATCAGTAGTGAAAAAAATTATGTACTTTACACAGGATGTAGGAATATTTACACTACCTCGCACCTTGCTGCCCTCGTTCGCTCACTGAGGCATCAAACGGTCCTCGGTAGTGTTAATCTTACCTACATCCCTTGTAGAGTAATATACTATTCATGATTGTTTTTGTAACGATTTAGTTTTCATACTAAAATGAGTATCGAAAAGCCTACTTGTAGTAACGGTTTCAGAAAAAAAACTATTAAGCTGACGACTAATGTGACATGAGCAATCATAGCACTCAATCACAGCATTACTCCATGTTTTGTTACGTATTATATCCATTCATTCATTCTCAAGTTTTAGCCTCTTTTACCTTTCGGTGTCAAGGACCATAAAAATGAAATTAAACTCGGTACTTTACTTCCCAGCACCCCCTACTATAGAACTACACAAAAAATTTAAAAGCATGTTGAATAATCAAGTTGAAAAATATCGAAAAGAGCTCATGGCCAATCAGAGGTTAAGGTTAAATTATAATTGGATACAAACTTCAAATGACATATTAATGCTACCACCTTTTGCATTTTACTGTATTTTCAGGGGTGATATAATAAGCAATATACTTGTGTTCGATCATTCTTTGATGAATATTGTGAGTCATAACCCTAAAGCTGAAAATACGAGCCCGTAGGACTAGTTGCATTTTCTTACATTGGGTGAAACAAAAGCAAGTTAACTTGTACCAAATCGATAAAAGCGAGTCACTATGTATATTTTTAGAGTAAAATTTAGATTTCGTAGCGTAAAAAGAAGCTATTTAATGTCATAAAAGTGAATTACCAGTGCCAATTATGTGTCAATTGTCAAATGTGTCAAAACTAGAAGTTCGTGAATATGTTCCATATTGGTAACAAAATAGTTTTATACGCTCAGGTACTTGAAATTGCAATAATTGTGACTATTTCCCTTTCAATCAAATATTTGTGTTTTTTAAATTTCGTCCAAGGACAATCAAGAGTATTAGTGACTATTCAACTCACTTGTCATCTACCAAAAACTGACCAATAAAAATACAAGATTTGACGTCTTTGAGCCAATAAAAAAGAACTATATTGACAATTTTCACTAGTGGTATAGTGAATATTTTAAACAAATTTGATTTTCATTAGAAAAAGCCAATATTAGTGTTCTGTTACTATAGAAATTGCGTAGTTTCGTGCTAGATTTACTGAAAACTAATTTGAAAAAGTAGTTTGGTTCATTGAATAGTCTCTCGAATACCATTCTTAGTCAAAGCTAAGTAGAATATTTTTGCGATGGTATCACTACTCATGACCATTGCGCTTAGGATTAGTACTCGTGCTAGCGCACTCGTCTTAATCGATACTAAGCGCAATGGACATTCGTGATACCACGGCAAAAATATTCGACATATCTTTGACTACTCATGGTATTATAAGTGAATATTTCCACATATTAGGTACAAATACCTATTCTGTTATTTTCATGTCAAACGGACAACTAAATTTAAAAATTGACAGTTGGAGAATTTTTAGCAATTGTTTACATTGAAAAAAGGTGATAAAGTGAATGTAGAAGGAAAAGTAGATGAAGAAGAATTTTCCTGGGGAAATAGTCTAGCAATATACCCACCTTGCATGATAAATACGGACACTGGCGAAAATATTCGCGTAATTATCATATTCTTGGTATATAACTATTGATTAGTATACAATGCACATGTCAAATAACTGTTTTTTACTTGATCTGTTTAACAGTGACTTGATGTTTAAATTTCCTTCTTAGAAATAATTTTCATATCCTGTGCTGCAACTTCAACTATTTACAGTGTTGCCATTTTTTTTTAAAACAAATATCATAATCGTTAAATATTTTTGAATCAATACCAAGTTGGGAAGGCACTAGCCTTGCATGAAGCAAGTTCTCGGTTCGAGTACCGCGGGGGCCGGCATTTTTCTGCAGCCTTGGGGATTGGAATCGGGCTCGGTGAGACCATTCACAGTTGGGCACCAAATTAACTGTGCTCTACTCAAAACCACAGACCTAAGAGATAAAGTAACAAGGCCAACACATCACTATGACACACACTTCACAAGATGGTTGCTGCGCAAGTACAAAAGGCGCGCTCCAACTTTGTAACCCGAATCCGGGGCAAGTTGAGCATTGTACCGCCAGACGCAAGGGCATAAAGCACCAGCCTTTACACCGCAAGGTAAAATGAGGTTGCCGATAATAATACATACATACATACCAAGAGCTATCATATTTTTTGCAAATTTTCGTTTTATGAATTAAAACGCTTTGTTTAACCAAGAATTAAATTTTGCAAGAAATTTGTCAAAAGACACTTCAGTTTCCTAACGAAAAACTTGAAAACAATCTTTATAACTTTGTTTTTGATGAAAATCAATATTTTTTAATTGACTGGAAATCGATTGCACTTGTCAATGTTTTCCGTCGTGTTTTAATGCGTCATATCCAAGCCACTTTTTTAAGCTGGTCACTTGATTTACGTAACTTTTAATTAGTTCTGTGGCAAACCACCTGGTTGAAGCCGAGAATTCTCTCGGGGCGGGAATGAACTTGAACTCATTAGTTAAATAATTGTAAGTTATGTTTAGGGCTGTTGAGTGTGCGGTATGTTTGGATGCGAGGGAGCGTAATGTAAATTGCGTGTGGTCCATTACTTCTGTTGCACTTCCCGTTCAGTATGAATGGCCCTCAATACCAAAAGGTTTCAGAGGTTTAAAAATAATGGATAGTTCTGTGACAGTGAAATATATGAGAGCGTTTTCTTTTAAAATCCTTAAATTTCAGCCGAATTGCTATTGAAACGATTGCACTTAGCTTTAACTGTTGGATTGGGCTTCTAATTGTGTATTAATAATCAGCAGACATTTTAACTAAAACGTGGACATGTTAGGTCTAAATCAAATACATTGTAAATCGAGTAACACCTCAAAATAGAACGAGAAAACAAAAATAATAACTCTCTGAGTAACTAATTTAACAGTTTAACCAAAGTACTACCACTCGCGTTATAAAAATAACCAGCGCTGCCTGGGTCTAATACGGAAATAAATTTGAATTTAGAGTTTATGAACAAATTACTTTTCCTTGTTCGTCTTCTAAATAACTCCGAGATCTTCTTTCTATAAGGGCACTTCAAGGAACTGTAATTAATTCAGAAGTTTTTATTACTTATCGTATTACAAGACCTCATAAATTTATTACTCTCCCCATCTGCCCCAACCAAATTAATTTCCCTTGAGCATTGAGTTTTAAAACTCACTACACAGCACCTAAAAGTAATTAGTTGATGTTTTCAGACCGAAGTAGACGTGTTCCGGAAAGACAGCCGTAAATTGCCCATCGGAGATCCCGACATCGACTGGGAAGAAACCGTGTACCTTAATTTGATAATTCATCAGTTTGAATATACCCTGACTTTAGCGATTTGCACGCGAACAAGTCCGAAGCAGCTTCAAGTGCTGAAAAGGCACTCTCAGAAAGTATACGCATCCCCTAGCCGCCGAAGGATGGACACCAAGGGGGACTTGGAGGAGATCACTTATCCACACATATGCTTTATGGTGGACAATTTCGACGAAGTTTTTTGTGATATTTTAGTTAGAGACGGCGAGATGGTGTGTGTCGAATTGGTAGCGTCAGATCGCGAAGGGACGGTGCAAGGTGTCATTTTCCTTGGCTCTATTCGATACGATGCCTTAAAGAAGGTTTACGACGCTAGGGTTAGTGTCTTCAGTAACGGCGGCGATATAGTTTAATGTGTTCTCATTCCAGCAATCTAGTTTAAGCACAAAAATGGCCCAGCGAATGACCTTCGGTTTATTCTCCACATCCAACGCGCAACGGTGCGAGTTTGTGAGGATGAAAGGACCGCAAGGGAAAGGACATGCCGAGATGGCCGTCACGAAGCCCAAAGGCTCAGGAGCAGAAACCCCATCTTCCGAGCCGGGATACTGCGCCACAGACATGTGGGATTCAGACTGGGACGAGGACCCGGAGGAATTTTTTATGTACCGCCACCAGAGGCGTCTGAGTGACCCAAGTGCAAATCTCAACAACTTCGTCAGAGGCAGCTGGAAATCCAAGCTGGATATAAAATCTAGGTCTGAAAATGAGGGGTTGGACTGCATCGACAATGGTATTAGTGAGATTGAGGCTGGCGACGTTCGTGATGGTAAGTATGTTTTTTAACATTTTTGCTTGGAAATTCTAGAGCTGTGTGAATTTTGTAAAATATAATACATTTTTAAACATCCCGCCAAATTTACGGCGGGTTCGCATCATAATTATGATGTCATCAAGCCCCTCAATAGTAAATTACTTTGAGAAAGCGGATATTTAAATCTGCACAATCTTTCTTTTATTCGTCGTTTATCTGTCTGTAACTATAGGTTTATGACTATCTGGAAAATATTATTACTGTGGAAAAATATACACGTTACTCAAAAAATTGCTTTGTTCAAATGTGGAAAGCAATGACACATAAATATTTTAGTTTTTTGCATCATTATGTGTTTTTTATTCGTCAAAACCCAATATAGCAGGTATCTCTTGCCCAATAAAATCACTCTCCTAATTTATTTTTAATAGTACTACATTAAAAGGAAATCCTATTCACTTGTTTTTATCTTCTCTAAATATGCAGTATGAAAATTGTGGAATCTTGGAAACAGCTAAAATAGCAAATATTGTAACATCCCACCTTACATTCTTTTAGAGTGACAGAAAATATTTTAAGCGTAAAATTAATTTAGGAAACGACTGACGGTCGAATTCCGTTCATAATAACTCGAAGCTCGCATCGAACAATTTTTGCCATTTTGGCAGACCCAGGAATTTCTGTTGGAAGCGGGTAAGGCGCGTTGCTAGGCACCCGATATTGAAAAAAGCTAACCTTGACGGCCGTTGTATGAGCTAGCGAAAACCTGGCAATTATGCAGCTGCAGGTGACCTGTTCTTCGCGTTTCGGCGCGTGCTGCTATTTCGAATGCCCACGCACCTTTCCTGAGCTCGAACGATAAATTCACAACGTAAAAAAGGGAAGAGGAAGCTGGAAGTCGACAAATAGTAAAGAAAAATACGTAGAATAACAAGGAGAAACGAAAAAAGGAAAAAGTGCTGAAACAAATTGGACCGAGCGTTAGGCCACGTCTGTCCCAGATTTTAGGCGGCCAGTGGATATTTACTTCAAGTAAGAAACTATCGTATCTTAAAATATTCGAATGCTGTGGCGAGACAACAGCACCAAGGCTGCCTCTGTGGCGATGGTTTCGACAAGATAATTCCGCACTCAGAGTGAGCCCCGTGCGAACTCTAAAGTGATAAAAATGTCTATAAACAATAAAATATGGCAGCCAAAAAATATATTTCCCGCGACTAAATTGCGTACCCAGATATTTTGGAGGCAAAGGATTTAAAATGCAAAGCATGCTAGACCAATTAGGCAATCCAAAATGTACACCGGCGTTAGATGCGAACGCGGGCAATTTTGATATTATATATATATATTTAGATAGCGACTTGACTCGAAGAGCAACAATGCAGGCGAAAATAAGAGAAAAGGGCAGGGTAGAAAAAAGAAGGACGATGTTACCCACAAAACGCGACTCGTAGCCTCAACCCCGTTACGATAGTTGGCAACAGGAGGTTGCTCCGGCTTGAAACGCTCAGGGAGAAGGGTTGGTTCTTTACTACCTTAGAATTAGGGTTGCGATCCATTAAACGAGCTAAAAGATGTTAAATGTTAAGGCGCCACAACTTTTGGACTAAATCGGGAAAATCGACGGAGGTAGGTCCACACTGAAAGTGGAAGGAAGTGAACCCAGCTTTCTACTTCTACCTTGGCATTGCTTGGTTGACGAGCCACGTATAACACTGGCTTACCTTGCGAGAAACTCTTTTGTGCAGATCATAAATTACTTTTACAACAAACAAATACATACAAATCGCATGCAAATATGCTAATCGAAAAATGAAAAACATCGTTAAATAAAAATGAACTATATTAACAATAATATGTGAGTGAACAAGAGTTTAAAACAGAAATAAAGACAACGGCATGGGTTAGTCAGGGTAAGGTTATAGTACGTAACGTCTTAAATTAGTTAAATACGGTAAACTTGACTACAAATGACGCGGAATGACTCGCAAACGGTAACAACATTGAATAATCACAATACTGACTCAATAACAAGGATACTTGATGATAAGTACATAAACATGGCTCAAACACTTCAATTCCCACAACGTAAGGTTAAGCAGGAACATAAAGTATGACAGCAATTAATTAATTTGACAAATTGGCAACTACAATGGTTCAAAAGATAAATGCTACGATGACATTACGGAAAATTGTGCGACACATTGACGGGACGCTACGTGCACTGTCAACTACTCACAGTATATCTAGTACATAATGAAAACGGTACCTGAAGGAGTTTATTTAGCTGCATTCGACGTCCAGCAGAGTTGCAGGTGGTTGTGTCTCAAACAATCCCTAAAATGCCTGACGAAGTTTCACAATAGCAAAGGGAAGCTGCTGATGGAAGCGGTCTGGCTCTAACATACCGACGAGGGTAAATCGAAGTCCGTGACGGTATGGCAAGGCTCGAAACGGGAAGGACGGGACTTCGTAATGCAAAACAAGCTTGGTACTGAGATTCCTACGATAATCCGTTAGACAACATAATTTGAAGCTGCCCACTGCACGATAACGGGTATTCAGAGCTTACGACGGCACTCAAGATGCTCAACAACAACCCCAGGACCGATCGTCCCAACACGTGCATTAACTTCTTCAGAAGGCACCAAAAATCGACAAAAAGCACACAGTTCCATAGGCAGAAAAGCCGACGAAAAGCACACAGTTCCATAGGCACAAAAGCCGACGAGAAGCACACAGTTAGTTCTTAAAGCGGAAGCGGGAATACAACTTCTTCAAAGGGTACCCCAGCCATGTCACGCGAGGCGGTCGGGGCGCGAATTCTAAACACGAGTTTTCTAACTAAGAGGGGAAGCGGTAGTGAATTGTTCAGGGCTACGATGCTAAAACCAAATAAAAGGCGCACACGCTACTTAGCTGCTTGCTCTCTTCAACTCATCAGCCGCGCGGAAAATTTCAGCATGACGAAACATAATTTCGTTTATAAAGGGAATTTGCCTGAGGACCAAGCATTCGCTTCACTGGAACCAAGAATTCAATAAAAACGCGATAACGCGAGAACAAAGTTAAATAAGCTGCGATACACTAATATTTGAAATAGAAGGAATAACGTTTTGAAATGAAAGGAATAACGTATTGAAACCTTACCGAACTATTAATTTGGGAGTAAATGAACCGGGGAAAATACTACTATTTGAATTTCAAATGTGGGAAAATGCAGAAAAGCGCGAAATTCCGAAAATTGTTCTCACAAAAATTGGCTATCAGAAATGACAAATTAATAGGAGAAAGTACGGCTGGAAAATACTAACGGGAGAAGATTATTAGAACAAAGACCAATGCTATGAAAACAGTGAAAAAGGCAATATGTACAGTAACGTTTGTTACGGTATAAACGGGATTTTACGACACAACATTTGACTGCACTTACCATAGGTTTGTTTGCGTTGGAAGCAACGGTAGTAAAGCCCCCGATTGTCCGCAACTAGTTCGTGAGAGGGTGTGGTTCACGTTACACGTGAAGTCCTGTCCTGTCTTAGGACAGTAAAAATTGTGAGGAAATGCCAACGCCCCGCTGCAGCTGTATAGATCTATTACGTTCACAACTGAAGCAGCGGGTTTAGTACAAAATATTTACGTGAAGGCGTAACTGCTTGTCAACTAAAAACCTATTTGCTTTAGCTACTGCAGGGCAACTTTCCTTTACAATCTCTTAACAATTTTCCAATCAATAAATAAAGGAAACTTTCGAATCTAACGCGCCTGAAGAATATGTCTCATTACTGCTTAAATAACTGGCATTTTTACTCAAAGAAACTAATGATGTAGCTTAAAAATTAGGTTTATTAAGCCTGTAAATGACTGGGGTTACAAAACAGACAATATACAGTGTAAATACATATGCGCAACGCATACATCAATTTCTAAAATTTGAACTCGAGTAAACAACACATCCAAGTATATCAAATGAGGGTCCGCTGTAAATCGAAAGAAGAGAACTTGGCCCAAAATTGTTAACAAATCAAAACAACAAACCTCAAGTGTACAATGTCGAGCTATCTTTGTAGAAAGAACAAATCTTATTTAACATTGACCTAAATAATACATACAAGTAACGGTGGTGCGAATTTACATTGAATTATATGACAGCGCGAGGAGCACTACAAAGTTAAAAAACAACATACCATGAAGTTAAACCAAGTTAGTTGATAGTTAAGTGAACACTCCGTTAATTTAAGCAAATTTACATTTCATCAAACACTTTAGCGGGTAATGCAGATGGGCACCTTTAAACTGAGGAAAGTTCATCAGGGAAGTGCTGCAAAGGGTTGATGTCACCCAAATTCAGCTCGGGCAGTCGTAGAAGATCCACGGTACAGCTAGTTTTTAATGGCTTCGAAGACTTATGCAAGGTGCAAAAGCGAGAAGTGAACCACTCTCCATGTTGACAAGTCTTGGCTCACGCCACAAATACAAAAAGTCGTTAAGCCCTCAGTTTATAAGAGAATAGGCGACTGTTTAAAATCCGCCAGAGCGAAAACATAGAACACACGTACGTAATATTAATTAACAGAATATCGGCGAAATTTAGATCCGGAAAACAATGGCTAGCAACCAACTACAATCATCGAGACTGATCGCTTCCAATAGTGGCCTGCAAAATGTCGACGAACTCCCGGATTGTTTACTCCTACATTAGTGTTTGCTTTGCTTTGACTGTCAGCACACGAATTCGTCGCTGCAATCCGAGATCATCAACAACCTGTGTAAACAATGAAAACGTTACAGGAAATCAAGAAGCGGAGACCAGAAATGTGAATGACAAACATTTCTTGGAAACCAAGTCCATACCTCATAGGAATTAACAAAAATGAAGACCCATTATTGGATGTTGGTAAAAAAAAGGAAGCAGACAGTGATCATAATTTGTTAATAGCAAAAATTTACTGTAATTTAACAAACAACGAAGTTCACAATGCAAACATATCTGATGACGTGCACAAAAAATAAAAACCCACAAATAAAACTAAAGCTAATTAATGAAATACTACAGAAGACCAACAAAAGTATTTTAAAAGCCAAAGTAAAAGAGAAAAAGTAAAAGAATGTGCAGAGTTGAAAAATCGAGGAATACAAGCGTCGATTCAAAAATTAAGAAAAAATCTAGAATTAAAATATAACCAACAGCAAAAAAGCTTTAAAAAATACTAAAGAAAGTGCCTAATAATTTTAACAGACAAAACAGATATAACATCAGAAAAATTGTAATAGTAAAGAATTGTTTACAACAATAAACAACAGCAAGAAAATCAATGAATTGCATCGACCAGTAAAAACCTACCCTGAGACAATGTAGCTATTTAATTTCTTTGCGCTCACATCAGCCAAAGTGAGCAAATTTTCCAAGTGATGGAAAGTACAAATTTTCTGTGGATTAGTACAAGGAACATGAATCTTTGGAATGCAGTACTGCGAAACATACAGCCTTTTACTTTGTTTGTGCACTTCAGAATGACCTTTTTTCATAAATGTTGATGGTGTGATCCAGTCAATATGTGTAAAATTTACACACCTACAAACTATGAAAAGATGCATCAGTTAGAATTTAGATTATACAAAGGACAATAGGAAAGTTTTGCAAAGCTTTTCTACTTATTTATAATCTTTAAAAGTATTTTCTTCAAATTTATTGCATTTTTTGGGACCCATTATAAAATGAACTCATCCACATTTCTTCGGGGAGCTTCATGCTTCATCACATGAATTCAGCAGCTGCTCATCAGCTGAAAATTGTCTTTCCTTAAGTCGATACCTACTTTTACATACACGAAAAGATTAGGACCACTTAGTAGTGACCATCCTCTGCATCTCCAGCACCATGCAGTCCAAAACTTCCTCTTACTGTCAAGACCATCATTTTTTTCTGATTATGACTAGGACTGTTTTATCTTTAAACACCCACAACGTGTTCTGTGATTTTGGGGTGACGTCATAGTAATAAACCATATTTCATTGCCTGGTACGATGTTATTGATGATATGAGAAGTCCCATTATTAAAATTCTTCAGTATTTTCTGATACCAAACAACACAGTGGCTCATTTGCTCCTCACTTAATGAATGGGGTACACACAGAGAACCAACCTTTCTAATATTCAGTTGGCTATGATCTTTATCAGTTGGTATGTCTACTGTTTCTCTTGCTCCAGCACGGCTGCAATGTTTTTGTTACTGATCTTCGACAACGGTCATCCTCAAAACTGAAATGTTCTCTCTGGAACTCCCGATACAACCTAAATATAACAATGCGATGAGAACAATCAGACTTCAGCAGAGGAATCGTTACAGCTAGCAATGGGTTCATGCCTGCCCTTAAACAAAGTTGTAGCATGAAACTCAAGTGTTTGAGAATATTCCTAATGTCCTTTGTTTTACATAGCTGTAACTAACGAAATCTGAAAATATTTTTAAAAAAGAGAAAATAAAAAAAGCGCTTATGAGCTACGATGTTATAAGGTATTACCATAGCAGAAGAATAAAATAAACCAAAGGCGAGATGAAGACTATGTAAAAATGCAACAATCTACTATATCAAATACCATATCCATTTTCATCTTCAATGAAGAAATATAAGCGCAAAGTTGGATAGATGTAACATTATGTTATACCCAACATAGTTAGCAAAAAACATATTCTAGTAATTTGTTTTTTTTTTTTTGTATAGAACACGCTCAAAAAGTATGTATAGCACTTGACACAGCGGAGCTGAGCTGGACAATTTTCATGATGCGTGCCATAAACACTAACTTTTTGCACATGATACATAAAATGCCAAATAAAAAAACTGAAAACCAGTTTCAACATTTATTTAATTAACAGAACAGTAAAGTTGTAAATTGTCTCATATAATTTAAATAATGTAGTGTTGCAATGATGTTTAACAAATGTGGTTAAAACAGGACTTTTTTCATAATTTTTATTAATTCCTTAATAACATACTTTGTACTTTACTACCGCTCAACACAAAAGTTTGATTTTATGTATGTAAGCACATTTTTATGTTCAAATGTTGCCAAAAATACCCTTAAAATGATGGGAATGATGGGGAAGTTCCAAGTTTCTTAAAGAAAATTGCATTATTTAATTCTTGGGCCTTAATGGTTCAAACAACTACCTAATTTAACTAAAGTTTCAAAAGCTTAAAACTTCTACACTTTTTCTTCTTCTTCTTTCTCTTATCTAATCCATTGGCTTGTTTGTAACGGGTTAACCAATAAGGGTTACCTACAACTGAAATAGAATAAAACTCAAAATATTTAAGGAAATTCAGAAATGTTTATTAAATATGAAAATATAAAACATCTCAATTATGTGTGAAACAGAACTTCGGCCAAATAACCGCAGCGGCTCCTTTGCCAGGCCTCAATTCGCTTGATGAAATTCACCATGACTCCTGCACATTTCTCTCGGAATGTCGCCGATGACCCGTTGGATTTCGAGTTTAAGTTGTTCAATATTCTGTGGATGGGTAGCGTAGACCTTTCCCTTCACGTATCCCCACAAAAAAAAATCTAGCGGCGTCAAATCACACGAGCGTGGTGGCCAATTCACATTGCCGTTTCTAAAGATAACACGGCCGGGGAATTTCGTTCGCAGCAAATCCATTGTCGCACGCGCCGTGCGGCGGTCATTTGGCCGAAGTTCTGTTTCACACAAAATTGAGATGTTTTATATTTTCATATTTAATAAACATTTCTGAATTTTCTTAAATATTTTGAGTTTTATTCTATTTCAATTGTAGGTAACCCTTATTGATAAACCCTATATATCCAATTTAACCACTGGTTTTCATTTCTCTTGGGAGGCTTATGTCCAGCGCTCTTTCCAGCGCCTTGGAGGTCTGCTTGACTGTGTATCTTTCCATTCTAGAAACGTGTTCATTCCATTCTTTTCGCCTCTTCCGTAGCCATCTTACTATATCTTGCGTGGCACATGTTTGTCTAATTTCATTGTTTGGAATTCTATCTCTTAAAGTGTGCCCCGTTATGCTTCTTAGTGTTCTTATCTCTGTGGTTCTAAGCATAGACTTTGTTTTTGAGGTGTCTGCTCTGGTTTCTGCAGCATAGATCATTATGGGGCGGAAACAGGTCTTGTATATTCGCACCTTTGCCTGAAGGAGCATATATTTATTAGTCCAAATAACATTCTTCAAACGGCCCGAGACTCTTGCAGCATTGTTAGTTTGATTTCTTACTTAGCTTATCCTATCTTGACATGCAGTGAGATCAACTCCCAGATATTTAAGGTTAAAGAGGAGTGGACTGAGTGATTGTCCCTGCCTTATACCTGTTGATATAGGTACTTCTGTCATGTCATTGTTAACTGGTATATTGGTCTTTATGTTAGTGTTAAGTTGTTGAATTATTCTAGTGATGGCTGGTGGAATATTTTTCTCCTTACGGATGTCTATACACAGTTTAACCCAGTCGAAGGCTTTGGTTAGATTAAAAATGCTGATTTTTCGTACCTTATTGACTTTTCAATCACTTGTCTTACTGCAATTATGACGTCCGTTGTTTTTTCTGAAACCCAGTTGTTCTTCACTGATCGTTATTTTCTCCAAGACCATGGATTCAATGACTCTGTAGTTCTTCGGGCACTTGTATCTCACTTTTCAATATTGGGATAGTGATACTTCCATTCGCTTGGTACTGCTCCTGTTTTAAGTATATTTTGAAACAGGGTTGTTAATTGTTGGATCAGATTTTCGTTGCCATATTTAAGCAGTTCATTCGGTATATTATCTGGGTCAAATGCTTTTTAATTGTTTGATTGACTTTACCACTAATGATTGCTCTAGTTAAGTAGCTTATATTGGCCTCTAGCTGTTGCAAATCAATATTCTGGTTTACATCTTCTTTGTATAAACTGTTAAAATGGTTTATACAAGTTTCCTTGTTAATAATTTGTGACTGTGTATATTCATTTAGCTCTTGTTTTCTCGTTTTAGCATCCCTCATATCTTTTTTTGCAAACCATATCTTTTGTGAAGTTGGTCCAGTATTCTTTCTTCAGTTTTCATGTTGACTGTGTTCCTGATTTCTTTATATCTATTACGTTCTGCTACTGTTCCATTTGCTCTGTATTGGAGATAGGCTTCTCGTTTTTTCCTGGCTAACTGTTTTACTTCCATCAAAAACCATGGTGTGTTTGTTCTCTTAGCATTTTTATTACTAATCTCTTCCCTGAGGCTTCTTCTGTGGCGTTCTTTATAGATTTCAATTTGTGCCAGCTTGTTTTGATGTCATCTTTGGGTTAAATGCTATTTTCTCTGATTTTTTGAGATAGGCATCTAGAGTATAGGTATTTGGTGACTTCATCATGTATTGACTCGATATTGATTAAAAAATCTACACTTAAGATATGAAAAGAGGGAGAATTACTGAGTTTCTGGCAATATAAAATGTAAAAACTGAATCAGTTTTACAATTTACACAACTAAAATATTTTACATTGTTTTGTTTAGAGTTTATAGATTAAAAAATAAAATTTGAGATTTAAACAAACGAATGACATAAACATGAATACTTAATTGTTTTTCCTTACAAAAATAAGTGATGATTTGAAAAAATAGACAGTAATTCAAGCAGATTCAACATCAGATCAGTAACGTATTTTATTATAATTTAATATATTACAGATGAACAATTTCACACAGTTCTAGAAAAGCCTCTTCCCTTCGCTTGAAATTGCAAAAACTAAAATAAACAAATTAATTTCATTATCTACTATTATACTAATGGCACTTCCAATTAAGACTCAACTTCCACTAATAGCAGAATTGTCCTCAATTATATGTGATTAAATCTAAACTTGCATAACAAAACACAGTTGGGTTTATTTCATGCAAGTAGTAAATAACATCGGCCCTATAGTTAATGCCTGTATTATCCCTTGCACTTACCACAATTAGCAATTCATTGTAACTAACAAACAATTTAGTTGAAAAAAGCAAGAAGCAGGACTGGAAATACCAAATTAACCTGGTGCAATAATGTGTGTTATGCTTTAGTAAACTCATGAAATGTAGAGTAGCTTGGTAGTTGTATGTAACCAGAAGTGTAATGCAATGTTTTGGTTGTAGTGTCTGGTCCTGCTTCTGCGTCTAAAGCTGGCTGCTGCGGCTGCTTTCAACGGCGAAAACGGGAATCAATAGCCCTGTCAGAAATGTACTGTCGTGCATGTTCTTCTCCAGAGGCTTGCGCCCAAAGAGCCCCTTTGGGCCCCCTCGATGACCAATGTATGTGCAATACCCCCCACAAAATACAGAGCTTGCTAAACGAATCCGAGTATGAGTTAGGCAAGGAGCACACTAAGCCCAAGAACCTCAAAAAAATCAGAGACCTTCGCGATAATGCAAACTTTACCGAGTTCGAATTTGCGGACGATGCGATTAGCTTAAATGGTGATGCCTGTGAAGACCGGCCGCCCAGCAGGGCGTCCATAACCAGTTCGAAGTCCTTTAAAGAGACTACCTTTACAGAAAACCCTTATATCAACGTAAATGGCAAGGAAGAGTTGCCATGTGCACAGGAGATTAGAAAATATCCCATATCAAATGATATATCGATAGTACCTAAGGAAGCTGATTTTAACTGTACTACTAGCAATGTGAATTCTAAAGAAAATAGGAAAATAATCACTAATGATAATATAAATTCTTATAACGATAAGGAGCCTGCAAATTTTGACTCCAACTATAACAAACTCATACATAACAAGATACATACATACTGTACTCTACCTAAACAGAAATTTAAGAATAAGACGTATCGTCCTGTAGTTATACCTCCACACAGGGTTACACCAGATGGCACGCATATATATTATTGGTGCGACTTGCCCAAAAAGACAGGTAATTTCCTTTTAAATCAAAACTATAATTTATACAACGGGCTGAAATTCCTACACTATTTCTTTGAAAATATCAAAATTGTGTAGTTTTGGTTGATTTTAGTATTTAATATTAATTTAACGTTAAATTTAATAATAATCCATAAAATTTATACAATCACAAGAATAAAACAGACATAAGGACATATGTAATTTCATCATCTGTTCCTTATTGCTTGTAGTGATAGCACTTTGCATGTGTATTAAAGCAAAAGTAATCAATTTCATTTCGACAGAAATATTTTATTTAAAATAAAGAGCTCTCATAGGGTAGGAAGAGGGGGTGTGGCTTAGTAAAAATAAGTTTGTGCTATTACTATTTGTAGAGCTCTTTATTAAATTATAGTGAGATAAAAAACTCCTTATTTTATTGTATTTAAGTTTTTTTATTATATTTACAGTACTGTCCAGAAGTGGTGTGCAACAAAATAATAGAAAAATTTGTTTTAACTACTTAGGAACTTAAATAGCACCGTACAGATTCACAAAAAATGTTCTATAGGGTACAGGGTGTAACAAAGCACCCCCATTTTATAAATAGAAAAAGACGCTATAAAAACATTAAGAAATGGAAAATGCATTCAAATATGAAATTATTGCGACTTAATTAAAAAATATTTTCGTGCAAATTTTAAATAAAAAGTATGGACAACTACATTTTTAATATAAACTATCAACATTTAAAAACTGCCTTGTAGTATTAAAACTACATCTTCAATTCTGGAATTGCGACAATTTTGATTACAACAAACGACTGTTTTACATTTAATAAAAAATATTGAATCAGAAATAAACTTACTCAATCCAGATTTTTTTTTCAAAAAACAACTTTATTTCAGTTATGAGTGTTGCTGTTCGAGGTTTTTAAAGGTTGAAAGGTTGAAAATTTTAATTTATAACAAGGCTATTCAAAAATACATTCAAATTTGAAATTGTAGCAACTTATCAAATATATTTTCCCCCAATTTTTTAAATATATTTTTTTTTATTTTATCATTATCCTATTTTACGGGAAAATGTTGAAAAATCAAAATTTTCAGTGAAAACTAAGAATATTTATCAGTCGCCTTGTAGTACATATTAAAACTATATCTTCAGTTATAAACTTGCTCAAACTACGTAATTTTACATACCATGTCGTAGTCATAAAGTTTTTAAAAGTTCTTGCTAAAAAATTTAATTTATACGAGTGCTGCTCATAAAACTTCGTGAATAGAGTTATTTCTCACATATGTAGCTCTCGAGTACCGAGTATAAATACTGCACACTAAATGTAATTGAGTACTAAGTACAAGTAGGTACTTACTGGAGTACTTATGCAAGTACAGAGTAGTGAGTTCAGAAGGATAGAATGATTATGGACAAAGATAAAAATTAAACACGAAATGTAAAGTCTAATTTTCTGAATGACGAGTTTTTGATATATTTTTTGCATTTGATGCTATCCTTTTTATAATATGGCACAATTTTGTATAATTATACTTATACTCTACTTCCCAAGGTCTAGTAATTAACAATATAACAACAATTTAGGTGACTACTCTTACTATATGACAATATTTCTCACTGTAGTCAGTCAGTTCATAAGCAACAGAACTGAACTCAACGTTACAAGGCTGCAACTGGCAGTGGATTACCTACCTTGAGTTTTGCATATGTCTGAACTTGTACCGGGTCACTATAAATGATTGTGATTTTTTTTTCTTAGGTTTGCACTGTTTATGTTAGTGGTACTGGAAGTCCATGTCAAATTTGAGGGTAGCAGGTTAGGTTTTGCGTCAGTTTTGACACAGACTGACGCAAAACCTAACCTGCAAACATTGAATTTGACATAGACTTATAGTACCACCAACATAAACAGTGCAAACCTAAGATAAAAAAATTACAATCATTTATAGTCACCCGGTATAAAAATGTACTTATTGTGTAGTGCTATGTAGCTACTCCAGTATTCAAAAATGTATTCCATTACACGCATATGTACTCAAATAAAAGAAAATGTACTTAAATACATTTTTGTCATCTAAAATACATCAAATACAAATAATGGACTGAGAATAGAGTATCTACAGTAAAACTACTCAGAATTCAGTGATTGAGTAGGTACTTTTGCAGCCCTGTGCTCTATACACTATAAAACTTCAAGAATCTGATCGGTGACGTTTTAGTTTGTAAATAACAATTTTCTATGATAAAACATTTGACATGATAAGAATATTTCTGATTTTTATTAGAGACAATGAAGAAAATACTTATTCAATTTTATAGCAAACAGAATTATTGGAAATTTGATGTTATGAAATACAGGATGAATATTTCAGTATTTGAATATGTAAAAGTCAGAAAACAAATAAATTTTTAATACTATTTTAACTTCAATAAAAATTAAGTGAGTCTCAATAATGAAATTCATAGATACTTAATTCATACACATACCACACCTAACACTAAAAATTAAATACCTTATGTAATTGTCAAAATGTGATGGAACATAGGTATTATTTTATTCTATTATGTGCTTTTGTCTCTTATGTATACCTATGTAGATTTGAAACGACTGGTTAGTTTTCTACTTATTGTGCATTTAAAATATGACAGAATTTTAAATTAATTGCATCAATTTGTTCTTATGGTTAAAGTGAAAAAAATTGAATTTTGCAATCGTTTCATAATTAAAATTTCTAATTAAAACACTTCCATGTTATTTAAATAAATTCAGATTTTAATATTTCCGAGCAATGAACTATTACAAATTTTTCAAAAATTTAAGAATCTCAAAATAGAAATACATCTAGGAAAGCTTTTTTATACTTACCAAAGCTAATTGAAAAATATTAAATCATTTAATCACTGGAATATCATATTTGTTAAAAAAATCGATTGCCATGCTCATAACTAAAAATAGCACCTACTAGCAGTACTAAAAGATTCAAATTTTGTCACATGCTACTTACATCAGCATATGCAAATCATTGCACTAACAAATACAACCACTTTTGCAAGAATAGTTAACATTTTTTTCAACATGGCATGACAAATTCCCTTTTTGGTTTTTGCCTTGACAATGGATTGCTCTGTCTAGACACAAAAGCATAAATAATAGTACTATTGATAGCATCTAGTACAAATGAATATAGGTACTATTATCCACAGAATTAATGTCACCCTGAACACCAGCTTGGATATCTCGATAGGTAACACATTTAACGTCACTTGACCCAATGTTTCTTAGATGCTAATACACACAAAACGTGACACCGAAAAGAGATTAGGCAGGGAGAAGGTAGACATTTTAGAAGCTAATCCTTCCGTTTAATATTTCGGTAGTGAATCACACGGGGTTACAGTTTATTTGTATTAAGGAACTTTTAGTTCACTGCTGTTGTTAATATTATTGGTTATTTGTATGATGTAGAAACAAGACATGAAGTAATTCTGGTTGTATATAAACTGTAACAGATATGGATTAATGAAATTGTTGAAGAGTTTAAAGATTTCAGTTTTTGTTAGACTTTTTAGGTGATTAAGGAATCACCAGCGCTACCATGTTTTCGAAGTTTAATTCAAAAGATAACAATTTAATTTATTATGCTCTTCAAAATTAAAATCGATTTTTCTACCGCTAAAGGCACAACATTAGAAACCTAGATTTGACAAATAAATATTTATCTTGTTTACACAATTTGAAACACAATTTAGTAGAATCTTGAAAAATAAGAAATAATTTAAATTGTTCTACTTGAGGAACGTGACAATTTTTGCGAAACTGAAAGATTAAAAGGTTTTAAAATTTAAACATATACTATGGAACTTTTATTTACGAAGTCGCTAAATTCAAGAAAAAAATCATTAAAAGAAAAAAATAGAAAATCATTTAAAATATAGCATAATAAATACAACTGGTTGTTTTCCAAACAGCATTTTATCTATGTGAGCAATTTATTCTATATTTTTACATGACTAGTGCTTAAAATTTATTTCATTTAATTTCATCAAAAATTTGTTCAGCTTTTACATACGATAAATGGAACTTTAGATGATTTTTGAGGCTTTCACGGCCATTGTCATTAAGTAACAAACGACTTCCGGGATTGGACCGTGTCATGATTGAGATCGAAGAACTCAACGTTTCGCCCACTTTCATAAGGGGCATAAGGAAAAAAAAAAGCAAAAGAGCACGGTAACTCAACGTGTGAACCACGTCAGAGGCGAAACTCGACTGGTCTCCAGTGTCCAGTCGTGGTTCACACGTTGAGTTACCGTGCTCTTCTGTCCCTTCCCTTGCAAAGAGTTTCGCCTCTGGCGTGGTTAACACGTTGAGTTACTGTGCTCTTTTGCTTTTTTTTTCCTCCTGATGAAGCCCCTTACGAAAGTGGGCAAAACGTTGAGTTCTTCGATCTCAATCATGACACGGTCCAATCCCGGAAGTCGTTTGTTACTTAAATGGAACTTTAATTCGTAAAGTAGAGAAAAAATTATATGGCAAATTATTCAAACGGCAGAATACCTGTAAAAAATCATTAAACAAAGAATTGCACCTCAGCAAAATAACGCATTTCTCTCCCTTATTGCATAATCTACTATTATTTTCTGAAGCTTTTTCAAGTTTTTGGGGTAATTTATGTTATCTGGTTTTGTTATTAATTATGGTGTTAAATGTTTTTCCTTATCTTCTACAATTTGCTTGTATTTTTTTTCAAGTTCTTCTGAAAATTACATCAAGTTACTACCGTATGGCAGTGTACTCCTGAAATAAAGTGTAGCAGCTTACAGTAATACCAAGTAGGTGTAATTCTACCTTCCTTATAATTGCGCAAAATACGTAACGTTAAAAATCACTCTTGGACCTTTTAGTTACTTTTTTTTTAAATTCCTGAGGTAGAACAACTTCAATTATTTTTTATTTTTCAAGTTTGCAGTAAATTGTGAAAACAAGATAAATATTTGTTTGTCAAATCTAAGTTTCCAATGTTGAGCCTTTAACGGTAGAAAAATCTATTTTGATTTTAATTTTTAATAGCATAATAAATTAAATTGTTATCTTCTGAATTAAACTTCGGAAAGATGGTAGCGATGGTGAATCCTTAATCACTTAAAAAGTTTAACAAAAACGGAAATCTTTAAACTCTTCAACAATTTCATTAATCAACATCTGTTAAAGTTTATATTCAACCAGAATTACTTCATGACTTGTTTCTGCATCATACAAATGACAAATAATATTAACAATGGCAGTGAAATAAAAGCTGCTTAATACAAATAAATTGTAACCTTGTGTGATTTACTACCGAAATATTAAACGGAAGGATTTGCTTCTAAAATTTCTACTTTCTCCCTGCCTAATCGCTTTTTGTTGTCATGCTTTGTGTGTATTAGCATCTAAGAAACATTGGGTCAAGTGACGTTAAATGGGTTTCCTATCGAGATAGCCAAGCTGGCGTTCGGGGTGATATTTATTCTGTGGATAATTGT
Organism: Agriotes lineatus; assembly: GCA_940337035.1. NCBI lineage: Eukaryota > Metazoa > Arthropoda > Insecta > Coleoptera > Elateridae > Agriotes > Agriotes lineatus. The sequence goes on from OW679197.1 coordinate 22,947,359, forward strand.
ACCTACATCAAAATAAAAATGGAGACATTATATTTGTCTCTATCTCCCTGGTGCTACAGTCTGTGCAAGACCATGACCTCCTTGGCAATTCCTCTCCATGCTCTTTTGCGTTTTCTCTCCAGTTGTTCACACCCATCTCTTTTAGACCTTTTTTGGCCTCCTCATAATCTCTCCCTAGGTCTTCTGCCTTTCTGTTTCCCCTTTTACATCTTCTTAACACGTCTGCTGTGCTCCATTCTTTCTAGGTGGCCTGTCCAATGTAGGCATCTTGGCTTAATATCATTTACTATATCCTTATCTTTTTAGAGTTCTTTCAATTCCTTGTTCGTCCTTTCCTTCATATTCCTTTATCCTTCACAGCAGCAAAAATTCTCCTCGGGATTTTCCTTTCCCATACTAGAGGAATTTTTCTTTCTTCTTGGTTGTGCACCATGTTTCTGCATCCTGTATTACCACTGATGGTTTGAGTGGTATGAGGAGGAGTCCTATCTTTTTTTTATTCCTCCTCTAGTTGTTGGTACATATCTAAGTGCCTTCTTGTGCGAATGCTACTTTACCCACAGTCCTAGTTAGTATCGTTCCTTCTCTATTGCTTGGTAATCCTCAAATTATTTTCTCACTGTGGTTAAAAGGGAAGGTTGAAAGTTCATCCCCGGTTGCAGTCTACGGTTGATTGCAATTTCTTTTGACAATTTGCCTTGAATTTTCACTTTAGCTACTGTTTTTCGCATTGTCATTCTTATTAATTTAACAATTTTCCTTGATACCCAAAATTCTTCCATAACTTGGTAGAGTTTTTCCCTCTTCATGCTATCAAACATGTGTTTGTAATCAATGAACAGTTGACATACAGGGTGTTATGGAAATAAGTGCAATAATTTTAACCAGTGATAAAGCTCACAAAATGAACAACTTTTCTATTTATCGTTTTTCATTTAATCGCATATTTTTTCAAACATTTATCTCCCTTAAATTTGACGAGGCATTTGGTAAGCAAATATAAGTTAAAGGTGAACAACACAAGTATATTATAACTGCAAAGTTCTTGCACAAAAAATCGGGAGTGTGCTCCCCTAGACTTTCTCGCATTCGCCTTGTTTTCTAGCAAATTTGAAAAGTTTATTGCAATGTATATACATACAGCGATAAAATTACATTTTCAGGTAACCACTACCTGTTTAGGTAAAGTGCCGCTTTAGGTTAACCTATCATACTGAAATTTTATATCTGGGAGTTTTTCTCAATAATAAATGTATGTGCAAAATTTCGTGCAAATACCTTGAAGCAAACTGGTACTTTACTTGAATGGATACCGCTACCTGTTTAGGTAAAATGCCACTTCGGGTTAACCGATCATGCTGAAATGTAATATCTGGTAGTTTTTCTACATAAGAAATGTACATACAAAATTTTGTTCAAATATCTCGAAGCAAACTGGTACTTTACTTGAATAGGTACCGCTACCTGTTTAGGTAAAGTGCCACTTCCGGGTAACCGATTTCGCTCAAAATTTGACAGGAATCTACAAATTTTGAATAATGACTATGTACGTAATTTCAAGGGTCTAGCTTATTTCGTTTTTAAGTTATTGTGTTCACACACACACACACACACACGCACACACGCACACGCATACACACACACAGACATAATTCGAAAAATGGTTTTTTCGGACTCTAGGAGGTCTAAAACGTCAAGATTCGTCAAAATCTTGAAGTCGATTTTTTTGACGATTACAATACTTTATACTACCGTATGCGAGAAAGTAAAAACATGCGGTCAATAACTTACCTACCTCAATTGATAAAGTATGTTGGTGACCAGATGTGAACTAAATGCAGTTTTTATTGGTATGCATATCAAAGAAATGTTTTATTCTCCTTAACATAGAATTTCGGCTTAGACCGCGTAGTATTTGTATATGAACACCCAGCATTTTCTGGCTTAATGTGCCTTGCACCTTGTGAAGTCGAGCAGAAACCCGCTCGATGGCCATGCTCTTTGGTGGCTCGTGTTGTTTGAGTATCTTGAGAACGAGGATACTTAGGCAGATTTTGCCGTTTTGCTGTTTGTGCATCCATATTCACTAACGTTTCGCAAGACCTTGCAGCTTGCATCATCAGAGTGAAAGTTTGTGCGACTTTCACTCTGATGATGCAAGCTGCAAGGTCTTGCGAAACGTTAGTGAATATGGATGCACAAACAGCAAAACGGCGAAATCTGCCTAAGTATCCTCGTTCTCAAGATACTCAAACAACACGAGCCACCAAAGAGCATGGCCATCGAGCGGGTTTCTGCTCGACTTCACAAGGTGCAAGGCACATTAAGCCAGAAAATGCTGGGTGTTCATATACAAATACTACGCGGTCTAAGCCGAAATTCTATGTTAAGGAGAATAATTCGAGTAACCGCGAAAGCCTCAAACAATACATAAAGAAATGTTTTTTGTGTTTTGTGCCATTAAATTAAAATATTATTCAATAGGCGGGTATGCATTTTTAGAGTAAAACTGTTTTGAATTTTAACTCAGTTTTGAGGGCGTTTTCGAAAAAATGATAAATGGAGAAGTTGTTCAGTTTAGCGAGTTCTATTACTGGTTAAAATATTTGCACTCATTTCCATAACACCCTGTATATCAATACCTACCATATTCTCCATCATGTTTCCTAGGTAGAAGATGTGATCAGTGGCTGACCAGGTTGGCCAAAATCCGCATTGATAGTCACCTACTATGTCCTCGACGTATGTTTTTAGTTTTCTAGCAATGATCTTTGCCAGTTTAATTTATCTCCTTTTTATGTAGAGAACGGATAATAGCTCAGTTCCACTCGTCGGGCATCGTTTCCCTTATCCAAACTTTACTTATTATATACACATAAGCTCAACAGACTTCATAAGCCCAAGGCTTTAAAAGTAATCGTCCTCCATTCCAATCTCTCAGTTGTCAACCTCTGCCATTCTACCACTCCTAACTTCATTAGATCCTCTTGTACATAGGTATCCAAGACTTCCTCGGTGGCCCCTGCAGTCTCTACCCCACAGTTCTTCCGTTGTGACCTTCTTTGGCCTTCTTGATTTAGTCATTCACCCAATATGTCCAAACCATCGCTTTATTGCACTCACAAGATTGGGTTTCCCATAGATATCTTTCAATTCCTGGTTTGTTCATCTTTTCCATCTTTCTTCTTATTTAATCCCTCCATAAATTCGTTTTAATATTTTTCTCTCCCAGATTTCCAGTTTAAGGATGTCTTGTTGCCGCAGAATCCACGTTTCACTATTAAATGTCACTAGCGGTCTAATAATCATTTTATAGATTCACACTTTAACCTTCCACGAAACATGTTTCGCAGATTACAATTGCAGTTTGCTGTTGTTCTATCAATTTCACTGCCGATATTGTTACCACTATTTATTTCTACTCCTAAGTAGGTTACTGTGTTTTTTGTGCAAATTTATATGTTTTATTACCTTGTATGTTTATAACTTTTAAATTCTCCTTATCCTGACTTTTATTACTTCCTAAAATGATATAGTGTGTCTTTTCCTCATTAATTTAAAGCTCACATTTACTATACTTGGCGCAGCAAACAACCTGATGCAACCCAAATGGCATATTACAAATCTGACTAGATCAGTATTTTACGAATAATTACTAAATAATCCTTATAATTAGATCTAATTTCAACTGACATTAAATAATTTTTTGAGGTTATAATACAAATAGAAACTGCGACCAACTTAAAAAGCATGACATTTGTGCACTTGTAATATCTAAGCAATAATGAGATTTAGCAAAAGCCAGGCTACATGCCTACATACTACAAGTGCACAAATGTCATACTTTTTAAGTTAGTTTGTATTTGTATCATAACCTCAAAATTTTATTTAACGTCAGTTGAAATTAGCTCTAATTATAAGGACCGCCATCTCTGATTCTTTAGTAAAATATTGATCCAGTCAGCTTTGTAATATGTTATTTGAGTTGCATAAGCCACTCTATTTATTCGGCGTTCCAAGTACCTATAGCCGCTTCTTTCAATTTTCTTATACATGTTTTCAGTCCTTCTTTCGTTTTTGACATTAATATAACATTGTTAGCATATGGCACAACTTGATAAGAGGTTCTAAATATCATCATTTTGTGTTAATCCACTTCGTATATTATTGTATATTCTAATAAAATATTAAATAAGGTCCATTCGATCTCCTTGTCTGAGTCCAGCTAAAACATTAAAGCCATTCGACAGCTTTCCCTGAATCTTGGCTACTAGTTTCAGTTAAGGTCGTATTAACTAGATAAATTAGCTTCTCGGAAAATTTCAGTTCTTATAACGCCTTAAAAACAACACTTCTTACTCTGTCATAAGCTTGTTTATTTATATTTTTCTTCCAGCATTTTCCTTGTACTTGTCTTAGCACAAATATTTGATCTGTCACTGATCGATTTGGTCAAAAACCGCACTGATATTCACTTATTACATTTTCTGCTATTTCTTTCAAATTATGATTGATAATTGTCACATATAATCTCATAAGAGCATTAATTCTTTCCGGAAATTTTTTGAGTGCGTTCCAACAACGTCGTATTAATTTGCCAGAGCGGGACGCGAGGGCAAATTAGGACGTTGTTGGATTGCACGAAGAATGATTTCCGGATATGAATTAATGCTCGAATGCAGATTCGGTAAGAAAATCGTAACGATACAAACCCTAAAAAGAAGTAATGTCTATCTACAAAAAATTTCCAAGAAATTTTGTTGTTGTCTTAGTTACGGCTCGTGAACTAATTTTTCTATTGGTCATTAATGAGTGTCGTACGATTTTCAATACAATTTTATAGGCTACACTTAGGATAGAGTTAGCGTATACTAGTCGATCGCCCTTTTTGTTGATAGGCGATATAATTGCTCGATTCCATTCATGGGGCATTTGCTCCTCCTTCCATATTTGCTTTATACGTTCATATACCTCTGTTTTCAACTGATCACTTCAATTTTTGATGAGCTCCGCTTGAATATTATCAAATTTCTCGCTTGTTGGTTCATTATTTACTTCTGTATTTGTTATCATACTATCTCCTTCCAATTCATTCTCTTCGCCCTTCTTCATAGTCTGAAAATACTCCGTGAATATTTGTAATACTCTTGCTTCTCCACTTATTAAATTTTCCTCCTCGCCTTTGCATGTGCAGGTCTTTGTCTGGAAGCCTCTCCGAACAAATGAGATTTCTTCGTAGAACAAAAAACAGTCATACCTCTTTCTTCTTATACCGTGCCTCCAGGCTTTTGATCTGTTGCTGACAATGTCTGTGCTTTTTGCTCCTTAATAAACTTTTTGTAGACCAGTTCCTAGATTCTAAGGTATCTTCTAATAAATATTTTTAACCGAGCCTCGTTTCGTCTTTTTAGCATCTTTTTGCACTCTTCGTCAAACCAATTATTATTTTTATTCCTTGTTTGTGGCAGTAAATGTTGTTGTGCTGCATGTTTAATGGAGTTTTGTATTAATTTCCACTTTGTTTCTATGTCCAATTCATTTTCTATTCTGCTCAATGTAGGTACCTTTTGTTTAATTCTTGCTTATATTTAGCCCTTTCCTCATTGTTCACAAGCTTTCCACAATTCCATTTTCTGTTAATCAGAATTTTGGTCAAGTTTATTGGTGTGGGAAAATTGCTGCTTTACTGTAATTTTAACCAAAAAATGATCAGAAGTAGTATCAAACCTTCTACAGCTTTCAACATCTGTTATACAATTGTAATGTTTAGCTTCTATTAAAACATGATCAATCTGATTGATTGTATTTCCACCGAGACTTCTCCACGTGCCCTTACGATTTTTTTTGTGTTTCAAAAAGATAGCTTTTACACTTTTACACTCACATCATGTTCTGCAGCAAAATTAATTACTCGTTGTCCATTGTTATTTGTTATAATAGTATGTAGGCTTTATATATAATCAATAACCTTAATTACCCTTAGGTGTTAAGGTGCAATTTACCACAATACATTTAGAAATTACAAATACAGTTACAATAGAATCAATCATAGATGTTTCACGAGTATATAAATGTTGCCCATTCTTTCTTATTCTTTACCATCTTCATCCCCTCTTTCCAAGATTGTCCTCGTTCTTTCAGACATTCTGCCACTACTTGATCCCATGTTTTTCTTGGTCTTCCTCTTGGTCTCTTCTGGGTAGATTTCGCTAGCCATACTCTTTTCGTTTGTCTTGTATCCTCCATTCTTACTATGTGTCCAAACCACCTTAACTGTTGTTTCTCTATGCTTTTCAAAACTGGTTCTATGTTGAGTTCTGCTCTGACTGTCTCGTTTCGTATTTTATCTCTTCTAGTAATACCTTTAACACCAATTAAATATTTCATTTCCAGTGCCTGTATTTTGCTCTTCATTTGACTGTTTAACACTCACTTTTCACATCCGTAGGTCAGGATTGGTTTGTATATTGTGTTGTACACTGTCACTTTCGTTTTCTTCGTTATCTCCTTTTTCCTTATGAACACGTTATGAATGGTGTAGAAAAGTCTCGTTGTAGTCTCTATCCTGTTGTTGATTTCCGCCTCTTCCTTTCCATTCTTATGTATATTTACTCCTACATATTTGAATGCTTCTATTTGCTCTATATCCTTTCCATCTAGTTTTATTATTATCTTGGTTTCGCTCTTTCCGATTGTCATTACTTTGGTTTTAGCAACGTTTATTTTCATGTTTCTTTTTTCTAATGCTGTCTTCCAGATGTCTAAGTTCATTTGTAATTCGTTTTCGTTTTTTGCGTAGATCATCAAGTCGTCGGCAAAGGCACATTCCACTACTTCCACAATCTGCATGTTTCTGTACCCTACTTGTAGTTTCTTTGTTTTACTCTTCGTTTCTTTTATTATGTCGTCGAGAACTAGATTGATAGAGTTGGGCTCAGTACTCCCCCTTGTCTCAATCCTTCTTTGGTTACGAACCTCCTCAGATTCCAAGTTTTCCTTTCTAACATAATTGCTTGTATTTTTATACAGACTGTAAATAGCTTTTACCAGCTTGTCGCTGATTCCTCTTTGTCTAAGAATGTTCCACACTTCATTTCTTGTGGTGCTGTCAAATGCTTTTCCGACGTAGGCTGTTATTCCCAATATATGGTTTATTTCTTTCTTCTGTTCCTAATTTTGCATTAAAATCTTCTATAGGAATTTTAATATCACAGTTTGGTATCCTCCTGTATTGCTGTTCTAGCTCTTCGTAATAAATATCTTTCTCTCTCTCTTTTTCGTTGGGCATCATTTCCTTTATCCATACTTTACTTATTAGTTTATGTATAAGGGCCTTTAGTTGATATCCACCATTCTTCAGGAATTCCGCACTGATTTCATCTTCTCTAGACAGTTTTTACGTTGCTGAGGCTTCTATTCACATCAGAAATTTCCTCTGCACTAGGTGGATCCACTTTCAAATCATCCACTTCATTTTGTTCAATTTCTTCTTTATCATTTTCTTTCTCATCCTCAGCATTTAGTATGCTTTCAAAAGACTCCACCCGGCATTGTAGTATGGCATCTTTATCTAAAGTATGACCAAAAATTAATCTCATCTAAAGTACGTTTTTTTCCTATAAAAATATTGAAGGTCAAAGAATTTAGGGTTTATGTTGGCATTACTTGGATTCTTTTAAAATAATATGTTGGTAAAATTTGTTTTAGTAACTTTTTAGAACTAAAAATTGGTGGGAAATTTAAAATCTGGCATTAAAGGAGGTTTGTTTTTAGGTAATCTTTCGTAAACTTCTTCTTCTGGCATGTTAGGCTGCAGATCCAACAGTTCCTCTGCACACCTCGGAATTGCTTTTTTTACATTTAATTTTAAATGTCAAAATGACACAAGTCGTTTACAGAAAAACCTGACAAAAATAAATTTTCTAATAATTTAAAAAAAGCAGTTTTGCCAATTTTTTCTTGACCTTGAAAATGTTTATAGGAAAAAACGTACTTTAGTATGGCACTTTTTTTCTAATTTATGAATGCACCTATGTTTCCACTTAAATGTCAAACTTGATATTTGATTTTTAAGTGAGTTATAGTTGCATTCATAAATTAGGAACAATTCCATAGTCATACTAGATGAGATTAATTTTTGATGATACTATACAATCAAATTTCTATTTGCTACATAAAGTTGTTTTAGATTAAGGCTGCCAACCGTCCCGCATTATGCGGGACAGTCCCTCAATAGCAGTACTGGTCCCACATTCAAACAATTCATTGAAATTGTCCCGCAAAATGTCAAATGCGTCCCGCTAGTCCCGCATTCCTTAGTATATTCTTACATTTGTAATATATTCCTGCAAAAATTGTAATGTCTTATTTCGCGTTTGACAAAAAATGCATTCGTATGATTGAATCTGCCCATCGAATGGAGGCTGTTGTTCATGCAACCCTCTCTCGTACGTGTGTCGCATTTACGATGAAGACACCCCTGTATTTAATTTATTTTTGAAAGTAGATATTTGAATTTCGGTACAGAGGTAGAACTTCATGAACTGAATTTCTTAGGACACACAATTCACCTGTCAGGTGTAAACCCAGCCTACTATAATTTCGTAAAAATGGCGAAATCTAAGATATTTTGCAATCCGTTAGATATCAAAAAAGGTACTAGAAAAAGTTGTCCAGAATCCAATTTTATCCTCGTATAATGAGTTTCAATACAAAATTCGCATTTTAATTTTTAGTAATTTTGGGCGAACGAAGAATTTTTTATCACTAAATATTCTATTTTTTCTTAAATAAGAGGTTGAAGTGGAATTTTGTTGTTGCTTGACTTTAAACTGACGTTTCGTACAAATTCCTATTCAAAACTGATAGAAAAATCGTACTTTGTAGCTCAGTCGTCGTACAATATAAAAAGCTACATTTCAGCTTTACTCTAGCGTGTTTAAATAAAAAGAAGCTCCGGTGAAACGAATCAGTTCCATTACATCATTTCCCGCATGGATACCCTCAATAGTTGGCAGCCTTATTCTAGATAAGTATCCATTTTTCGTCTCTCTTATCTTTTCTTGTGCTTAATTCCCCCATTTCTTCTAGATTTTTTCTTGCCCAATCTCTCTTCCTCATTATGATCTTGCTTTTCTTCTTTTTTCAGAAAATGATTTTCATTGTTTCCTTTTTTTTTGTGATACATTTTCATTCTAACCTCGTTTCTCCCCTTCAGTAGTATTACGCTTTCCTCGTCAAACCAATCTTTTCGTTTACCTTTCTTCTCCTTTCCAATCACTTCTTCCGCCACAGTTACGATTACTTCCTTACATCTATGCCATTTGTCTTCTATTGTTTCAGTCCCGTGGTTCTGTTCAATTTTAGCTGCAAACACTTCTTGGTATTGCTACATAAATGTTTTCAGATTTTAGTATTCCCGAGCAATAAACTACAATTTTCTCAAAAATTAAAAATACAGTTAAAAAGCTTTTTTATACTTACCAAAATCAGTTGGAAAATATTAAATCACCTAATCAGTAAAATATCATACTTGTAAAAAAAATTGGATTGCCATACCCAGGATTAATTATAGTACTAGCAGTACTAAGAGGTCAAATACCATCAAAAACTTAACACTTGTTAAATACAGGGTTACTACAAAAGAATCATCGGGTTTTAAAAAAATATATTTTAGAAAGTATTACAGATATAATGGGAAAATGTCCAAAATGGCGACTATGAAACAAAAAGCATTTTGTGTGTTAGATGGAGCTCCTTTTTATTGGCATATTCAGGTGTGTTGCCATCTAAACGAGGAACTCCCTCATCGTTGGATTGAGCGCTGTGCTGAACAAGATTTGGCATTGTTTGCCTGGCTTCCCAGATCTCCCGATCTTACAGTATGTGATTTTTTACTTCCTTTTACAATAAAGGAAGTATTGGATTGATCCCAAAAATTCAAAATTGAGTTTTCAACAGATCTTCACGTTTTAGAGTCCCCTGAACCCAAAAAACATGTTTTTGTTCATTGGTCTGTCTGTCTGTGTGTCTGTCTGTCTGTGAACAGAATATCTCACAAACGAAAAGAGGTATGGCATTGAAACTTTATATATAAGTTTTGTGTACTATGTAGATGCGACAGCAAGCTTTTGAAAAAAATCGCATTCAGTTTTTTTCGATTTTTTCAAAAACGTCTAACGATTTTTTTCAAACTTTACATTTTTATTAAATTCTTAATGTGTATTGATGTGAGATCAAAGCTGTGCGGTACTCGAGTACAAGTACTCAGTAACTGTACTCTGAGTACTTTTAGTGTACTCGGTACTCAGTCCACGAATACATTTTTTAAAATGTACTTGTACTTGTATTTGACGCATTTACGTGTACTCAAGTACATACCTCTGTACTTGAATACATTTTCGGGTACTCGAATACATTTACATGTACTCGAATACATTTATGTGTACTCGAGTACATATCTGTGTACTGGAATACATTTTCGGGTATTCGAACACAGGTACCTAAATTAATGATATGTTCTTAATTACAAGACCTCAGGAGTAAAAGCATCATTAACAAAGTTCTGCGCCGTTTGCAAATAACCTCGGCCACTTAGCATGTGAGTTTATAAAAAGTATAGCATTGACATGCAGTTTAGATGTTTTGCAGAATAATAAAGAGATTAAATTACATTAATTTTTATTTTATGTTTTCTAACTTACAGTTTTTGATGTACAGGAAGAAAACGTGTTTTTTATACAATATTATAGAAAAGTTCTTTCATTTTATTTATGCTTACCATCATTGGCCGCAGTAGAACGATTATTTTCAATTGCGACACTGGTAAACAGACCACTTCGCCAAGCCCTGACAGATAATAATTTTGAAAAACGTGTTATTTTGAAAGCCAATAAAATAGGACTTTAAAAAATTTTGTGTTTTCTTTTTACCATTGTTCTACCATTGAATTCCTCTATACTCAGTACTCTGTACTTGTATAGGTATTCGAATACTTTCATTGTGTACTTGTACTCGGTACTCGATTACATTTTAAGTAAAGTATTTGTACTCGGTACTCGAGTACTTTTTGTCTGTACTCGGAACAGCTCTGTGTGAGATAGGTAATTTTCCAGTTGAATACCTCTAAAATGGGCTTCTTTTGTTTTTTTTTTTCCCTATTTTTTTTTTATTAACTCCTATTTTAAATAGAACACCCGGTATATTATTACATTTTTGAATTCAACTTAAAATTTTAGAAAAAAATTGTCTCTTCGACTAATATTCTATTTTGTACAGTTTCTGTAGAATTTGTAAATTTTGACAAATGCTTAAAAATTAAAAATGAAATTTTTGACTAATTATAAGATCACTGTAAAAGGAAGTTGTGTGCGTGTCACACCAGATTTTTGGAGATGCATCAAACTTACTACTGTTGCGAACAGCATCGATCGGAACACATTCAGCTTGTATGGGCCAAAATGACGATTCTTTTGTAGTAACCCTGTACATCAAAGTATGTAAATTATTGCATTAACATTTACAACCACTTTTGCATATTTTTTTCTCAACACGGCATAAGGAATTCCCTTTATTTTATTACTTAATGAATTGCTCTGTCTAGATGCAAAAACATAAATAGGATTATTGATAGCTTTAAATACAAATGCATTTACATCAAATAGAAAATGGAGACGTTACATCGGCACTAAATATGAGATGCATAGTTTTATAACTGGGATTTCGCTCTATTGCACAACTAAATCTCATATAAATCTTTAGCACATTTCTATTGGAGAATTTTAAAGAAATAATTACAGAAAGTTAGTATAGTCTGTAGTGATGAAATACTACTGAAAAAAAACTAAATACTAAACATATAATTCTAGTAATGTTCAAATGGTATTCTAAAAACGTAATAACTGTTTATTATAAAAACACAGCATGCCTAAAACTAAATTCAGCTCAAGTTGGAAGTAGAATAAACCACATCGTATTACGATTGAAAACCTTTCATGTCTTATAATAAACTAATTTGATGACTTGAAACATAAAACAGTGCTGTATTTTTAAATTTATATCAATTATAGGTACCTACATGTGCTAACTATACTTTTCTCATTTAAGAACTGGATGACGGGGCTTACAATCCACTGTGGACTATGCGAGGCTTTACTCAGACGTTTCATTTCTGGAAAGAAAACAAAAGAGCTCAATCGGCGCCCCTAAATGCATTCCTAACTTATGTTACTTTGCCCTGGTGGAGTATTGCCAAAGGTAACTCTAATACACTGAAAGCTATGCTTCTATATATTTTACTTTTCAGACATTCTGGATCACCGTGAGAGCCCAATTTTGACCTTCTAGTAGTAGTTTTGTTTAAATGACTGTATAGGAGTTGGTTTTAAATTCATGTGTTATCAAGCAAAACTGAACTTTATTTTTAATTAGATTGAACAGTATGGTTTAGTTTGGCAACACATGTTTTTGCCATGTTTTAGATGTAAATCAAATTAATTAATACTCGAGTTTTATTACGTTTCTTCTACTATTTCATTATTTTTGGAAAAAACCTTTGTAAATTGACGTTTTATAACATGTAATGTTTGAAATTATGGAAATATGTAGAAAGTTTACAGTTCAAATTAGTTTTAATGCCATTTATGAGCTGTGATAATAATTTTAAATGTATTTGTTTGTGTACATTTTAAATAAACCATACAAGGAAAGATCTTGGTATGAATAACCTTCGCCGTATTTTTGCACGCTTTTTCTAATTTATCTACTTATATCTAGACAGTTTTAACATACAGACTGATTAGGCCCAAATGTTGCTTTGTCATTATTTGGAAGTTTGCGTTTGTACTTGGTAGTATTTTCGCTAGATAAAAATTACAGACTGCTCTATTCTAAAATTACAAATGCGTAAGCTATTAAATTTTAAGAAAATAAGAAAATCAAAGCTACTGCTGTATAAGAGCATTATTTGTTTCGACATTTAACCTCAACCCGGGGTCAGCCAGCACATGATAAAGGTCTTAGATAAGAATGCAAGCTGTATATGAAACTGGTAAAGCAGCGTTCTTACATAGTTTAATTTTGAGTTCATACATTTGCAACTGTTCGACTGCGTATATGATACTGCTCTAAAAAAACATGTTAAGAAATTTGATATTTTTGTTGCTGCTGTTCGATTATTCTCTAACATGCCAACGAGAACCCAGTGTATACCACTCACGTGTAGCAAAGCGACCAGGCGATAACAACTACAGGATTAAGCTCCAAGATGATCTTGAAAAATATGTCCCTGGGGAGGTCTATACAGGTACGGGCTATCCATAATATGTCTTTTGCAAGCGAGCTCCGTAATGAAGTAGTTACTCTTTTTTTAAATCATTTTGTATTTTCTATTTTTAACAAAATTAGAAATTCAAAGTCTTGAACCTCATTATTTGCAAAAATACAACAGCACGAATAAGACGACTTTGCTATGTAGTTTCTTAAAACTTAATTTTTTAAATGAAAGATGTAGACAATGATAAATTGCTTTTTGCCTTTTCATAAATATATAGTTGTATGCAACGTGTCCAAAAACGAAATACACAAAATGGGAATCTTGCAAACGCTACGAAGTACATATTTAGCTAAAAAAACATACATCGTCTTGAGAGTTATTCTCATTCTTAATCAGACTTCTGATGTATGTGTAGGCATGGCCGAGTGCTCACCAGGAGAGCAGAAGCCCTCGTTATAGATTCGCATGTAATAATTTTTCTACTTTATTGGTTGAAGTTTTAAGCACTTATAACTTTTCTACAATGTTACATTATTTTTATTATTATATTTTATTATATCATTTCTTTTCGGAACCACATTCAGTACACAAATATAAATGTAAAAAATGGTACCTAATAGTTCTATATACTCATACTCATGATGTAATACTTTCAATAAAAAATTAAAGCACATACTCAGTTTCCCTCTTTACAAGAACAAACAAGAAAACCAGTAAATAATACTAATTAAAGAATATCACTCAAATAGGATAATTCCCAATCAAAACTAAATAAAAATAACTAGTGCCTAGTTAAAAAGCTAATAGATACCTACTATTTAAAAAGAAAATGCCTCATGCCTCTAATTTTAGTATGGTGATTCCAAAGAAATGGTGCTCATCCTTACACTTACTTTTCGAACAAACACCGTTACATAATTAATCATTTATATTTGCAGTCATATCCGGAATAATGTTCATAAGCATAATATTATTAAGCCTTTGTCTGTGTTAGGTCATTGTAGATCTTATATATGAGTTCAGTCTGTGTAAGCATAAAAAATAACAGGAATGATCAAAATTATATAGACGAACTTGATGTAAATATTCTCTCAACAGTTTGCAGACTTCTTTATGAATTTTCAGGAAAGCACAGTCATGTTTAAATAAATCTGGGACAATGTTTTTTTCATTGTCCCAGATTTATTTGAACACGATTGCACAACGTCTGTGATTGATTCTATTTTTTTATGTCCTACCAGTACATTAATTAAAATTAATGACCCTATTTTAAGGTATCTTAGATACAAAATAACGCTCCAGGGCAATTATTTTCTTCATAAAAACCCTAGGGTTATTATGAAAAATTAACAGTATTTGTTTCCATGGATACAACTTCTTATTATGCACCACTGTCACAATGAAAATTAATGACAGCTCAGCTAATGTCACAAATCTAACTTAGATCAGCTAACTAGATCAATCTTAAATACTATATCATAGCATATATATAATACACATATATTGCTGGTAGGGCCTGGAAACTTCAGAAAACAGTACGGCGCCGACATAGTCTCACTTAGAGTATAACGCGTCTCGTGCGCATGCGTGAGAACTCGAACTCCGCCTTTAGAAGCGAATTTTAAACTTGACCACTTCCCCATGGCAACCCCTTCCCCATTGGGCGGACGACGCCACCGCGCTTGCGCACAGCTCACCGTATACATGAAGGAGTTGGTTGTGTGTCTCACTTCATTGGTGAGTTTCCCACTCATAGCCGCTAGCAATATAGTAAGTATTAGATATATGTATCATAGTAATTATATGAATTGAATATGAATATGAATTAGGTAAGAAAATTGGTAGGACATAAAACCTTGAAGGCACTACGGGCATTATGAGCTAAGAGCCCGCTATTGTTGTACACACCTCGGGCCAAAGCCCTCGGTTAGTACACTAACAATCTTGGGCTCTTATTTTACTCATAATGCGCTTGGTACCTTAATAACTATTACGACATTGGCAATCATCAATTTTAAGAGAATATCTTAATAACACATCTCTTATAATTTTGTAGTGTTTCCGAATTTGTGAAGAACTGAACAACATTGATTACATGGTGCAACAACCATTTATATTTACTTTGATCATGGGTTCTTAATTTGACAAAGTTGTTGGAAATTTGAATGGCACTGCTAGATACCTAATAGCAGAGCCAATGTATAGGCTATAGGAGAGTACCACCATTCTTTGATCCGTGAAAATGCCGCCATCGCCGCCATTTTTGTTCCCATCAGCAATAACTGATTGAGTTATGTCTAAAATTTTACTTGAAATTGTAAGTCTATGTCAAATTCGAGTTTAGCAGGTTATGTTTTGAGTCAGTTTGTGTCATAACTGACGCAAAACCTAACCTGCCAACCTCGAATTTGACATAGACTTACAGTCTTGCCAATTTTAAGTAAAGTTTTGCATTGCCAACAAACGTCACGTTGACGGAATTGTGTATCAAACCTCAAAGTGACGCATATGTCAGAGGAATAAACATGGCGGACGTGGCGGTACTCTCCTATATCTACTGGTTCTGCCTAATAGTTTAGAAAATGGTTTTCAAGCAAATTGTAGAATCGCGTTTCCTTCATTTTAGATTTTGACATGAACAATTGTATACTGGTATCTTCTTCTAAAGATTTCCATACTAAAATAACAGTTCTACAAAAATCGTATTTTGCATATGCTTTGAATCGCTCTAAAGATTTGTTCCATATAAGTACCAAAATTGCCTTTTAACAAAAGCTGTCATAGTTCTTTGACAATTTGCACTTTGAGATAGGGATGTTTTCATCACTAAGTACTGCTTTTTTGCAATTTTTTAAAGGTTTTTGTCAAGGATAAGTTTGTACCCAATTTTCCTAGAACGCTCAAGCAAAATTTCAGAACTTTGATGGTAGATACTGCTACGTATTTTCTCTAATTGACGAAAATGTCCATTTAGAATGCTATAGAGTCCGATAATGATGTGGGAGGGGAAGATATTTCTAAAACTATGAGTTACATAACTCCAGCTTGCATAAAATCGTAAGTAAAGTACTTACGTTTTTTTCCTATAAAAATTTTCAAGGTCAAGATAAAATTGACAAAACTGCTTTTTTAAATTATTAGAAAATTTTCGTCAGGTTTTTCTGTAAACAACTTGCGTCATTTTGACATTTAAAATTAAATTGTCAGCTTTTCTTTTTTGAAAATGAATATGCGTAAAAACGGAATCTTTTAAAACATACCAAAAGAAGAAGTTTACGAAAGATTACCTCCTTTAATGCCAGGTTTTAAATTTCCCACCAATTTTTAGTTCTAAAAAGTTACTAAAACAAATTCTACCAACATATATTTTTTAAAGGAATCCAAGTAATGCCAACATAAACCCTAAATTCTTTGACCTTCAAAATTTTTATAGGAAAAAATAGTAGTTTGTATACCAAGGCACTGAAGTATAACTTTTTATCACGAATGTGGATTTAGTTGCCGAGGCCCGTAGGGCCAAGGCAAATAAACCACATGAGGGATAAAAAGGAACTTCAGTGCCGAGGTGTACACTATGTTTTATTTGAAATCGAAGAATCGTGAAATTACAACATTTTAACCAACTTTTGTAGGTTATGTTCGGTCGATTGACGTTTATCTGCCGCCTCGCCACCTACAAAAAAGTCGTAAAACAATGGATTACTTCACTGCCGATTTCTCGTATTTTAATGACGATTTCGGCGTACCTCACTGCCGATTTCAAATAAACGTACTTTACTTAAATTTGTTTGTTTATACAGAGTGACTCAAAAATGTGGTGAATGAAACTTTTTTTAAGTTTCTGTCAAAATGCCAATCATTTTAATATAAAGTTATATGATTCTAACATTCAACTGTTTTGAATGTTGAATTTTAAGCAAAAAATACTGAATTTGAATTTCAGGCGGCACCTGTAAATAATATAAAACAACTAAATAAAAGAAAACGTTAGCCAAAAATAATGTTTGATGTGAACTACCTTTTAGGTGTGAAATAGCGGCGCTGAGTATTTATTCTATTCCGGGCGTTCAAAATTTGCAAATTTGATCATTTCGATTTTATTCTTCTTTTTTAGGTACCATCTCCTCGTAGAAGGTTGGTTATCATCATGGCTATTCGTATTTTTGACGTTGCAGATATGAACACTTCAATGGAACTACAGTTATACCATTTTCTCAAGTTACTTAACCAGGAGATACGTCTTCTTCCTCTACTTCTTTTTCCTTGTATTTTCCCTTGTATAATGTTTTGTAGGATTTCATATCTCTCTCCTCGTATTATATGGCCTAGATCAAGGGTGGCAAACCAATGGCACGCGTGCCATTGATGGCACGCGACAAAATAGTTTGGGCACGGCATTAATTAAAGAATTTAGGTATCTAATCGAAATAATTTATATTTAACAATGAATTGAATATGAAGCTTCAAGGCGCAAATAAAACAATTATTATCATACCGAGTGATTTTTTAAAAACTCAAATTCGAGGTTAGCAGGTTAGGTTTTGCGTCAGTCTGTGTCCAAATTGACGCAAAGCCTAACCTGCTAACCTCGAATTTGACATAGACTTACAGTGTCACCAACAATACATTTCAGTATTGCCAACTGATTCAGACTAGCCAGGGCCTGCTGCAATTGAATTTTTAAAAAATCAACTTGTAGATCTCATTTGTGTTTTCCAGGTCAAACTGCAAGTTTTCAGTAACGATATTGTTACCAAAAACTACAACTATTTCCCAAACTTGAAAAAAATCACCCGAGATTTGAATTTACACGAAAAACCAGACTAAGCAAAGGTCACTGAAAAGTTTAATTCGGTAATTAATTCTTCAATCAAAGAATTTTCATCGAGATTTTCTCAGTTCAAAGAATTATCGGAAACACTGAAGTTTATTATGTATCCTAATGTGACTTCACTTGATAAACTAAACTTGGCCAAATTTGATTGGTTGGAAATTGAAGAAATTGAAATGCAGCTGATTGATTTCTAGTCTAGTTCAATATGGATTCAAAAAATTATCAAAACAAGGAAAGAGTTGGAATTAAATGAAATAGAAAGACTATTTGTAACAGGTAATATGAGTAAAAATGCCAATATCAAAATTATGGAAACGTGGAATTCAATTCCATACAGATTTAGCTGTCTGAAGAAGCTGGCGTTTGCTATCTTAACAATATTTTCATCTAGCTATGCCTGCGAGTCATTATTTTCAGAAATGAATAACATTAAAGACACGCTTAGAAGTCGTTTGTCAGATGATTCCAGTTCAGCTTGCATTCTGCTAAAAGTAACAAAGTATGAAGCTAATATAAGTTATTTGGCATCTAATTTGCAACAACAGAAGTCGCACTATTTTTTTCTGTCATTTAAATAAACATAATTTTACTATTGATGTAAGAAATATATATTATTGATTGCAAATAAAGAGTTTTAAGTTGATAGTATTTAATTTTATTTTTTTCACATTAATCACCAAGTCAAGATTATTTGATGGCACGTCATGGCGTCATTAAACATTTCTTTAGAACAAATGGCACGTAGATGAATAAAGGTTTGCCACCCCTGGCCTAGATACTGTAATTTTCTTATTTTAACTGTGTTTAATATTTCTTTTTCTTTCCTCATTCTTCTAATCACCTCGTCGTTTGTTACTCTTTCTACCCAGCTTATTTTCAGCATTCTTCTGTAAGTCCACATCTCGAATGCTTCTAGTCTGTTGCTGATATGTTTTTTCATTGTCCAGGCTTCCATTCCGTATAAAACTACTGAAAATACATAATATCTCAGCATTCTGATTCTAAGTTGTAGATCCAGGTCTCTGCTGCATAATACATTCTTCATTTTATTAAATAAATATTGTCCTGCTTTGTCTAATCCTTGCCCTAATTTCCTCTGTATATTCATTATTTTCATTGACAATTGTTTCTAAGTATTTATATGTTTGTACTTTCTCTACTTGTTCACCTCCAACCCATAAATTTTCTTGTTGTTGTTGCAATTTTATGATCGTCATGAATTTGGTCTCTTTAACGTTGAGTGTCAGACCCTTTTCCTGGCTTCTTACTACTACCTCATCTAATATTCTTTGTAGATCTTCTAATGACCCTGCAATGAGAATGAATATAGTGTCATTTGCATATCTGATATTATTCATGCATTTTCCATTAACCCTTATTTCGACTGATATTTCTTCCAGAGCGCCCCTGATTATTTCCTCTGAATATAGATTAAAGAGCAGATGTGAGAGTACGCACCCTTGCTTCACTCCTCTTTGTATCTGAATTTCTTCTGGTAGTTCATTATCTACTTTTACATTAGAGGTTTGGTTAAAATATAGATGAAGTATTATTTTCATATCTATGTTTTTGTCTTTAAGTAGTTGCATGAGATGGCTGTGACGAACTTTGTCAAATGTTTTGTTGTAGTAAACATCATACCTCTAAATTTAATCGTTTTTCAAATATTTGAGTTTGAACATAGAGAACAATTTAACCCCGTTAAAATGATTTATTTAAAGGGATAACGAACAAACACCTTTAAAATTCTAATTTAAACACTTGAACTCTCAGGAAACAACAAAAAAACAGGTTTAGAATTTAAAATTCCATCATTTTGTTGATACAAGAAATAATAAATACGAAAAAAACGAGAAATGCAGAAGTAAATTAAAGTTGAAAACGGTTGAAAATCCAGAAAAGTAAATTTTGACTTTAATTTACAGATTACGATACCATTTCTCAACATTTATCAACTAGCACAAGGAAATTTAAAATATTTATATCCAACACATGTTAGTAGATTAAAATTATTGTAATTTTCAAAAACCAGTAGCACCCGCATTTTTTAAATTAAATCTTTTGAACACTGAATGATACCATAAAGGTTTCCTAATCTTTATATCCAAATGCTGTAATCATAATATATTCAATAGTTCAAGAAAAATTGGTCATAGCCTTTAAATCAGCATTTCTCAACCTTTTAACCTGTGTGGATAGGGTTTTCATACGTCCCGATTTTTCGGGATTCTACTGATTTGGAGGTAGTTGTCCCGAAACGAAATACTGTCACGATTTTCCAAGAAAATGTTACGCTTTACAGATTTCGAGCAATTTCTGCAAATTCTGGTTCAATAACTCAAATACAATTTAGAACTAGTTTAACAACAATTGCATATACAGTATTATCTGGCTATTCGCTATTGTGGAATCCGAGTTCCCAAGGCTTTTTTAAACAGGCGATTAATTATGGGTTTGTGCCAATAGCACATCGATTCACATTTAATATAAGTAAAATTTAAAAGAAATATAAAGTTCCAAGAAATATGATTGATACAAAAATCCCAATGGAACTACTGATGGTACTGCAGCAACAACAGCTGCAAATGTGAATAGATGGTAGAGGTAGTATCTAATATGTTATTAACCACATATAGGTACAGTATGTTTGATTTTAGCTGTCACAGCAGATATCTCGGCTATTGCTAGAGATATGACAAAATGTTATACAGGGAGTTTATTATAACGCGCAATATGTGTAAATGCGTTTATTTTAAAATGCAATATGGAAACGGTACTGAGTATGTAAAAACATAATATATTGTACGGGGAAGGAATTCTGTTGATCAAATAGTATAAAGACTTCAGTTTACAGCAAGTATGTGGGTTATTAAATGCCCTGTTGTTCTTTCTGATGCTTCTTTTTCAATAAATTTACGGTTTATTTTAAAATAAACGCATTTACACATGGCGTGGCGTATCCTTAGAAACCAATAGTAACAATCAAGTTTTTATGGAAACGGGAATGCCACATTGCGAGTTATAATAAATTCACTGTAGAAGAAAAGTTGTTCTACATTTCATTTTCTATTATCTGTCATAGCCAAACAGGGGCGGACTGGCTGGGAGGCAGGGAGGCAAAGTCCCCCCGGGCCCTCATACCCCACGAATGCGGGCCTCTTAAAAATCTAGGTACATACATACTTTAGAAAAAATATTGTGAAAAAAATATCCATGTATTGTGTCAAGTATTTGTAGTGGTAAAATTAATAGGAGGAATACTAAAAATTTATTTGGCTTACCAAGTCGACTATCGACATTTTTCGGTTAATCTTAAAATGGATGGATATTTCGTGATACAATACCTCATATTCCCGCGTTAAAATAAAAAAATATATAAAAATTGAACAAACTGGGTTGTGGGCTCAGGAAAAGGCCCTCAAGCGGGGTTTTGCAGGTGTGAAAATTGTCTACATCCTGTAGTATTGTTTGCATTAGAGAAAATAATGGAAAGTAAATTTGATTTAAAAAAAAACTTTTTCTGAAGCTGAGGCACATGTAGTTTTGATTTTTTTAAGAATTTGGTACTACTTGTAGACTACAATATGCTGAGACTGTAGCATTTACAAATGTATTTTTAAAGTACGAATACGTATTATTGCTTAGCCGCACACAGGTTTCTTGTGAAAGGGCACTAAATTAATTTAAAATAAGCACATCGCGATTATGGGTAAGTCTTTTTCAAAACTTATTAAAAGCCTTTATGGTTATGAGTGTTGATAAAATTTTTATATTTTGAAAAAAAAAATTAAAAAATCATCCCTACTTTTCGCCAATATTCTAACCTACTAACTTTGTATTGAAATGGCAAATACATTTTTACTTGTTTGGTCTAAAAGATGAAGGAAGTACTGCAATTGTGAAAAAAATTCAGGGTCTCTATATGACGAAAAACATGATTTCTCAATTCCATATGTCTGTCTGTCAGTACGTCTGTTTATCCGTCTGTCTGTCCGCTTGTTGGCGCTATTGTTCAAAAACCATTTTTTGGAAGAAAACGATATTTTTCATACGAGTTATATGTATACCGAACTTGAGACCCAATATATTTTCGGTCAAATATTTACAGGGTAAGCACCTTAAAAAATAAAATGTTGTCTATTTTTGATTTAACGCAGGAATAGATAAAAGTAATAATTTGCACATAGCTTAAATTTTTACCCTTAATGAAAATGGAACCCAAAAGATTGCGTAAATATCGTAAAATGGATAGATATACAGAGATCGATGCATCCCTTATATTTTATTTTTATTTATTTATTTATACCAATAAAACGGGGCATGCCCAATTACATTATTGGCGGTTCAGGCCCCTTGTCGTATATACTAGTATAATATAAAAAATATAAAGTACAAACTAATAACCAAAAGTTGTAATTTAGAAACTAATAATACCTAATTACAAATTAAAAACTAAACATTCCTACTACTGGTTCGGGTTTCATAGAGATGGCTGCAATCAAACTTTATTATAATAATACATATTAACTTTTTTTTCTAAAAAATTTAGGCTTTATGTTAAATATATTGTTTTCTGGCTGGTGAAAATATGCATTGGTGGTTATAATTATTAGTAGCTTCAGCGTACTTATGCGAACGTTTTGTCCGTCCGTCTGTCTGTGTGTCTGTCTGGATCGCCTGTAACTTTCGAACGGCTACAGATATCGAAATTTTGAAAGGGGGCAAAGTTGTTGCTAATGTCCCGAGCACCTTCATGCGCTATTTGGTTTTGGCGAAAGGTCAACCGTTGGCGACCTATGTCAAAGGTCACTTTATTTTTCAATGGCAACAAGGGTCATATGGGGTATCAATCGAAAGCTATGGTCAAGGGCTACATCTTTGCATATTGTCGCCATGCCCTGCTACGCCTCTGTGACCTTCGCAGTGCTGAAGCTACTCTTTAGACCTGTACTTGAGCAGTTTATTCTTATCATAGGCGAGTTAAGTATGTAATTCGTTCGACATGTAGGTAGATGGAATATATTTTTTGGTCTAGTTCTATGTGCCGGTATATACAGACTGACAATAGATAACAAATCACAATCAATTCTGTTGTTTAACAATTTATTTAGAAAACAAACGTCAGCCACTTCTCTTCTGTATTTTAAGTATAGATCCAGAAGTAAGCAAATGTAAATCGCACGAGGGAAGTTCCGTGTAAACCCCTTTACAGATTTGTACTAACTACTTTCTGCATTTTTCATTAATATTAGGTAAGTATCCAGGCTTTTACAAACGGGCAGGGGCCTTTTAAGGCTGAAGTCCCCCCGGGCCTTTCCCTTGCCAGTCCGCCCCTGTAGCCAAAGAATGAATGAGCATCAAATGTGTTAGGTGTAGCAAATACATTCAAAATTTTAAATGGAACGTGCCCAATTTTATTACATATTCTAAAACTGTAAAAAATTCTATTTACAACGATGTATCACATGTTATAGTTAGTTAATCAATTAAAAACATAAATCGGTAATTAAGTAACAAATGCACGCTTACATAGATTAGAGCTTTATTTGAAAAAGTACAAGGTGAAACAAATGAAATTATTTGTCAGCTTCCAGTTAAGCAATGTTCCTTAATACTGTCTTGACCACATATGATATTCAACATAAATACAACATTACAACTTGAACAAAGTAACAATAAATGAATAAGTAAACTAAGTTTAAAATTTCAATTCATAATATCTAGAGTGTTTGTTCAAAGTGACCTCCGTTGTTTGCAATATTTTCTCAAGATTTGCTTATTAAGTTTCTTCTCGCTTTCTGCAACATGTATTGTGTTAAAAATTCAGGATCTGGTACATTCTCACAATGAGGTGATTCAGTAAATTATTGTAAAGTAAACACTCTCTTCCTCATAAAAATTAACATATATTTTACATACGCTACATGTTTTGGCTTATATATTAAACCATCTTCAGGCTAAAAGATAAAGCTTATAAAAATACGGGGAAAAACCAAAGAGCAAACACCTCACCTAATGTCAAAAGTGGACAGTCATAAATAAACAAAATATTTAAAACAGACACAAGACAACGTGATCGACATGTTAAATGAAATAAATTATTTGTTTATCTACAACGGTCAGCCAAGGTGAGAACTTTAAATACGTATCAAAGCCACAAAAACCGATAAATGGAATAAGTTAAGCAATTAATCAAATTTTAGATTGAGGAATTTATAATTGCTACTGTTTGCAAACTCTGTGACCTCATTGAGGCAACGATCGTTTAACCGGGAGACAATTTCGAATATTTCGTAAAAATTTAAATTTTTGCCCTTAGGGCAGACGTGAAGAATTTTAACATTGGAGTCCCGGTCAAATTTATGATTATTCTCAATAATGTGAGAGGCAAAAGCCGATTTATTATAGTCAAGATGATGAATGTAATTTGGTTTTATTAAAGAAATGTGTTCAGACACGCGCTTTTTGAAGGATCTCCCGGTTTGGCCCACATAAAAAGAGTCGCATGAACCACAATTTAAAAGATAGATACCTGATTTGTGAAGGAAGAGGATAGGATCTTTGTTATGGAATAGGATAGTATTAAGGGAAAAGGGTGAGAAAAAGGAAATTGTAATATTGAAGCGTTTAAAAACGAAACGTGGTAAGCTCACTTTTGGTGTCAGAAGATCTAGTAGATAACAATTTGGTTTGAGTTAGTGAATGTTGTAACCGATGATAGATAGGCATGATAAGGTTAAGTGAGTAACCGTTATTAACAGCAATTTGTTTTATGATACTGAGTTCATTAATGAAGTTGCTATTACTTAGAGGGGTCAGAAGCAAACGCCTAAAAAGGAACCTGAAGGAACTCAATTTTCGAGATAAGGGATGGTGAGATGAGAAGGGAATGACAGAATCGGTGAAAGTGGGTTTCCGATAAATTTTAAACTCCAGTGAATGTGAGGCTATGTTACCCTCATTCACCAACGTCTGGTCAATAGCGACTTATCTAATGATCAGGTTTTACCACCTATAGTCCAGTCAGTAGAGGTTGTTGCCTTACAAAAAATGGAGTATAATAGTAATTTATTATACAAGACGATAAAGTTAAATTTTATCCACGAGTGAATCGTTTAACGTCGAGACGAAGTCGAGACGTTAATGATTCAAGAGTGGATAGAAATAACTTTATCGTCGTGTATAATACAATATTTTTTTCTATAGTAAGAACTTTAACAATTTCAAAAAAAAAATAATGACAGTCAATCACATTTCAAAATGTCAGTAGCTAGATTGGGTTCCTACGATAATACGAAGCTGTCATATTTAATTTAAACAAAAGTTAGAAAATTAAATTACTTTATCTATCCTTGATGTTAAAGTGCTACTTTATCTACCCTTGCTGTTAAAGTAAAACTTGACCTTTTGTTTTGAGTTGATAAAAGCACACTTTAACATGTGCTATAGAAAAAAAGATTTTTATATATGTTGTTTAGGTCGAGATCCTAATAAAAAATCCAAGTTTTCGACCTTGAAGGGGCGCCGCGCGAGCAGCCACCTTGGATTAAAAGTGCTAAAAACTGGCTTTTCCCAAATGACTCCGCAACGGTTGATCCTACGCCACGAAACTCTAACTCAAAGTTAAAGAAGGCAAGATTCTTGACATCTTTTGTATATAACAATTTTTTGTAAATTTAATATGAAAGGAGTTAAAGCGGCGGAAAGATGAACATTTCTTTAAAAAATAGTGTAATTTCTCATTTTTAAATTTTTTTCTTGTATTATTTCTAGTTATTCGTTACGTAGTTATAATAATTTGCTAAACGTATAGTAAACTCATTTTCACACCACCATGAAGTAAAGTTAATGGTGCTTTTTTTATTGTGGTATCCCAGTAGGCCTAATCCACAGATGCTCCAGTTTAGTGATGTTTCATGTTCGCGATTATATTATTTATTTTTTTTTATTTTTGAAGGCCCCGGTCAATAGATGTTGACGTCTCCATAAGAGTATTTATCCTCAATTTTATCTTCGAAGTCATTGCTCCTGAGACTCTTGACTTCTATTGATGAAATGTCCTCATCTTCGTTCCCACTCTCGATGTGAACTTCTGGTGCATTTTCGCATGATTGCCCATTACAGAATTCATACAGAATAGAGCACTTTATCCCACTTTTCCTAAAGCCAGATGCTCCACCACATCCTTTTTTACAATGGCATGAAATTAATTTTAATAAAGTCTCATGTGCTGGATTCTCTGTCATTGTTACTGGAGTGTGCATTTTTTTCAATTCCATACCACTGTTGGACCTGGTGATACGTACGTCCTAAATGCGTGATACCGTGCAGCGTCCTTCGTTGGTGTCAAAGAAGCAAAATTAAATGTGTTTCTTGCACTTAATTTTGCAAAATGTTGGTAACGGACTTCTTCCAAGATATTTTTTCCATGTCGCCATACAAAGCAACGAGTAAGCGTGCTTCAGCATCAGCGATATCATCTGGTTTGGCATCGTGATGTTTGAATATGCCTATAGTGTCATTGAGTCTGGTGCTTTCCTTGACAAGCCAACAAAATTTAGTTTGTCGTTGGTTGTACACTGACGACGTTGTGTCGCAGCCACTAAACGCATGGAGAAACAGAAATGTTCTCAGATGCTTTTTCATATTTAAAACTATTTGCAGAATACACTCTTTCAAGAAGTTTGCCTCTCCCAGGTTTGCGAAAGTAGATGTTGCTAATGCCGTCAGCAGGACTAGAAGATCGACGTCTTCTCCAATGACGAAAACAGCATCAAATGTTGAGCAAAAAGAAATCGCCGTGTTGACAATCAACACATCTTCTTCAGCCTGCTTAACTGTAATACAGTAATGTTCGAATTTTTTTTTCAGCATCGAAATCAAACGAACTTTATTCTTTTCGTTTGCTAGAAATCGTTCTTGGGAAACTAGAACTGGCGTTGTTTAATCGAAAATAACATTAGCAGATACTTGCTTTTTAGATCGGCGAAGTCTTTCTGCAGTCTTGGTATTTTTTGCCACCATCAAACGGATATCCATCGAAAACAACGGCTGCATGTGCGAGTATAAGTGACTTATTGTTGCATTCATAAATTAAGAACTATTCCATAGCTATACTAGATGAAAATAATTTTTGATAATACTTTGTATTTCTCTATAGAACGTTATTCTGATGTATACAAATATTACAAACAATATAGCGTAAGTTGCTCCTACAAAATGTACCATCATAAATATAATTTAACGATATTGTGGAGAAATGTTCAACTTTCAGCCGCTGTAGCTCGTTACATATTACACTTAAAACAAAAATTAATAAACAAACAATGTCAAGAATTTTGTCTTCTTTAACTTTATATTGAACTTTTTTGACGTTGGATCAACTGTTGAGGAGCTATTTGGAAAAAACCAGTTTTTAGCACCTTTAATCCAAGATGGCGGCTCGCGCGGCGCCCCTCCAAGGTCGAAAACTTGGATTTAACATCAGGATTCCGACCTGAACAACATATATCAAAAACCGTGCATACTCCATTTTTTGTTGAGCAAAGGCCTTTTTTTGTCCCTACAGACTGGGCTACTACCAGGGGCGTGCTGGGCCGCCGGGACACCGGGCGAATGCCCGGTGGCCTGCGCCCGTCAGTGATCTGATGGCCTGCGCCCTTAAATTGAGAAAATTCCAGAAAGCCCGGAAAATAAAGCAATTATGAATAAAGACACACAAACTCAGGAGTCATGATGTAATGTAATAGAGAGCCAGCCGCCAGCAAATAATTACCATTCTTATTATTGTTATGAATGTTTGGGTTAAATGTAATAGAACTCTATATTGTGTTTATCATGATTACCGTGATAAGATTGAGATGAGGCCACTATGCACTATCGGGTTGCCAAGTATTAATTCATTCAGTATTCGCGTCACGCCGTCGGGTATCACATTCTACTACCCGCAACAGTACCTAAATAAAATGAAAAAGATGTTGCAAACGGAAGCCGAAAAGTTTGTAAAATTAGACAGTTTCATTAATAAACCCAGTTCGGGGACAGAAAAATTGAGCATTGTTCAGACTTCTACTCCAAGTGAACGTTTTACGAGCAGTACTGCAAATGAGGTTGACTATACCACAGAAGATATTAGGGTGGAGACACAAGAAACGGAAATCACCAGTGTTTCGTGTGATCATCGTGCTAGTACGTCAGTTT
Organism: Agriotes lineatus; assembly: GCA_940337035.1. Lineage (NCBI taxonomy): Eukaryota > Metazoa > Arthropoda > Insecta > Coleoptera > Elateridae > Agriotes > Agriotes lineatus. The sequence goes on from OW679197.1 coordinate 22,975,666, forward strand.
CCACCAGCCTACAGATAAATCAAACAATTTTAGAAAATGTTCAAGTGGAAGAAGTGTCTCGGGAAGTGTTAAACTTATTTGTGAAACCAACAGAATCTGATATTGATTTATTTCTCAAGAAGCTTCCACAACAAACATTTAATGATACAGTATCTCTCTCCAGGACAATTAATAACTAAATTAATTCTAACTAAACGGAGAGCGTAAGACTCGATAATACCCACGCAAAGTAGAAGCTCGTATAGGGACTTACCTCGTGGGACATACAGGAGGGCCTACATGTGGGGTGGCACGTTGATTGACCTGTGACTCCAGGAGCACAAACCGATAAACACGAGCGATTACACAAAACAAAAAAAAACTGGATCAGTTGACCGACCGTTCACCAACTCGTCTTAAGTTCATCTGTGTTTACAATATGGGCCACCGACCCAACACTTAGGGGTGGCAGGAGAGGGGACAGTAAGCCCCATAACTCGACATTCCACCAATAATGGGTAAATTTACCGTTAGGTAGAATTATAAACTACACTAAATTTATGTACAGCTATTTACTTGTATTAAAAATTACTAATGAAATAAACTAAACTAATATGATTAAAATCTAAATACCAAACAGATACGACGCTACCATTCTCCGCATAAAAATCTTTTTTGCGTGAAAATGGGTCCAATCGGAAGTGGTTAAGTTATGATTCAGAAACTTCTAAACTCTTTTGTACTCTATGTATACTTACTTATGTATACTTACTTACTTACTTACTTACTTACTTACTTACTTACTATATGTTTCTCACAATCGTGAGATAAAAATTCTTTTTGCGACGGGGCCGACGATTGACGGCATATTTGAACATGAGCTTAGTAGAGCTTACGAAAATAGTGTTGAATCATATATTTTAAAAGTTCAGGTAATCTAAAAAAATATATAAACAGGATGCTTTATTTGAAAAAATGGAGTTAGGTGCCACCCAGAATTAAATGGGGCACCTCATATGATTAGAAATCATTTTAAGTGACGAAGAAGTTGCTTAGGTGAAACTTTTATAATTACGAGGGGTCGTTTTTATATTCCCGGACAAGGCATGAAAACAAAAGACTAGAGCAACAACAAAATTTAATTTTTCAATATAGTTCCCCTGCTTTTGAATCCAGGTATAACACCGTTTCAATAACATCTTTAATCCAGTATAAAAATATTTATTTGGTTTTTCCGCAAAATGGCCCCCGCTAGCTGCTATAAGTTCGTCATTGTCCCTAAACTTTGTCCCGCTTAGTGTTCTTTTGAGATTTGGGAACAAAAAATAGTCACTGGGTGCCAAATCTGGACTATAAGGCAGATGTTCAATTTCTTCGAAGCCACAATCAGCTACAGCAGCTTTTGAAAGTCTGGACTTGTGCACTGATGCATTGTCGTGGAGGAACAAGACATCTTGCGTCAGTTTTCCGCGTCTCTTCACTTTAATAGCATCTCTAAGACGATGCATCAAGTTTGCATAATACTCTCCCGTTACCGTACTACCCTTCTTCATATAATCAATTAACAAAAATTCCCTGGGAGTCCCAAAAAATGGTTGGCATGATTTTTCCTGCAGAAGGGGTGACTTTAAACTTCTTGGGAGGGCTGGAGCCCTTAACATACCACTGCATAGATTCTTGTTTCGATTCAGGGTCATAATGATGAACCCAGGTTTCATCTCCAGTGACAAGTCGATTGATAATTTATTAAATCTGGTTCGTCTCCACAATGCGCCAAGAATTGTTCACAGGTTTCTACCCGGACACGCATTTGGAATGGCGAAAGCATTCGTGGACCCATCTTGCGCTAACCTTTGTCATCCCAAGGTAATCGTGTAAAATTCTGAAAACTGTGGTTTCTAAAACTCCTAGTGAAGCTGCTAATCGTCGCTTCTTTAGTCTTGCATCCTCAAGTACCAAACACTTGGCTTTTTCAACAACATCTGAAGTGATCACGTCAACAGGGCGCCCTGGACGGGGATCATCATCCAGTGATTCTCGACCATGTCTAAACAATTTTGACCACTCGCAAACGGTTGACTTGGAAGGGCAATCATCCCCGTATACAGCCAACATCTCTTCAAGAATAATTTTTGGAGGTTTTCCTTGTTTTGTTAGGAATTTTATAACAGCCCGGTATTCGATTTTATTCATTTCGATACACATACAACGCGCGACGACACAAACTGACAGATAATAAAATTACTAATGTTGCAATTGTTTTGTAAATTGCTACACAAGTTACCAAGGCATATGTGATTAAAAACAGCATAATCGAAAATTGCATCAAAATTCAAAACAGCCGAGTCCGGGAATACAAAAACGACCCCTCGTACAAGAATTGTGTAATGTATTTTCAATAAAAAGCGCTACAGATCTCGGACCCTTAGGTGGGACACCTGTACGCAATAATTGGTTTGGGCCTGGCCTGCTCTGCTCTCTAGTCCCGGCCTGCATTGGTTCTGCCAGCACGCCCCTGGCTACTACATAAATATTACTAAATATCATTATTAATTATTTTTCTGTATCTTTATAAACTTAAACTTCATAATGAAAACAATATATATTTTTTTATAGCTGGCTTAAGCAAAGAATAAATTTCTCTCAAGTTTGCCAAACTACTTGCTCAAGACACCTCATACAGAGGTTTTCATTCACAGCAAAAATTAACCTCATATCTGTAAACACAAGAAAATAAACATAAATAACCAATATCATATACATACACAGTGGTTTCTCAGAAATAAGTGCATAAAAATACTGCAGCGTCCTGAAGGTGAGAATTGGCCCAAAAACCTTTTTTTTATTCTGAGAATTTTAAAATTTGTTTTAAAAACCCCTTTCTCCTACCAAGTTCAGAAACCGGCAGAATGGACTACCTACCTCAAGCCTCAGTACAAGCGCCATTACCATTACTCTTTAACATCTATGTCTCAGATATTCCCAAAACCCAATCGCAGAAATGTATATATTGTTATGATACACTATACGTTGGTTGTAGATAAAATTAAAATGTATAAAAGAAATTGGGTTGTTGGTACAATACATATTAACTCATTAAAAAAAGTCGATAAGGTTTAAAAAAATTTCATGAATAAATCTGAGTTAGCGCAAGTTAGTAATGAAATTATAGCTATTGAACATTTACAGGTGGTTTGAATATAAAAAGAATAAAAAACTGTAGTAGAAGTAATGACAAATGCAAAATTTTGATAAGGATATAATTAAAGTAGATATCAAATAAGAATAGAGTATAGAAGGCAGAAAGAATGGAAATATGGTAGTTAGGAAGTTTGTTCCCATTATTGAAAATAACAACTATAAAAATATGTAAGAATTTTATTTTGGTCCCATTAAAATATGGAATTTAACCCTCTTTTACTGAATAAAATGTTTTGGATTATCTAAGAAGGGTATTTATCAAAATCTACGTAGTGTTTTAAAGAAGTAAAATATTAAATAGCAAAGAAGAGAAGTAATGGAGTAACTACAGAAGAGAATTGGAATTGGTAAACTTAATGGATACTAGCATGGTTAATAACAAGTGATTAATTGAAGAGTTATATTAAAACCATTCTATTGGGAAGAATACAATTGACAAGTAACATAAATAATAAAAGGTTACATCAGTTTGGGTGTTACTGAGTAGAGAGACCGTGGAAGTATCAGTGAAGTTAGAGGGTCCATTCCGGAAGGAGGTAGCAGAGGTAGGAGCAGATCTGGGTTCTGTTGGCTGGTTGCTGTCAAAGATTTTGGGTTTTGGTGTATTGGACAAAGCTTAACACTAGTGATCCATACGTGATTGCTGCATTGCAGAGAGCTGCTTAGAGAGGGTCCATTCCAGGAGGTAGCAGAGGTAGGAGCAAATCTGGGTTCTGTTGGCTGGTTGCTGTCAAGGATTTTGGGTTTTGGAGTATTGGACGAAGCTTGACACTAGTGATCCATACGTGATTGCTGCATTGCAGAGAGCTGCTTAGAGAGGGTCCATTCCAGAAGGAGGTAGCAGAGGTAGGAGCAAATCTGGGTTCTGTTGGCTGGTTGCTGACAAAGATTATGGGTTTTGGAGTATTGGACGACGCTTGACACTAGTGATCCATACGTGATTGCTGCATTGCAGAGAGCTGCTTAGAGAGGGTCCATTCCAGAAGGAGGTAGCAGAGGTAGGAGCAAATCTGGGTTCTGTTGGCTGGTTGCTGACAAAGATTTTAGGTTTTGGAGTATTGGACGAAGCTTGACACTGGTGATCCGTACGTGATTGCTGCATTGCAGAGAGCTACTTAGAGAGGGTCCATTTCGGAAGGTGGTGGCAGAGACAGGAACAGATCTGGGATTGTTCTATTAGCTGATTGCTGTCAAGGATTTTGGGTTTTGGAGTATTGGACGAAGCTTGACACTGGTGATCTGTACGTGATTGCCGCATTACAGAGAGCTGCTTAGAGAGGGTCCATTCCAGAAGGAGGTAGCAGAGGTAGGAGCAGATCTGGGTTCTGTTGGCTGGTTGCTGTCAAAGATTTTGGGTTTTGGAGTATTGAATGAAGCTTGACACTGGTGATCCGTACGTGATTGCTGTATTGCAGAGAGCTGCTTAGAGAGGGTCCATTTCGGAAGGTGGTGGCAGAGACAGCAGCAGATCTGGGATTGTTCTGTTTGCTGTCAGAGATTTTTGGTTTCGTGGTATTGAACGAGGCTTGATACTGGAGGTTTGTACGTGAGAGCTGCATTGCAAGAAGCTGCTTGAAGGAGTCGATTGTGGCTAAAGGATAGGTTGCAGTCTTGAACATTTTGGAAGTGCAATATACACGATGGGTAATTCCTTAGTTTATACTAACTATAAAGCAAATAAAGACATTTTAAAAGGTGGAATTAATTAAGAAACAATAACTTACTGTATTATATAAAGTTATAATGTACCGGGTGGCCAATTAAGAAGGGCACTCGGCCCTATCTCAAAAAGTAATTATCGTAAAGACTTGAGGTAAAAAAAATTATAACTAAAGCGGCCAAGAGAAAATGCTGGAAAATATTTTTACGTTTTTAGAATGGCCGCCAGGGAGCGTAATCGCATTCTTGAATTTTAAATCCCGTTTTTTGAGAAATATTCTTATATTACAGATAGCTAAAATGGACACCGTTTTAAAGCTGAGATAAATTCGATGCTTTTTTGTCAAATACTTTTTGCTCTATCTCTTAAGGTAAAGTGGTGGGGGATGCACAAACATTTTCGGAAAGAAATGTCACAAACTTCAAAATGACTGAACGGATTTTGTCAAACTTCGAGTTGTTGAAAAGGGCTTTTCTTAGGCTATCAACGCTGCCTTGAGCGGATTGATTTAGATTGCTTGTGTCGCCGCTAGAGGGCGTTTTGCGACAACACTACAAATGAAATGGATTTTCTCAAAAAAATTAAATGCAACGATATCACCTTTATTGCAACAAAAGATAGCCAAGTAAGGGTCTAACACGGTAGTGGAAACCGCATTTCGATATTTGTTTCCTAACCTAAAATATCAGTAAAGGAAGTTAAAACTCGAAATAATGTCGCATCTTTGGGAATATTTTCAGTATACCTGCCATTATTAAATCGTAATTATCGTTCTTTTACCAAAATATATATAAATTTACTGTTAAAATACCAAAATTATATTTAAAATGTCAATAATAATTAATACTCATTCAATATGATTGAATATTGCCCTTCTGTCCACACGAAATTCGAAATTTTTAAAATGCAAGTGTGCTTTGGAAAACAAAATAGCAAAAATTATAATGGTGGTGTTTAGGTGTCAATCATATTAAGATTGCAGCTATTTATAGTGCATTTTGGTGGCCTTATTTCTAAAAAATGCCTTTTCCACCTGTAGAAGTGTTTGATATGTTTCGTGTTTATTTTCAAAACAATGAAAACGCAACTGTTTCTGTTAGAATCTATGCGATGGAATATCCTGATAGGCGCCATCCAACGGTCAAAGTTTTTCGTGTGGACAGAAAGGCAATATTCAATCATATTGAATGAATATTAATTATTATTGACATTTTAAATATAATGTGCGTATTTTAACAGTAAATTTAAATATATTTTGCTAAAAAAAAACGATAATTAGGATTTAATAATGGCAGGTATACTGAAAATATTCCCAAAGATGCGACATTATTTCGAGTTTTAATTTCTTTTGCTGATATTTTAGGTTAGGAAAGAAATATCGAAATGCCGTTTTCACTAGCGTGTTAGACCCTTATTTGGCTATCTTCTGTTGCAATAGAAGTGATATCGAGGCATTTAATTTTTTTGAGAAAATCCATTTCATTTGTAGTGTTGTCGCAAAACGCCCTCTAGCGGCGACACAAGCAATCTAAATCAATTCGCTCAAGGCAGCGTTGATAGCCTAAGAAAAGCCCTTTTCAACAACTCGAAGTTTGACAAAATCCGTTCAGCCATTTTGAAGTTTGTGACATTTCTTTCCGAAAATGTTTGGACACCCCCCACCACTTTACCTTAAGAGATAGAGCAAAAAGTAATTGACAAAAAAGCATCGAATTTATCTCAGCTTTAAAACGGTGTCCATTTTAGCTATCTGTAATATAAGAATATTTCTCAAAAAACGGGATTTAAAATTCAAGAATGCGATTACGCCACCTGGCGGTCATTCTAGAAACTTAAAAATAATTTCCAGCATTTTCTCTTGGCCGCTTTAGTTATAAATTTTTTTACCCCAGGTCTTTACGACAATTACTTTTCGAGATAGGGCCGAGTGCCCTTCTTAATTGGCCACCCGGTACAATTCTAAAAATTGGGCATTTGTCATTGAGATTTGAGAATTACTGTTGACATTTCGTGGACTTTAGAAATGACATTCAATTTGAATGAATAGTTGAAAAATACTTGAAAATCATTTTTTCAGAACAAAGTAACTAGATAATTGAACCCAAACCCCTAAAAGAGTCTCAGGCGCTATCATCTTAATATTTGAAAGTTTGCATATTGAAAAGTCAATTTAAATAGAGTAGCCAGTGTATATTTAAATAGGAGTCGCAAAGTGGAGCGTTAACAATATGTAGATGATATAGCTAGCTACATAGCAGAACAGCCGAGAGATTACCGAAGAGGTACTTACAGCAGACTTGCAGATCTTAAATAACTATTTTAGCCTCCAGTTTTGAGCTGTGATAGAATTTATTTATTAATTTAATATGTAGTTACGTAGGTAATATTTTATGAAAAGTAATTTACAATGTGTTATCTTATTCGTACAATAGTGTTACGTTTTTACGTTCTGGGCTATTTAAAAATTATACGACGCATCTTGTATTAAACATTTATTTACAACGATTTATCTTAACTATTTACAAAGCAACTATTAAGGCGGAACACAAATTATTTACAAACTAATCAGGAACTATTTTAAACAACGAATACACTTATTTATTTATACACCGGATTAAACATCAATGATTTATATGGTTATATTTATTTGTTATACACTCGTTATTTATTTCCTAGAGTTATGTACATACGGGTTTATTTATATTGCATATTTACGCGCGTCGAGTTGGATGAAAACTGCCCGCCTTCCCGCTGTGCTGGCTTATATATTCGCCCGGTGAATCATTCCGGAAGCTTCGCGACCTTGCTGGATTTTTCCGGCAAATGGTGACGCATCGCGTGCATGAGTCGCCAAGGTCGCTTCTCGAAGCCCGTGCGACGCATGAGTCATCCGTCCGCACGTGAACGCGGCTTCAAGGTCGTTACAATAGTTATGTAAGCATAAAGGGAAGTAAGTAGCTTTTACCAGTCAAGAACGAGTTTATTGGGAAGAAAGTTCGAGACTGGTTGTAGATAGTTACTTCCCGAGCATGCTTATTCTATTTTTCTCTATGCCAATCTCTGCATTTTTGCAGTAAAACTGATAGTCCAAATAAGGACTCTCGAGTGCCAATGCCATCTCGGAAGCCAAACTGTTCATCGCTTATGCCTTCCTCGCTTCTTTTGCATATTCTGTTAGGTATGTATTATTTTTGAAAATAGTTTTAGCACGTGGCTCATTAAGCTGATTAGTCTATACTGATTGCATTTGTTCGCGTTGGGTTTCTTTGGTATAGGGATGAACTTTGACTTTAGCCAGTCGTGTGGTATATTTTCTGTTTCATATGTTTTGTGGAACAGATTTACCATTATGTTTATATTAGCTTCATTTATCAGTTTCAGAAATTCTGTATAAATGTTATCTGGTCCTGCAGGTTCCCCTTTTTATCTATATTTATCACTTTGATTACTTCTGACTTCAAAATGCATGGTCCTGTTTCACCTTCAATGATGTTCGGAAGGTTACATTCATCTTCAAACAGTTTTTGTATGTATTTTGTGCATTCTTTGTTTAGTTCTTCGTTTGTAGATCTTTCTTTCTTTCTTTCTTTTCAGCCTTCTTGCGTCCATTGTTGAACATAGGCCTCCCTTAACGATTTCCATCTTTCGCGATGTTGTGCTGTTTCTATCCATTTCAATCCTATCTTCTTAATGTCGTTGTACCATCTCGTGTTTGGTCTCCCTCTTGATCTTTTGCCCATCCACGGTCTCCAGTTTATTATCTTAGTGCTTCATCTGTTATCTTTTCTCATTGCGACGTGTCCGGTTGTCTGTCTTATACTTTCATTTGTCTTCCTGTCCCTGAGAGCAATATTCATCATAGCCCTTTCCATTCCTCTTTGTGTTGTTCTTAGTTTGTGTGTTATGTGTTTTGTAAGGTTCCATGTTTGGGCGCCGTTTGTAGATATCAATTGGTTATCATTTGTTAATGTTGCTGGGGGACGTTTTTTATAGTTTCCAGTAACCTGCTTTACTTTCTTGTGTAAATTGAAAAGATCATGTTTATTCTGTAGCTCTTCGATCTCGTGGCATCTATCGTTCATCCCATTTCTCTTTGGCTTCTCTTATTTTTCGTCTTATTGTTGTTTGGGTTTGATTACATCTCTGTTGATTTGTGTTTTTATACATTCGTCTTTCTTCCATTAGTTCTAAGATTTTCTTTGTTATCCATTCCTTTTTTCGATCATATTTTGGTGCTTTTAGAGTTTGGACTTGCATTTCGTTTAGAGTATTTTTAAATTGTTTCAAGAGATTTTCTATTTGCTCTAGGTCTGTTTCGTGTAGTTTTCTTAGTTTGCTGTTTAGTGTCATGGATATTTGTTCTTTTTGCATCTGATTTTTTAGTATGGTCATATTTGGTTTTGTGCTTGTCTTCTTTATCTGTTTTAGTCGGATTCTGACACAGGCAACTACAGGATTGTGGTCCAACTCGACGTCTGTTCCCGGGTAAGTCTTTGCTCCAAGAACTCCATTTGGGTATCTCTTTTCTATTAGTACAAAATCAATTTAACTTCTGATCTGATGTCCTGGTTGATCTTGTGGTTATTTCCAGGTATATAGACGTCTCGGGGTAGTATAAACCATGTGTTACTTATTATAAGATTTTCTTCCTGACAATTGTACTAATATGTCACCTCTTGGGTTTCTGTCGCCCAAGCCTTGAACTGCAATGGATAAAATCCTCCGAGAAGTCTCTATGTATATGGCTGGTTATTGAATAATTATAATTACACCATTAAAGGTGTGCCAGACAACTGGGTTTTGAAAGAGACAATCTACGGCCCTGACCTGCTGAGTCTCAGGCCAAATTCGTGCATCGAGTGTAGCACTCAGAACTTTAATCTACTAATAGTTCCTGAGTTAGCTTGCAAAATACATAACACTCTGCAGCCTGTGTTATAAAATAATACAAATTCCGAACTAACAGTCACTATACTTAGGATATCTACTGGGTGTACGAACTTTCAACAGAATACAGCACTTTAGACGCTTCACACTCAATATCGAATCTGTCAACGAGCTTGGCAATATTTCCCCTCAAAAAGTTGGGAGCTTTCAACTTTTTGGGGACAACCTGTCGAAGTTCAATGAGGACTGTGTAAACACGATATCTGAAACGAGCAACTTGCCAAAAACTGAGATATCATTTTTATGGACTGCGCCCCCTGCTGGTTCTGGCTGTGTCACATTCAGGTAACTGACAGATAATAAAGGTTAAAACACAACTACAATCCGCATTATAGAGCAATGGTATTGGAAGATTCTACCCACTGGTTTGCTGAAGACGGACAGCTGAGCAAGACGGTCTGTGAACAGACAGAGAAAGACAAGAAGTATGATGCTGACGACTGTTGTGCTTGTGACGAAGCAAAATATAACGTAATTTCCTGGACATTTTAAATTTTAGCAATTAGAATCATTTATTTCCAGCTGATATTTGAAGGAATCTGGTCAAATAGAACGCACCCAAAGGACTTTCCATTCTCTCTCTGGTTAACACACTTTTCAGATGTAATTGGGGCATCCCATGAACGCAACTTTAGCTTTTGGGGGGAAGGACAGATTGCAAGTGAAGGCTTCAGAAGTTTAGCAGAATGGGGTTCTGTGCGTCTCATGGAGAGTGAGTTACGGGCTCAAAGCAAGTACCTCAGAACCATTATTAAAGCTGCTGGTCTTTGGTATCCCAATGTGAACACCAACGCTAGCACCAATTTCAGAGTGGATCGTAGACACCACTTGGTTTCTTTAGCTTCCATGCTTGGTATGTTACACACTTGTATTAGTGCATTATTATTATCTTAATGTTTATTTTAGGACCAACTCCTGACTGGGTGGTTGGGGTAAATGGCCTCAATTTGTGTTTGAAGAATTGTACATGGATAGAACACTTGACCGTTGATCTCTATCCATGGGATGCTGGCACAGACAGTGGAATTACATACATGGTTAATAATTATTTTAGCTTTATATGTGGTACTAAAAATACCTAATTTGAAATTATTTCAGTCACCCAATACTGAAACAAAGCCACGAGAAAGAATGTACAGAATAACGACCACTTATCCGGAAGACCCACGAGCCCCATTCTACGATCCCACCAAAAAAGAAATGCCGCCTTTAGCCAAATTTTACTTCACACGTGAAAAAGTCATTCCTAAAAGTTGTGATGAGAACTTCCTAAGTGCCCAACTGGATGTCAGTGAAAACACAGAAGATACAACACGGCGTATGTATATTTCGGGTGCTGTTTCTATTAAAAAGTGCTAAAACTTGCAGCTGAATGTGGTGTTACTGAATATAATGAATGGAGTCCCTGTTCAGTAACTTGCGGCAAAGGTTTGAGGATGAGAACCAGAGAATATCTAATGCCCCAAAAAGCACAGATGTTTGGGTGTACCAGGCAATTGATCTCGAAGGAAATGTGTGTAGCTGCTGTTCCTGAATGTGAAGGGTTAGTAAGAGTATGTTATGTATTTGTGTAAGCATGTGTAAGTAAGATATGAAATTGCCATACGTTAACTCTCATTGGGTTTTAGTGGTTTGCACCACTGGAACTGTTATGATGTTTATTAAACTTTGTTCGCCACTGTGGAACAATAACAACATTCCTTTTATTTACTTTAGAACACATAAAAAATTACAAACATACAAATTCCTCACTGTTGATTTAAATATCAATACGAACAGTGAGTAGCCTGGTTTTCGAGACAGAATTATTTATTTATAACAGACCTTGCTCCTCAATTTACTCCAAAATGAGTCAAGTCAGAATATGAAGAAGTGATGTGATCTCGAAAACTAAACTACTTTCGCTTATATAGGTTGCGCGTGAATGGAAGGGATATTCCCTATTCTTTTGAACACAATAGGATTATCCAGCTAGGCTCCCTCTATCTATTGTCTCACAAGTGGTTGAAATAACTTTGCCAAAAAAAGGACTTTCCCTTTTCGAGTCTTTTTCCATATTTCCTTAATCATTTCATGTAAGTCTTTTCCCTAGTTCCTCATCTGCTAGGTTAATCAGCTCTGCTGCTATTTTATTGAACCAAAGCTTTTGCTATTCTTCGTACGTTTTATCACCTCAGTAAACTCCTTCCATGTAGACTCAGCGGTAGTTTGTTCTTGGTCGTTTTGCTGTACCCCCCTGGTGAGAAAATAATTTCTTGTAGTGATTTATCCATATTTCCAATATCATCGTTTCATTCAAACTCATCCTGTTCATTCCTCATTCCCACTGTTTGTGTTCTGCAGCTTCTCCTTTCTTCCTTCAGGTTTCTATAAAAAGCTCTGGAATTTTAATTTCTGAATGTTTCTTCAAAGGATTCTATTCTCTTTTCGCTTTCCTCTCTTTTCGCTTTCCTCTCTTTTCTTTTTCCTGCATACACTTTGTGCCTTATTTCTGGTCTGCCTGTAGTTCTCATGGGATGAATTTGTTGGATCTTGTAACACTCTCAGCATGGCCTTTCTCTTTTCATTCACAGCTTCTTCACATTCTGCATCAAACCAGTAATTCTTTTTCTCTTCTTTGAATCCTTGTACTGTCCCTCTTTTCCTATGAGTTCTCTGGTTTCTCTAACATATTCTTTTTGTATTTGTTCCTTTCTTAAGTAGTCTATATTCAACCCCTGTTTCGTTTTTCTACGATTGTTTGTAATTTTAGGTACGGTTTGTTTCAGTGTGGCTTTTATTAAGATATGGTCCGAGCCTATCACTGCACCTTTCTAAGATCTAACAAACTTTATATTTTTTCTATAACGACGTGGTCTATTTGATTTTGTGTCTTCTTTTCCAGGCTTTTCCACATCACTTTATGAATATTTTTATGCTTTTGTTTCTGCCTGCAAAATCGATGAGCTTTTGTCCATTGCCATTCGTTTCTTCATGCAGGCTTTCTTTATCTATGATCGAACTATATCACTCTTCTTTTCCAACTTCCAGTCTCCTATTATAATGTAGGTACATATCAAACTTTGGTAGTTAATAACAGTTGTGGGGAGTCTGATGTCAGGCAAGTAGACCTTCATAGACCCCTTTTGCCAACCCCATGGATAAGGTCTAGGCATGCAGAGTGCCAGGTACCTCAATTGTACTTAGAATTTTGCCAAAACTAGGAGTTCCAACACTAGCAAGGAATCTTTTACATGCTACACATCATAGTAACATGAGACCCACAGCTTTACATCATTTCCGAATAATGTCATTCTATAGAGGTTTTCATCCCCATTTTTTATTTTTTAAAACACCGCCCGGATCGGGGATCGAACTCTCGACCCTTAGATCAGTAGCTAGAATGCGTAACCACTGAGCTATGGAACCCGGCATTAAACTTTAGTAATTTCTCCAGTATCTCTTCCAACTTCTCATACAAATGCAATTTTTTCTCTTCTTCTGTTGGTGCATGTACGTTTATTATGCTCAACTTCCTATATCTTCCTTTTATCCTTATATAGTTTATTCTGTCATTTATTATTTTGTATTCAGTTACTATACTTTTTAGATTCTCACTTATTAAGAAACCTGTCCCCAATCTGTTCTTTTCACCACCTCTATTCAACCAGTAATAGCCTTAATTTTCGTTTCTGTTACACCTTTTATGTGCGTCTCTTGTACTGCCAGTATATCTATTTCATATTTTTTTGTCTCTGCAATACGTTGTTTTAATTTCCCTTCCCCGTTTAACACTTGCACGTTCCATGTACCTATTTCTATGTATTCACTTATTTGTATCCAGTTCTTCTTTTTTCTTTGTTAACCTTATTCTTTGCCTTTTTCGTCATCGTTAATCTTTCCCTTTCTTCTTCTGCTAGTTTTTTGATTTCACTATTCTTTGTGTGTTAGTTCCAGTCATACTTCACTCCGTTTATAATTATTTTTTGATAACCCATCTTGACTTTATTTCCTTCCTCCTTTTCTTCTTGCATAATCTTACGTAATTGGGCTTGGATTTTCCTTTCTACAAAAATTAAGTCATTCTCCATCCAGATATTTGTGCCTTTTAAAAGGCCTTTCCTGCTCATAATGTATTTTTTATGGTCCCACGAATTCATTTCTACAATTTTTATTTGCTTATCTTCCTTCATTTTTACACTGTATCCTTTCTTAACTTTTATAGGTAGATTGAGCTTGTCCTTTATTAATTGCTCCACTTGTTCTTCGATCCGGTTTTCATCTATGTTTATTGCTTTTTTTACCACATTATTTCTTAGTTTTTACCTATCCTGTCTTTCCAAACTTTCTTTCAGTTTTTTATTCTATTTCCCATGTCTATTTTTTCCATTTTCCAAACATCTGCCTTCTTTTCCCATTCCATCATTGTTTTCTCAAGCTCCTCGTTTATTTTTGTAATGTTGGCTTTCATACCTGTTTGGTTTTTATTAAATCCCTCTTTTAGGTCATTTTTTAACTCGTCCAACTTTTGTAGTATTGCTTCCATGTTTTCTTCTTTTCCTGTAGCTTTTATTTCAGATTGTGGAAGTATTTCAGGACTTTCCCCTGTGTTTTGTTATCTTTTGGTTGGTGTTCTTTGGATTTTTTGACTTTTTTCAAAAGCTAACACGGAACTTTCCCACTCCTTGAATTCTTGCGATGTTTCGCTCCGTTTTCTCTTGGCCTTTTGTAGCTGTAGTTCCTTTATTGTTGTAACGCTATTCGCTCCTCTTCTTTGGTTTTCCATAAACTTTTTCGCGGTTTCTTCTTACAACGACCTCCACGGTAGTTCTTTTCCGTTAGTCCTCTCTGCAGTTCTTACGCATCTCAATAGTTCATTGGTCTCGTCTTCCAATTTAACACGATTTTCACCTAACTGTTATCAGCCTACCTTTATTTAACTCTAATTATGTTCCTTATCACATTACGCTCACCCCTCCTTTATATCTCAATCTCGCTATACGGATTCCCTGCTTGTCTTCCTGCACTTTTCACTATTTGTTTTATTGTCTAAACGCTTAAATTCTAATTAAACTCTTCACTGTTGGACACGCCCTGCTTTTGGAAACGTATAGCAACGTCACGTCCATGTATCGTAGAGTCAATAACTTGGCAGTAGTTGCAAGTATGTACTTCAAAATTATTTTTTCGTACACTAGCATTGAAAGAGCTACTTTGCCGTACAATTTATTAATCAGAAAGTTGCACTTTGCAGTATTCGTACGGCAAAGTAGTATTTTGCGGTATTCGTACGGCAAAGCAGCACTTTGCCGTACGTTTCCTTAGTTACAACACATATAATATTACATTACATTAGTATTGGTACTCTACTTATTTGCTATATTCGAGGATAAATTTAGTATTCCGTTTTGTATGCTAGTGTACGAAAAAATATTGTACGAAACTCGTATGAAAGTGGCTTTTCCATACTCGTCTCACTCGTACTGAAAAGCTCCACTTTCTATACTTGTTACGTAAATTACTATTACGTGAATACTTTGAAACCTTTTTTTGACAATTTTTTAATGTGTATCAGCTTTTTTTGAGTATCGCACAAAATCGTTGCCAAGAATCCACCAAAAGCATTTTTTATTTTTCCCAATTTATTATTAGCCAATTGTATATTTTTTGTGATTAATCACACTTGGTCTTTCGGTTAATTAAAAATTATTGCAAAATTAACCTGTAAAACAAAAATTTAAATAAGCACTCTGGCGATTGCATTTTAAACTGCATATTAATGGGTACAAGGCATTTTATCACAAAATTCAAAGCTCCATTTTTATTTTGTGAAACTACTGTGTGACTTCTACTACTAAAGCCCGTGTCCCACAGTAAAAAAATTTATAATAATTTTTATAAACAGAATTTTGATAGTGTGACAGCCCAGTTTTATAAAAATGACGTCACTGAAATTTACGTTGACGGTGTCTGTGTTTTGATGACGTCACGTAAAATAGTTTTCTAAACACTTTTGGAATAGAACGGTTTCTATAATTTTGATGAGATCGCGCATTTCATTGGATGTTGATGGCTAAGCCCAGCCTACGGAGAATTTTAAAAAGCGCGCGAAAGTTCCGTTTTAAAAGGTTCATGCTCAACATTTTTAACCTCATTCTTGGCAACCACTTCCTGCGAAGTTGTTGTGTTGAGGTTTATTTTGTTTTTTCTTTTGTTTCTGAATTAGGGCATAACCAATTAAACTTGTAAGCTCTGTCAAAAGTTCCTTTCTATATAAATTTGACTTTTTCATTGTAATAAGAAATGCAACAGTATAATCAAAGGCTTGCTATTTTAGTCAAAACCATTGAACTGTATATTATTATAGTATAGTTCAATGGTCAAAACCATATATGTAATGTCAAAACACTACAATCTAACCTCACTTTTCAGTGTTACTGCAAACAGCTGATCTAGTTTTTATAAAAACTTTGGACCAAATATTGACAGTGGGACATGGCTTAAAAATATTTTGATGGTGGGTGACGTCACCACGTTTTTATAAAAAATTTAATAAAACCAATTTATAAAAACTTTTACTGTGGGACACGGGCTTTATGGTGCTTTGTTGCGTATTTTACAACACTAAAAAATTTAAAATATTACATTATGAACGTTTCAGTAAAAAATGTATCCCCGTTTCCAACATAAGAAAAAATGCAAATTTCGACTTATAAGGCACGATATTAACTGAAATGCAAGATTTTAAATTTAATATGAGATCTCAAGTTATAACCACTAAACCACAATATATAAATTTGATTGGGTTACTGCTACATCTATTGGTCTTCTTTATTTAGAAATTTTGCAATTCTACGAGGGTGGATTCCTATATTTGTAGCCCAACTAAAAACCAGTAGTTGCAGTTTTGAAATTACGTATTAATCTAATCTTGCTAGAAACAATTAATTTATCTGATAGTTGTAAACAATGTGGTTGCAGACGAGACAGCTGTTTTAGAGAAATTGCAAAAATTCATAAATTTGAAGTTGCAGTGATTAAATATTTACACAGTAAGTTTACCATCACAGAATTTTTTTATCGATAAGCAGCGTTCCCTAAGTATTCTACATATCGATAAAAGTGATGTTAAACTTTTGTAAATATTAAATAACTGCACAAACTTCAAATGTATCTAATTTTGCAATTTCTCTAGAACAGGGGAGAGAAACTTGTTTACAAACGTCCGATAATTCGTTAGATTGATAGATTATTAGAATTTCAAAACTGTGCAACAACTGCTCCTTGGTCGGGTTACAAAATTAATCCCCTCTGTTATAATTTGCTTTTTTGCTAGCCTAACAATACAGACTAGTCCATTGTTACGACTCACTTACCTCAGAGAAACATTTAAGTCACAAAATAACTGTTATGAATAGAAAAAAAATGGGTATATATTTCACCTTTATGACTCCAAAATTATCTGAAAACAATAAGCACAGTAAAAACCTCACTTTTTCAGTGGTCAAGAAGATTCAGAAGAAAAACTGGAAGAAAACGAACGGATTTGCAAAACTATGCCCTGGAGTGCTTGGTCTGAATGTTCTGCCACCTGCGGAGTAGGCTTCATTTCCAGGACAAGGCATTTTGTTGATATTATGGGTAGAAAGAAATGTCCTCACGTTAATATATGTAAGAACAATTAGTTTATCCCTCTTAGCACAACACTAACTAACTTCTACAATTAGATGAAAGAGAAAAGTGTATGGGGCCCCCTTGTGGTGTGGACGAACAAGAAGTGCCCGATCCTATGTGCCCTACAACGGACTGGAGCGACTGGAGCCCTTGCAGCGCTTCATGTGGTAAAGGAGTCAAGCTAAGAACTAGATTGCTTCTGGTAGACCCAGGTCTTCAGGAAAAATGCAGCTCCCGCATTGAACTTGTACAGCAACGGCCTTGTATGGACACACCGGATTGTACCTTCGACATGGCTACAGCAAAGGGTAACCTACCATAAGCTACATTTCCAAAACGAATACAATTATACATTTTTCTGTAGAAGTATGCATGCAAGAAAGCGTACAAGGACCATGTAATGGCCACTTCAATAGGTGGTACTTCGAAGCCAATAAACTGATGTGTGTGCCTTTCGTTTATGGGGGCTGTCGTGGAAACAGGAACAATTTCTTAACAGCTGAAGAATGTACCGAAGCTTGCAAAGTAGTTAGAGGTAAGCAAAATGATATATTTAAACTTCGAGGAGTGCAAAATTGATACTTATAGATGCCATTACTGGAAATCTGGGCAATACTCCCCCTCAGCAGGGCTTCCCACCTGCAATTCTTGCTGCAAATGGACCTCCAGTTGATTGCATGATAACGGAATGGTCTGATTGGACGCCCTGTAGTACAACCTGTGGCCCTGGTTTTTCTGAAAGATTTAGGATGATAAAACGCCCTGCTGAAAATGGAGGGAGACCTTGCCCTAAAAAACTAGAAAAGCGACGTAAATGCAATATTATTCCGTGCAATTAGTTCTTCAAATGACCACGACTAACGCTTTTAATTAAAAAACTAAATAAATAATGTATTTAAAAATGTTATTTACATTTTCTTTAAAATATTAAAGATACGTAAAACACTCAGATCTAAATTCTGCATATACATTTCTGAAATTATATATTATGTCGTAGCACTGGGAAAATAGAGGATGTGTTCTACATAGAAATAGTTCACTGCTTAACGAAAATAAATTATACTTGAGTACGGAGCTTGAAAGCGAAATAATATACAATACCAATTTGACTCTTTAAGATTAATGTTAATTATTTACTGAATTTTATTGGAGCAAACGGTATAAACAAAATCACCTTATTTTATGACAACACCCTGTATTTTCCAATGTTGTAAATGCGAACAAAATAAATATCTTCAATAGTAAACTATAAGCTACTACATAAGAAAAAACTATTTACATATATGCAATATTTTTGTCCACGAGTGTTTATATGCATTAGACTTAACAAGTAACCATGCTTTTGTATTTTTCATGCTTACAATAAAACATTTAAAATAATAATAGTTAATACTTTTGGTGATCAGTGTCACCATTTCTGCCACAACTAACAACTAGACGAGACCAATTCATGTTCCTGCACCGACCCCATTTCCTCTTCAAAATTCAAGTCGCAACTTCCATCCTCCAGGTCTCCTTCAACAACTGTGCTCGAGTCTTCCGGACGCCCGTGTTGCAACAAAATCTTTACAACTAATCCTTGAGCATCTTTATTGCTATTTGTTATTTGATGCTCACTCATTCTACTATTTTTGGGATCTTTATCTATTCTATCTAATATGGATTGTGGCTTGATGCGCTTAATTTTTTTCTTTCTTCCTGGATGCTGTTGTCTAATGTGTTGCTCGCACAACTGTTTTCGCAGAAAGAATTTATCACAATAAATACAAGGAAACGAGTGTATCAGGTGTTCGTTCAAGTGTGCTTCATACTGCTTCTTGTTTCTAAATTCTTCTGAACAGTATATGCAGTATTGTATATATCTACCAAAGTGAATGTCCTTGTGTTTATCGAGATGTTCTCTGAAATAATGAATTATATTATAATTTTGTTAGCTATCTGAATGTAATATTATATACATAACAAGCGCTTTTTTAAATTTAACGTCGAAGTTGGCTAAAAACATACTTTTGTAATTAGGATTTGAAAGCATTCAAATCTAGACATTGAAAAGTACAGCAGAACCATTCCATCTTTGCGCTCGAGGAAGGCCGTGGATGGCACTGTGATCAATGACTACGTGGATAGAATTGCCGGCCGGCTAACTTATGGAAACGGTATGCAGTTCTTTAAATACTCAAATTAATTAAAAATACAAAAGGCGCCAACGAATCTTTTAACTGACGACAAATGTATCCAAACATCACAGAGAATGCGTAAACTCAAGGTAGCACAATAACCTCAAAGAAAGCACACGAATCAAGGTAGCAGTAACAAAAAACAACACAAAATCACATAATTAAAATAGCATACAGTACCAGATAATCACTAAATATAAGTCAAACGTAATGTGAATTAATATCGGCCAAAGTAAGGTACACCTCATAAAACAAACTCGGTTTGCGAGAACATTAGCTTATAACGCAAATTAAAAGTTATAAATACACATTGCAACAGTTTCAAAAAGGTGTTTGCTCCGTGGATGAAAAAACATTGAGTGCGTTCTGTAGCGAACTATAGATACAGCCCGAGTTCCAAATACAGCTTCTGACGGAATTCGGCAAGTACGGTAGCAATCACGTTAGGCACTCAGCATCGACTCACTGTCCACAAGATTAAACAAATTTACATAAAGGAAAAATCAAAACCTGTTACTTAATTCCTTTGTTCAGCTCCTTACTGCCGACTAAGAAGGTCGCATAACTGGTAGCGAAATCAGGACTGGCAGGTGTTTTATAAGAAGTCGACACCCTCGAGGTACGAATAGCGAAAAACAGGAGCTCGAAATCTGTGGCCCAAATTAATTTTGGGCCACGTGAAAAAGTGAATCAGCCAAGCACTTTAATGCGCCAGAATTGACGTGAGATGAAATATCTCAGTAAATGGCCAGGGTGCATAAACCGCTAACATCAGCAAGGGCAAATTCCACCAACCATAAACTGTATGCCTGTAAAACCATTGGGCAATTTTAAATAAAACTGTTCGCCGTCGAATGAAAAGGAAGGATGAAGTGAACAAAAGCTAGTTCATGTCGCTTCTTGTGTCGATAAGGCCAATATCCAACCAGGCGGAGAGCACGCAAAATTCAATATTTGTACTACAGATGCTGGAATAACCTCAACTGCGCGCACAGACCTGCCAAGTTTAAAAAGGCGCGTTCTAAACGTAACACATCACATCACAGATAATTCGCTCTTACTACAACCGTGTTTGATACTTTATTGTGCAAAACCTTTAGTATTTAGCATAATTACTTACATTTAAAAGTTTTTAATATGCCACTGATGTATCCTGCCATTTTATCTAAATCAGCTTACCAAGCAGTTTACCAAGGGCAAGGTTTTTTTTATGAGAACTTTATCGCCCCATCCCGGCAATGTTGAGCGAAAAAATTTAGCAGAAGAGATCCTAGAAGTTGATTCTTATATGGACGTTTATTAACACTTTTTGTCTTTTACCGGGTGTCTTAAAATGAATTATATCTAGTATGCTTGGAATTTCTCATAATGCAATCCAAAACTTTACTTAAAATTGGCAAGACTGTAAGTCTATGTCAAATTCGAGGTTAGCAGGTTACGTTTTGCGTCAGTTTTGACACAAACTGACGTAAAACATAACCTGATAACCTCGAATTTGACATAAACTTGCAGTATTGCCAATTTCAAGTAAAATTTTAAATTGCATTATGGGAAATTCAAAGCATACTAGATGTAATTCATTTTAAGACACCCGGTATGAAAAATTCAGTTAATTCTACTTTTTGTATTAGCATAGTGTCAGGTCACTTTTAATTTCAATAGTTACGTAGCCAATTGGAGCAGTTTTGGTACAAAGTTGTGGAGTTTGCTTGTATATAGGCTCCTTTTCAGTCATATTTTCTCGTATAGTACTTCAGCGATTTGCATTTAAAATTATAAAGTTGACACACGCACGTAACTCCGCACCGCTCTGGGCTCTAGTCGTTTTCGTCGCAGCTGCACTTTGTTTCGTCCCGTTTACATCAATGTCAAAACATAGTCAATGGGAGCAAGTGAGATATCTTCCTTGAATAATTTAAGCTTCAGTCGCTCTCCCGTCCGCGGCTTGCCTCGCCGATGTCACGCGAGGCAGACTGCGATTCCATTGGCTATAGCTGCACGTCGCCTACAGCGCGTTTTGCGCGAAACTCGACGTGGCGTCTCTTTTGGAGGAGTCAGTCTCCGGGCGTTACAGCAGACAGTCGTTACAAGGAGAGTTTGTCGCCCCCTGCGCTTCGTGCGTGGGTGGGCGGCGGTGTTGTTGTACTTTGTTAATTGTTGAACTTCTGGACGGACTGTCAAAGCGAGAGGTGGTGTGGTTTTTTTGTGGAGTGAGCTTGTGGTGCCTTGACCGCCAGTTTTGCATAATCTCGTGGGGCCGTGAAGAGGCCTTTCTCCCATAGATGGGGATTCATACCGCAGAACTGTACAAGTCTTCGGTCTCGTCGTTTTGTTTGTCCCGAGGGGGGCGTAATTCAGACCTCGCCACGTTGATGGATTATCCTCAGGTGCCGCTCGACTCCCACACCTCCGCAGTACGTTCGTTGCAGTTGATGGGCCGCTAGCCGCCATGACGCCATAGCTCAGCAGACCCAATCAAGTAGCGTGTGTAATTAGTATTAATAATCAAATTCATGTAACTGCTCAGGCCTAATTTATCTGTATTTACTTGCTACTGCAGTGCCGCTTGGTCGATGCTACTAATAATCAAATTTGTGCAACTGTTCAGGCCTAATTTAGATGATAATTAGCTGATTAATAACGGCCTACCAAGGCCTCTTAAAAAACTAAATTTATTCAATTGTTCGCGCATAATTGGTGCGTTCCTTATAGAAACATTACAAACGTCGGTGAGGCCGCGGTGAACTAATTTCATGTGTTTGTTTAGTTATAATTAAAGTTAAAGCGTCTCCCAGCTGGGCTATATAGTTTAGTCCATATATGACTGAATTTACCTTTTGTATATCACTAATTTACATGCGTGAGACCAATAGAACGGTATTTCGAACGAGGCCTTATGATTTCCGACGAGTCTGTGCGTGCCCACTTTCAAGTTACTGTGTAAAGATAAATGTACGGCGCAGCCTGACTGTTTAAGCGGCACAGGTAGGTTTGCGACGCTTGCCGCTGCAGTGTCGTGAGGCTGTGCACATCTATTTTCCATTCCCGTTGAGCTTTGGATTTCGCCAAGGTGATAAGTTAGAAGGTAGGCTCATTTGGTTTCCCGGTTTTACTCTTTGCATTTTCGTTTATGTCGATGAAACCGGGTGGCGCCCTATTTTAATTTTGTTGTTGTTTACCGCCCCTTTGGCCGTTACCCGTAGGTAATCTCGTGGAGGACCCTCCCTCGCTCCACTGATGTCTAGCCGGCATATCTTGTTGCGGGTTGGGTAGCGGCCCTAGGTGCGTCTCTGTCCCGATTATGTAAAATATCGTCCGCGCCGGCCGTTTAGTTTTTAGGTAATTTTTGTATGTGCCGGCGCGGTGTCGTAAAAGTCGATTTAGACCGTAACAATAGTTAGAAACTTATTTATACTTATATTATTTATATGATGATGCCATTGTGTTTTAAGTTTAAATAATAAAATATATCAGCTTGAATTATTTTTTTACATAATATCGTGAGGTAGATTGCACTTTTAGTACTACTAATTTTTTGTCCCCGATCAAAACGCTGTGGAACAGAATAAAACACCACTCGAAAGTCCCTGTTTATGAAATATAATGGAATTAAGAAATAAGCTACCGGAAATAAGGAATTCCTTTACCACAAGATTGCAAAAACCTCGTATATACTATGCCAAAACGTTGTAACCGGCCTGAGTCATTTACCAGAGCTTCTTTTAATTAACCTGCTAAAGCAAAGTTAAACTGTAATTTTTTGTATTGTATGATCTATAGTCTGTTCAGTAAACATAAAAACACAAAGTGGCCTTTGATTTCCAAAATTTCATGAGTGTACTTTCAAAATTTATCTTTGTATAGAAATGTACTTACAAAAATTTACTAAAACAAATAGGTTAAGGGTGTGACATTTACATCCCATCTGTCATAAATGTTGTAATTAACTACTTTTAAGGGTATTATACACATACCGTGTTGGATGCTATTGACGTAGCGGTTATTAATAGGTATTTTTATTACATTTTGTAAAGCTTCAGATGAGAATTTCTAGAAAAATATCTACTTTGACACTGACAATCAGAAATATTAATTGTCATTTTTAAATTCAAATCTGCCTCTATACAGGTGTGGAAACCTTTGCAAAACAAAATACAGAATCCCCAGTACAAAAATTGCATGAATATGCCAACTTAAAATTGTTTTTTATGTTTTTGTGTTATGGCCTATACGTTAAAAAGTATAAGGCATTTAAAGTAAGTTTTCACGCACCCAATAGCTGCAGAGTGTATCTATTAATAACACAGCAAAGACGCCCGAATTGGCGGGTTTGAGTGCGTAAGCGGCATTTTCACCAAGTGGTGACAGCGAGTAGTTTTGCCTGTGAAGAACGCAGCCGAAGCCTGTTTTTTGGGAATTCAACATTGGAGCCCCGAGAGTATGGTGGAACTAAGGACAATATCGTCAACGGTCATATGCTTCACAGTAGCACGCTACTATTTTGGCTTCAAGAAAGCCACGAACTTGCTATTAAACGCGACCTTTTGATCAGCCACAGGATCTAATCCGCTGTTTATCTTGCAGCAAATGGAAAGCCAGGTTAGTTCCGATAATTAATTCTGTGAACGAGTCCATAATGCAAGATTACGCAAAATCTGAAGCGTAATAACAAATGGCGACTTATTTCGTCACCTTTTGGGCGCGTAAGTGTGTAGAGATTGCAAGGTGTGTCCGCCTGAGTCAGCAATTAGTTTCAAGTGCAGATACCGTGCGATGACAGAACCGGCTTTATAAGAATGTTGGTGCGAGTTTAACTGATTTTCGCGTGTTGTTTTCTTTTAATTTTAGGGTTAATATTCGTTGTTTTATCCTTTTATTTGGTACAAGTGTAAAATATGGTCTGAAGTTAGCTTTTAGCTCATAGTATTTCAACTACACTTCAGTGTTGGTGCTAATTCAAGACACCTGTTAACGGCAAAGTGTCAAAGCAGTTAGAATATAGCCGTTAGTCCGTAGCGATTAAAATTAAACCTTGTTTTATGAGCGAGATGAGTATTGTTTTGTATATCTTTTTGAAGGTTTTTATATGTACGTACACCTTCATACGGAGTATATGACATCTATGTAAATCGTCCGGCTTTTATTTGTAGTAGGGTTACCATGTGCAATTTCAGGATTATAGGTGGAGACAAAGCAGGTTCAGAGTAAGCTGTATTGCATCCCATAGCCACACTAAGGTAAGAAATGAGTTTTGTGCAGTCACGACTGAGTTAGCTAGCAAACAAAAGGAAATTAACATTCAAAGTAACGTATGGTATGGGGCACAATAACTGCACCATTACAACGTATACATGCCATTTTAAAGAATAAAGGCAATGTTACACAGTGGTGAAAATATTCTTTTGCTTAGGTTAAACTAACACGTCAAATTCATTGTATTTTATCATAATGAAATAAATTTAGTATTGCCGTTGTTTATGTTGGAGCTATATTATGTAAATATAAAAGCAAGTTGGCAAACTCATGATTTTGGGCTAGTCACTCTTGAATATTTTAAACAGGTGTAGTTTTTTATTAGAAACAAATAACTAAAAATAAAATCTGATTTGATACACGCACACAACTTCCTTTTACAGTGATCTTATAATTAGTCAAAAATTTGTTTTTATGTTTAAGCATTTGTCAAAAATTTTTAAGAATTACAAATTCTACAGAAACCGTACAAAATAAACTGTACAAAATAGAGGTACACACGCACGCACGCACCCAAACCGGAGTTTAAACTGAGCAGTGCAGCAGTGCAGACGTGTGCTAAATCGTGCAGTGATTTTTCTAAATTTCGCAGTAACAGAAGAAGTGTTTAAGAATTAATAAATAGTAACGAGTAGCTAAATGAATAACGAGTGTTTTGTGATAATTTTTGGTCCGAAATAAACACCGAATTAAAAATATTTAGTCAATTTTAACACGTAGGCTAAGAGTAGTTTATAGCCAAGCAGCCGGACATGCCAATTTACGTCGCGAAGAGGTTTAGTTGGGCCGGCAATTTGAGATAGCACGGTGACTTTCTTGCGCGTTATCAAAGCAAGCACGAATAATTTAAGAAGGTTAACAGCCCAAGTGGTAACAGTAAATAAATACGCTAAAGGCAAAACAACGGTTTAGCAAAATACCACTAGCAAGGATGGTTTCCAAAAACGGATCGGAAAGCGAGGATGAGAAGAACGAAATAAAAAGAAATAAAGAGCATGTTTACTCAAATAAGCGCAAAATTGACAATACTGGAGAAGATAGACAAGAGTGCAACAAAAATAAAGGTGTTAAGGCAAGAGAACCAAAAATTAAAACAGATTATTAGGGCTCAGGAGGAGAGACTAGAATTGGTGGAGAAGAAAATAAAGAAAAAGAATGTAGTAATACAAGGAATAGTGGACACTGAAGGAGAAAGGCAAGAGAATACGAAAGAAAAGATTCAAGAGCTGCTGGAAAAAATTAAAGTAATATAAATGCAGATTTAGAAGAAATACGGACGCTGGGGTCTTTCCAGCAAAAACAAAAACAGACCAATTTTGGTTAAATGGAAGTATTTAAGCAAGCAAAACTCTTAAAATGGTCAGATATATGGATTAACGACGACTATACAAAAAGGGCCCAACAGGGCAGAAAAGTGTTGATCCCCCACTTAAAACGAACTAGACAATTAGGGCATAGGGCATTTCTTATAAATGATAAACTGATTGGAAACGGAACTGCGTACAGAACAGAATATTTTGCAAGGGTAGCGAACGGACCCCAGAGAACGACAAGCTTAATATGAATCGGTGAACAGATCAAATCAACAAAGGAAATCTGCGTCGCCAACTAGACGACGATGAAACAAAAGAACAAAAACATCTGTTTAACGAAACGCCACAATCCTACACAAATTTCAAATAAAAACCTTTACAGAAATAAAACCATAAACGGCATGCCAGTTTAAAGGTACACAAATTTCCAAATAAAAACCTCTGCAGAAATAACGGGTGTTCATAAACAGTCGTCATCCCAGTTGCTTTGAAAAACAAAATGTTATGTCTTTGATTAATTCGTGCAACACAATGAAACGTCATTGAGTACTGTCATAGCGCATTTTTTCTCAAATTTAATAGACATACGTTTCTGAAGTCAAACCTACTGAGATGACGA
This sequence comes from Agriotes lineatus, assembly GCA_940337035.1. Classification (NCBI taxonomy): domain Eukaryota; kingdom Metazoa; phylum Arthropoda; class Insecta; order Coleoptera; family Elateridae; genus Agriotes; species Agriotes lineatus. The sequence goes on from OW679197.1 coordinate 23,002,468, forward strand.
CTGTTTATGAACACCCGTTAGAACAATAAATTACAAACAGCATGCCAGTTTCTAAAGTGCAGCGAATAACCCCCATAAAACTTCAGAGCAAAGGGACCGAAGCACAGAGCCCATCAGCGCGGCTCAAATTCGCCGCAATTGGAAATCGGAACAAAGGCCAAATACAGCAGGCAAATGTACAAATATTACAAATTAAATTTTAATTGGCGGTAGGAAGAATCAAATGCAGGAGTATTTGATAATAAAAACAAGGAGAACTATTTAACACACTCAGTAACAATAATGCTTAAGTAATTTTATACGCAGATCTCGAGGGAAACAAATCCTTATTTTAATTAACCAAACGAAACATAGCAAATGGGGTATCATTAGAATCGGAATTTCAACGGCCAGCCATTGCGACACTCATCAAGTCGCCAATATGTCGCGCCGCGAAAAGAAACGCGGAATTATTAAATGCGAGGAAAATAAGCAGTCATCCCTTCTCCTCGGACCAATGAGCGTCCAGGAAGCGCAAAACAATGAACGGGGCTCCTTTAAATAGAGTTACCCAGGCCAGAAGAAATGACTCAACCCAGGAGAGTCCAACCAACTAGAAGCCTCTTCAGGACCATCCATCAGCACCCAGCAGCCTCCAGCCTTCCACACTCAACCCCGGAGAGTTCCAGCAGCATCCAGCCTTCCAACACTCAACCCAGGAGAGTCCATCAGCAGCCCTTCAGCTCCAGGACCACTCAGCAGCCTCCAGCCTTCCAGGACAGCTCTTCACTCAACCCCGGAGAGTCCCAGCAGCATCCAGCCTTCCAGGACCAACTAGCAGCTCTCTTCAGGGCCATCCAGCCACTTCAGGACTTAGGACGAGAACTAGCCAGCGCTCTTCCGGACTTTGTCATCAGGGCCATCCAGCCACTTCAGGACTTAGGACGAGAACCAGCCAGCGCTCTTCCGGACTTTGTCATCAGGGCCATCCAGCCACTCCTGCCCCGACAGCAGCCCACGTCGCGGCCCCCGCTGGCAACGGACCACCCGTCCCCGGACTCCCCTAGCGGAAGCCCGATCCCGTGCCCCAACAACGCCCCGCTCCAGTCATCAGACGACTGTTTTGTACATATTTCTTTTCTTGTTTTTTTTCCTCTTGTATATATATAGTAGTAAGTTGGTTTTTGTTTGTATGCATCATCGGGTCATTAGCAATAAACGTATAAAAAGTTTACACCAATTATTTAGCAGCATCAATAAGGGTAACGCCTACACCCCTCCTTCCACTGACGCCATTGTAGAACCTACCGCCGTGCATAGACCGAGGCGTGTTAAGCTTAATCGAGAACTCAGAAAAATAACACAAACTATTAAACGAATGGAAAAGGACAGACAATAATGACGACGATAAAGGCGATGAATTGGTTATGCAAAGTGTAAATAAAAAGAAGCAAAGGGGGGATTTTAGGTTATCAACGTGGAAGGTAAGAACGTTAGCAGAGATAGGAACATGACAAAATTTAATGAAGGAAATAAAGAGCTACAAACTAGAGATTACTGCTATACAAGCAGTGAGGTGGAAGGACGGGGGAATTATAGATTATGAAGGATATACAATATGTTACAGTGGGGCGGTGAAGAGAGGATTTGGAGTGGAATTCGTGATTAGTGAAAAATTAAAAAGCGGTTAATGAGAGAATGGTGATACTGAGATTAAAAGCTAAGTTTTTTAATATGACACTAATTAGTGTACATGCACCAACTGACGACAAGGGAAGCAAGGAAAAGGAAAGCTTTTACGCAACTTTAGAAAGGCACATGGATAAAATAGTGAATCACGATATTAAAATTGTGTTATGCGAATTAAATGCGAAAGTGGGAAGAAAAGTGGTGTTCCAAAGGGTAACAGGCAAACATACTTTTACATGAGGAAAGCAATGCTAATGGAAGGAGGCCGATAGACTTTGCAACAGGGAAAAGGATGATAATTGGCAGCACGAGATTCCAGCATAGAAACATTCACCAAGAAACGAGAAACCAAATAACCATATACTGATAAGACGCCAGGCATATATCAGATATACTATATAGCAGAAGCTATAGGGGCGCCGAAATCAATTCTGACCACTTTATGGTGGTAGCAAAGATAAGACACAAAACATCTAAAGAAAGAAGCAAAAATGAGACACAACAAATACATTATAATACCGAGGAATTAACTGCTAATACATAAAAGACAAGAGAATATCAGAGAGCCCTAGAAACAAGAATAGAAACGGCAAGAAAAGAAAAAGAAGACGAACAAGAAGATGTCGAAGAAAGGTGGAAAAAACTGAGCACAGCAATAACAATAACAATAAACAAAACTGTGGGAGAAAAGAAAAAAAGAAAAAACAAAAATGGTACGACAAAGACTGTAAACAAGCAGTGGAGGAAAGAAATAAAGCCACGTTGAAGATGTTGATGCACAATACGGAGGAAAAGATAGATCAATTTACTATCAAAAGAAAAGCAGCAACGAAGACTTGCAGAGCAAAAAAGAGACTGTAAGAGCAACAACAACTGGAATAAATGGAAGAGTATAGACTAAGTAAAAATCAAGAAGACTGTACTACGGAGAAATAACTCGCATTTTGAAGCGGATCGCTAAAAGTTGACAAATATGGCGGTCGTCGTGTAATCTTATCCATTCACAAAACTCGTGAACTGTCAATGTCACTTATTTGCTGAGTGTAACTGGAAATTCGGACGTATTAACAATTAATAACACACTTGAAATGCACTCCATTTGATTAACAACCGTAAACTGACTTTTAACCGCAATTTCAGGTTAATTTAGCTCTCTTCCAACTCTCGAATGGCAGCAAAAACGAACGAAAATGACCAAAGATAGTTCACACTGTCGACAGCGCCGCGACGGCTATCCTCGGCATATATACAGCCATCATAGCAAGTTACATCTCCTTAGTACAGTCTTCTTGGTAAAAATATAAGGCAATTTTATAAGAAAGTAAATAATCAAAAGAGAGGTTTTCATCCAAGAACAACGTTATGTAGAGATAAGGATGGACGTTTGTTAGGCAGCAAAGAGGGGGTTATTCAAAGATGGAGGAACTATTTCGTTGAGCTATTGGGTACACGAGATATCAGTGAACAGAATGCAGGGGAAAGGGCGTCACAGCAAGAAGAGAATACCGAAACTATTAAACGTCGGGTACAAAATATTTAGTAAGTTACTTGAGAAAAAATTAAGTGTTTATATGGAAAAGTGTCAGGCCATTTTCTATCTTTACGTAATTCCGATCATTAAATAAACCTTTAGAACCGTTTTGGTACATATTTGGCGAGTCCGCCTGTATTTCAGACCCGTTTCGGCATCATAGCGTCTTTTTACGGCAGCTTTCCGCATCACGCAAGGTCCTAGCCCGCACGGTGTTCTCGATTCATCACTTTATGCAGCTGCGCATCCCTTTTCAATGTTGAGCGTCTGTTTTCTAAGTTATTTAAAATTTAGCTCGTGAGAGCGAGTGAGAAACCCTTCCCGAATTTTATTTGAAGCATTTGTCGATTTCTCTCGAACAGAGACAGCTGCGTTTTGATGGCGCATGGCCCTGGCTTCTCATTGGTTACTCCAGCCGTGCATAACGACAGCTGCGCTCGTTAACACGTCTGGTAGCTTGGAGCGTCAGTTTTTAGTCATTCAGCCTCGGGTCGTAGCGTAAGGCAGTCAACATTGCAGGTTGTGTAGACGCCAGATTTTCCTTTGGTGCTGATTCAGCAGGAGACGCTTGTCGGCAAAGGTCGTGAGCACTCGTGTTGTGTGTGGGTGTCGACGTCCGTCCGCGGACTTGTTGTGGTCATCAGTTTGTTGAGAGGCTGTTAAAGCCCATTTTCTCTGTCCTGTTAGGCAGGATTCTTTATCTGAGTGACCCATCCAACAGCCACGCTGTTAGCCGTGTCATTGCCAAGGGGGCAGCTGACCCATTTCACCCACACTCATTGCAAAAGTGGATCACGTAGGACGTTGCAACATTTCGCCCATGCCACGTTTCAAGAGCGTAGCGACAATTTCGACCCTGGTGCGAGCGCTTTCCGCCGCCTGCAAGCCTAGGTACCAACCTAGGTAAATTTATGTAATAAACTGTTATAATTTGCTGTGCTACGAGCGAGCATTGTCTTCGAAACCAGCCATTTAAATATGTGCAACAAACTGTTATAAATTGCTGCGCTGTGAGCGAGCATTTGTCTTCGAAATGAATCATGTAAATTTATGTAATAAACTGTTATAATTTGCTGTGCTACAAGCAAGCGTTGTTTTCGAAACCAACCATTTAAATCTGTGCAACAAACTGTTATAAACTGCTGTGCTACGAGCGAGCGTTGTTTTCGAAACCAGCCATTTACATCTGTGCAACAAACTGTTATAAATTGCTGCGCTGTGAGCGAGCATTTGTCTTCGAAATGAATCATGTAAATTTATGTAATAAACTGTTATAATTTGCTGTGCTACAAGCAAGCGTTGTTTTCGAAACCAACCATTTAAATCTGTGCAACAAACTGTTATAAACTGCTGTGCTACGAGCGAGCGTTGTTTTCGAAACCAGCCATGTACATCTGTGCAACAAACTGTTATAAATTGCTGCGCTGTGAGCGAGCATTTGTCTTTGAAATGAATCATGTAAATTTATATAATAAACTGTTATAATTTGCTGTGCTACGAGCAAGCATCGTTTTCGAAACCAACCATTTAAATCTGTGCAACAAACTGTTATAAATTGCTGCACTGCGAGCGAACATTGTTTCCGAAATTAATCATTTACATTTATGTAAGAAACTGTTATAAATTGCTGCGCTGCGAGCAAGCATTTGTTTTCAAAATTAATCAATTAAACTTACGTAATAAACTGTTGTCACTTGCTGTGCTGCGAGCGAGCATTGTTTTCAAAATTAATCATTTAAACTCTGTGTAACGAACCTGATGATTGTGTTCTAAATTGTTTCGCTGTAAGGCAGTATGATCTTGTGAATCAGACTCAAATACAAACCCCACGTCCGTGCGTTATACTTGTGTAGGTCTAAGCCGGCCTTTAGCAGAACCATTTTTGGGTTTGTAGTTCGCCTCGGCGTTGTGTTGTAGTTTAGGTAGAGCGTTCCCCAGCTGGACGCGTTCCGTTAAGTTGTCTTTCGCCTTTTCTTACAAACTGTTATACGTGCCGATTAAGTTGACGTTAGGCCATGTAAAGTGGCCCAATAGATGTATTAATTGTACATGTCTTGTACATGTTTGTTTACAGGGCGACTGAGTCACTATGTTACGATCAATGCAAAGTAGGGCCCGAATGAGGCGGATGAGCACTGCAGGTAGGTTGTCATGTTTGTCGCCGCGCTGCGGCTTCCAGAACTAGTTATTTGAGTATTTTTCGCCCCGTTTGACCCTCAAGGTCCGGTTGAATGTGGGTCTCCTGAATTGGATCTTGTGGCACCCATTTATTTGGTAATACCCTATATATACCTCAACACGCTTGCCCTGTGATGTACCGTTTTGAACCACGCCCATCTGAGCGTATTTGAGCCGAGGCCTTTAGCCTGTTTCTTACGATCTTCAGGGTGAGCGTGCACATTTCCCGGACTTGTCTAGTTATTTGGTACTCACACAGTCGTGAGTGTCGATAAGTCAATTTGATACTATAACAAAAGTCGGTAGGAGATTATCAGTGCGAGTTCCGAAAAAACCGATCGACCATCCATCAAATATTTACAATAAGGCACACTTTAGAAAGATTTTATGAATTTAATACCGACTTACACCATTTTTATTGATTTCAAGCAGGCGTACGACTCCATAATAAGAAGCAAATTATACACAGGGTTACAAGAGTTTAAAATACTGCCAAAGTTAATTAATTTAGTGAAAATGTGCTTAGCAGATCCTAAAGCGAAAGTGAGAATTCAGGACGAACTTTCAGAAGAATTTAAAAAACAGGTGAGATGGAGACGAGGAGACGCTCTCTTAACAACACTTTTTAATTTTGTGCTAGAGAGGGTTGCACGAAGCCGGCCAATAAACGCTGGAGGCACAATCTTCAACAGGCATTGCCAAGTACTAGCATATGCGGATGATATAGATCTCATTAGCAGAATCAGGAAAGAGCTAGAAGAAATGTATAAATATTTCGAGGAAGCAGCGGCTGCACAGGGTGTAAGGGCAAATTCCACAAAAAATAAGTACATGATAACGACAAGGAACACTGGGAAGTTCGAAAATGTTACAAATATAAGCATAAACGGGCAATGTTTTGAAAAAGTCGAGCGCTTCAGATATTTAGGGTCGTTGATTACAGGGGGAAATGAAATATGGGAAGACGTGAAATAAGTGCTTCTATGCGCTATAAAATATGCTAAAGTCAAAAACGCTCTCAACAAACTCTAAAATAAAAGTGTATAAAACAGTAAATAGACCCATAGTGTTATACGCAGCAGAGACATGGAGCCTCACAAGGAAAGAAGAACAGATTTTGGAGACATGGGAGCAGAAGATCTTGCGGAAAATATACGGTCCGGTACAAGAGAATGACGGGTGGAGAATAAGAATAAACCATGAGCTCAAAGTAATGTTTAATGGCCCAAATATTACCAATGAAATACGAAGCAGACGTTTGAGTTGGGCAGGACACTTGCAACGCATGGAGGATACGCGAAATGTTAAAAAGACTAACGGGAAAAATTGATGGAAAGACGGCACAAGGAAGACCAAGAAGTAGATGGACTGACAATTTAGAAAGGGACATACAGGAGATCGGAATAAAGAACTGGAAGAAGTAAGCGAAAAACAGAAAAGAGTGGGCAGGGATTGTAAGAGATGCGAAAGAAAAATTGCAACAGCACACATAATGATAATAGTAGACACCGACAAACAGCGATGAGATGACCAGGCAGCCTTGCTGACTATATCGGCAGGGTTAACGTGCGGGCAGCCACTGCTCCCTGTAAAAGACCAAGCTCCATAAACCGAGTGGGAGGCTATGGTCCTTTAAGGGTTGATGAAACCAAGGAGTAAGTAAGAGTAAGTAAGTAAAACCGGAGAAACGTTAAGTTAGTGTTTCTTCCTGCTAACACCATTAACCAGACATTCAAGCTTCATTATCGTAGACAAATTCTGTCTTCAGTAGCAAGAACGGAGAAAGCCAATGTCTAAGAAATTGCAAAAAAAAACCTTTCCGATGCGGTGCAATGGATACTAACATCATGGTCCAATCTTCAACCACACACAATTAAAAAATGTTTTGAAGCAAGTCAGACTGGAACTGAAGACTTATATAGTGTGAATACTGAAAAACTTAAAAAACACCACCATATAAAGAACTCGGCAATGACTGGAAAAACAAACTTCTAGAAACTACACTACGAAGCAAGGAAAGTGACAATGCTGAAACCATGGCAATAATAGTGAAAATGAAGATGAAAAGGACTTGGGCGTATCAATTCCTATCACACTGTTGTCAGTTTCTTGGTTGCTCTCAAAAACTTAGCCAAGAACTTAAATAAAACAAATTGGTGAGCATTTTATATGATGTTGAAATCATATGTTCGAAAATTAAATTGTCTACAAAAAATTTAAAATTGTATACTATCTTCGTACAATATTTTGCGTACGGTTAAAAAATACACATTTCTATGTGATTTCTTCAAATTTTTGTTTGCACTCAAGTAAATGTTTTGAAGTTATTTTGGTGTACATTTTATTTTAAACATAATAAAACAAAAACAATTTAAATCAACCACTCCCATAAGACACCGTTTTCCACGGGTGATCGCTTTGTAGTTTTACTGTATATAATAAACTTACAATTTAGTCAGCTACGTTCATTACAACTTGCAACGTTTACCTCATTAGCTTTGCTTCAGTAATAAATAAATAATTTAACTTTCCCTGAAAGTGTTCATTAACACTGAATAAATCAAGTTTCTAAATATAGTAAAGTTGCAATCATTTCTGCATTAAATAATTTTAACTTCACTCTAATTTCAACTGTGTAATATCAACATTATCACTCCTGTACAATATGCTTATATGCTACATACTATGCCACTGTTTTACACTCAAAAGCAGCGATGATATTGTATGAGGGCCAGTGGTGTAGCTAGGTGGCTTTGGGTTTCCTATTACACAATCTAAGTTTAAATTGTTTTATTTCATTTTGGGACCATAATCGTGTTTATTGGCACTCGACAGCGAGTGTAATATGGATATTATGGCCCGAGGGCCTATAAAGTTGCTAAACAGTAACACCAACAATCTGCATAGAAACCATAGCACACAAAAATTCACAGCGCCAGCACACCTATGACGCAGTAGTCTGTGGCCAAATACTGAATCCTTGAATTTGGTCCATTTTGAGAACCAAAGTAAAATAAAACATATGTACCACGTGCTTAATTGCGATTATAGCCATCGGGAAATTTCGCATCACGCTTTAAGCATTCCTTTGTGCTACAATCTATTGATTACACCCCAACCTCAGGGCCCTGTTTATTTGTGCTTCTTGGTAAGATCAATTAAAACAAGAACATGATATTTGTTTAGACTGGAGGATAAAATATCCTAATTGCCCTATGATAGATATGCCACTGATGAGGACTCAAATTTAGTGACAATTGCTATATTGCTTCAACTTCATATAATGTAATTTACTCACAAATTATGCATAGCAAAGAAGCTGAATTGGTTAAAAAAAAAAAAGAATTAATTACTTACTGAGATAGATAACTGAATTTACACTCGTCACACCAAAACAAAGCCATTTCATTGTGCTTGTTAACCCTGTGCTTTGTAATTTCCTCAAGATTGTAGAAGGTTTCATGGCAAGAGTATTCCGGGCATTCATAAACCAATCGCTCGTACTCAGAAAGTACCTTATCTCTCAGTATACTAGCAAATCTTGTCTTCACAAAGGGTGTTCCGTTGACACTCCTCGATCTTCTTCTGTCCAAACCATTTCCATAAATATGACTCAAATTATCAGCGCCTGGTCCCAAATACGCCTGCGCAAACTGGCTCAGAGAATCATTCTGGTACAGCAAGTCACTTAAAATACGCTGCATCTGTAAATCTTCCGAATGTTTTTGGCTTTGCTTCTTGGAAGCAGTTGTTCCACGAGAAATTCTGCTGCTGTTGGATATTCGGCTAGTTCTGGAGTAACTTCTGCTAGAAGCATGTGATCGGTCCTTTGATCGCTGGCTACCCTTCCTTCTAGTCCACTTATGACCCTTTACTCTACGTCTGTGCCTGGAAGTCATGTCTTGGACTTCTCTGTCCAAACTAGGCGTGTTGCAATTGTAGTTTCTGTATTTACTGTTTGCAGCTTCCATATCAATATCTGATCGCTGATCAGAAGGTATCGAGCCTGTAATCATCAGTAAGTCGTTGGGAGACACACCTTCTGTCCTCCCATCGTAACTTGTGTATGACGGTGACGTGGTTGCCAAGCGTAAATTCCATACTTTCGCCAGATTGAGAGCTTTGGTTCCTGGTCTACCCCAAACTTTTTGACTAACTGAAGAATCCACAATTATCTCGTACACCTGCTGTTTAAGTCTAACCATGTTGTCAATTACTTGGACACAGTTTATACATACTTCTTGGTCATCGCTTTTCAAATGTTGCTCGACCTGAAAAAGTGAGTGAAACTTTAATAGCAACCACGATTTGTACGAATTTATACTGACTAGGCTTCCATACAGATCCAATAAATCCTCCTTAACGCTATTGCGACCATTCTTACTACAAATATTAACGCAATTCAAGTCACTTCTCTTGCACAGCATGCAGCTATAGGACTGCATCTTTGAAAAACACCAGCGAATAATGGATTTTTGTACAATCAAGTCTATGGTGCGCACATATTACATGCAGAAATAAAATCTTAAAAACTTTTAAAAGACCGGCAAAGTTCAACCGTTGAGAACTGGTTATAAATCACAACTTTGTTTATTTGAGTAAAAACAACCTATAAGCTGTCAAAAATATCAAGGTTACAACAATGTCAAAGTGTGGGGCAATTTTTATGAGACCAAATTGGTATGTATTTGCTCCTAGGCAAGTTTTATCGAAAATTAAATAAACCAACAACTGTGACTCATTTCTACCAAGCACAGGGAAACGTTATTAATGTTAAATTTAGGTAAGTATCAGCATGGCCTGTGGTGACCCATGTCGGATCTGCCTTTTTGGCAGCGATTTTGCAATCAAAAATCAAAACTTTTCGTCCACATAAAACGCACACATTAGGTACAATGGCGGACAATAAATTTAGGCCTGTCATTCGCTTGGCACTGTTTATGTTGGTGGCAATGTAAGTCTATGTCAAATTCGAGGTTAGCAGGTTAGGTTTTCCATCAGTTTTGACACAGACTGGCCCAAAACCTAACCTGCTAACCTCGAATTTGACATAGACTTACATTGCCACCAACATAAACAATGCCAAGCGAATGGAAGGCCGGCCTAAATATATTGTTCGCCATTGTATAGGGTATTCAGTAAACACAAAAACATTTTAATTTTTTTGAAGTTGTCATATGCATACAATATCTGTACCATGGTGTAATAGTATATTACACAACGAGAGCTGTAGGAAGCATATTACACGCGAGTTGGAAACGTTACGCACAAGCCGCGTAGCGGCGCGTGTGTAATTCCACGAGCGTGTAATTGCTCTATAGCTCGAGTTTTACTGTTAACATTAGAATCGTTAAATTGCAAACTACAATGTACGAATTGTTCAGAATTATTTTAATTTCCACACAATATAATAGTATATTATGTTATTAGGAGCAAAAGTTATACTTTATGTGGCGAGGCTGGACGGGTTATCTGCCGAGCTTGCGAGGCAGATAAGTACAGCCGAGCCACATAAAGATACTTTTGCTCCGAATAACATATAGTATTTTTTCTTCAAACGTTTTTATAACAGATTATTTACCACTTTGTGAACAAAATTCGTAGAAAATTACTTGATCTCGTCAGCGGCAGATAATATTATCTACCGCTTGGCAATAAAGTGACAGTTTAGCATCATCAATCCAGCAGTATAATGCCATATTTTACTGCCGTTTTAAGAAAAAATCCTTACATTCTAGCCCTGTGGGGCCGTAGCGTATTTTAACCTGAAAACTAGTAATATTAAACAGGTGAAAATTGTGGTGTTGAAACTAGAGGAAAATTTTGTAGTTCAAGTATCCGTATAGACGTTTAAACAGGAACGAGGAGTACGGTATAGAAGCCGTCGAGTAATAAAACCGTTGCAACGATTTTACACCAGTACGGTTATATTTTGGTTCGTCATTAATATCTAGTAAGTATAGAAAGTTTAATTAACATTCTTTTACATCAAATGTGCATCTCTACAAAACATCTCCTTTGCTGTTAAAAGTTAAAGCTGAAAAGAATCGTTTTAAAGTCAACGTCATAGAATGATTAATGGATTTTTAATTTTTATTTTTTTAAATACTTTAATTGTAAACACTTTGGTATTTAGTAATACTTTGTGGATAGCAACAACTTTATAATACAATTTAACAATATTCACACTCATATACACATCGATGCACAATTACATACAAAAATACACATAGTGCGCGATTATGGTTTGAATGACACTGGTATTTAGACAGAATTCGGTGAACGAACGAGAATACTGTCGTCGAATGAATTACTCAAATGGAATGTGTTGATGCTTGCCCTTGTCGTGTTTATACTGGCTCTGTCCGAGTGCAACAGTGGATTGATTTACTGGCCTCTATCGGCTGGGTTGGAATTCGTTGCAAGTTTTACTACCTTAGCCCTCATAAGGTAATTGCCTGTCTGGCTCCTTGTGGTCCCTTGTAGTGTTTGCACAGCGCATTAAGTCGTAGTACTTGCATTGCATTGCGGATGTTGTCGATCATTCGCGACATTCCTTATATTGTGTTTACGACTCTTATCGCTTACTTGCGCTTAGCGGACCGCATATTTATCATAAGTTGTCTTTTCCAGGATTTATTGGGCTGCAACTTTATAATTTTCTATTAAAATTAGTTTTATTTTCTTTGGTTCAAATTGTAGTCTAGCCCATCCCATGCAAATTGCCTCTTGCATCTGAGTATTATCAGTTCAGTACAAATTCTTTGAAGTTGTTTAACAAGATGAATAAATGGGATTACGATAAGCAAGTACCTACTTGGCGTTCATTTGCTGAATAAGTTTAGGTCGAGTGCGCCGGCTGTTCGATTGCTATACAGACAATAAAGAATAAAACGACGTAAACAAAGCTAAGAACTTCAAACTGATTCTATTAATACTCAGAGTCAAGTGTCGATTTATATAAGATGAGGTGAAACTAAAATTGACGAGAAATCTATAATAGCACTTTTTAATGTCACTTTAATAAAATACCAAAAATATAACTATTTAGAATCGCCCGCTAGAAAATCTTGAAGCAAAGTCTAAAATTTGTAGTTCCTCAGTTTCTATCTTAAGGTTGCAGCAATAAATTCCTAGATTCATAATTTTTTGTTACTAAATTAAAAATTACTGAAACAGAATCAATATCTGTAATATAGTAGTATGATAATTATTTTATCTACTCCAGTGTAATAGGTAACTCATTACGTCACTTATTTGACACTATTTCCGTTAGGTAATGAAGCTCATTACACCACTCAGTTATGTAATGGCTTCATTACCTAACTGACTTGTGTAATGACTTCATTACCTAACTGAAATAGTGTCAAATGAATGACATTTGCCTACTAAAATATTTTTGAAAATGACAGATCTGACATTTCTCTTAATGTACTTTTTCCAATTTTAGGCAGTTGTGGATAAAATTGTGTACAATACATGTGTGATAATGCATCACTAATATACTTGTGTGCTTACACACACGTATTTTAATGATGCTCTTATCCCACTTGTATCTATACCCATGGCCGACTAAATTTTGGGTTACCAACATTGAGTCAATGTTGACCCAAAGATAATCCCCTCCGTGGATACATTATATTTGAACAAGACGTCTCGTAAGCCTTAATATTTAAATAATTATTTGCCGTTTTTATCCCTTAGCCAGCTTTCTTAATATCTCAATTAGTCTCTTATGCAAGATCACTATATGCAAAACAGAAATCTGGTTCTCCCTTATAGTGTTGTTCGGACTGAAACTAAAATTTAAACAATACACAAAAAATCCGAATTGTGTACATCATCTATTGACTTCAAAACACACACAAAACACATAAAAATACAAAAGAAATGAAATAAAATAGAATTAATATATCAAACAACGTGCGATATAGATTGAGGCTACTTATAGGCATTTTTCGCAGTCCATATATACTGCTCCACAAATGAACTGGACCAATCATAAAAATTGTATTTGTTACATTACGTCATAAAAAAATATAAGTAAAAGTTTTTGTTTTATAGTCATATTAATAATCATATTAAGCACATTTAATAGCACTATCCTCAAATTTCAACTGAAGAATTAACAAAATCATATTAATAAAATTTAAAAATAATAAAATTATAAAAAATAGTTATTTAAGCATCAAGGGAAGTAAGTAGCTTTTACCAGTCGAGAACGAGTTCGAGACTGGTTATAGATAGTTACTTCCCGAGCATGCTTATAATATTTTTCTCCATGCCCAACAAAAATTTTAATAAAATATAAAATATTACAGTATACAGATGTTTATAACTTATTGTTTGTTTCATTATTATATACAGGGTGTTTCATTAATAATTGGAAATATTTTAACTGTAGAATCCTGGGCTCAAAAATTAATATTTAAGCCAAATCACTTAGATAAAATGTGACTCCTTACTCAGATACGTAGTGTTTTATTTAAAAATTTAAAAATAATTTTCCCCCATTACTTTAAAACTATTCGACGTGTACGTATCATATTAGGCAGGAAGTGTAGACACTGTAAACCATGCTAAATTATGTTAAATAAACGTTTCTGGCTACTACCAGAGGCGTACGACAGGGGCAAGTGAGTGGTTGGCCCTTCCCAAATTCTACGCCACTGGCGGAATTACCACTTTAGCACAATTTTTCGATTCTTTAATACTTTCTATGTAAATAACATACTCTTTCTTCGTAACGATAAAGTCATTAGTTTTCGAGATATTTAAAGTTAAACATAAAGCCGAACGGTTATTTTGATTTTAATATGTATTAATTATGTCGGTGTTTTTTGTCATAAGATTGCATTTATTACGCAAAAGAAACTTTAATCCGTATTAACAAAAAACATAATGTTATTTAATGAAATTTATTGAAACGAATACATAGATGCATTCAACATAAAAACAAATTGAGGTTCTGAAAAGAACTATTTTGTTATAATCTAAATAAAAGAACAATTTCAATAAATAACATTATGTTTTTTTGTAAATACGGATTAAACTTTCATTCGCGTAATAAATGCAATCTTGTGACAAAAAACTCCGACATAATTAATACATATTAAAAATAAAATCAAAATAACCGTTCAGCTTTATGTTTAACTTCACATGTCTCGAAAAATAATAACTTTATCGTTACGAAGAAAGAGTATGTTATTTACATATAAAGTATTGGAGAATCGAAAAATTGTGCTAAAATAGCAATTCCGCCAGTGGCGTAGAATTTGGAAAGGGCCAACCAATCACTTGCCCCTGTCGTACGCCTCTGGTAGTAGCCAGAAACGTTTATTTAACATAATTTAACATGGTTTACAGTGTCTACACTTCCTGCCAAATATGATACGCACCAATATATGCAAATGGTCCAGTTCATTTGTGGAGCAGTATATATGTATGAACCTGTAGTTAACCCGAATAACTTTATTAAAAACCCGAAGCCCGAAAAATGATCGCCAAACCCGAAGTCTTCGGGTCAAAATGACAATGTTGGCAACCCTAGACTAAATTTAGTCGGCCATGCCATACCATAACATCGGTGGTCTCTTTTTTTCTACAGGGTGGCTCAATGGGTATTGACGGTTTTTGGAGTGTTATTATGGATATACTAATGAAACCACCAAGGTCTAAAACATATATTTTTATTGCACATATAATGCAGTTTTACAACAAAAATTATTGTTTGAAAATAACGTCTTTTAAATGGCCACCACGTTTTTCTAAACTTCTTCGTGTAATGTTCAATGCTACTGCTTGACGCCTTGCTGAACGAGTTGGATTCCTTACTACAGCTTGCCGTACTTGTTCTACGTTCTGTGGTGTACCTACGCACAATTTTTACAGAACCGACATTTTCATTTCGTACACTTCCGTGATCACGGAACCTTGTAACCCACAACAAAATTGCGTCACGGCGTCAAGCAGTAGCAATTGAACATTACACGAAGAAGTTTAGAAAAACGTGGTGGCCATTTAAATGACGTTATTTTCAAACAACATTTTTTATTGTAAAACTGCATTATATGTGAAATAAAAATATGTTTTAGACCTTGGTCGTTTCATTAGTATATCCATAATAACACTCTAAAAACCGTCAATACCCTGTATGTATGTATGTATGTATGTATGTATGTATGTATCTTTGTTCGCTATCACCTCCGAAGATACTGGACCGATTAAATTGTATAACAGCTTAAAATTTTGCTAATTTTTAAACTTAGATCGTAGACCGGTTTTATTTTCAAAAAAGTACAAAAAAGTAAAGTTTTAATTAAATCGTGTAATTAGCGAAGCGAAGCGTAGCTCGGGTGATTCACTAGTATAGTCATACCGGGTGGCCATAAATATCTGATATCACATTACCTTTGGAATTAACACCGCTTTATTAAAGTAATGAATCCAACTAAACTAATTGTCATTAACGTCATCACAACTAAAATTCCTATCTGTCAAAAATTATTACAGATTGCAATAAGTAATGGAGTTAGAACAGGAGATTTTTATAATCGAATCGTAGGCTAAACTGCAGAATCTGGGGCACATTCCCCTCCTCTTATTTGCATTTTATTACATTTCATACCAATGCTTATTATAATTGAAATATGTATAATGCTAACCAACATTTATAAGTAGGTAATTCCATGGCTACCGGGATATCAGATGTTTATGGCCACCCGGTATTTATACCCATTCGGAGTCACGTGAAAATCTAGTGACTTTATGTATATCGATTCTTAAAATGCAATTTTAGGGTAATAAATGACATTTCGTTTTGTAGGTTATCACGGCATCCGCATCAACAGTATTCAGGTTTAAAATAAGAACAATTACTTAAAATATTAAGGAGGGTGAAACTATTGGTTTAAAATTTTTAATATTGTCGTACTCTTCATCAAACTGACACAGACTGACGCAAAACCTAACCTACTAACCTCGAATTTGACAGTTACATTACCATATAGTAAAGTGACATTTCTATGCACCAAAGTGCCACTTTATAAATCGATTTTGAATTTAGTAAAATAGCACATTATTATACAAAATGGGTACAAATTAATTTTTGTAATCAAAATGCCATTTTTTCGAATTTCCTCCATTTCATCTATTTTACTAAAGATGAACAGTGACAGACAAAAGTCACGTGACTTCGAATGGGTATAATTTTGACTATAGTAAATAACTATTAAAAAACAGAGTCAGATATAATATGTATGTATGTACAGGGTTATTCATTATAAATTACCCACCCCTTATCATCGTTATTATTGCCTATAGAAAAAAAGTTTTAAATAAAAGTTATGTGGTTATAACTGAATTTTGTTAAAATGCTATCAAAAGTACAGTGGCGTGCATAATTAAGGGGATACAAAAAAGTAATATATTTTTTTAAATGGAACACTCTGTATATTATTAAATTTTTGGAATGACCTTTCTTTCCTGATTTCAAAAATATACCATATGTTACCCTTACCTTATACCGTTTTTGAGTTATTAAACGTCAAATATCTTAGTTAAACTAGTTAACATTATTAAATATAACAAAGTTTTATTCAGGAAATTTAAATATAAATAAATGATAACTAATTTTTATTATTTCATTAAAGAAATGTCACTTATCAAACAAAATAGTTGCATTTTCATAGCTTACTTTAATAATTCCTATTTACAGTAACTAGTTTAACTAAGATATTCAACGTTTAATAACTCAAAAACGGTATAAGGTAAGGGTAACATATGGTATATTTTTGAAATCAGGAAAAAAAGGTCGTTCCAAAAATTTAATAATATACAGGGTGTTCTATTTAAAAAAATATATTACTTTTTTGTCTCCCCTTAATTATGCACGCCACTGTACTTTTGATAACATTTTAACAAAATTCAGTTATAACCACATAACTTTTATTTAAAACTTTTTTTTCTATAGGCAATAATAACGATGATAAGGGGTGGGTAATTTATAATGAATAACCCTGTACAGGGTGAGCGAAAATCGTTGTCTCAGCTCTATTATAAGAAAAGGAAAAACGATAGAAAAAATCTGAAAAAAGATTCTAAAATGGGATTCAGTAAGAGTCATTTTAGCCATAATTGCATATTTTTCCATATTTGGAAACTGAAGTAGTAATGACGTCATCGAATTTGTTTTTCCGGAAACATACCTATATTTTAAGATATTTAGAGCTTAATTTTTCTGAACACATTTTGTGAAGAAAAAAAATGATATCTTCCGTTAAAAATTATAAGCAAATTTGTAAAAAAAAGTATAAAAAATTCGCTATCGTCACGATTTAAACAAGTAACCTTGTAACGCTATCCGGGGCTTCGTAATAATCTCAAGTTATATTTAATTTGGAAAATGCCCCTGTAGCATTAGCAAATATGCCCCTTTTAAGAATGGTAGCCCTTGTATTGGGTCCAGGTTCTGATTACTCACACTTAGACTGATTTAAAGAAACAGGTTTGACTACTATATACATTTATTCCCTACTAATGTACATAACTAAAATAAAATGAATGTGTTCTTGGTATAAAGTTACAGTTTAATTGTATTTGATTTTTCGTCCTGGTTTTCGGAGACGGTAGGCCACCTCGTGTGCACCGATGTATGCCCGTGAGCTTCGACGTATAAGGCCTGCGAGATCAAGTTGGTACAACTGGAAACCAAAATAAAAATTAAATATGTCAATGCGTGTCGGTGTAAACAAAAGGAAAATTCTGATTTATTTTAATTATGAAGTAACTGGATCGGAACTATAGTTTGTTTAAATTAAATACACATCTGTACACGTGCAACTCCTAGTGATATGTTAAGAGTGCAGTCGACCTTTGACCGTGGGTCAAAATTCCTTTCGAGGTTATCTTATAGAACGGCGCGTGTGAAAGCCGCTATAATATAAGCTATCACAGGGTAAGTATCGAATTTGTACAACGGTTTACTATCTTTCACAGGAAAAGTGAACTGATTCTAAAATTTGTAAATATTTAATGCAAATGAAGTTTGCTTTAAAGTACTCTGAAGTATGTGCAACTTTAATTGTATTCTGACAGGTGTTTTGTGGCTTTACTAAATTTGAATTTATTGCTATTTCAACGTTCGTGGATGTTGTATTTGAATGTTAGCTTTATTCCTACGGAATAAACTCAATTGAAACTCGCCGATATCCCAGCCAAGTTCAATTGGGGTTTATTCGTTCCGTAAGTTTACCTGGATTGCTCGTCTACGAAATTAAGTTATTTCGATAGCCCAAATATAAGCTTAATTCGCATGCGAACGCTCGTGACAAACTTTACGGAATTGTAAGAACAAAACGTACACAATCCGACTCCCAGATTTGTGTATAATAAATTTATTGTTTTTAATTTACGAATAAATCCTAATAAACACAGTCCGAGTCCAGAAATACGTTTATATAGGCGGGTACCTAGGAAAAATCGAGTTAATATTTCGAATTCTTCAGGTCGGTTTCTGGTGTCGGAGACGCGGAATCTTCCGCGGCCGAAGCCGCTGAAGGCGGCTGGAAGCCGGGTTAGTTTCTGGTGACCATCTCCCTGAGTACGCTGCTCGAATTTTGTTTTAAACGGGGCGATCGGCTCTCGGGACTTCTCGATTATTAAGGAAGGACTGCGCGGAGAATCGGTTCTCCGTACCGCTCGCGTCGATCGAGGGGCTAGCACTAATCTTGCCAGTTCGAGAGCTTTGAAAAATTTCCATTGTTGTAACGTTCATTGTTGGCCTAGACGAAAATTAAGCGCTATTAATTTTAAATTAACTTTGATCGCGCTTAATTTGGAGTGAAACGTTACAACCTTTGGAAACAAATAGCAAAGTCGCATCTGTCAATAATTAAACTAATGGTTGACAAATATTGTTTTGTTGTCATTTGTTTGTTAATGGACAAGGTCTAGGCATGCGGAGTACCAGGTATGTACAGCTGCGGAAACATAAACCGGGACAAGTGCTGTAGGGTCATTTTTTACTATTTGAACGTTGTAATGTTGCCTTCCTGATTTTGTATGAAATGCTTTCTATCATGTGTCAATGAACAAAGACGAACAGGTTAATGCAGTACAAGAAGCTTGGGATAGCATCGAAAATGAATTTATTCAGACAATTTAACTTCGGCAAAAATTTTGTGTCCCGCTTTTTATTTCCGCAGCTGTACCTTAGACACTGACTGCTTTGGTCATATGGTCAAAGTCCTACTTAGAATTAACTTTGAAAAATGTTGACACACAACGAAAACGTCGACATGTTATTAGTTTATGGGGAATCTGAAAAGAACTCTAGAAGTGCAGTTCAGTTACACGCCCAGAGAACGTGTTATTCCAAGCTTAAAAATATTTGCAAGATTGGAACGCAATTTACGTGCAAATAACGAGGCATTTTCTTCTCGAAAGGAAAGAAAAATGTTAAAAGGGTCAATACTGACGATACTGTTGCCACTGTTTTGCAGTATTTTGAAGATCATTCAAGGAACTCGATTCGGCAAGCCTGTCATGAGTTGAATTTAAAATATAGTTCGGTTAGAAACATTTTGTAAGAAAATGGTTATCAGCTATAATTTACCAAGGGCAGAGATAATCACCCGTAATAATTTTGACAAATAACAACCCGAAAGTGCTTGCCTAGAAATAATCCGAGGCGAAGCCGAGGGTTATTTCTCAAAGGCAACGCACTTGAGGGATATTATTTGTCAAAATTATAAGGATTATCACTGGCCGCGGTCAATTCGGGAACATACGTTTTTAAATACATTAGCCATTTTCTGACAAATTAATTTGACACTTCATTATAATAATATGATGGTGGCACTGTAAGTCTATGTCAAATTCGAGGTTATATCAGGTTAGGTTTTGCGTCAGTTTTGACACAGACTGACGGCAAACCTAACCTGCTAACCTCGAATTTTACTTAGATTTACAGTGCCACCAACTCGTCATAGGATACTACTAGGTAGTTTCCATGGTGATTGAAAATCACCCTAGGGTCGTTTTCACTTCAAGTGTGATCTGATTTGTCAAACTGCCTCACGTGATTAAAAATAATCAAATTGGATTGGTCTGCAATATACAGTGAGGTCGTAAAGTTTGGAATAAATTCGATAAAATATTTTAGAAGGGTTTTCACAGAAAATCCTCGGACACGTCAGCCTTATTTTGATCGTCTTTTGTTTTGGAGCTGTGACGTCAGCGGCATTTTTTTTAAATTGCAACCCTTATTTTTCTTCACGAATTTGGATAGAACACATTTTTCTGAATACGCAGATGTCAAAAAAGTATGACCTTAAAGAGGAAAACTTTTGAGATAATCAGCCCCAAAGTTTCGAAAATGTATGTTAAAGTTATTAGAGTGGGCCAAGCATTTATCAAGGAAGTGCTGAAAACAAAAGACGAAGTCGTTGATTCCATATATGTAATACTTACTATATTGCTAGCGGCTATGAGTGGAAAACTCACGCAGGTAAGTGAGACAGACAACCAACTCTTCAATGTACCGGGTGGCCATAAACATGTGAGATCCCGGTAGCCATGGAATTAGCTACTTATAAATGTTGGTTAGCATTATAGTACATATTTCAATTATAATAATTATTGGTACGAAATGTAATAAAATGCAAATAAGAGGAGGGGAATGTGCCCCAGATTCTGCAGTTTAGCCTACGACTCGATTATAAAAATCTCCTGTTCTAACTTCATTACTTATTGCAATCTGTAATAATTTTTGACAGATAGGAATTTTAATTGTGATGACATTAATGACATTTAGTTTAGTTGGATTCATCACTTTAATAAAGCGTTGTTGATTCCAAAGGTAATGTGATATCAGATATTTATGGCCACCCGGTATAATGGTGAGCTGTGCGCAAGCGCGGCGGCGTCGTCCGCCCAATGGGGAAGTGGTCAAGTTTAAAATTCGCTTTTAAAGGCGGAGTTCGAATTCTCACGCATGCGCACGAGACGCGTTATACTCTAAGTGAAACTATGTCGGCGCCGTAATGTTTTAGGGCGTTCCGAGGCCCTACTAGCAATATATGTATAATACATATATGGTTGATTCGAATAAATTTTAATAACTGTCAAAACCGTCTTTTGTTTTCAGTGCTTCCTTGATAAATGATTGGCCCACTCTAATAACTTTAACATACATTTTCGAAACTTTGGGACTGATTATCTCAAAAGTTTTCCTCTTTAAGGTCATACTTTTTTGACATCTGCGTACTCAGAAAAATGTGTTCTATCCAAATTCGTAAAGAAAAATAAGGGTTGCAATTTTAAAAAAATGCCGATGACGTTACAACTCCAAAACAAAACTCGATCAAAATATTCCATTGGCGTAAAAAATGGCATTTTAAAAAATAAGGTTGACGTGTCCGAGGATTTTCTGTGAAACCCTTCTAAAATGTTTTATCGAATTTAAGGTGGATTTACACATCTCCGGGCCGGGTCCGTTCCGTCCGGTCCGCATATTTGAGTTCGCTCGATGCCACAGCGCGGACCGGGAATGCCGGGCTCTGATTGGTCGCCAACTTCGTGTCCTTCTTGAATGACGTTTGAATTTGAACCGATGATTCTTATTAGTTTTAATTTTATTGTAATTTTTTTTTGACTTACGTAAGTGCACTTGTTGCATATTAGCACCAATAAATATCATTGGCGTAACTAGCGGGGGGGCCAGGGGGGCCAGGCCCTCCCCAGACTGCCGTTTGGCCCACCCCAGAAAAATAGAAGTTAAATACATTTAAAAATTTGCTTATTTATTAACCTATTTAAACTAAAGGGGTTGTTATTGACCCTCACACATTTTTTAATTCTTTGGTTTTATTACCTTTTTTGGCTTAAAAAACATAGTATGAATACCATATATTGGACGGATAGCTCTAGTCAATAATAATATGAAAGAGAAAACATTATTAGTGCACAAATGCAGTTTAGTTTTGCTAATAATTAACGTTGCAAGGACTGTTTTCGTCAATTTATGTGCATAGAAAAAGACAATTGCAATTATTTCATTTGCGGGTAAGTACAATGAGCTGGAAACTAGAGTGCATCACCAACTATTCCCTGTGCACATATAGCTACCTATTATAGGCTCATCCAGTTCGGACTTACGGTGACTTGCTACTTAGATATTTGCCTTGCCTAAAGAGTTCAGTTTATCGCTTTGAAGAGTACGATTCAGAATTTTATGTTTAATAGTGTTTCATGTAGTAAAAATAATTTTGGGTGCTTGCATTTTCCCAGTTTCCATTCCAAGATAGAACAAAGAGAAATGGCAATAACAATTAAGAGGATATTGATGTTTTCAAGAAAGTATTTGCCATGACCATACTGATAATAAAATGAAAATTATGTAAATGGAAACCAAGTGATGTTTTCCAATAAAATCTGTTTCTCGTGGATTAGTATTTTTTACCGTCAACCTCATTGATTTGCAAGAGGCAATCTATACGTTTTTATGTTGTTGATGAACCGAGAAATAATTTATTGATATGCTACTTAAAAATATAGTATTACGAGGGTAGTACCCATAATTTCTGCAAAGCAATAGATCAAGTACACCATGGAAATCAAAATTGTCATGAAACAAATGTCTGTTGTTTTTTAGATTAACAGTTCAAATTTAGTTTTGATAATTGCACCAGTTATACAGTTAATTTTGAAATAAGTGTTGTGCAGCAAAAATGAATTTAACGAGAGAAAATTTTTGAGCCATTATTTACCATACCTTTATAAATCCCATCTCCGAACAAACGCTTTACATGACTTCGTGTTACTTTTGGTGACCAAGCGCCTTCGCATTGCTGGTTTAATTAATTTAAATTTTAACGATTTTCAGTTAGCGATGATTTTCGCGAAGGAGGACCAATTTCAGTTCGTTAAATTAACATAGACGCTGTGCGAAGAATGATTCAGGAGGGCAATCGAGTCACATATGGAATTATTAAAAACATCTTGGACATTGGCATGACTGCAATAAACAAGATTTTACATAATCATTTGGGTGTAATAAAAGTATGTTGTGGGTGGATACCACACAGTTTAACAGAAACACAAAAACGGCATGTGGAATGGTATAAGAACTATGATGAAGGTAGATTTAAAGAAGTTTACATTATAACTGGTGACAAAAGCTGGATATATGCATTTGAACCTGAATTTAAGCGGCAGTCTGCACAATGAGTGTTTCCAACAGATCCTAACCTAGTTTTAGTGGAGCTATCTCGAAGAGTTGGTAAATAAATGATTACTTGCTTCCTTTCATAGAACCTATCACAACTGTTGTGCTTGAATATAAATGTACGGTTACCGCAGAATTGCACACAACAGTATGACTGCCAGACGTTATTCAAAAAGCTGGGTTAGGGTACTAAGAAGTGAGATCTTTCTGCACCATGACAATGCTTCTAGTCATACCGCACATCAAACAAAATAATGTTTATTAGAGACTTCCGGGTTAATATTGCTATGTTATCTTCATACAGTCCCGACCTAGCACCTTCCTCCATTTCAGGATAAAATGCGTGGTGTGCGATTTGGAACTCTCAAAAATGCCGTGGAAAGCTTCAAAAACTTTGTTTCTCAAGTGACTTAAGAAGAGTGGAATTTGTTTTCAAAATTGGTGTTATCGAATGCGTAAATGTTTCGAGTTTAAGGGCAAACATTTTGTGAAACAATAATAAAAACAAATGTTGACTACACATCTTTGTTTTATTAGATTGCAGAAATTTATGGGGTTATCTTCGTAAAACAGCATCAAAAAATAAGCAAATAAATTTATCCTAAAAAGTTATATATGTACGTAAATTCATGTCTTCATAGGTATAGACGATGGTTGATTGGGGGGCCTGGCCCTCCCCAGCCAAAAATCCTAGTTACGCCAATGATAAATATCTATCTATCTATAGATGAACAGACAAGATTTACCCTGTTTTGGTGTTAAGAAATCATCCTATTCAGAGACTACTTAAGCTGAATTGTATGAAACAATAAATAAGTAGTTATACTTATTTGTTATTTTGAATGTCGTCGTCTTTTAATACTTGTTGGAGTCGCTGCTTTTATTATTTTCTTGCAAAGCAGCTGCAGTTTGTGTTGATGTACTCCGAAAGATCTATGAAAATTTATTTTTGTTATAACCTATATTTTGTTTTCAATTGTATTATGTTCATATTATTTTTGGAATGTTACTCAATTTTAAGTTGCAATTAGGTATTGACAGTATGTACGTATTAGAGCTAGTCCGGGTGTAAACAATATTAGATCTATTGAACAATCATTTTACTTATTGCCTACAGAATTACCTACATAAAGGAAAACGAGGCATTGGCCAAGCATTGCGCGGCGCACCACGGACCAATCAGAGTCTGGCATTCACGGACTGCGCTGTAGCATCAAGCGAACTCAAATATGCCTCCGGTCCGGGTCCGATACAAAATTATTGCTTGCATGATTTTAAATGCAAGTGTTTACATGTTTCCGATCCGAAGCCGACCCGGGGTATTAGTCTTTATTCCGACCTTTTAAAATATTCTCGGCGACGATATTTTTCATCTGATCCCTGATAAAGCACGGAACGAAACTTATCTAATCGGACATATCTAAACCGTCGCCGTGTGCATTCAGGCTGCATCCGGCATCCGGAAATATCCTGCAATGTTTTGCATTTAATGTGAACA
The DNA here is from genome assembly GCA_940337035.1 of Agriotes lineatus. Lineage (NCBI taxonomy): Eukaryota > Metazoa > Arthropoda > Insecta > Coleoptera > Elateridae > Agriotes > Agriotes lineatus. Next base: position 23,027,569 of record OW679197.1, read on the forward strand.
TAGACTTTGTCAAAAATGGACAATGAAATTCTTATTGAAGCTGTAAGGTCCCACGTTGCGCTAATACGACTTGAGTGACATAAAATACAGCGACATCACCTGGAAGGAGAAGATATGGAGGCAGTTTCTATCTCCTCGATTTCCTCTTCTTCATCCAATAATATTTCAACCATTGCCAGATCTTCATCAGAAAACGCCATAATTCCAGGACTTATAATATATGCTTATAACAATGCCCTCTGTATGCTATACAACACTGTACTAAACCAACCACTCGGAACTGAAATTATAAAACTCCCGGAAAAGTGTGAATACATCACCTGAGTGGGCCTGGATCCGGATCTGACCCGGAACGGACCCGGCCCGGAGATGTGTAAATCCACCTTTATTCCAAACTTTACGACCTCACTGTATGTAAGAACTTATCACGATTATAAACTTCACAAATGCTTGCGATGAACTATCTAGAGAAATGTTACGTAAGGCTTCAGTGAGAGAAGTAAGGCGGAGATTGGATAAATGTTTAGAAGTAGCAGGTGGTTATATTGAAAATTTGTTGCAGTGATTGCCTACATACTGTGTTTCTTTCTGTGGTAATAGTAGTGACATATTATGTGTTTTTTAATGTTAAATTAATAAATCATATTAATTAATAATAATAATTAATAATTTTTAATTATTGACAGATGCGACTTTGCTATTTGTTTCCAAAGGCTACTTGTTTAAATCGTGACAATTGTGAATTTTTGATACTTTTTTTAACAAATTTGCTTATAATTTTTTAACGAAAGAAGATAGCAAATTTTTTCTTCACAAAATGTGTTCAGAAAAATTATCTCTTTTTAAATACTATACCAAATTAAAGGTATGTTTATGAGAAAAACAAATTCGATGACGTTATTACTTCATTTCACAAATATGGAAAAACACGCAATTATGGCTTAAAATGGAGCTTACTCAATCCCATTTAAGAACCTCTTTTCAAATTTTTTCTATCGTTTTTCCTTTTCTTATAATAGAGCTGAGACATCGAGTATCGCTCACCCTGTACAATTTGTCTAGTTCAACCAAATTTCACAATATCTACTTGACAAATCGGAGAGGTTATGCAGGAATCCTGTGGGTTATGCATGAGGTTATTTAGCTGCGTTCGGAAAGGAACCTCTGACAGCTCTGTTTCTTTGAAATTCTTTGTTAAATACGGATTGAGCTAAGCGAGGCGATTTGTCGGCGTTAAGTACCGATGCGAGCGTTTCGATGTATCTCGATTTGTTCGATGTATTTCGATTTGTTCGATGTATTTCAACCGAGTAAAAAGATGAGCGGCGCATGACAATTAACAATGACATAAGAACGGCGGCGTTATTTAATCTTTAAAAATGAATGGTCCTCACAACCGAAAGGAAAAGATGCTAAACATTACGAATGAATGAAACAATGAAATTTACGTTTTAATTTGAAACTTGCGCATTTCGTGACAGTTGAGAGTTTGGCAAATATTTCCAGATATTCGATGTTCACTAATCACGTGACTGAGCCTCGATCTGCACACGCTCCGCCCCGCGATGTACTTCATAATCGCACCTGAATTATCATTGTTCTGCAATTATAGATATATAATTGTACATAGATAAGGTTATGTCCGAACAGTATTGATACAAATTCTGACAGAAAATGGTCAAAATAAGTTTGCAAATAAAAGCAACATTGGAAAACATTGAAGAACTGTACACTTGCCACCCAGACTTCAGCTTCTACATTAAAGTTAAATGTCTCAGTTGCGGCGAGGTTTCGGAAAAATGGCACGATGTAACTGAATCTGACCGCGTGGAGCAGTCCAAGCACTCGAACAACTTCGTTGCAAAGTGCAAACTGTGCAATAGAGAGAACTCCCTCGACATCATTTCCGACAGCAATGGTAAGTCTAGATGCACGTTCAAATCTCCCAACTAAAAAGTTGATGTTGCAGGGAAGTTCACCAGTGTTGATCAGAATAAGTTCCAAACAATAGTCACTTTCGACTGCCGGGGCCTGGAGCCTATAGATTTTGACCCGAATACTGGTTGGATAGCGAAAGTCGAGGGAAACCGAAATGTATTTCGCAACATCGACCTGTCCCAAAAGGAGTGGGTTGAGTACGATACAGACATCAAACAGTCTGTGGGTATTTACGATTTCGAGCATCAGTTTGTAAAAGTGAAATAATAAGCAATAGATACATTGACCAACAAAGTTTATTTTGATACATTTATGTTAAATACACTTCAGATATGAATTTAATTAATGCTTACTTAAATAAAATATAAAAATAAAACAGACTAATTTTATTTCCTACAAGAAATAATCACTAATGATAATTGCAACATGCAGAGTTACAGTGTGATCTGTAATGACATTACCACACTTATTTTCTTTAATTTGTAGACAAATTTAGTAACTTGGATGTACAGATATTTAAAATCTAATAATTAGTTTCTTTATACAATAATGATAAATAATTTCAATTGAATAAAAATAAAGTGATGCCACTAAGCACGTTTTTACCACCAGAAAACCGCATTAACTACTGCTAACTGCATAGCTAAGCCTGTTTTTCGTAGTACAGTTTATGTCCTGCTGTCATTTTTTAAATTACCGGGCAACATTTCATTATATAATATACTGAGTATTCGTCAGTAATACAAAATTTATACATTACTCGTGAATTTGGCATCATTACGACTTGAGTAATCCCCTATGGTTTTACCGGTTAATGTCTGCACATATAAATGCCAACAGAATCGTTACTATTGTACATGTTTTATTGTACCGTTATACTTGAATAACATTTTATGCTCCTAGATATTACATCATGTTCCTAAAACATTGTACCTTGTCCAATAGAATGCTATTTTGCTATATTTTCTAACCACTCCATAAAAAGAGTAAGACAAACAGCATATTTTTTTCAAAACCAAACCAATTTGACTACTAATAAACTAATCTTAACACGTCAATAATTTTAGTTCTTTATATGAGCATCATACTGACTAAAAAAATACTACGCAAATGTACAATTGCTAAACCTTGCGATCACGTTAATCCACAAATAAACATACGACTTGCCCATTGATTTTTCTTTTTAGTAGCATAATGGCAGTTTCTTTACAGCACATTTTAGAGCCACTATTAATTGATTTCCTACTGGAACTAAGAAATTAATACAATGTAGTACCATACCTTATTTCTTTGTTCACGTGCAACTACTCTTTGTTGTTTACGCACGAGGTTTAGTCTTGCGGATCACCAGCTACCTTAAATATGACTCATACGATCTAAGCCTGGTAGAACTAATGCTACCAACATTTATATGATTGTAAAGTTAATAACACAGACAATTTAATACATACGATCACCAATTTTTGTAAAGTTTGAGCGCTACGCAAATACTGAAGCATAAAATAATTTGCCAAGTTGTTTGTTTGTGGAGTATTCCATAACTAAACTTTGATTTTACAAAAGGGTCCAAGACTAAAAACCTTTACAATTTAATTGACAAACTTATGAACACGACGAGTGAAAAGCTAGTGCCTCCAACATTTTGTAATTAATGTTATCCTCTTTTTTTTAATAGTTTTGCTGATTTTATTTGTTTGTTATTTATACATACTCATTACTCCGATAGTTAAAACATTATCAAAGCTTGCAGCACAAAATCTTTTCATTTCATCAAACGTCAATAGCCTTGGTCTCATTTTGTACAATAGTTCCTTCTACCAAACAACATAATTCAGCTGTACAAACACGAATTCCAGACCACACTGTATAAAAAATACAAAGTATGCACTAAAATAATTTACTAAAATCCAACCATTAAAACAACATTCTAATATACGATGGAATGCAGAACAGACATGGTGTTTGAATCCAAAACGCAGTTGGCAGATTGTGTATATTATTTTGGTTTAAAAACTCCATGTGTATAATCTCAATTATTACATTTACATCACGTTCCGCAAAGCTTCCGTTACATATTATTTGAGCTGTAACAGCGCCTGTGGCAAAAGCACCACGAGCGAGCTAACATTAACGAAAGACTTGCATAACCTGGTTGACTTGTACACGTATTGAGTTGCGAATTGACCAGAAGAAATCAGTAGAAAAATAAGAGCCTCTCCTGGTGGCTCGCGCTCAGTAGATGCCAGCCCCGTTTTATGCTTAAGTACTGCACGATCGCGCGGATGCAGATTACTAAACCTGGAACGATAATGGTAATTATGTGTGTTGGGGGGGTTGAAGGATACGTACCGAAAATCATGACGAGCCACCATAGCCACCCATTTTCTCGAGAGCCAAAATCGGTTGAGTGCTTCACAATCAGTGTCCACTTGGCTAGTGACAAGCCAAATCCAGATAGGGCCCCGTATCGAGCTGCGATGGTATTGCAAAAGCAGGTGACGAGCAAAAATCCAATCCAGTTGAATATAAATGCCACTGTTGACAAAGTAAGTTAATTATCAATAAAGCCTAATCACACATGGTGACCATTTTCTAATGAATATTAAGGTTAAATGTGCAAGTTATGTAAAAACTGAATAGTTACGATTTTTTCTTATTAAATAATTCTACAATTATTTGCAAAGTATAGTGAAAGAAGCAGAAGAAAGTTACAGAGAAATGAACCTTTTATAGGAAAGTAAGAATTACAAAGAATGGTTATCGATCTAAAGTTGATATTTATCACAGCAACATAGAAGTACAATATAGCGGGGCACAAGGAAGAAGAGATAAAAATTAATTTATAAGTGGAGTAACATGAAAATATGAAGAAAACCACAAAAAAGAGGAAATCGAAGACACATGGTCAAATATTAAAAAAATCATAAACACCGAAAGAGTGGATTACAAACAGTATATATTCCAATGGTATGTCTAATTAGTGTTGTAATATGTTATTAATTTAATTTTTAAATGAGGGTACCACGCAAATATTTTTCGTATTCGTGTTATCAAATCTTAGGTTGATTAAAAGTTACCTGTAAATTGATAGATAAAAATAAATAGTTGTATGCCCTTTATAATATTTTATTTATCTGCAATTAATCCAATAATACGCTAGCTCAAATCGATAAAGCACAGACTCATCTCGGTTGGGTCCACCCTGAATGCATAATTTATTAAAATTATTAAATACGGATCTGTTTCCGCATAAGCTCAAACGCGAAAATCGAAACTGAAATTGGGTCAAGTATAAGCCAAGATGGACGCCGTTTGCAAGATCGCGTCAAATTGAATAAACAAAACAAGTGAAATCGATGACAGTTCTATTGGTAACTATTTAATTTAGTTAGTTTCGCGGCATTAATCCTCATTGGTTTCTAGCATTTGTTTATGGGGCCCGCGTCTATCTCCCAATTGTTTATTTTGGCGTCGGTCTGGGTCTCACTAACGGATAACCTCAAATAATAGATTTTGGGCTTCCTGCAGTGTTGCCAACATTATGAACTCAATATTCCGTAGATGTAACTAAAAACATCCCTAGAAATCCGTAAGCGCCAATTTCAAAGCTGTAGAAAGATCCTTAAATTTTGACTAAAGTACAGCAGTCTTAAATTCTTGGGTATAAAATTTCTACAGTAGCAATAATGCTTTTATTTAGAAAATAAAATACAAGTACCATTTGTATTATAAAAGTAACAGAATAACAAAAATAAATTCCAGAACATTTTGTTCTGGTACACGATATACCTCCCGCTTTTTAAAAGTGAAGGTAAATGATCAACGACAGTGAAAGGCAAGTTGCAATACATATTTAAACTTCTTTAACCCGTTTTTCTAAACTGTTGTTTTTTGGGAACTTAATCTAACCACGTCCTTTGTCATTTCAATGCAGCACAGCTCGTTCTATGTTTTTGGCTTAGTTCATGTCGCATAATTTCCGTCAGAACTCCTATATAATTATTTTTGCAGGGTTTACAGTAAAAGTGAGTTGCGTCTTGACTACTTGCAGTACTTGCAGCACGCCAAAGATACTGTATTTGCCAGGCAGGGTTATATTTTTGAACGTATCGTTTCTTCTGCCTGTGTTTGCTATTCCTTTTATTTTTTTCGTCTTTGATATTGTAACTGGTACTGCTAGTATCATCATTTTCAGCTAGAGCAAAATTCTGAATTAATACTGTAACAATGATATATTTACTAAATTAATCAATAATACTATTATTAATTCTTATAAAAATTTCTAGGTTATCTATACCTAAACAAACCAGAAAACTCCACAGCCAAACGCATTCCGCCATGAAGTTGGATATTTGGTGACGCGACGCTGCTAGTCAGCTGGAGTCACCAGAACACTAACCACCACCTTAATAAAGTTGTAGTCACTACAAGAGCCTATTCCTCACACTATATTTTAATTTTAGACACAAAGTTCAGGATTACTTCTGTTACAATTAATTCAGTCAAACAAACTCAAACTTTAAAAATCCGTAGATTTATTACCGAAATCGGAGATTCGTATTTTGAGATTAAAATCCGTACATCTACGGATAAATCCGTAGCGTTGGCAACACTGGCTTCCTGGCAGACTAGATTCACTCGTACGGCGATGGCACTGGCCTGGATTGCCTTGAGTGTTGCTCTTCTTACGCATGCATGAATTTCCCGGTGTTCACTTAATTATTTTTAGGATTAACAGTACCTGGACTGGCCGATCTTATATCGAGATGTTCGTAGGCTACGCTGACCTCGTTATGGGGCTGCTATGGTCCGGATCGTGTTGTTTAGGCACGGGCACGTATCCCACGGGCTGCTGAATGGCACTGATGTCTTCCCCAATGGGCTGGCTGGACTGGTAGACCTCCTCGTAGCTGTCGGAACTAAGGCTGCTTCGGATCGAGGTTATGTCAAACAGCATCGGACACTTCAACAATTTTTGGTGGCGGATTTTGTTAAAAATAATACCACATGGACACAATAATTTGCTCAACACACTGGTAAAGTTTCAGACATATTTTTATTTTTAATATCAGTAATTTTAATACAAAGCACAATTTCACTCGTCAAGCCATTAATTTATTCATTTGTCTTCTTCTTTTGTTATAAACAAAAGCTAGTTAGTTTCAAATTAATTACGGATGTTAACATGGTTCAAAATACTGACTTTTAACAATAAATTCTACTTAAAACTAGGATTTTGTACACTAATATTACATCTAAAATAATTGTTTACATTTATACTAATTTTGCGTGTCTATTTGTCACTGCACGTATTTTTAATTTGCGTTTAAATATTCACATGTCACTGCACTGATTAGAGTATTTAATTCGCGCATTTCCTGCACTGGCTTCCTTTGAATTCACTGTTTTATTTTCCACACATTTTTAAATTCATATGCTGTCTCCTTTTCTGCACTTTCTATAACCCTTGCCTTTTGATTCTTACGGTTTCCTTCAAATGCTTTAATGCCTTCATTCTTATCTGCTCGTTGCATGTTCATAAGCTTATCTATCTTTCAATTACCTTTCTATTAAACTGTACCTGAATTCTACGCTTCATTCCCTTGCGTTTGCGACCTATCTTGTAATTATTAAATTTCATTCAGCTGGGCATATACTTTAGCACAAACCTAATCAATTAACTGAACTTACATTCAACTTAGGTCCCTGTTCAAACTGAGCTTTGATTATTGCGTTCATTAATTAATTATTCTGCAATTACTGGCATCTCATTACAAATGTATTCATTCTGGAAAATTCAAGTTTTAGTTTTGAAGTTATATAAAATATCTCACTCCGAGCTTTCATGAAATATCCATTAATTTGGCAATGCTAACAGAGTTGATTGGTAGGGCTTAAAACCATAGCAATATGGCTGAAAATAAGAAATGCAAGGAACTGAAAAACAAAAATCTACAAATTGAAAGTAGAGATGAAAATACAATAGAAATTAAACAAATATAAAATGAAAGATATGGAAATTAAGAGAAGCGCAAGGAGAGATAAAAGAGATTATATCAAGAACATAGTAACAGAGGGAGAACGCCTGCAACAAAAAACAACACATGAAAGTTGTATTATACAGGGTGTTCCAAAAATGGCACAAAATATTTATGGGGCGTTGTAGGTGACTCACAATAAAGGAAAAGCAATTTAAAAAAATCTACCTGCTGTTTTGTAGTTACTACCCAAAAAAAACTTGCACAATCTGGCACAAATGCACATTTTATAACTTGTTGGAAAAGTATTTATTTTGATTGTTTCCTACTCATTATTACCTTGGAAACTAACGATTGCTTTTTGAATAAGCACATTCGAAAAAAAACAATCGGGGCAGGTCCAAGACCCTTTGATTAAATAAGCAAGTGAACTACAGAAGATAATTAAATTAAATGCTCGAAATGTTATCCTTGCGCATGTAAACAAACCTGTGCACGTCTTCTAATATTATTTCGAAATCTTCGTAACATATTCTCATTGACAGTTTGCAAAGCAGCTTGAATGCGGTTCATTAAGCCTTGCTGATTGGAGTTGAGTTCGCTAAACAATTGATTTTACATGACCCCAAAAAAATAAATCGAGTGGCGTAAGGTCCGGGGATCTCGGAGGCCATGGTACAGGACTGTTTGTGCCTATCCAATTACCATATTCATTATCCGACCATGGTGAGGTGGAGCACCATCTAACTGCATACACATGTTTCAAGTTGTCGAATGCAGGCTTTTAAAGCTGCTGTTTCTAATGGTAGCTTCTTCCAGGTTATGCCGTGGTCGTCGATTTAAACTTGACGTTTAGTCTTTAGAAAACTTCTGAAGAAGAAGGTGACAGCATGAGCAGCGAAACGTCAAGTTTAAATCAACAACCACGGCATAACCTGGAAGAACCTACCGCAAGTGGAAGGTCATCAAAAAGATCCTGAAGCTCATTTTGAAGAAAATTTCTTCATTCAAACGTTGTGGCAAGAATATTGGCCCGAACAAATTACTTCCCAGAATACCAGCCCTCACATTAACGCTGAAACACTGATGACGGTTGTGTTGGTGGAAGATATTTGGATTTTCTAAAGCATAGTGATAAGAATTATGAGAAGTAAAAAAAAACATCCCTGCTGAAGGTGGCCTCGTCAGTCCACAAAACTTTTGAAGCAAACTCGTATAGCTCCTAACAACCAATTGCAAAAAATTGAACTTAGTTCGAAATCGTTCGGTAACAACGTAGTGATATGGGCGGTATCCTTCATCTACAACAAGTCTGTGTATTGAGCTTTTAGAAAATCCCAGTTATTCAACGACAGTTCTTGTACTTGTGGTAGGATTTTCTTCGATTGCGTTTAAAACGTCCTCTTCCATTTGTGGGGTGCTTGCATTTCGTGGACGACCTCTCCCTACCGCTGCCGATGGCATAAATTGTCCATTCTCTCTTGCTCTTTCTTTTTCTTCTTTCTTTCTTCTATATCCTTATGCCCTTTTAGTGGGCGTCGGATGTGGACTCCACCCATTTCTTCCATTCTGTCCTGTCCTCTGCGATCCTTATCAACTCCTCCATTGTTTTACCTCTCTCCCTCCCCAGCTCTTCTATTCTGCCCAATCAGTTTTTCCTCGGTCTTCCTGCTCTTCTCTTTTCTATTCCTCTCGCCTGTATTACTTTCTTCACCGTTCTGTCTTCATCCATTCTGTGTATATGTCCGAACCATTTCAGTTGCTTCATGGCTACTGCCTCGTTTATTGACTTCTGTTTCAGATCTTCTCCAATTTTTTCATTTCGGATCCTGTCCATTTTCGTCTTCCCTGCTATTCCCCGGAGATGTTTTATTTCTGCTGCTGTTAGTTTCTTTTGTAATGGCCAGCATTCGCTTGCATATATTATTGTTGTGATTACTATTGTTTTGTATACGTGAAGTTTTGTTTTTGTTTTAAGCTCTGATTTTCTATATATCGTTCTGTTTAGGGCATAGTGAAGATTGTTTGTTTTTCCTCTTCTGTTTATTATCTCCCGTCTATTTTTACGTCTTCCGTTAGTATGCTTCCTAGGTAGTTAAAATTTGGTTTTCTTTACATGTTATGTTCCTTGTTTCATTAACTTCAGTTGGTCCATTTATTATCAAAACTTTTGTTTTATTTGTGTTTATTTCCATTTTTAGTTTTTCGATCTCTGTCATCCATATATCCATTTGCTTCTGTGCTTTGTTGTGCGTATCTGCTATTAGGACTATATCATCCGCATAAAGAAGATTATCTATTAGTATTGGGTTGAGGTTTTTATATCCTAGTATTTTCTTAGGTATCTCTCGTCGAGTGTTCTTTAGCAGCCTGTCCATCACAATAATGAAGAGCAGGGGACTCAGGCTATCACCTTGTTTAATGCCTTTTTTCATTTCGAAAGCTATTGATCTTTTCCCCTCTATTTGAATTATTCCATACACATTTTCATTTAGCTTTTCTGTGACTTTTAATTCAGTTAGGCAATTCCATAGGATTATCTTCTCTATATTGTCAAAGGCTGCTCTTAGGTCTATAAAAATCAGATATAATTGTTTGTCTGTTTCCTTTAACTATAAGGTTCCTTTGCCGGTCTTTCGGTATTTGTTGTTCCTCCCAAGCTTTGCTGCTATCGCCCCCCCCCCCCCCCACTTTATCATTTCAGCTTCTACTTCATCCTCGCCACAGGCTTTTCCCGTTTTTAGTCTGCTAATTATATACTTCTTCTCTAGTAATATTTGTAACTCCTTCAACCTCCTCTCTTGGCTGTTCTGTATAACCTGTTTCTTCTTTTTCCTTGCCCTCTTGTTGTTCCGAGTTCATGTTGAATTTTTCACTATAGTATTCTGCCCATTCTTCTAGATTCTCCTCTCCTCCTTTCGTTATTTCTCCATTTTTATTTTTAATATTACTGATCGCCTTCTTTCTTTTTCCTAACATTCTCCTGATATTGTTCCAGAATTTCCTGCTATGGAGTACATGGTCTTCCTCTAGTTCTTTGCCAAATTCTTCCCAGTTTGTGGCCTTAGCCTCTTTTACTCCTTTTTAGCTTCATTTCTTCTCTTGATATATTCTTCCCGATTTTGTTCAGTTTTTGTTCTGTAGTACTTTTTCCAAGCTATTTTTTCCCTTCTTACTAATTCTTTCACTTCATCATTCCATCATCGCGTTCTCTTAAATTTTGTTTCAACCACTTTTCTTCCGCATCTTTTCTGCAGTGTTTTTAATTATATTTTTAAAATTACTCCATAATTCTTCTAAATTCCATTCCTGTGATTCGTCGACTTTTAAGTTTAGCTCTATTTCTAATTGTTTCTGGTACTTCGTTCTTATTTCTTCGATAATCCGCTTTTTTGTATCTATTTTATTGTATTTTTTTCTCTTTGTTCTTATATGTTTTCTTTATGTTAGTCTTCATTATCACCAATTTGTGGTCTGTTCCCAGTTCTACTTCTCCTTCTACTTTTATTTCAGTGATGAATTTTTTGGCTTCCTGTGAATATACCATATAGGGCCGGTTGCAGAAAACAATGTTAAGTCTCGTGTTAGCTAACATCGCGTCAAAGTGAACAAAATCGCATCAAATCTCAAATCTTTATGGTAACTAATACATTAGTAAACAAAATTTGATGCGTTTTTGTTCACTTTGACGCGATGTTAGCTAACACGAGACTTAACATTGCTTTCTGCAACCGGCCCTTAGTCAATTATACTCCTTGTTTTTCTTCCTCTCGCTTCAAACGTATACCGTTCTTCTGGTGATTCGTAAAAAAATATGTTTCCTATGAGTAGATCATTACTTTGGCAAAATTCGAGCATTTCTTTACCATTATTATTTATGATTTTTTCTCCATCCCTACCATCTGGTCCTATACATCCCATTCCTATTCTTGGATCATTCCCTATTCTTGCATTATACCCAGTTTTCCCTCTATTTCCAATTCGATTGCTATAAGTCTTGAGCTTAATTGAAGTATCTTCGTTACTTGTTTGATTATTTTTTCCGGTAGAATTATGCCCACCCCAACTTTGTTTCTTCTTTTACTCTATTTCCCGAGTAAACTTGTGTGTGTCCTTTCGGCATTTGTAATGTTCCTGTTCCCACTTTTTTAATATCACTCACGCCTATAATGTGCACTCTGTTTCTTTCCATTTCTTCGATTAATTCGTCTTCCTTCCCATTAATTGTTTGGATGTTCCATGAACCGAAGTTTATTTCCGCTCCTGATTCTTGAATGCTCATGTCTGTTTTGATTTCTTTATTTCCTAGCTTTTTCCTTAACCCGTTGTCCTTATTTCTTACCTGGGTCGTCTTTTCTTTTACACCCTTCTTGGTGTTTGTGTTCCCTATCCCTGTTCCTATATCTTTTATTATCTCTTGTTCTTCCTCATTACTACTCGTGTACTTGTTCGTGTCCTTGTTCATTACCATTTCCGTCATAACATAGAGGTCCTTTATTGGTCCTTATTAGACTTCCCCTTCTATGCCAGTTCATGCATATTCCACAACATCATCCACTTCTAATCTGCGGTATCCTATTCTTGTAATTTTTCCTCTCAGCTTTTCTTCGTTAGCTATCTTCCTTATTGCCGATTACATTTTTCTTTCTTCTCTAGTCAAGTCATTGTCAATGTAAATGTTGCGTGGAAGTTTTCGAACTTTTCACACCTTACTAGTATAATCTTCGCTTGTGTCCTTCCTACTTTGTACGCTTCTTCTATGTTGATTGCTAAACCCATCTCTTTTTATATAAAGTCAGAAATTTCTTGTTTTAAATCTCGTCTCCCTAACTGTTCCTCGCTGAATTCTTTTCCTTTTACAATTATATTGCTTGCTCTTTGCTCAAAACGTCTAAAACATAACTGTCAGGATGTGTTCTCTTTCTTTTCTGCATGGAGTTGGGCAGCTTGTAAAGCAACATTCTGACATTCGCCCAAAACAAGCATCATATCGATGTATTCGTTACTCGTATACATTTCGCGAAAACTTTGAATGCCAACCGAAAAACTGACAGATGTCAGTAACGTTTATATTGAAACGCAAGTAGTCTGATTTACTGTTGATTTCAGCAAATTTAAATCGCAATAGAATGTTGCCAGATTTATTTTCCCGCTGCCTCTATGTAAAAATTGTCACTTATAATACCATGAGTAGTCAAAGTTATGCCGAATATTTTTGCTGTTGTATCACGAATGTCCATTATGCTTAGGTTCGATCCAAAGGGCAATGGACATGAGTAGTGATACCACTGCAAAAATATTCTACTTAACTTTGACTTAGAATGGCATTCGAGGAACTATTCAATCAACCAAACTACTTTTTCAAATTAGTTTTCAGTTTCAGTAGTTTTCATCAACAAACTACGCAATTTCTACAGTAGCAGAACACTAATATTGACTTTTTCTAATAAAAATCACATTTGTTTAAATTATTCACTTGAATACCTTCTAAGAAGATACATCTGCTGATATTTTTTTTATTGGTCACGAAACAGATTTTCATTGGTCACTTTTTGACAGATGACAGGTGATTTGAATAGTCTTCTGTATTAATTTAATAATTTCTAATTACGTGTCTTTTGCAATTTCTTAAATTTGGAAACAATAAAAGACATTATTTTCTACAAATAGCCATCTTATCCATCATCATTTCCAATTTAAAAAAATTAAAAGTGTTAGCTTTCCATCTTCATATCTTACAAATTTGAGGGAAAACATTTTTTTAAACATTTTTCTCACACTTGTTTAGCGGTACTAAACAGTGTACCATATATACCGGATGTCTTAAAATGAATTACATCTAGGATACTTTGAATTTCCCATAATGCAATCTATAATTTTACTTGAAATTGGCAAGACTGTAAGTCTATGTCAAATTCGAGGTTAGCAGGTTAGGTTTTGCGCCAGTCTGTGTCAAAACTGACGCAAAACCTAACCTACTAACCTTGAATTTGACATAGACTTACAGTCTTGCCAATTTCAAGTAAAATTTTAGATTGCATTATGGGAAATTCAAAGCATACTAGATGTAATTCATTTTAAGACACCCGGTATTTTGCACAATTTTTTGGAAACTCTGTATAATAAAGAGAACGTCTCGCAAACGAAGCATAAAGAGTGTACAAATAAGACGAACAAGATAAAGCCATAAAAGAAAACGCAGCTCAGTTGAATGCAAGGAAGCGTACAACCGAACTCCCCCTAAAACTAAACTTACAATACACCACAACGAAAAGAAACAAAGACTGAATGTGAATATGGAGAAAATAACACAAAATGAAATAAAAAGTGCATAACAAAAATTAAAAAATCTGTAAATAGATTTACACCGAACTTCTCTCATACGAATTACACCAATTTGCAAATTAAAAAAAATGTATCCTGCTGAGGTATGAACCCGCCGCACCTACGTAGCAATCGTAACTGCATCGAAAAGTCGAACTGAGCCATCGAACCTAATTGAAATGAGTGCGGCGTGCGCCAATATTTAAGGGAACGGTCTTATTGTTGAAACGTTTAGATTCTTTTGTGACATTATCCTGTATTTTTTGAGTCCTATTTTCGGCAAGAGTAAAGCCTGACCTACGTGAAAATTATTACTTTCGTCTATTTCAAAATTAACACAAAAATTATTTTTTTAAGGTGCTCACCCTGTAAATATTTGTCTGAAATTTTTCCTGTTTCATTCCAGGTATATATATAATGTGTATGCAAAATATGATCTTCCTCCGACAAATAGTTTTTGAGTTATACCGCCAACAAGACAGACAAACGGAATTGAGAAAACCTGTTTTTCGTAATTTAGGGACCCTGAAATGTGAAGATCTGAAGAAGGGAAGTAACAACAAAAAGGGCAAGAAATCAGCTACTGGAAGCAGAAGTACACCTGGCAAGATACTAGAACCTTCAATAAATAAAATACAAGGAACAAAGCAATTCCCAGAAGGCTGCAAAGGACACATGGTGATGATGCTCTAATTATCTAGTGATCTACATATACATGTAACCTAGATACACATCACTATAGGTTACAAGAATTATAATAAATAAACAGAATTGTTTTAAAATTGGAAAGATAATAGTTATTTATTGTATAAGTATTTTAGATGGTTTTATCCATGCAAGAATGTTTAATTTTGTTAAGTGGATAAAACGCAACTAAAACACGAATGCAATACGTTTTATCCAACTCAATAAATATCTAAAAAAACATACCGTTTTGTATTGACAGCCATGAAAGGTCATAGTGACAATTTGAAAAGTACCGAAAGATCAAATGTTATACGTTTGGCAGTACTGAAGTGTATTGTCAGTCTATGTCAAATTCGAGAGGTTAATAGGTTAAGTTTTGTTTGTTATTTGTCACAAATTGACGCAAAACTTAACCTACAAATTTCGAATTTGACATAGCTTGACAGTGCTACCAACAATGCAGTAGTAAGTGACATGGTTTTATCCCACTAGTGGAATAAAGTAATTTCATTATTTCACTAGTGCATAAAGTGGTACTTTAGACGGTTCATAAGTGTGGATAAAACTTCAATTATAAGGTGATTGTGGATAAAACTGTTTCATTCTAGTGATACATTCTTAATATAAATGCAGTTAGTTTAAGTTCATATAACCAATAAACCTGCATAATGGTGACATCGACGCTCGACACGAATCGCGACCACTTCTGTCACTGCATCGGTCTTCATCTGCCGATTTTTCCTGGAGCTGTTGCACACGAAATCGCTTATGTTTAATAACGCTATAAGAGATTGCAGTGTGAACAATAATCCTTGTGCATCGCTTGTCGCTCCTATGCAAACCATTAACAATGTGTCCATCAGTGATACATCGGTAGTAATGCTTTATTGCACAACAATTTCTCTACTATCCCCGATAGTATACCCAATGTGTATCGTGCTTTGTTGAAGGAATATTCGTCATTGTTCCATGAATTTGATGTTAACGCTTCTGTTAAACATTCTGAAATTCATTGTATAGAAAACTAGCTGCCCACAAATAATTTGTCTCTAAAACCCAGTTTTACTTTCAATATTTTCCAATTTTCCGGCTTTCCCTTTGGATTTTTCCGAATTTTCTCTTTTGCTAAACCACCTCGGGAGTAAGACGAACACAACAAAAGAAAAATCATCCAAGTCGGTCAAGTCGCTCTCGAGTTCTTGCGTTACTAACACACTAACGCACTAACACACGGCGATTGATTTTTATATAACGAGAGATCAATAAAAAAAACCAATTAGGGCAGGCTGTGATATGTGTTATACGTTTGGCAGTACTGAAGTGTATTGTCAGTCTATGTCAAATTCGAGATTAATAGGTTAGGTTTTGTTTGTTATTTGACACAGACTAACGTAAAACTTAACCTGCATATCTCGAATTTGACATAGACTGACAATACACTTCAGTACTGTCAAACGTATAACACATATCACAGCCTGCCCTAATTGGTTTTTTTATTGATCTCTCTGTATAAGAAGATGTAGGGCCACCGAGGTTCATAGAATGCCATAGATTAAATCCTAATCAACTGCAATTTTTTGAAGATCACTTGAAAGAGCTGTTGTTGTCTCTGGACTTCTACAATACATCGCGTGGCCAAAACAGATGATTCATACCGTGTGTCTGGCGACTACAGACCGCTGAATGCAGTAACAATACGAGACATGTTCCTTGTGCCGTTCATCCAAGATTTCACTTACCGGATTGGTGGGGCAACCATCTTGACGAAGCTGGACCTGAAAAAGGCTTACTTCCAGATACCTATAGCACTGGAGGATATGGACAAGACTCCTCTTGGAGCATTCCGCTATAGGCGACTTAACTAAGGTTTATCAAATGAGCAGAGTGACCAGAGGGAAGAACTAAAATCTACAGACAAGTCACTATTGATATACCATACTTTTATAAATATATAAGTATATTGAGAAGCATGAATCAAGTAGAAATTACAAATTATAGATCTACAATACCATTATTAAACCTGTCCTAGCATCAGGATGGGAAACGTAAAAATTACAAAGGAGTAGCGAAATTAGGGTTTTTACGGAGAGTACAGCAAGCAGTCCATAACATAAACACCGGATAATGAAAACATCGCGCTAATGTGAACACACAATTCATACTACTCTGCGACACAGCTGAGTCAATCGGATGGGTGTTTATGAAGCGTTTGCATTTCAGTTTAGTCAGAATAAAATAGCAGCTTATTTTTCTTCTCATTAAAAATGTGTATTACTTATCGCTGTCATAATATGTTTTATCTATGACCACCACTAAAAGTAGGTCTTTTAGCGCTAGCTTGTTTCACTAAAAGTGACGTTTTATAGTTTACCGTGGTTAAAGAAATCAGCTGTTTACTTTTACTCCATGTGCTAAAAGTGAAGTGAGGATATAAAACTACAATTTCGAACTGGAAGTGAGGTTGTAAAGTTATTCTAGTTGCTTCTTGCGTTACAGGTAAAGTGTTTTTGAAATAATTAAAGCGTTATGTAATGAATACAGTCAGATGTGGAGTATTAATAATTACATTTCGTAACTGACCTTGACTACTGTCATTCGCAAACATTCGCCCGCGCGGCATGGCCTACTGTTTAATATGACATAAATTAGAAGTGTCGTAGATGCAAACCTTTGTTAAATCGATATTTATGGATTAATAACAGTAAAATTAAGGTCGTAGATAAAATATTGTATGCAACGCGTGCAAAAAGTCGTTTATGCACGAGACATGTTATGAAACTCAGCCTTCGGCTTCGTTTCATACTTTTCATGTCTCGTGCATAAACGTCAACTTTTAGTACTTGTTGCATAAATAGCTATTATTTTTTATTGTGTTATTAATGGCCAGTCTTTAAAGGCCACTAATCTGAGGTTAACTTTAATTCCTTGCTAAAATAAACAAAAGCGCATCAAAACGTTAGTAATTATGACATTTTATTCGAGTAAACAAATTTTGATGCGCTTTTGTTTATTTTAACAGCGAATTAAAGTTAACCTCAGATTAATAAAATCACGCTCGCTAATGTAAACATTTCGACAATGTGAACACACTTGGTTTGAATTAGTTACGTTATCGAGCGTCTGCTGTATTAAGTTTAATGTATAACCTCACAAGACAAAGATGATAGAAACATCTTACAGTTTCAAAGCTCCTTAGCACTAAGGATTTAAATTTCACATGTCGCATTCTCTTTTTTGTTTTGCGAGAGAAGTTTTGCATTCAGACAATGCGTTGTTCTTTCTTTTCCATTCTGCCGTGAATCTGGCAAGACTTTCCAAGTTTATCGCTTCGCACGACCTAGTTTGGGAATTTTGTTTGTAGAAGTGAATATGATTTTGGTAGCCCTCGTCCTTAGGATTTTTGGTCCAGCAGCGACATATAGCATTAATTTATCCTTCGTCAAGATGACGGTTTGGCGGTCGTTTGCTGGAATTTGTTTACGTGGCCTAAATATGGTATAAATTTCCTTGTAGCCTTTTTGCTTACTTTGCGCAGCATTTTCAGCCGCTACCGCCAGCCACTATACCGCAGCTGCTTTTGTGCTTCGCTGGCCCTGCCAGTTGATATTGCTGCCCAGTTTTACCAGTGTGATGAGCTCCTCGGATGTGTGTGCTTTATTGGGCTTCATTCGCGTCGAATCCCAAGTGATGAGGCGTCCTTGACCCAGATCCCAGCGTTGGGCTGCTGGCTGTCACCAAGAGCTACGATTATACTCAGGGAGCAATCTCAACGAGGGAGCAGCAGTTTAAGTTTTGCCCTTTATCAACTGTTTCATGAACTTGCGAATTTTGGGGCAGACTACCACTATGGCTCGGGCCGAATCCTTCAGATTCCCTGTGCACTTTAAGTTTTGTCTCCATGGCTTCCCCTATGGCATCATCAAAGCTAAAGTTGCTCTAAATAACCTTCAATCCTTATCTTTTAGCCACCGAGTGTGTCTATTTAACACAAGTTCTTTTGTATGTATATATATATATATATATATATATATATATACAGGGTGTCTCAAAATTAACGTCCGTGCTTCTAGGATTTGATTCAGGGAGCTAAAAGAACTCGAAAATAAAGAGTGAAAAATTTTCCGTTTGTCTTTTGTTATCGATTTATCAATTAAAAACAAAAATTTAAGATATAAACTTTAAACTTTATAAAAAATGAATAATATTTGAAAACAAGTTATTTTACATCTGTTGTCACAAAATGTGTTAGGTTGCCCCCTAATTCAAGGCAAACATTCGTATGATTTATCATTGAAGTACGAACGCTCTGTAGCATATTTTCGTCTATTGACGCCACAGCAGCGTGAATACGAGCTACGACATCTTCAGGATTCACAACAGGTAAGCATACAAAACAGAAGGAAATACTTATCAATACGACAGAACGATTAATAAATTTTTAACATCGCCATAGCCACCTTATTGAATTATGTTACACAACAAATTGGAGGGACTAGGCGATAGAAGCTATTATTTACATTTTCATCAATAACTCGATAACAAATAACAATCGGAAAATTTTCCACTCTTCATTTTCGATTTCTTTTAGCCCCCTGAATTAAATCCCAGAAGCACGGGCGTCAATTTTGAGACACCCTGTATATACAGGGTGAGTTAAGATAGCGGCACCCCCTTGTTAGTTCATTTAATATTGATATTAGAAAAATAATTTGTTAACAAAAGATGTTCAGAATTATATGCACTATATTATTGTACATTTATTTTATTTCATGGCCTACTGAGGTTTGAGCAGTGATTTCCAACTTTTTTATTTTAAATGACACCCTGTATATTTTCTACATTTTTTCGGAAGAACTATCTTTTCTCTATACGGTGCTATAAAAATATTGTGGTGTTAGATGGGAAAATTAAACCGCTAAACACGATTCAAGTTGAAAAATGTCCAAATTTAGCAACTTCATCTAGTAACCTTGTTTCGTGGCAGTAACAGTAAAAAATTTGTTGTAACGTTTTTTGTTATGGAGTCAAATGATAAAAATAACACCGTTAAGGTGGTAAAATAATAATGTATCGAAAGCAGCAAGTTATTATTGATAAACAATTTATTCTATGAATACAACAGAAAGTATAAAAAGACATAATCAAAATGAAAACACCTAAAATCTATTCTAATTTGCTAAATGTTCAAAATTACCCCCATTCTGGTCAATACAAGCTTGTAAACGCATAATATGATTGTGTCTAACACTGTTTCACATTTCAGCAGTAGTAGTGGAAAACGCATTTCTAATTCTTATTTTCATATCGTCAGGAGTAGTAGGTGCTGTACTGTGCACAATATTTTTTACGTGACCCCACAGAAAAAAATCTAGTAGCGTTAAATCAGGAGACCTTGGGGGCCAAGCTACAGGGCCGCCTCTGCCAATCCATTTTGCACCAAACTCGCGATTTAATTCTTTTGTTAACAAATTATTTTTCTAATATCAATATTAAATGAACTAACAGAGGGGTGCCGCTATCTTAACTCACCCTGTATATATATCAGCACTAAAAGCCTTTTAGGCTCATCGCTCGTTTGGATATTTCCTTCCACTTTTTTCTGTTATGGACTTGCGTTTCCCAGTCTTCTATACCCAGCTCCTTTAGGTCTTCCTTTACACAGGCCCACCACGAGCTTCTTGGCCTGCATCTTCTATTGTACCTTCTGGTTCTTGTAATAGTACTTGTTTTGGCATTCTTCATACTTCCATCCTACCAACATGGCCTAACCATCTTAACCGGGCTTGTTTGACAATGTTTATTATTCCTGGTTCTCCATATTTCTCCTCCAGTTCTTTGTTTGTACGCCTTCTCCATAACTCTCTTTCTTTTACACCTCCGAAAATTCGTCTTAATATTTTACGTTCAAAAACACTTCACTTTCTTTTGTCCTCCTCCCTCAGATTTTTACCTTCGCCGATTTGAAAAAACTTTTCACACTTAACAATTTGTTTAATGCTGCTGCACCGTAACCCTGATGTTATTCTACTTTCTATATCCAATCCTTGTTCTGCGGTACTTGATAATTCTGTTCCCAAATATACAGTTGATTGTACTAACTCGAAATTCATTACACCTCTACTCTCGCTTCTGTTTATTGTCAGGTCTTGTTCAGCTTGTTGACCATCACCGATCACCATATATTTATACTTTTCTTCATTGATCTTTAATCCATATTTCAGAGCCCCAGATTCGATCTTCCTGGTTAGGTCTTCCAATTCTTCCTTTGTTCTTGTTATTATCATCAAATCATCCGCATATGCAAGACAATGATAGACACTTTTAAAAATGTTTTTATCTCTATTTTACATTTTTTCAGAATATTTTCCAGTATCATATTAAACAGCATAGGGGACGAGTCCCCCTATCTTAGTCCACTAGTAGTAACAAATTCTCCTGACAATTTTTCTTCTATTTTCACTTGGTTTTGTGGACCTGTCAGCGTCATCCTGACCAGTGCTATTATATCTTGCGGCACATCTCGTTCATGTAGTGTTTGCATTAGCATTGTCTTATTTACGTGAATTTGTCTCATTACGAAAATTTGGTCTATCGTTGATCTATTAGGTCGGAAACCACATTGATGTTCCCCTATTATTTTTTCTGTTCTTTCTTTCAGACGTTTGTTAATTGCTGTAGCAAGTATTTTGTAGTGAGCGTTCAGAATTGATATAGGTCTATAATTTTAGCAGTTAAGCTGATGACCGTTTTTTGTGAATTGGAGAAATTACAGCTTCAGGCCAATTTTTTGGCATTTTTTTTGTTATCCATATTCTTTGTACTATAGTTTGGAAAATCTTTCTATTACTTCTGGTCCTCCATACTTTATTAATTCTATTTGTAAACCCTCTTTTCCTGGACTTTTATTATTCTTCATGTTGCTTATAATCTCTTCAACTTCTTGTGTTGTTGGTACAGGTGCTTCCTCTCCTTCCATCAGTGGTTCGATGGCCATAAATTGTTCCGATTCAGCTAATAATTCTGTATAGTGTTTCTTCCACCTTCTTAATACGTCTTCTTCTTCTCCAATTATTTCTCCATCCTATCTTTCCGTTAGTCATGGTCGGTAGCGTTTCTTTATCATTTCTATTTTCCTATAAAATTCTCTTGTTCTGTAATTCTTGCAGTCTTCTTCTATTTCCTCTATAAACTTGATCTGATAAGCCCGTTTTTCATTTCTGCATATGGTCTTTACTCTCTTTCTTGCTTCATATAATAAGGTTAGATTTTCTGAGTTATTTTGTGCCAGCGCTTTCATTTTTGCTCTCTTTCTTTCCTTCACACTTTCAGCGCACTCTTCGTGGAACCATGGTTTACCGTTTACTTTTCTTCCTGGACTTAGCACTTTCATTGCTGCTTCCATTTCTATTTTTTTAATATTTCCCCATTCTTCTTCTATTTCCACTTTGGCAGTTTTCCAGATTTTTCCTTGAGCTTCTCTTGGTTTCTTCTTCTTTTAAGTTCAGTATTTCCCACTTTTTAGCACTTTTAAAGTTCCTTCTGCAAGATCTGGGTAATTGTTTTACTTTAAGTCTTAGCATGTAATGATCAGAGTTGATCTCCGCTCCTCTACAGGACCTCACATCTGCAACATAGTTCCTGTGTTTACCTTCGATTAGCACATGGTCTATTTCATTTATTGTGCTGCTGTCTGGACTTCCCCATGTACCCTTGTGTATATTTTTATGCAGTAAGAAAGTATCCCCCTCAAGGTTGCATTGGCTGCATTCAATAATACAACAATGGATGAAAGCGCCGGAAATATTACGCTCTCGGATATTATGGCTAAATTAATTAAAATGGACCAAAAAATGGACCAAACGAATCGTAATATTAAAAAGCAAAATGAAGAAACCAATCAACTGAAGGAAGTCGTAAAACAACAAGAAGCACGAATACTGATGCTGGAAAAAGAATCAAGGAAAATAAATTTAATGATTTTTGGAATCCCAGAAGGAAATACGGAGACTTCTGAAAACTTGAGGGATGTATTTATTGATATAGCAAACAAAATTGAAGTAACTTTATGAGAATTTGAAATAGACTTTATAAACAGAGTAGGAGCCCGACAGAACAATAAGAACAGACCAGTTAAAGTAGGTCTGACAACAAAAATTAAAAAAATGGAGATCATGAAACAGCAAAAAAAACTGAAGGGAACAGAAATATGGATAAAAGAGGACATGGATAAAAAAACAAGAGAAATTAGGAAAAAACTAGTACCTCACATGATAGAGGCTAGGAAAAAAAATAACAAAGCAATAATTATAAACGACAAACTAATTATAAATGGAGACGAATGGCAGATTGGAGAGCTAGAAGAAAGTGCAGAAGAGATAGATGAAGAGAAATACGAAGGAGAAAACACAAATACAGGACAAAAGAAACTAGAAAAAAAAGAGTAAGATCAACAGATGAGGAAACTGGTGGAGACTCGCCCACAGGAGCGTCTAGCAAAGGAGCAATCCCAAAGAAGAATAAAACGTGGACACAGAGTATACTTGCACCACATAAGAAAGATACATCAGCCACCATCTACAAAAACAAAATGGATAAACAAAATTTGGATTTTCAATACACGGAGATTCCAAAAAAGTAATTAAACGTAGACCAATAACAACGACACAGGCAACGAACAGGCTAACGTACAAGGAAACTGAGACAAATAAAGAAGAATTAGAATTTAAAACAAAAAAAGAAAAACGAAAGATCAGGAAAGCAACCCAAAAAAAGAAACAAATGAAGATAGCAACTTGGAACATTCAAACCATGTTAGAACCCGGAAAAATTCAACAAATAGCTGACAAGATGGAAAAATACAATGTAGACATAATGGCAGTACAAGAGATAAGATGGGCTGGTATAGGTGAAATCACCAAGGAGAAATACAGTGTGTTATATAGTGGAGAAGCAAAACAAGGCAATAAGGGGGTTGCCTTCTTTATCACAAAAAAAATTAAAAATAGAATAACCAACTTTGTACCGATAAGTGGAAGGTTGGCAAAATTAACAATTAAAACTCAAACTGCGAGCATAACATTTGTAAACGTATATGCACCAACTGAAACCAGCGAAACAGAGATGAAAGATAGCTTTTACGAAGAACTACAAGATATATGCGAAAAAGAACCTTTACACAGAAAAATAATAGTGATGGGCGATTTTAACGCACAAGTGGGGAAAGAAGATTACATTAAAGAGGTCTGCGGGAAATGCACAGCTCATGACATAACAAACGACAACGGCTACAGAATGTGCCAACTGGCAGCAGCACTTAATCTTTATGTTATTACAACTAAATTTCAACACCCAAAACATCACAAAATAACATGGAGGCACCCAGCAGGACGTACAGAAAACCAAATTGATCACATCTTAGTACCAAAAAAACAAATACTGTTAATGAAGGACGCAAGAACATACCGTGGAGCAAATGCAGACACTGATCACTACTTAGTTATCGCAACGATGAAAACACAGTTAATAGCAAGAAAACCCGAAATAATAAGCACTAAAATGAAATGGAATTTGGAAAGATTAAAAGAAGAGAAAATAAGAAGAGAATATAGAGACTGCATAAAACAAAGAGATCTCACAAAATCAACAGATGTAGAAACACAATGGACTCAACTAAGGACAGATATAATACAAGCAGCAGAACAAACTATTGGATACAAGAAACCAGTAAGACCAACAGAAGAATGGTACGACAAAGAATGCAGAGAAGTTAAAGAAGAGAAGAATGAAGATAGAATAAAATGGCTGAAAACAAAAAAGGAAACGGACCTAACACAGTTAGACCGTCGGCGTAACATCTAAAACGTTGAGTTTTACAGGGTGACCTAATATTTCGGTATAATTTTATGGGACCTTTACTTATCGATGTGTGGTAAGTTTCTACATCGTAAATGGAAAAATGAGACAATTATTTTTGGTCGAGACAAATGTTATCGGGGAAAAACCGAAAAAAATGGGACTTTTTATACGGTGCCTTTGCTTCCTCATATCTCAATACCTATAAACGATATCAACTTGAATTTTGCACAGTTCGGTAGCCCCTTTAATTTACTTTAAAATGGCGTCTTAGAAATTTTCGCGCTTATAATATATACAACAACAAAAAAGATTTTCTACAATAACGGCAATATTTTGCAATATTCCGCCGTGTTTAACTCGCTCCACATCATTACTCGTAAAAGATATTGGAATGAAATGAAGGTAGAAAACTTCAAAATTTTATAAGGAGTATTTTTGCTCAATTATGTACACCCTTAAGTTTAATAATAAAACGTCCACAATCAATTTTCTGTCGCGATGTACCATTAGGGCGCTCGAGTTCTCGATCACCCTCCCGCGCCGCGACCGCTCCGCAGGTCCCAATACTTCAGGCACGGTGTGTATAGTATCACTATAGGTGCGACAATGTCACTTATTAGGTGGTCTGCATTTCTTCGATAAAGTTTTTGTTTGCGTGTGTGATATAGTTTGCTTATTTACTGTCTCATTTAGTGTGTTTCCATTTTGGGTTAATTTGAATAGACGCAGACGGTAAGAAATTTAGATAAGTAGATTGAATTGCATGCGCATTACCGATACCATTTGTAGCATTATGGATACTTGCCTTTTTTGCTGCAAAACACTGAATAATTCCGAGGGCGTTGTTAAGAAGCCTACAACTCGAGGATTTGCTAATATTTTCACGGCAGCGAAATTAAGAACTGATGATGTAGCCTTAAGAATACTATCACAACAGAGCGAAATAAGTAAGAAACCAGATAAATTTCATTTTTATTTGAGTTGTAGAAAGACATTTTGTAGTAAAAGCAATATCAATAAAGCAATTAAGTCAAAAGAAAAACCTGAAGGAGTAGAGGATCCGTGTTCTAGCAGTAGAAATAGGTTAAGTGACAAGAATTTTAATGTAAGGCTCGATTGCTTGATTTGTGGAAAAAGTGGCACTTTAAATAAGAAAGGCTTAGTCTCAATTAAAATTGGAACGGGAAGTCAAAAAATATTAAACAGTGCTATAGAACGAAATGACGAGAAAATACGATGCAGAATGGAGTATTACACTGATTTATTTGCTGCAGATGTTAAATATCACAACTCGTGTTATGCCAAATACATAAGCAAAAGAAACATAACATCTAGAAAGCGAGAATTTGAGGAGTTTGCTAAAGAATAAGTTCCCATAGATAAAGCATTATCGGTATGTTACTCAAAAATAACAGATGACAGTTTAGAAGGTAGAAAATGTGTAACGTTTAAAACTATGCAAGCAGCTGCAGAAAATATTAGATGACATGAATATACTTTCAGACATGTGTCAAAGTACTAGTAACATTAGAAAACATTTGGAAAAACATTTCGGAGAATCGTTATCATTTGTAAGTCGTCCTGGAAAACCAACAATAGCAGTTTCTAGAGACTCAGAATATGATTTTATTTATTCAGCCATTTCGACAACACAAAGTGATTCAAGTTCTGACGATGACCTTATGGTTTGTGACGAAAATGAAAATGTTATTTTACATATAGCTGCAGGAATTTTGCGGAAAATAATGTTACACCACACAAGTCGAACTTCTGAGCAGTGTTATATTACCCCACGAGCATTAAATGAAACTAAATGCAAGGAAGATATTCCATATGTATTGTACAACTTCGTTTCGGCGATTTTAAAGGAAAATTGTTTCACCCACTCATCATCCACTGAATTTGACATCAATGTTGTGGCCATATGCTCAACTATCTTAAACAATTTTGATAAAAACAAAACTATCTATAGCTTTACCTTAAGTGTTTCTATTTATATATATCAGATGGTTCGAAGCAAAAAAATTATTGACATTTTATATCACTTTGGATATGGAACTTCGTATGATGAAATGAGAAAAATCTTGACGTCCTTAGCTGTTCAACAGACACAAATTAGTGAAAATGAGGTTTTCATTCCTCAAGGACTAGCTCCAGTAACCGACACAGACAAATGTCACATAAGAGCAAGTATAGACAATTTTGACCTCACTGAGGAGACCTTAGATAGAAAATGTACAACCCACTCGCTGACGCGGTGGGACTATTTAATCTGTCAAACTGACACTCTTTTATTATTGTGCAACAAGTTATCGATATATAATCCGATAATATCGAAGTACAGTCGTGTGCAAATAAATCTGGGACAGTGTTTTTTTCACATGCAGATTCAGTTAAGAATTTGAAGAATATTTTCATGGATTTCCTCTTATCAGAGAGAGTTACGGGTTTCAGTACCTGTTAAAAGTTTAATGTAACTCTTTCTGATAGCAGGAAATCCATGGAGATATTCTTCAATTCTTAACTGAATCTGCATGTGAGAAAAGCACTGTCCCAGATTTATTTGCACACCACTATACTTATAGTATTACTTTTGATTATAGAATGATATAAAAGGTGAAAACCCTGTTCAGTCATATTTTTTAGGTAAAATATTTAATAACTTTTTTATTTATTGATCGATATTCTTCAAAAACAATAGGGTTCTTCCTTTAGCTAACACTAACTTACTCTACAAATTTCAACACGATCGGACGTTGTGTTCTTGAGTTATCGTGTTTACAAAAAACGTAAAGGACAGACAGACGGACGGACATTTTGAAAGTCGTTCAGAATTCGATCACCAACACAAAGGTATAAAAATTTTTGCTCTACGAGCGATATTAACGGTCTTAGAAAAGTGCGTGGCAAATACAATATACTCTTCGTTTATGGCGAGTATAATTAAATTAAAAAAATATATATACTGAGGTACATGTTATCATTCAGTCACATAATTGCATTAAAAAATAGAAATCGAGAAAATGCAGACCACAAATACACAAGTAAAGTAAGTGGAATTATTGGTTATATCTACACTACGGCCGTCTCAAGCTAACCCGTGCCTGAAGTATAGGGACCTGCGGTGCGGTCGAGGCGTGGGAGGGTGATCGAGAACTCGAGCCCGCTAATGGTACATCGCGACAGAAAATTGATTGTGGACGTTTTATTATTAAACTTAAGGGTGTATATAATTGAGCAAAAATATTCCTTATAAAATTTGGAAGTTTTCTACGTTAATTTCATTCAATATCTTTTACGAGTAATGATGTGGAGCCCGTTAAATACGGCGGAATACCACAAAATATTGCCGTCATCGTAGAAAATCTTTTTTGTTGTTGTAAATATTAAAAGCGCGAAAATTTCTAAGACGCCATTTCAAAGTAAATTAAAGGGGCTACCGAACTGTGCAAAATTCAAGTTGATATCGTTTATAGGTATTGAGATATGAGGAAGCAAAGGCACCGCATAAAAAGTCGCATTTTTTTCGGTTTTTCCCCGATAACATTTGCCTCGACCAAAAAAAAATTTCCTCTTCTTCCATTTACGATGCAGAAACTTATCACAAATCGATCAGTAAAGGTCCCATAAAATTATACCGAAATATTGGGTTGATGAAACATTTCGAGTCTGCGGCCGCCGGTCTAAGTATAAAGAGAAGAGAAATATAGCTACCAAAGTATGTAAGCTGAAGAAAAAAGAATGGATAAAAACGAACTTAGAAAAAATAGAAAACGCTAGCTCGAAAAATATAAGATATTTTTACAATAACATAAAACAAACAAAATGTAAACCAAACATTAAAACAAGAGGAATGAAGAATAATGAAGGGAAACTATGCTACGAAAAGAAACAGGTAGAACAAATATGGAAAGATCACTTTTATGACCTATTGAACAAACAAAACAAATGGAATTTAACAGAAAACAAAAACAGAAGGCAAAACACCATAGACGAAGAAGAAACAATAAATAAACCAACACTCAAGGAAGTGCACGAAGCCATAAAAAAAATGCAAAACAACAAAGCACCTGGTAATGACGACATAATACCCGAATTTCTAAAATATGGAGATCTTCAATTACACAAACGGATTCATGCCCTTATTCTAGAAATCTGGGAGCAAGAGAAAATGCCCAAAGGTTGGAACATCGGAACAATAATACCGATATACAAGAAAGGTGAAAAGGAAGAATGCGCAAACTATAGAGGAATAACACTACTAAATGTTACTTACAAAATCCTTTCAAGAATCCTCAATAATAGACTAATCCTACACGCAGAACAAGTATTAGGGCACTACCAACAAGGTTTTAGACCTGGACGTTCAACTACCAACGCCATTCATATCCTACAACAAATCATAGAAAGAGCCGTGGAATTTGGTATTGAATTACACATCATATTCATTGACTTTAAAAATGCTTTTGACACAGTAGACAGGAGAAGCATGATAAATATTCTAGAAGAGCTGAAAATACCAACAAAACTAATACACCTAATCAAAATGACCCTAGAAGACACAGAAGCAATGGTTCAAGTAGAAGGAGACTACACTGAAAAATTCAAAATCAGCACTGGAGTAAAGCAAGGCGACATAATATCCACTACACTATTCAATCTACCGTATTTCATCGATTATAAGACGCATGTTTTTTCGTGTTTTGGTGTCTTTGGATTCACGGTGCGTCTTATATTCGATGGCATCTTTCCAGCTGCGTAAAGGTTATGCTTTGAGAAGCTGCGCGTATTCAACAAAGGTTACGCGAACAGGAGGTGGGGTGAGCTAGCGGCCACAGCTGCTCAGTTGTAATAGAGTCGTTGCTGTGTGACGGTCAATCGCGATCATTTTTTAGTAAAGCTCTGTCCGTAACTGCTGTTTAAAATGTCCTCAAAGAGAATTCACTATGATGCTGCATTTAAACGAAAACTTATTGTGTATGCTGAAGAGCACGGAAATAGAGCTGCAGGACGTAAATTTAACATTAGTGAAGCGAATATTCGTCGTTGGAGAAATGATCGTAATGCTATATTTTCTTGCAAAGCAACTACCAAATGCTTTAGGGGGCCCAAGAAAGGACGATATCCACAAGTAGATGAAGCTGTATTACGTTTTGTTATTGAAGGACGTGCAAAGGGATTGCCTATCACGCGTCAAACAATGCAATTCAAAGCACTAGAAGTGTTTAAAGCCTTTGGAATACATGGAAAAACTTTTAAAGCAACGAGAGGTTGGTGTGACCGATTCATGCGTCGTGTAGGCCTGTCTTTAAGGCGTCGGACGTCTATTTGTCAAAAACTTCCTTCTGATTTTGAACAGAAATTGCTCAACTTTCAGAATCACGTGATTCAGTTGAGAAAAAAATCTAACTATGACTTTAAGCAAATCGGCAATGCAGACGAAACCCCAGTATTTTTTGATATGCCTCGAAATTATACTGTGAATGTCAAAGGTGCAAAAGACGTAAAGATGATGAGTACGGGTTATGAAAAGCAGCGTATCACTGTGATGCTGTGTATAACTGCAGACGGCCGAAAATTACCACCATATTTAATTTTAAACCGCAAAACAATACCAAAAAATGAGATTTTTCCAAAAGATGTAGTCGTTCGTGCACAAAAAAATGGGTGGATGACGGCTGAGCTGATGGAAGATTGGCTAAAAGTCGTTTGGAATAGACGCCCAGGAGCTTTACGTAACCCACCCAGTATTTTAGTTCTTGATGCTTTTCGTGGGCATTTAACTGAAGCGATAAAGACTAATCTGGCCAAAAAAAATACTGACTTAGTGATTATTCCTGGTGGCATGACTAGTCAATTGCAACCCCTCGACGTTTCAATTAACAAACCATTTAAGGATTATTTAAGGAAGGAGTATGAGTCCTGGTTGTGGATGGACAACCATCCATTGACACCTTCCGGAAAAATAAAAAAAGCGTCGGCATCAACACTTGCAGAATGGGTATCTGCTGCTTGGAAAAAAATTCCGGAATCAATAGTGGAGTACTCATTTAAAAAATGTTGCATCACTAATGCCCTTGATGGCACAGAAGATGATATTTTGTGGGAAAATGCAATCAATGATTCAGAAATAAGTGATTCAGATGATTCAGAAACAAGTGATTCAGAAAAATCAGAAACTGAATGTGATGTTTCTGATGACCAAAATGCGTAATGTGCAATATGCCCTTCATTTTTGCAATAAAGTTGATTTTTTTATTTTTATAATAAAGTTTATTTCATTTTTGAATACCTAATAAAGTATTTATTCGCTTTCTAGTTTTTTATTTCTAGCTTAGAAAAATAAGGGTGCGTCTTATAATCGGTGGCGTCTTATAATCGATGAAATATGGTAGTTCTCGAAGGTATCATAAGAAAAGTAAATATACATGGCACAATAACTAACCGAGAGGCACAAGCAATAGCTTATGCAGACGACCTAACAATAATTGCCCGATCGATAAAAGGACTGAAAGAGAGAATAGAGAACATAGATAACGAAGCAAAAAAAGTAGGACTATTGATCAACGAAAAGAAAACAAAATACATGAAGCTCAGCCCAATCAGAGAAAATGTGGGTAATAGAATTCAAGTAGGAGACTATAGTTTTGAAGTCGTCAACACTTTTACTTACCTGGGGACACCGATCTCCATATCTGGCGAAGGAAAAGTTAAAAGCAAAATACAAAAAGGAAACAAAGGGTATTACAGCAACAAACATCTGCTCAAAAGCAAAAGTCTCAGTAAATCTACAAAATTAAGGATTTATAAAACATTAATAAGACCCATTGTAACGTACGCAACAGAAACGTTCGCGCTAACAAAGAAAGAAGAAGAAGAACTAAAAAGATTTGAAAGAAAAATTCTCAGAATTATACTAGGCCCAGTCAAAGTAAACGGTGATGAATGCAGACCAATGATAAACCACGAGATAAACCAAGAAATGAAGGGAGAGAACATTGTACGATTTATACAGGCGCAGCGTCTAAAATGGTTAGGACACATTATGAGAGCCCAGAAAGATGACCCGATAAAGGTGACGACATAGTGGAGACCCACAGAAACAAGAAGAAGAGGCAGGCCGAGAATCAGATGGTGGGATGCTGTTTTACAAGATTTGGCAGCCCTCGGAGCTGGAACTTGGAGAAAATCTTGCAAAGATAGAAAAAAATGGAGAAAAATTACAGAAGAAGCAAAAACACACCAAAAACTATACTATAAATAAACTTGAAGAAGATAAAGGAAAAGGGCTCTGATCCAGCCCATTATATGGATCAAACATCCTTCGAAAGAAGGGGCTATAATCCCTCGGGATTGTGAAGCCGAAAGAAGAAGAAGAAAGTATCCTTTACTATCAGCGAAAGTAATTAGTTCTAGTCCGTTGTTATTTGTTTTCGTATGCTTACTATAGTCTCCTATTACCGGTTTAAACTTTGGTTCCTTTTCCAATTGTGCATTGAAGTCACCCAAAACCATTTTCACACCATTCTACTGATTTTCCATAAAACTGTTCTTTTTCCTCTTCGTCTGTGTCTTCAGTACGTGCATGGACATTAATTATGCTTATTTTCTTTGAGCCGCATTTGTACCTAATAACATAATCTTTTACTTATCGGCCTAAAATCAATCATTATTTTCTTCATATTTTCACTTTTAAGAACACAGTACTAAACCTTTTTGGATGCCACCACCACTGTTTAGAAACGTGTAACCGTCTATCTCCACTATTTGATGCTCTTTTATATTTGATTCTCGCAATACTAATAACTCAATTTTGTAGTTTTTCAACTCTTTTACTAATAGTTTAAATTTACCTTCTTCATTTAATCTTCTTACGTTCCAACTAGCTAAATTAGAAAATTCATGAGTACTTCTTACATTCTTAGTACCTATTTTTCTTTCATTGCTTTCCCCTCTTTTCCTCTTTGTTCTTTATCCATCTCTGTATCTCTTTCTCTTTTACCCCTTTACTTGACTGTTCTTTACGTTTTCCAAGTGATTATCTATTTTCCTTCGGTTTTCCTTTGTTTTAGGGTCTTGTAGATTTTTAGTCAATTGTTCAATTTCCCATCTGAGTTACCTTCGTTGTTTTTTCCCGTTCTTCTTCTTTTTTTCATCAGCTTTTCTAGTGCTGTTAGTTCCACTTTGCCATTACTTGCTTCTGTTAGTACAGTTTTACTGTTTCTCAGTTCATCCAGGACATGTGTTTGTTTCAAATGTAAAGATAACATTAATTTTTCAATCTCGTTTATCTCCATTTTACTATTATTCTTTTGACGTTTACTTTCCTCAATATGTATTTCCTTTTACTGCTACTTTACTTGCTAATTTTATCTATTTCGCTCTGTCTCTAAATACGTCAAAAACACGCGCGCACCTCTACTTTATCACGGTCGCGTTGCAGGTGTTATCGCGTTTGTTAACCTTTGTTTGGTGAGAAGTTTCGTCAAAATACACAAAAACTACTTCAAACTTTGTCGATTCTTTTATCACTGTAACCTCTTTGTTCTACACTGCAACTTCTTTACGCTATCACTACCTTTCATACGTGGGCCTAACTCGTTTAAAATTCACTTTAAACTTCACGTGAGACGGAGCCGTGTTTACACAGTTATTACGTCGTCACATCCTCCATCTTTTGTATGTATTCGACTATTGTTTACTGTATTTATGTTTCTGTTGACCAGTTTATGCTGGAGGATCTGTGATATCTAGACTAGTGATACTATGTTATTTAGTTGAACGTTGAACTACTTGCTATCATATACATTTGTTAATATTACTTGTCTTATTTTGCTATTGTAACTCTTCTGCTTCTTTTGCGGTTATCAGTTCTTGCTTCTATCTGTGAACATTTGGTGTAATTAAAGATTCAGCCGTCTTCACTGCAGTTAGCCCGCCATCAAATGTGCCCACGTACTATAGTCTGATGATAACTAGCATATTATTTTTGTAATTAAAAATTTGATATCAAGCAAAAAAACCATAAACCAAGCTAATTCAAGAAGACGTACTAAGATATAAAAAGGCACAAAGTATGGTTTAGACACACAGGATTGCTAAATTCTAAAAAAGCAGCTTTCCTGTCCAAAGACTTTAAAATATAAAACTAAGAATGTACATTGGGCTATTTTTTGCATGAATGTATATTTTACAATAAACAAAAAAAAACTTTAGCGTCATCTAGAGGATTTTAAAAATTTTATTTCGTTCAAACAAAATGTCTAATCTGATCTGTGATTGAGCATACAAACTATTTTTAAATTCCAATTACACTTTTAAAAAAAATCTATTTTATTGCAATGTTAGAAGATTTTCCTGTTTTCTTTCTATCTACAGTGCACTAATTTAAAAAAATTATAAAGAATATTCAGTTAAAATAAAGATCTGATATGCTATCTAAAAAAAGGCGAAGTTCATCATTATTGCTATCATTGCACACGACTCACATAAAATCTATCACTATCTAAAACTACTGGAAATGAGTTACTGAAGTGTATCAAATTTAAATCCTTACCTTCAAATAAACATCTTTTTTAAATATATTTTTTTTAATAACGCCGTAAGATACCCAAAGCATGTTCAAAATTATTTTAGTTGCTCCAATGTCGAGAGTTATTCAATTATTATTTGTAAGGGGTGTTTCCTAAAAGCAGATAATTTTGTTCCAAGAAAAAGCAAACTATTCAGATATAACGAAGGAAGCAAGCATGTTTGTCTAAAGCTATTATTTTGTCAAAAAATAAGCGTCAAAATGGATACGTAATATCCAGTGCATTGCATAGCTAAGCGAAAGGATATACGTAGTATCGTTACAATTGGCTCACAAATCAATCAAGCATTGGTAAATATCCCTACAATTTACCATATCTAATTATAAAACTCCCAAGGGTAATATTAATTTTAAAATAATCCTAAAAATTATCAAATAGTTCAAACTGTTTCCTCACTCTATTTGTACTCTTACCATTTTTATGATCCCAATACTAAAAAATTAAAAGCAGTTGACCTTGTGCACAACTTTGTATAAAACATTATCGTTTTATGGAAAGTAATCCTACGGGCGACTCAATTATTTCACAATACCAACACATAAAAAGTTGCGATAAGCAAGTACTAAAACACTCGTTTAATACTAACCAAAAAATGCCGTATAGAACATGAAATCAGTTCCAAGCAGGGACGTATCGACATCTTCGGCTCCTTCAGCATCTATCGCCAGCAGCTGCCCCAGTGTCCGTGTCTCTCTTAGCTGAAGCGCAGGCAGTTACTTAACGTTTCAGACTCAAAAGCGCAACTTACTCTTGGCACTTCCCCTAGAGGAATTGGAACCGCCTGTCCTTCGCGGCTCTTTTCCCTCTGGACCTCCTCGTACGAGGGCAGTTTGGTGGCAATCTCATAGGGCGGAGGGGCCGAGAAGTCCGGCTTTGGCGGCGGAATGTCGTCCCCGCTGCCGCAGGGCAGAAACACAGGACTAATCGCCCTGTTCAGTCTGTTCTCCTCCGAGATTTGTTGATCTTGACTCTAGAGTTGGAGCGTTATAGTCGGGTTTAGGCGCACTGAATTCGAACTCACCGTTTCTGTCTCGTAGCGGACGTGCGGATTTGGACGGTTCCCTGGTATTCCGTCCATTATCTCGGATAAAAATAACGAAAACTAATATGTCAATATTTCTGTTACAGCCCTTGCATGTTTCGTCACCGATTTCTTGGTTGACAGATGGTGTCAGCCGCTACCACTTCGTTTACACTTGATCGTTTCGACGTTTACGAAATCGCTGTATTGAAACAGCGACCAATCACAGCGTTCCGTCGATTACAGGGCCGGAGTGGAGCATAGTATAGTACACAATGTGATCCAGATTGTGAAGGGAAGGAAAAAAATCGTATATTACGTTGTGCTTATTGATAAAATAAAATTCACCTTATGCCACATCTAATGTAGTGGTTCCAAACTATCTTTAAGAGCAAAATGTCAAATAAAAAGTGTTACAGTTGCAAGATGTAGTCGCACCTACGTTCATATAGTATAGTAGTTTGTACAACGAGAGTGGATATGATGTCCATATCGCACGAGGATAAAGTTTGAGCACGACGCCGTAGGCGGAGTGCTCAATTATCCGAGGGCGATATGGACATTCCACTCGAGTTGTACAGTGTATTTTTTCTACGACCTATCAATGGAAAAGAATGGAAAATTAAAAGAAAATTTATTCAACGCTAATTAATAAGATATCTTACAACAAAATCACGTTTGCCACAAACAGGGCACAGCAGGGCGTGTCCATTGCAAAACAAAAAATTAATGAAAGTTGCCTAGGTAATCACGACTAACGTGGTTTGTGATTGGTGTATTTCATATCCACCCTTGTGTGGATATGAAATCATATACGTTCAGTTAACTACAATTGCCTACATATCCATTCTGCAGATTGTGAAGAAAACAGAATATATACATGCGGGAGTAGAAAAAAATTATAACAATTCAGAGCATAATGAAAATTTACCGTTTCAGTAAAATTAATATAAATTTGAATTTATTAGAACCATATAAAAAAAAGTTAATGGAACACAAATGTATTCAACAAAAGTGCTATTTCCTATTTATTAAATAAAAAGAAATAAACATTATGAAAAGAAAATTAAAGATTTATTTAAATATAACACACAAGCATTTAGTTTGCATTACTGTACAAAACTATTTTTGATTAAGCTTCAAAAAGTTGCTTAGCAAACTACAGTTGAGATGAAACTATTCCAGACAGGAAACACACTTTTTCCACTACCATTTCCTAAACAAGACCATTATTTGACACTTTCCATATGTCAAAAGCATGTTGTTGTTTCATATTATGCAATAACTATTAAATGTGGCGAGCTTTCAATTTAAAACAATGATAGCATACCTAATATAATTTTTTTGTATTCGCTTCCCAAACTGGTTACTTTGGAAACTGTCTAGGATCCTCAAAATGGACATTTAGAGGCCTTGTACTTAAAGTCGTCAGGGCAACATTTTAGCGGACTCAAACATTAGTTGCCATGACGACTTTAAGTACAAGGCCTCTAAATGGCCATTTTGAGGATCCTAGACAGTTTCCAAAGTAACCAGTTTGGGGAGCGAAAAATACATTTTCGCGCGGCCTCCTAATATAATGCCGCTTTAACGGTAATTG
This sequence comes from Agriotes lineatus, assembly GCA_940337035.1. Taxonomy (NCBI): domain Eukaryota; kingdom Metazoa; phylum Arthropoda; class Insecta; order Coleoptera; family Elateridae; genus Agriotes; species Agriotes lineatus. Next base: position 23,064,565 of record OW679197.1, read on the forward strand.
AAACTTCATATTATAATGTTTGGAGAGCTAATACAAAAAAACGTTGTATGCAACACGTCCTCAAATGGCTTTAGAGGACTCATCTTCATATTACGGACTCGGCTGCGCTTCGCTCCGCCTCGTCCGGAAACATACGACTCGGCCCCTAAAGCCTTGCTTTGAGGACTAGTTACATAAACTACTATTAATGAATTTTGAATTTGAAATGACGTTGACGTTTTGTAATCTATTTTAGCATAAATATGTGGTAGTCGAACAAATTATGTATACAACTCGTATCTAAAGCTGCTTTTTTAAATGATATGTCCAGGGCCGTTCCTAGCGGAGGGCAAACGCGTGCCCCGCACGCGTGCGGCCAATGGCGATACCTCTAGTTAACTTCATCTGTCAGATAAATAAAAGAACATCTATTACTTCTGAGGTAATTTCCTGGTTTGTAAGCATTTATCATAATTTAGTAAGTTTTTATTAGCGGGGTAATATCCGATTTTTACTTCCTTTTACGATAAAGGATAACACACCTCGGTCTAAGCTCAGCAGTAGATTCTACAATGGCGTCAGCGGGAGGAGGGGTGTAGGCGTTACCCTTGTCGATGCTGCTAATTGATTGGTGTAAACTTTTAATACTTTTATTTCTAATGACACTATGATACATACAAAAAACTTACTACTATATATATACAAAAGAAAAAAAACAAGAAAATAAATATATAGATACAAAAAAACGTCGGCTAGACTCGGGCGCTGGTGGCGCGGAAGGTGATGGGGCGGCCTTTCCCAGTTGCCGGAGGCGGGGAACGCGGCCTGGACGCAGTCCGATCCTTCGGGGGAGCGGTACGAGGCACGGCTTGTAGCGGGCGCTGGGAGGTTCTCCTGGGACGTCGGCGGCGCGAGTAGGCCTCTCGGGGACCTGCAGCGCGTGTTCCGGCGGAGTCGTGGGCTTCGGCCTTATAGTGAGCGCGGTTCTCTGTTGCGCTTCTAGGCGAATTTGTGCTGAGTGCAGGTGCTGGATTTCCTGCAGAGATGCGCTGTCTTCTGTGACTTCCAAGTGGTGCGGGCTGCCACTTAGTTGCGGTGTCTGCTGAGGTTCCTCGTTGGTCCTCGGTGATCTTTGGCGCGGTTCTTTCCATGTTATTCTTCATCCTTGACCACCATTGTAGTGGGCGTGGCTTCCCTCTGGTCTCCACCAAAGACTGTCCCCACGTTGGGCGCCAATTAACACACCTCGGTCTAAGCTCAGCGGTAGGTTCTACAATGGCGTCAGCGGGAGGAGGGCTGTAGGCGTTACCCTTGTCGATGCTGCTAATTGATTGGTGTAAACTTTTAATACTTTTATTTCTAATGACACTATGATACTTACAAAAACTACCTATTATATATATATATACAAGAGAAAAAAAACAAGAAAAGAAATATATAGATACAAAAAAACGTCGGCTAGACTCGGGCGCTCGTGGAGCGGGAGGTGATGGGGCGGCCTTTCCCAGTTGCCGGAGGCGGGAAACGCGGCCTGGACGCAGTCCGATCTTTCTGAGGAACGGTATGGGGCACGGCTTGTAGCGGGCGCTGGGAGGTTCTCCTGGGACGTCGGTGGCGCGAATAGGCCTCTCGGGGACGGCGGCTAGAGCGGGGCGTTGTCGGGGCACGGGGTCGGGCTTCCGCTGGGGGAGTCCGGAGAAGGGTGGTCCGTCGCCAGCGGAAGCCGCGACGTGGGCTGCTGTCGGGGCAGGTAGCCCGCCACAGGGCTTCGAGCTCGGCCTCCTCGGCGTCCGTCAATTGCACCTCGAGGTCCCAAGTGAGGATCCGCGGACGGCCAGCCTGGGGGGTCGGCGGGCGGCGCAGCAGGGCAAAAGGCGCGTCCCGAAGGTGTTGCTGTAGGTTTAGGGCGCTTCCTGGACAACATTCGCCCGTATGGCGGGCCCCGACGTTTTCTCCGGTTGGGGAAAAACATTGTAATACAAAGCTTGTTCCTTTTGTCCGCGACTTGGGAGTACTTTTATTAGCTGGCGATTAATTTTTCCTATCGATAGGTACCATGCATGTGTAGTTTCGTTAGAGCGCACTATTGATTAGGAGGGTTTTTGTTAATTAAATCATATTTCCAATTGCGGCGAATTTGAGCCGCGCTGATGGGCTCTGTGCTTCGGTTCCGTTGCAATGAAGTTTTATGGGAGTTATTCGCTGTACTTTTAAACTGGCATGCTGTAATTTATTATTTTATTTCTGCAGATGTTTTTAAAATTTGTGTAGGATCGTGGCGTATCGGTAAACAGATGTTTGAGTTCTTTGTTTCGTTTGCCGTGTATTTGGCGATGCAAATTCCGGTATTGGATTTACCCCAAAAATTCGAAAATGAGTTTTCAACAGATCTTCACGTTTTAGAATCCCTTGAATCCAAAATAGCTATTTATGCAACAAGTGCTAAAAGTCGACGGTTATGCACGAAACATGAAAATTATGAAACGAAGCCTAAGGCTGAGTTTCATAACATGTCTCGTACATAAACGACTTTTAGCACGCGTTGCATACAATATTTTATCTACGAACTTAATTTTACTGTTATTAATCCATAAATATCGATTTAACAAAGGTTTACATTTACGACACTTCTATTTTAAGTCATAATAAACAGTAGACCATGCCGCGCGGGCGAATGTTTGCGAAGCCAGTACTGTCAAGGTCAGTTACGAAATGTAATTATTAATACTCCACATCTGACTGTATTCATTACATAACGCTTTAATTATTTCCAAAACACTTTACCTGTAACACAAGAAGCAACTAGAATAACTTTACAACTTCACTTCCAATTCAAAATTGTAGTTTTATAACCTCACTTCACTTTTAGCACATGGTCTATAAGTAAACAGCTGATTTCTTTAACCACCCTAAACTATAAAACGTCACTTTTAGTGAAACAAGCTAGCGCTAAAAGGCCTACTTTTAGTAGTGGTCGTAGATAAAACATGTTTTTGTTCATTGCTTTGTCTGTGTGTCTGTGAACAAAATATCTCAAAAACGAAAAGTGGTATGGCGTTGAAACTTCATATATAAATTTTGTGTACTATCTAGATGCGACAGCAAGCCTTTGAAGAAAATCGCATAACCGGAAGTATGGTGTTTACTCTTGTGATTTTTCAGATTTTTTGATTTTTTCAAAAACGGCTCTAACCATTTTTTCAAACTTTACATTTTTATTACATTTTTAATGTGTATTGATGTGATATAGGTGATTTTCCAGTTGAATACCTTTAAAATGGGTTCCTTTTGTTTTTTTCCTATTTTTTTATTAACTCCTATCTTAAATAGAACACCCGGTACATTATTACATTTTTGAATTCAGCGTAAAATTCTAGAGAAAATTTGTCTCTATTTTGTACGGTTTCTGTAGAATTTGTAATTTTGAAAATTTTTGACAAATGATTAAAAATTAAAAATGAAATTTTTGGTTAATTATAAGATCACTGTAAAAGGAAGTTGTGTGCGTGTATCACACCAGATTTTATTTTGGAATAATTCAGGAAGTATATAACTTTTTTTCTGCCTCCCCATACAGATGAAATATCTTGAAAAGCCACATTGCAAATATAACTCTCAAAGATCTTAGCGACACAAGATGGAAGAGTAGAATACACGCTACAAGACCATTACGCCTCAACCTGAAAAACATAATAATTGATAGTATAACAGTGAATGATCCTACCCGAGACTTAAAAAAATGGCCCCTTCAGATTTTCTGAAAAATTGTAGATGTGGATTTTATGTCTTGTTTTTTGACACTGCCACTTTCCGTAGCGACTGGTGAGAGGAGTTTCCCAAAACTCAAAATAATTAAAAATGATCTACGATCCACCATGGCTCAATCAAGACTAAGTAGTCTTGCACTTATTTCTATTGAGCATAAAATATCAGAGAATTAGTACATTGTGTATCTAGGACGAAAATCGTAACATTCCCAGCTGACTCTGAATTTTGTTGGGCGAGGTGAATGCCGAGCCCAACAACACAGGAGTCTGGGAATGTTGCCTTTTGTCCAAGATACACATACTATTTTTACGCCGATCAATAAGAGTAATTAAAAAAATTAGGAAATTGTACTCGAATATTCCCTACCTAGACCGGGAATATTATTCCTGTACAGTTTTATTGTAAATTGCCTAGCAACGGCTGGTGTAATGGAATGTTTGACTTTGCTCAACAAAAGTTTGTCAATAATATGTCAGTTCTAGTATTGGCGGAAATAGTACGTTGTGTATCTAGGACGAAAAGCGTAGCATTCCCGGATAACTGTAAATATTGTTGGACGAGGTGAATGCCGAGCCCAACAACACAAGAGTCTGAGAATGTTGCTTTTTGTCCAAGATACACATAGTATTTTTCCGCCGATCGATACGAGTAATTAAAAAAAATAGGAAATAGTACTCGAATATTCCCTACCTAGACCGGGAATATTATTCCTGTACAGTTTTATTGTAAATTACCTAGCAACGGCTGATGTAATGGAATGACTTTGCTCAACAAAAGTTTGTCAATAATTTGTCAGTTCTAGTATTGGCGGAAATAGTACATTGTGTATCTAGGACGAAAAGCGTAGCATTCCCGGATAACTGTGACAGGAGTCTGAGAATGTTGCATTTTGTCCAAGATACACATAGTATTTTTCCGCCGATCGATACGAGTAATTAAAAAAAATAGGAAATAGTACTCGAATATTCCCTACCTAGACCGGGAATATTATTCCTGTACATTTTTATTGTAAATTACCTAGCAACGGCTGATGTAATGGAATGACTTTGCTCAACAAAAGTTTGTCAATAATTTGTCAGTTCTAGTATTGGCGGAAATAGTACATTGTGTATCTAGGACGAAAAGCGTAGCATTCCCGGATAACTGTGACAGGAGTCTGAGAATGTTGCTTTTTGTCCAAGATACACATAGTTTTTTTCCGCCGATCGATACGAGTAATTAAAAAAAAATAGGAAATAGTACTCGAATATTCCCTACCTAGACCGGGAATATTATTCCTGTACAATTTTATTGTAAATTATCTAGCAACGGCTGATGTAATGGAATGTTTGACTTTGTTCAACAAAAGTTTGTCAATAATATGTCAGTTCTAGTATTGGCGGAAATAGTTCATTGTGTATCTAGGACGAAAAGCGTAGCATTCCCGGATAACTGTGACATGAGTCTCAGAATGTTGCTTTTTGTCCAAGATACACATAGTATTTTTCCGCCGATCGATACGAGTAATTAAAAAAAATAGGAAATAGTACTCGAATATTCCCTACCTAGACCGGGAATATTATTCCTGTACAGTTTTATTGTAAATTACCTAGCAACGGCTGATGTAATGGAATGACTTTGCTCAACAAAAGTTTGTCAATAATTTGTCAGTTCTAGTATTGGCGGAAATAGTACATTGTGTATCTAGGACGAAAAGCGTAGCATTCCCGGATAACTGTGACAGGAGTCTGAGAATGTTGCTTTTTGTCCAAGATACACATAGTATTTTTCCGCCGATCGATACGAGTAATTAAAAAAAAATAGGAAATAGTACTCGAATATTGCCTACCTAGACCGGGAATATTATTCCTGTACATTTTTATTGTAAATTACCTAGCAACGGCTGATGTAATGGAATGACTTTGCTCAACAAAAGTTTGTCAATAATTTGTCAGTTCTAGTATTGGCGGAAATAGTACATTGTGTATCTAGGACGAAAAGCGTAGCATTCCGGATAACTGTGACAGGAGTCTGAGAATGTTGCTTTTTGTCCAAGATACACATAGTATTTTTCCGCCGATCGATACGAGTAATTAAAAAAAAATAGGAAATAGTACTCGAATATTCCCTACCTAGACCGGGAATATTATTCCTGTACATTTTTATTGTAAATTACCTAGCAACGGCTGATGTAATGGAATGACTTTGCTCAACAAAAGTTTGTCAATAATTTGTCAGTTCTAGTATTGGCGGAAATAGTACATTGTGTATCTAGGACGAAAAGCGTAGCATTCCCGGATAACTGTGACAGGAGTCTGAGAATGTTGCTTTTTGTCCAAGATAACACATAGTATTTTTCCGCCGATCGATACGAGTAATTAAAAAAAATAGGAAATAGTACTCGAATATTCCCTACCTAGACCGGGAATATTATTCCTGTACAGTTTTATTGTAAATTACCTAGCAACGGCTGATGTAATGGAATGATTTTGCTCAACAAAAGTTTGTCAATAATTTGTCAGTTCTAGTATTGGCGGAAATAGTACACTGTGTATCTAGGACGAAAAGCGTAGCATTCCCGGATAACTGTGACAGGAGTCTGAGAATGTTGCTTTTTGTCCAAGATACACATAGTTTTTTTCCGCCGATCGATACGAGTAATTAAAAAAAAATAGGAAATAGTACTCGAATATTCCCTACCTAGACCGGGAATATTATTCCTGTACATTTTTATTGTAAATTATCTAGCAACGGCTGATGTAATGGAATGTTTGACTTTGTTCAACAAAAGTTTGTCAATAATATGTCAGTTCTAGCAAAGAATATAGATAGGGGAAGAAGGACAGCCTTATGGGTTATTAGCGTATTATTTAAAAGCTCCTCAGTTCTTGCCTGGCCCTCAAGCAGCCGCCGCCAGTACTAATGAACTCGTTCACGGCTACGGTCGGGGACGCATTTACAGATCCCTGTCGCATTTTTCCCAAGAACGCGTCTCAGCGTTGCCAGATTGCAAGGAAGTTACAGAGTTATGATTTTAACAGCTATTTATATAAGAGCGAAATTGGCAATTTGATTTTGCGCTCAAAATATACACAAGATTTTATACAGAGTGGAGTAATTTTCGAGGTGCCACCAATGGCATCTCGGAAACGGTAAGAGATACAACTTCGGTCAAATGGGGAAAAAGGTGCACATTTATGAGGCCAATTTATTGACACTTCTGTTTTTCCGAAAAAAACGCATAGCCTACTTGTTATAATCGAAAAACTGAAACTGGTCGATTTTTTCAACCATGCATAACTTTTTTATTATTTCATATAATTTCAATTTTCAAAAAAGAGCTTGTAGGGAATTGTAGGCTCTACAGAATAGGCCTACTTTAATATTTTTCTGATTCGTAATTTTCGAGGTACAGCCCAAACTTACATTTTTTTAAATGGAATGGATATCATTCATGTATGGTTTCACATACTTATTTTCACAAACTTTTAAAATATTTTATAAAACACTTTTTAATCTAGTGTGCCTTGACTGTGTTAGTTGTAAAAACAAATGAATAGTGTGCTCTGGTTGCTATGTAACAAAACAAAAGACAATTTGCAGTGAAAACTTTCTAAACATACTGCAATAAGAAATAATAAGCTACTAACTACTCAAAGTTTAATCATATGCTCAAAAGTTATTATTAGTGACTTTTATTTGATATTTTTTCCACAAATATTAAAGTTTGGCAAATGTTTTACGTTTTATGAAAATAGTTTTTTCGGTCAGTTCTATCGTAAATAAGTCAATAGTCATAGGTCGTTACCTACTTTCGATTAATTCTTCATTAGCATCGTTCCTTACTGTTGTGCTTTCCTGATAAGACGTGTCCCATTCCTTAGGCTAATTAACAGGACAGCTTATAAGAATTTCTTCTGGAAATTCACATTCAGTTGTGCTGAAGTTTGTCTTCAGTGTTGTCGTATACTCTTTTGACGTTTCCTTTTCCGAAATTGATAACTCGAACGCTTAATCTTAATCATGGTTAATTCGTGCGTATATTTTGAATGTAAGCGAAATCGCAGAACCGACTGCGATTTAAGCTTTTTTCGTTTTCCTATAGAAAAAGAAAGACGCGATTTGTGGTTGATTAATTGTGGCAATCCACAGCTTTTCACGTTATCTGAAGAACAATTACGTGAAAGAACTGTGTGTGCCATGCATTTTTCCGAAAAGCAGTTTATGAATTCAAGAAAAAATAGGCTGAGTAATAATGCTGTTCCCTTAAATTACAAAACTGCCATGCAACCTGACCACGCAACATCGCCAGTGTCGCCCAAAGAACTCGCATTTAAAAAAGAGATCATACCAAGGGTCTATGGTAAAGCGACGTCTAGTTCGGGCTCTTTTCATTTGGATGAAGATCATATTGCTTCGCCTATGCAATTAGATGCAGATACCATACCGGATTCGTCTATGATACAGGTTAGTTCCTTTAAAAATGCCCGTTCTGTATACAGTGTGGTGATAACGTCCCGCACAAAATTCATTATTTTCTTATTTAATGTTTTTTGGGAAAACCCCGAAACACGTCATTTTATTTTTTAAAAAGACTCAATTTTCCCCCTTATTTTGATAGATCTCCTCACCAGTTAAATGATGATGTAAAAAAATTAGTGCCCCTCGTAGGTAACAATTGTTTTGAGAAAAATACACATGAAGTTCAAACAATTCAGAATTTATTTTTAATGAAAATAAGAGCTATGACAAAAACTACCTAATTTTGATTTTAAAACACATACCACTGTTTCACAAATGTGTCAAAGTCAACAATTTAACGTTTCTAAGGAAACAGATGTGGTGCTTTATTTTAATTAAAAAAAAATCTGAATTTTTTGAACTTTATGTGTATTTTTCTCAAAAAATTGTTATGTGGGGTACTAATTTTTTATATCACCATTTAACTGGCGAGATCTATCAACATAAGGGGGGAAAATGGGATTTCCATTTGAAAAAATTAATAATGACGTCATAGCGCAGAAACAAAAGCCTCCCTCACCCTTCTATTTTTGAAAAATTTATTGTTTATTCTAATTGTCGTTACTATTTTGCTTCAAAGAATCAGAAAATAAAAAAATCGAATTTTTATGCCATACAAAATATGATTTTCAGGGACTTCGAAAATTTCACCTAACCATGTTAGGAGGCGGGGTTTTACGATAGCGCTCAAGCAGCCGTTTTGAGGAAAACAACTATACTGTTAAATGCAAAAGAAAATATGAACAATTTCCAGTATGGGAAAGTCTATGGACGGTGCCATGTCCACTTTTTAAAGAATAAAATTGACGTGTCAGGGTTTTCCCAAAAAACATTAAATAACAAAATTATTAATTTTGTGTAGAACTTTATCACCACACTGTATAATAAAATTTTTAAATTTTCCATCGATAGTAGGTTAACACGATGTCCGATTATAGGGGCTTAAATCTTATAGTTTCCCCAAATTTGTTGCTCGATCTTCGTGTAGGTACTAATTAAATAAGGTATAATTAGTTAAAATTTCTTTTAAAGTTTTATTAATTAAATCAAAACTAAATCCCAAGCAGTAAGTATACAGGGTGATCAATTTTCACTTCTTTAGGAGTTTTTATTCAATAACACAAAATGAACAAAAGTTGGCAGTTTCATAAAATACAGAAAAATTATTGACGTTTTGAATTCTCTGATAAATTGTGTAGAAATATGTAGGCAAAACAATGAGCTTGTAAAGCATTTTAATGGAGCCTACAGCATGAAAATCTTTTCTGTTATTAGTATGTTTTATTTTTAAAAACCATATTTCAACAGGCCATGTTAGAAATGCCAACACCTACCAAAACAAGAAAGCGCCGTAGTTCTGCTGTGCTACATCAAAAAATTGCAAAACTGCGAAGACAAGTGGCGGCAAAAAATTCACAAATTTACCGTATGAAGAAGCAATGTGCACGAAAGAGGGCTAATTTAGATGCACTGGGCTTGAAACCAAAAACCGTTCGCGTCTTTGTAAATATGCAACTTTGTCACAAATCTAAATAACCTTGGACAGAAGCTGAAAAAGAATTGACCTTAAATATGTACCACAAATCTCCAGCCCTCTACTTTTTTATGAGAGAAAAATTAAAATTTACTATGCCCTCCAAATCTACAATAGTTTCATGGTTACGGTTAAACCAACTTAATACAGGCACCAGTACGGAACTAATGAAAAAACTGGCTGTTAAAGTTAACAGCATGACCGATGATGAAAAACAGTGTGTCGTATTACTTGACGAAATGCATTTAAAGAAAGGTCTAGAATATAATCCACGCCAAGATATGATTGAAGGTTTCGAAGATTTAGGACATCTTGGACGGAAAAGCAAAATCGCTAGTCATGCACTAGTGTTTATGGCAAGAGGACTTATTCACAAATGGAAGCAGGCGCGTAGGAGCGTTTTCTAGACTGCGGGGGCCATTCTATTTTCAATAAAGACTTATACTTCTAACTTGATCTATTAATACGAGCTATAATATTTCTGATTTCCTGATTATCAATTTTTAGTTTTATACTATAATAGTATATTGTAGTCACTGGTTACTTAATAAGTGCTATTTTATTTTTAAAAAAACACTGTACCATAAAAAACATTAATTAAACAATGAACCATGTTTATTATCAGATTTTCACATAAGCAAAGAATACACATGAATAAGCAAACTTAAATAAATATAGAAACGAGTTTCCGAAAAATAAAAAGGGTATAAATAAAGATTAAAAATAATAAAACACAAATACAAAAATAAATTCAATTAAGAAACTGTCATTTAGAAACCTGTACCAAAAACAGAAATTCTAGTTGGTAAAGCACCTACTAATGTTCCACATAATAAATCAATAAATGTATTTTATCTACTCCAGTGGGATAAGTAACGCATTACGTCACTCATTTGACACTATTTCAGTTAGGTAATGAAGCTCATTACACCACTCAGTTATGTAATGGTTTCATTACGCAACTGAGTTGTGTAATGACTTCATTACGTAACTGAAATAGTGTCAAATGAATGACATAATGACATTTGCCTACTAAAATATTTTTGAAAATGACAGATCTGACATTTCTCTTAATGCACTTTTTTCAATTTTAGGCAGTCGTAGATAAAATTTTGTACAATACATGTATGATAATGCATCATTAATATACTTGTGTGCTTACATAACTCGTGCTAAGCACTCGTTTGTAACTTACACACACGTATTGTTAATGATGCTGTTATCAAACTTGTATAGTAAATAACTATTATCAGACCCGCGCCAATCGGTTGTTCAAAAAGGCGGTTAAAATCTTAATAGTAGGCATCTTTTGGAAACAACCTTGCAGTTGCACGGCAAATACCCGATAAGAAAAGTGTTGTTATACTAGGTAGTCCCATTTCAATTATATCCGACCACACCGATTACTTTCTGGAATAGTGAAATTTAATATCGCTCACTCGGCGGCAATAAAAAATAAGGCGATTTACAGACGCCGGTTTTAATTACAATTCAAGTTCATATATGTTCATATTAGTGGTTGCAAGAAATACGTAAAATTATAAATTATGATAAAACTAGAAACAGATATTTTTGAGGGGGCCAGGCCCCTCTGAAAATTATTTGAGGGGGCCATTGGCCCCCGTGGCCCCCGCGGCTCCTACGCGCCTGAATGGAAGATTCCTGTCAGCTTTTATGTTTCTTCAGGTACCATTAAACATGGAGAGCTATCTTCCCTCATTATTAAAAACATCGAAGAGTTACAAAGAATAGGACTTAAAGTGCGTGCTGTTACTAGTGACCAAGCTGCTACAAATAGAGCTGCATTTTTAAATCTAGGAGTTACTGCAGAACAGCCGTAGTTTTTTGTCTGCGACGCAAAAATTTTTGCAATATATGACGTACCGCACTTGATATCCTATCAAAGGATTTTTACGTGGAGGGCAAGAAAGTTTCTTGGAAAGATATCGAAGAGGCATACAAAATAGATAAATCTTCTTGTACTGTTCGAGCAGCTGTAAAAATCACGGATGCCCACATCTACCCCAATACTTTCCAGCGAATGAGGGTTAAATTTGCAACGCAAGTGTTTTCCAACACCATGAGTGCTACGATAAGAACTGCTGTTGGAACGGGCGAGTTAAAAAGCACCAGCGCTCTGGATACTGCAGAATTCGTACAGAAAATTAACTATTTATTTGATTGCTTAAACAGTCGAATGCTGAAAGACCGTAACCCATATGCATGTGCTCTATCCGTCAACGTACCGGGTACTGAAAATAATTTGAAAGAGTATTTGCAGTGGGTTAAGACTTGGCAAACATATACATCTAATAACAAGGTGAACCAAGGTGTTTATTGTTTTAAGGGACTTATTTTAACCATGCAGTCAGTTATGGAGCTATGGGAAGACTTAAAACAAGAAGGGTATCATTTCCTCCTGACCAGCAGACTAAACCAAGATCTTCTAGAAAATCTTTTCGCGGTCCTGAGGTATAGGGGAGGCAATTCTTCGAACCCCACAGTAAAATCTTTCCGCCAAGCACTACAGTTCAACATGCTGGTTAAATTGCAGCATCCTACAGAGAGCTCCAACTGCGAAGTTGATGAAGATGCTGTTGTCAATATGGCGAATGTTGAAGTGCCAGAAAAAGACGTCATGGGATATGTTGAGGACATACCATATACAGTTGCTGAACAAACTGAATTAGCAGAAGATGGTGACCTCAGTTTACTCAGTGAGGTAATAGAAGTTTCAACACAACCAAATCAAGAAGCCACATTAGAATCTTGTGCGACGGTATATGTAGCTGGTTATGTCATTCATAAAACGCTTTTACGTTTTAATTGTGATCAGTGTCAAAATATGTGCAGCCGTGACTCTGTAGTACATCATAATGAACTGTTTTTACAGCAAAAAGACTATGGTGCGGGCGACTGTGTTATTTACCTAAAAAAAACCTTCAAGTATTTTAATAAAAATAGTTACAATGTTACTTGAACATTTTGAATATTATTTTAAAAATAGTAAGTCGTGTGTAAGTTTTAAGAAAACATTATTAGCATATAGTGTAAATAAAGTGAAAATTTTAGTACCAGGGTGGCTTAACGAGCAAGACACATGTTACTTTCATAAACTGTTTTTAATTAATCATTTAATTACGTGCAAACTCCATAAAACGTTGAAATGGCTATCGCAAGATTTAAGGACTACAAACCAGTCTGGTACACGCAACAAAAAAATACAACATTTAAGTAATGTTTAAAGTTTAAAAATGTACGTTTATATGCTTACAGATATATTTGCGTACTTCCTATTCTTTGTAACTTTGTATATTATATTGTTTTATTGTATGTAATATTTACACCTTGAAAATCTCATTTATTTAATAGATCATTGAAATTGGCGAGAGTAAGAAATGTATATCTTTATTTCAAAATATTTTAATTTAAACTGGCGTTAATGGATCTGACTCAAATTTCCTATAATCTGCCTTTAAAAAAAGTAATTAAACCCGTAAAAGGTTGGGGCAAATTGGGGTTCAATCCCTAACAATAGGTACCTAACTCTTTATTAACAAATTATTATTTATATCGCCCAAAAATTATGTCAAATGCAAGTAATAATAATTTATTTAAAAATAGCTATTTGGCATAATTTTTGAGCGACTTAAGTATAATAATAATAATAATAAATGTCGTTTATTGAGCAAAAATAAATGAAATTGTTATTTTACAATATACTTGAATTATGAATACATAAGTTGCTCAAAGGGGCAAAGTTCAGGCGTGCTAATCGAATTAGCATACTGTTCTACCACTTAACCCCAAGGTAAATAAAGAAAACAGATAATTTGTTAAAAAAAAGTATATTGTTGGGTATTGAACCCCAACCCTCGATTAGTTTGCAGCTCCTTAACCACATAAGTTCTTTTTCGTTTCTACTCTAATTTACGTTTAAAGTGCAGTAATTTAAACTAGAGTATAAATTATTAAATAATTGTGAGTTTTCTGTGAAAACCGCCCCGATTCATTTTTTTTAATAACAGATTGTACAGGACTTGGGTCAGATCCCTAATCACCAAATTAAATTTTTGCATACATTTCTGAAAGATAATTTAATGTCGATAATAAATGTTCGAATAATATTGTCTTATTCTTTGCTGAGACTATACATAGAGAGATCGCCAACTTAAATGTGCCTAAATAGATATTTTTTAATGCATCAAGTAAATGAGATATTCAAGGCGTACTGTTTTAGTAGCCGTACTGTACTCTATACGTATCAACTTCACAAGATACAATATTATTTTTGTTTTTATTTGCTTTTTAAAATAGATCACTGTAAACTATATTAATCGTCAACATTACTTGAACAATAATTTCCTCTCGTATTAAAATTTTTAAATAAAATCCGTATATTGTTTATTAATGTTTTTTTTCATTATTTGTACATAGCTAATTCTATATTCATTATAGAATTTTGTGAGAATAAAGTGGGGACAATCCGTATTCCGTATAATCTTGCGCTCATCGGTAAACTTTTTGTTGAAATTATATTAGAAACCTCTTATGTAATTTTTATAGGTACCTAGCTACCTATTAAATGTTTAAAAGTGTTGCATGTGAAACTTATAAAACCTTTATTTTACTTGGTACCAGTTCATCCGATTGACAACAAATGTTTTAAATAATAACAAAACAAACCAAAGAATATACACCTATATTTAATATTCTTTGTAACTAACTTAACTTAGATGTAAGCAGAATCAAACTACTTAAATATTCTTTGGCAGAATACAAGTTTATTTAGGGTAGGTACAACCATTGTAAAACTATTGGAATTGTAGAGAGAAAGTTCTTGCAACACTGTTATAGCTCAAGAATGCTAATGACGCATTTACATGCTGAATGCCACTGATAAGGTAAGCACTTTGACGCTAGGAGCTCCCAGCGGCATTTTCGAACAAAAAATGATATATTTAACCAAGTAAATAGTTATGCAACCCAAATCACAGCATATACGTTATAGCCCATAACGCTGTCCTTCTTCCCCTATCTATATTCTTTGGTTCTAGTATTGGCGGAAATAGTACATTGTGTATCTAGGACGAAAAGCGTAGAATTCCCGGATAACTGTGAATATTGTTGGGCGAGGCGAATGCCGAGCCCAACAACACAGGAGTCTGGGAGTGTTGCTTTTTGTCCAAGATACACATAGTATTTTTCCGCCGATCGATACGAGTAATTAAATAAAATAGGAAATAGTACTCGAATATTCCCTACCTAGACCGGGAATATTATTCCTGTACAGTTTTATTGTAAATTACCTAGCAACGGCTGATGTAATGGAATGACTTTGCTCAACAAAAGTTTGTCAATAATTTGTCAGTTCTAGTATTGGCGGAAATAGTACATTGTGTATCTAGGACGAAAAGCGTAGCATTCCCGGATAACTGTGACAGGAGTCTGAGAATGTTGCTTTTTGTCCAAGATACACATAGTATTTTTCCGCCGATCGATACGAGTAATTAAAAAAAAATAGGAAATAGTACTCGAATATTCCCTACCTAGACCGGGAATATTATTCCTGTACAGTTTTATTGTAAATTACCTAGCAACGGCTGATGTAATGGAATGACTTTGCTCAACAAAAGTTTGTCAATAATTTGTCAGTTCTAGTATTGGCGGAAATAGTACATTGTGTATCTAGGACGAAAAGCGTAGCATTCCCGGATAACTGTGACAGGAGTCTGAGAATGTTGCTTTTTGTCCAAGATACACATAGTATTTTTCCGCCGATCGATACGAGTAATTAAAAAAAATAGGAAATAGTACTCGAATATTCCCTGCCTAGGTCGGGAATATTATTCCTGTACCACGATATATCCACCAAAGATAGGATGTTGCGCACAAGTGGGTGGTCTTTATTTTGATGTGCAACGTCACTCACAGAGTTGTTTAGAGCCTTGACTGTGCTGACGGTTTGTTTTTCGATGTTTTTAAATCTTTTTTTTTATCAATTTTACGTAGTTTATTGACGATATTTGGTTATCAAAGTGATAAAAATGCGGTGTGTTGTTGTGGGATATGATTCCGACATCCAGTCTAAACAGAATCCGTGCAAAAACATTAAGTTTTTTAGTTTTCCTAAAGACCCTAACCTAAGCAAGAAGTGGAAAGACAAAGTTAATATAAAAAATGCTGTAATTTGTTTCAAACATTTCTGTGAAAGTGATTATAATAGTTATTTACTATACAAGGTGGGATAAGAACATCATTAATATACGTGTGTGTAAGTTACAAACGAGTGCATAGCACGAGTTATGTAAGCACACAAGTATATTAATGATACATTATCAGATTATCACACATGTATTGTACAACATGTTATCTACAACTGCCTAAAATTGAGAAAAATGCATTAAGAGATCTGTCATTTTCAAAAATATTTTAGTAGGCAAATGTCATTATGTCATTCATTTGACACTATTTCAGTTAGGTAATGAAGCCATTACACCACTCAGTTAGGTAATGAAGCCATTACATAACTGAGTAGTGTAATGAGTTTCATTACCTAACGGAAATAGTATCAAATGGGTGACGTAATGAGTTACTTATCCCACTGTAGTAGATAAAGTTAATTTAAGACATAGTCTCTTGGGTTACACCTCTAAAAATTATCGTGGTGCAAGATGATTCAATTCCTACGCAAAAATGTATGCCAATCCGTTTCATTGCCTTC
Source organism: Agriotes lineatus (assembly GCA_940337035.1). Classification (NCBI taxonomy): domain Eukaryota; kingdom Metazoa; phylum Arthropoda; class Insecta; order Coleoptera; family Elateridae; genus Agriotes; species Agriotes lineatus. The sequence goes on from OW679197.1 coordinate 23,081,070, forward strand.
GACATCTGGGGCTAGGGAACAGCGAAAACTTGTTTATAAGAAAAGGCAAAGGGCTCAACTTATTAAAGACGTACTAATGACCAAAGACCAAAGAGATTAAGAAGTCTATACATGGTTAATTTTGTTTTTGTAATGCGTTTATATTTTTATTTTCATATACAAATAATAACTTAAATTGTGTTTGTAATTCGTTTATATGTTTATTTTAAATATGTATTTTTCTACACATCCGACATAATAATTTTCATTGCTTGCTTGACGCCACTTTGAGATCGAACCGGTGCCGGTGGGCCGAATTGGCTGATTTTGGTGTCAGTCGACTCAGGGCGACGCAAGTAAGCCAGTAGTAGGGTTTCCTAATTTTTATAAGCGACTTCTTTTTTTATGTGTATAACCTAACCTCAAAATAACTCGACATACAAAATGGATCACTCTGGTATAAATTGCATTAAATGAATTATTTCGCGCCCAATTTGGGTGCAGAACGCTAGTATTTAATGTTTATTGTTTAGTTTTAAGGTCTTAATCAAGTTATAGATGTTTTTTCTAATGTTTAGGGCATCTACATTCATTTTCTTTGTGTTTACAAATTGTATAAGTTGTACAACTTCTATTCCCCCACCCCCCTAAAATACTTTCTATGAGCGCCCTTGATTGTATGTGTGTGTGTATAAACTGCATAAATAAAACCTTACATTTAAAACCATGTGTTATTATGTTAATTTTTGTGCATATTATAATACCCTTCAATAGACTTTTTTGTAGTAAATGTTTGCTTTAAAAACATAGTGTATGTACAATTTTCGTCTATCTTCTCCCAAGATTCCTGGCGAAAACCTTAAAGAAACAAATTTTGTAGTAAAAGTAATGCGTTTAGCAGCACAGTTACGCGCAATTAAGCCATTTTATATTTTTAAGTTATAAAATAAACCATAACAAACATTTTTTATATTAGACATTTTTGTGTAACTGTGAAAATAAACGCGTTACAGATAAAAAACGCACAAAATGGGTATCTCCGTAATGAAAATCACTCTGTGAGTGACGTCATGTGTGGTGTGTGGGGCAGACGAAAACTGAACACGGGAGCATCCGGTCCTGTTCCGCTGTTCCTGTACAGTTTTATTGTAAATTACCTAGCAACGGCTGATGTATTGCAATGTTTGACTTTGCCCAACAAAATTTTATCAATAATGTGTCAATTCCAGTACGATTGGCGGAAAAATAGATTTTTTTTAAAACGATAGATGAATTTGCATCTCTAAAAGCCAGAAAAGTAGTATTGCAGTAATTTTTTGGTCTCTTTTGTTTTGTTCTACTGGGTTATTTTATATTAATTTAGAATATAAGATGAATCTACTATCTATTTGGTAATATTGTTCGAATTTAAATA
>OW679197.1:23082562-23341365 GCA_940337035.1 Agriotes lineatus
GTTCCGTGTTTACAAACAGCACAACTATAAGGGTTTTCTCTTGTATGAGCTCTCATATGCCTAACTAAATGACTTTTCTGTGCTGTTCTGTATTCACAAACAGCACAACTGTAAGGCTTTTCTCCTGTATGAGTTTAATATGGTGAACTAAACTATGCTTATTTGCTGTTCTGTATTCACAAACCAAACAACGGTATGGCGTTTCTCCTGTATGAGTTTTAATATGTCCAACTAAATAATCCTTACGTGCTGTTCTGTACTCACAAACAGCACAACTATAAGGCTTTTCTCATGTATGAGCTCTCATATGTCTAACTAAATGACTTTTCTGTGCTGTTCTGTATTCACAAACAGCACAACTGTAAGGCTTTTCTCCTGTATGAGTTTTAATATGGGTAACTAAACTATGCTTATTTGCTGTTCTGTATTCACAAACAGCACAAGTGTATGGCTTTTCTCCTGTATGAGCTCTCATATGTGTAACTAAATGACTTTTCTTTGCTGTTCTGTATTCACAAACACAGCAACTGTAGGGCTTTTCTCCTGTATGAGCTCTCACATGTGTAACTAAATCACACTTATTTGCTGTTCTGTATTCACAAACCAAACAACTGTATGGCTTTTCTCCTGTATGAGTTTTCATATGTGTAACTAAACTACTTTTCACTGCTGTTCTGTATTCACAAACAGCACAACTGTAAGGCTTTTCTCCTGTATGAGTTTTAATATGTTGAACTAAACTATACTTATTTGCTGTTCTGTATTCACAAACCAAACAACTGTATGGCTTTTCTCCAGTATGAACTCTCATATGTGTAACTAAATGACTTTTCTTTGCTGTTCTGTATTCACAAACACAGCAACTGTAGGGCTTTTCTCCTGTATGGGTTCTCAGATGTATAACTAAATCACGCTTATCTGCTGATCTGTATTCACAAACCAAACAGCTGTATGGCCTTTCTCCTGTATGAGTTTTAATATGTCTAACTAAATGACCCTTACGTGCTGTTCTGTATTCACAAACGGCACAACTGTAAGGCTTTTCTCCTGTATGAGCTCTCATATGTGTAACTAACTGACTTTTCTGTGCTGTTCTGTATTCACAAACTGAGCAACTATATGACTTTTCTCCTGTATGAGTTTTAATATGTCGAATTAATCTACTTTTCACTGCTGTTCTGTATTCACATACCGAGCAATTGTATGGCTTTTCTTCAGTATGATTCTTCATATGTGTAACTAAATTACTTTTAAGTGCTGTTCTGTATTCGCAAACAGAGTCACTATAACGTTGCTGTTCATTGCAAGCAGTATTTACGTTATTTTTGTCAAATGTTTTGTTTTCATAATTTTCATCCTTTAATTCGACGACTTCTTGTTTAATAGATGGCTTATCAAAACCTTCATTGATACTCATGTTCTGCGATCTGCATGGTGTAATTTCTGCAGAACTACAAGACGACTTACTTTCCATAGTTTCTTAATGAATGGTGATTAAACGTTTCTATTAATGATACACACGTTGGATATCTTCACATCTAGAACAAAAGCAAATTGTCATTCAAATTAAGTTATTTATTTATCAATTTACGGGATAACCCCATTAAGAGTTTATAATAATAATAACGGGTGTTCATAAACAGTCGTCATCCCAGTAGGTTTTGACTTCAGAAACGTATGTCTATTAAAATTGAGAAAAAATGCGCTATGACAGTACTCAATGACGTTTCATTGTGTTGCACGAATTAATCAAAGACATAACATTTTGTTTTTCAAAGCAACTGGGATGACGACTGTTTATGAACACCTGTTATAATCTCACATAATAACTGTTACCGTCAATTTTCGTTTTACTGTATTCTCGATATTTTGTTACAGTCAATTTTCGCTTTACTGTATGTTCGATATTTTTCGAATTGCGTCCGGATATTGCGCATTGTTGATACGCCGCCATTGCATATTGTTGAACGTTCGCGACGCGAAAATTTGGTATCTTGTCCCGGCGTTCGATCGAATAAGGTCGTTGGAAGTTTTGGCGCTGTTTGAGGTCGCGATTTTGGAGAAGATGCTTATTGATGTTTAGGCACTTCTCACCCTTTGGTTAGGGGATTTGTACGCGTCTCGACATTCCTCTGAATATAAATCTGGAGATACTGCCTGGTGCAGACTTTTTTTGACGCCAAAACTTCCCGAGCAAAACATTTGGGAAATTTAGTGTGAGTATGACCGTTTTCAGCCCCTTTTCGATTGCCCGCTAACGTTTATTTCAATAATTTAGTCCCCATCACGTTATGGGTCCCAAATAAAAACTTCGAGAACCCCGACTTGCGGCCCGATGCGATCTGTGATAGCGTTATCTCGGCGCGCTTAATTGACGAGCTACTGTCCTCCCTGGGTAAGCCATCAAGCCCACGAAAGCCCGTTCCTGCGATGTTATCAACGCTAAGATGGCCTCGCACCAGCTCAAGGTAACCTTGCTGCTCTATGAATTGTGCTTACGGTGGCCAGCGAGTGAGCCTGGCTGTACGCGTTTATGTGCCTCAATCGATGAAAGACTGCCGAAAGTAATCTGTTTCTAAATTGAGATTAGCGCGAGATATTTATATCATGGTCTGGACGCATCACCTTGATCACATATTTTAATCTGTCAAGTACGAGGCGTCTCCTCGCCGTAGCTTTCACTTTAGCTACGTATTGTGATATTAATTGTTACATGTACCACGCTATAGAAATTCCTGGGGCGGTTGCCCGCTTGTAATTTACACTTTTATATTAACGTCACTCCTCGGGAGCTTCCAGGAATTTCCCCTATTTTGATGATTTGGTGTTTTAATTGGCCACCCCATTCTGTAAACAAGGATCCTTGGGGCATTTATATGCTTTTACATCGGCCCTAAACTTTTACTTATATGTATTTTATGTGTGTCCGGCTTTACGAGTGAATAAAACGAATTTGTCTCCCCTGCACTTGATTGTTTGACTTCAGTTTTGCGCGGTTTTATTAAGTCCACAGTGTTTCAATTAGTCCATTTACTAAAGGGAAAAAGTTCTAACTTCGTTGACTCACAACCGATTTTGAACATTTTTTTTTCTATTATTTCGGAAAAAGTCTATAGAAAAATTCCCCATAGGTGAGAAGGTGTGCTTTTTATTTTTTCAATTGTTATTAACAAATAAGTGTTATTTAATATATTCTTAATTAAAAAATTTATATCTTCTTTATTTATTTAAACCATTGCCTGATATTTGATAACATAAGGTTTTTGGGTTCACAGATTACGAATCTGGCCTCAAATTTGGTCTAAAAACCAAAATGGCGTCTACAAAATGGCGTCGAAGGTCTAATTTTTTCTTTTATTTTTTTAAACTTTTATTAGATGTCTAAGGGTTTTTGGGGTCGCTGATTACGAATTTGACATTAAAACTCAACTAAAATAAAAAATGGCGGATCCAAGATGGCAAAAAAAAATTTTTTCTGACTTTATTTCTTACCTAAATAGAGTTTTTTGGGTCGCTGATCTCAAATTTTATGTTAAAATTTATCAAAAATGAAAAATAACGTCTTTAAAGTGGCAAAATAGCTTCTTTTTTGAATCCCGCGCGTTGCCTCATATCTAGGGGTTTTGGACACAGTAATTATAAATATAGCATTAAAAGGTAAATTTTTATTCTGTACGATTATTATTATTATTATTTAATAAACACTATATACAAATAAAATTCTAAATTGTTAAACTAACTCAAATTTAAATAGATTAAATACATTTAAATATAACATACGATTACATATAATTTCCAACGCCTAAAAATGTGTTTTCTACGACCTCTTTGTACAATTTCCAAAAGATATTACTGAATTAAAAGATTTTTCTGTTGTTGACCGACGGAGGAATGTTATTACATAAAAACAAATCGCAACTTGTTCAACAGTATGGTGCAATTTTAGATATATATTAATTTTATTGTTCGTAATTATGGAAAAAAGCAATTGTTTTTGTCGATTATCAGAAACATAGAATAAAATCTGATGAAAGAGACCGACGTCTAAAAACGAAAACTGCACCAGATATTCGATTTGAAAGAGACAGGTCTTTAAAGTTGTATCACGAAAAATTTCGTTTTACTAATTTTTTAAAATAAACTTTAGCTGCAAATAATATCCCCGCTCTCAAGATGAAAGTGATGCGGATCGGTTAATAGTTACAACAGCTGTCAATGCATCAAATGAAAACATAGTCGTAGTATCAGAGAATATAGACGTACTAGCAAGACACCCGTTCTTCGTACGGACTACAAATGTTTTTTCTTCTAAATCCTAAACGAATTCTAGAATGCTCCCCTCCTCTCTCACTCAATACGCTAAACTAACAAACGCTGCAAAACAATATTGTAGGTAAAAAGGAAACAATATTCTTCCAAAAAAAGTTCTCCATAACCCTTTTATGCTTCACGTATCACGTGGAAATGTGTATGTAATTGTCGTTCTCCTTATATAGATTGATAGAACTATAGGTTTAGTATAACAATGAGAATAAAAATAATAAATGTACTTATTAAATGTTGTATTCATAAATTGTAGCAACATACCAAGTTTCCACCACTTAGAGGTGGAATTTCGAAATTCCTTCTATTTTATTCTAAAATGAACACACGAAAAAAAATCAATAACTTTAACCTCTTTTTACTTCCTTTTACAATAAAGGAAGTATTGGATTCACCCCAAAAATTCGAAATTGAGTTTTCAACAGATCTTCACGTTTTAGAGTCCCCTGAATCCAAAAACATATTTTTTTTCCTTGGTCTGTCTGTCTGTGTGTGTGTCTGTCTGTGAACAGAATATCTCAAAAACGAAAAGACGTACGGCGTTGAAACTTCATATATAAGTTTTGTGTACTATGTAGATGAGACAGCAAGCTTTTGAAAAATATTGCATAACCGGAAGTAGGTGTTTACTCTTGTGATTTTTCAGTTTTTTTAAATTATTTCAAAAACGGCTTTAACGATTTTTTTTAAACTTTACATTTTTATTACATTTTTAATGTGTATTGATGTGAGATAGGTGATTTTGCAGTTGAATGCTTCTAAAGTGGGTTTCTTTTGTTTTTTTTCTATTTTTTTTATTAACCCCTATTTTAAATAAAGCACCCGGTATATTATTACATTTTCGAATTCACCTTAAAATTTTAGAGAAAATTTGTCTCTTCAACTAACGCTCTATTTTGTACCGTTTTTGTAGAATTTGTAATTTTTGAAAATTTTTGACAAATTTTTAAAAATTAAAAATGAAATTTTTGACTAATTATAAGACCACTGTAAAAGGAAGTTGTGTGAGTGTATCACACCAGATTTTTAACTTCTTTTTACTTTTACCCCATTTCTACTCCTTTCACAATGAAATTTAGAATAGAAACTTTAAACCACTTTTTAAAGATTTAAAAAACACAGGAACCACAGGAAATACGAAAGGTTCTATAATTTACTCCTGAAACCAAATTCTCACCTTTAGGAGTTGATCTGTGCACAATCCTGAATTACATTTTTAGGAACTTGTATAGGTAACCTTTCTAAGTAAATCTAAATTGTTACATTATAGGGCTTTATGAAATATTGAGAAATTCGTATATGCCAAAAAGAATGTCCTAACTCAATAAACATAGAAGATATGAAGGGTTCTTTAATTCACTCCCAATCCAGATTTGCACGTAAACACCAAGTCGCTATCTCATCTGGTCTAAGAGATATTGAGGAACTCGTGAAATAGATATTTATACATTAAGGGAGATATGAATATGTTTTTTCCCTGAGGTTGACATGTGTTACAGACCGAGGGCCTCTGGCCCGAGGTCTGTAAGTCAACCGAAGGTAAAGAACATGAATATCTCCCGTAGTGCATACAATATTTTATCTACTAGCATATTCTTAAAAATAGTATGAAATTTCATAATGTCATAATGACATTTAAAATTAGAATATGTAAGTAACATCAAGGATTGCCTCATTGTGTGGTTGCTAAGACGTTAATTGTAGTTGCATTGTTACCATGAGTTTGAGGGAGAAATAATTTGACAAGTCCCTTGGGAGTTATGAGTAGCTTTTCATATTTTGTTTCTATGACAAAAATGTACAATATCATGTTGCTAGTAGATAAACACATTTTCCCCTTTCCACACCCGTAGGGGTGGAATTTAAAAAAATCCTTTCAACCCATTTAATTCTGAAATGGAACTTACAGCGAAAAAAATTAATAATTTTACCCTCCTACCCTTTTTCAGTTGTTCCTCCTTTTATCCCTTTAGGGTTAAAATTTTCAAATTCACTTAAACCCCTTTCTAAATATTTTAAAAATACATCTATATGCCAAAAAATAATGTTCTAACTCAATAAACATAGGAGATACGAAGGGTTCTTTAATTCACCCCTAATCCAGATTTGCACCTTTAGGGGTTGATTAAGGCAAAATTCTAAAATACGTTTCTAGGTATTTGCATTGACAATACCTGCAAGTAAACACCAAGTCGCTATCTCGTGGGGTCTAAGAGATAATGAGGAACTCGTGAAAACACATTTTACCCCTTTTCACCCCCGTATAGACGGAATTTAAAAAAAATCGCTTTTAACCCATTATTATGATATGGAACTTACAGCAAAAAAAATCATTTTAACCTCCCTTCCCCTTTTCAGTTTTTTTCCTTTTACCCCTTTAGGGTTAAACTTTTTAAATTCCCTTAAACCCCTTTCTAAATATTTTAAAAATACATCTATATGCCAAAAAAGAATGTTCTAACTCAATAAACATAGGAGATACGAAGGGTTCTTTAATTCACCCCCAATCCAGATTTGCACCTTTAAGGGTTGATTAAGGCAAAATCCTGAAAAACGTTTCTAGGTATTTGCATTGGTAATCTTTGCAACTAAACACCAAATTTATATCTTATCGGGTGTAAGAGATATTGAGGAATTCGTGAAAACACATTTTACCCCTTTTCACCCCCTTAGGGGTCGAATTTCAAAAAATCCCTTCTTAACACTACCTTATGTAACAAATTGAACCTTGCACCCAAATTTCAAGTTTCTAGTACCAGTGGTTTCGGCTCTGCGTTGATTAGTCAGGGTTGCGACTTTCCTTTATATATGTATAGATTACTTATATTAACAGCTTCAGTTTCTCCTGATAAAGATATACATATATTTTTTTAAACCTGCCAAAAATAAAGAAAATAAAAAAATATCTTCTTCTAAAAGCCTTCAATTTGCGCATCCCAAGTGTAGTGAGCATGTATTTTCTGTACATGCTTTAACTAGATGTGACACAACTTCAGCATGTTTTAACAGAGAAAAGAATCTTCTTCTTCTTCTTGTTCAGGTGCTTACCCGATTTCGTATGTTTGCGTTCAACACGGTCATCTTCACTTTATTGTTTGCAATTCTAGATAACTCGTTGGATGATTTCCCATACCACGCCCTTAGGTTTTGCAACCAAGATAATATTCTTCTGCGTCCTGTTCCATGTTTGCCATATATCTTGCCTTGTATAATAGATTGTAGTAGGGCGTACTTATTCTCATTCCTCATTATATGTCCGAGGTATTGGAGTTTGCGTACCTTGATGTTATCCATGACCTCTTTATTTTTTTTTTCATTCTCTACACAACGTTAATATTTATTACACGGTCTTTCCATATTATCCACAATATTTTTCGGTATAACCACATTTCAAAGGCTTCGATTTTTTTTTTGTAATTGTTGCGTTAAGTGTCCAGGACTCGACCCCATAGAGCAAGATGGGAAAAATGTAGTATCTTAGTATGCGAGTTTCGGTGCAAGGTGCAGATCATGGCTTTTGAATATGGTTTAATATATTGAAGATACATTTATATAAGGATGAGGAAGACGAATAGGACCGGCACCTTATTAAAGATCCACATGCATAAGTCCTAGTAAATGAAGCAATGGCTATGTTCACGAAAGAATAAATTTGCCAAAATATTTAAAAATAGCAGTAGTTTATAAGAGACTGCTAAAATTTATATAAAAAAATGCTGGTATAAAATGTATGCTTGCAATGTATGGTGCGAAGAAAAGTAACTGCTTAAACTCTTACAGGAATGTTTAATTGATTGAACGTTTTTTATTATTCATATACCGCAAGGTAAATGAGGTTACAGACAATACGATACATATATTTTTTAAATAAAAACATTTTGAATTTTAGGTTTGGCTCTTTTATTAAGGCGTCTACTAAAAAAAGTATTAATTTAGCATCATTGTGCCCTACGATGGATTCAGCAGAACAACATTTAAAGCGCGTGTATTTGCAAACACAGTTGTGCCTGGGAAACCAAGATATTTCAACGGAAGATTGGGGTTGAAAATATGATACAGGAAAGTGTTTTCCAATCCTAATGACACAAGAACCAGCTCCACAAAACATCTTAAAAATTATTTTTTTTGCAACTACAAAACTAGTTGCGGGCCAGCTTGAGGGTGTAGAAAAAGTGGCCTTTAGGCTCGGCGGCTTGCGATGAATGTAACGGAAATAGTTACCTTAATTCACGACCGGCAGTGTCAATGGAAGAAGTAGAGGAAGAAGAAACTAAAGCTAAATAATTTTTTCCTTGTCTTTAAATGTATCTTGGGTTAATTTTAATAAATCAATTAAATATAATATCTTCAATACTCATTTAACTCTTCTATCATTAGTTTCCACCATTTTTCAGACACCGTTTTCCATTTTTGATAAATTTTAACATAAAATTTGGGATTAGCGACTCAACAAAGCCCTAGGTATAGGTATCAGAAATAAAAAAAAAACTTTCCGCCATTTTGGATCCGCCATTTTTTATTTTAGTTGAGTTTTAATGTCAAATTCGTAATCAGCGACCCCAACACCCCACAGAAATCCAATAAAAATTTAAAAAAAAATAAAATAGAAAATTAGATCTTCGACGCCATTTTGTTTTAGACCCATTTGGAGGTCAGATTCGTAATCTGCGACCCCAAAAACCTTATGCTGTCAAATTTCAGCCAATTGTTTAAATAAATAAAATAGTTATACATTTTTTTAATTACGGGTATATTAAAAACATTTATTTGTGAATACCAATTAAAAAAATAAAAAGCACACTTTCCCACCTATGGGGAACTTTTCTATAAACTTTTTCCGAAATAATAAAAAAAAAATTTCAAAATCGGTTTTGAGTCAACGAAGTTGGAACTTTGGCGAATTTTTAGCGTTTAGAAAATGGACTAAATTTAACTGGAGCGTAATCTATCAATCGCTGAATTAGGGGGTTTCGCTCTGTGTTATTTTTTTTTTGTTATCCTTTAAATTGGTGGCGCCATCCCCCCATCTAATAAACCCACGGCCGTCTTCGGCTGCAGCTGATCGGCCACCCCTAATTAGCGATTGGTAGTGACTCGCCTAGGCATTGGCTGAGTGAGGCAATTTGGTGCTTTGAATGCTGCTTCGATTCGTTGAGGAACTAACGTAAGTATTATTCTACCACCCCTTTTTTGTGCTTATAAGAGATAACAAAACTCTGGCGCCCTAACGTGCCAGCCTTGTGTTTAATTAACGTAATTACGAACGTTTTATTTACTCGTTTAGTAAAGACGCTTAAATTTGAAACAAAGCTTTAAAGGTATTTTGAGCAGGTAAAACTGCACTGGACGTGCAAGATAAGGTTTATTTATCTTGACCTCGCGTTGTTCGGGTCAAACTCGAGTTGGATTGTTTCATATTTAATGCTGTAGGATATTTCTTTACGGAAAATTGTGTTTTAGATCGATTCCAAAATTTTAAGAGTTTTAAAATACAAAAATAGTTTGCATGTTTATCTAGCTGTTTATTTATTCTAAAATTTTTAAGAGGATTAAAATACAAAAAAATAGTTTGCATGGTTATTTAGCTATTTATCTATTATACATTTTTAAACGTTTTAAAGATACAAAAAAATATATTTTGCATGTTTATTTAGGGATTTATCGATTGAAACCGAACCGATCAATTTTGAATTTATTCACTTAAAGTTGACGATAAAAGGAAACTGTTGAGAGCTAGGCTTCGAGTAGAAAAGACGATCCCTGTTAGTTTTGCTGAAGTCCCATTAGATGTTGGGGAACAACTAGGAATTTGCGAAGACAAGTTGGTGGAAATTAGGCGCGAATTAGATGAGAACCAAGCTCCTGTATCCGATAATTTATACAAGCGGTTGAATAGTCGTTTAATGCACGTTTGTGGTCGATTGAACTACCTGAAAGCGGACGGTCTTCTCCTCGCTCTTAAAGATCGTCGTATGACTCAATGCTTAGAACTTAATGAGGACGTTCATACCAAAACGTCGGAACCAACGGTGATTTCCGAGAATAACCTGATTAACCGCGAAAGGGAAGCGACTCCTAATATCCAAGACCTGGTTAGCGCCTTTGACAATCTTTCGACTAATTCCGGAGAACCTATTACACACCCTCCGGACATATCGTCGCCCCGCGTGCGTTTTGAACCCCTGCCGTCACCCGCGAGCCTTTCAGCGTCGAGGCGACCAAGTTTGCCCTTTCGTGATTCTACTTGGCTAGCCGAACCATTTGTGCCTCCACCCACTCGTAGTAATTATGTTAATGCATTGGCCATTAATAAATGGAACGTTCGGTTTAATGGAGATTCTGGCCTGAATAGTTTTTTGGAGCGTGTAGAGGAATTAAGGGTAGCTCGAGGTGTTAGTAAGGAACAGTTATTCACTGCGGCTGTGGAACTGTTCACGGATAACGCGTTATTATGGTTCAAGTCGGTGCGTGACACGGTTAGTTCGTGGGATCAACTGGTATATGCGTTGAGAGCTGCATTTCTCCCCGAAGATTACGAGTTTGCGTTGTGGGAAGAAATACGAAACAGGACTCAGGGCGAATTCGAGCAGGTCACAATTTATGTAGCTGCCATGGAAGCCTTGTTTCGACGTTTACCTAGCTTGCCTAGTGAAGCTTCGCGCGTGACTTATATTCGTCGTAACCTGTTGCCCTACTTGTATTCTCAGTTAGCTATGAAACTTACTGTTACAGTCGCTGGCTTAACTAGTGTCTGTAAACAAATCGAGAACGCGCACCGTCACGCGGCCAAATATAAAAGCCCTCCTACCATCCTTAGAGAACTAGTCGAACCCGACCTTGCTTACTCCAAGCCTCGGCTCGCGCCTCGTGTGAGTGACCTACATGCTGCCCCTGAAAGTCGTACTCCCCGTCAGGCCGAATATTGTGCGACGGCTTTACCTGTTTCTCGTCCGGTCGCGGGACCATCTTCAGCCAATTGCTGGAATCGTGGACAGCTAGGTCACCGTGCTGCCGCCTGCTCCGCCCCTCGGCGAATGCATTGCTACCGTTGTGGCAAGGCAGATGTTACCGTGAGAACTTGCCCCTCGTGTGCGGGGAAACGCCCATCAGCGACGTTAAGTGGCCGATTAACGCGCTGTCCTGGTTCGGCCGAACTTGAGAATTCCCATTGGAACTCCCATATAGACAAAACAATCACCAGGTGCATACAAACATTAGTTATTGGAAAAAGAGCTGTAGGTAGTACGTGGGGGCTCAAACCGAAACTGACCCTCTGGCTGTACAAAACCATGGTCCGACCAATAATTTCATATGGAATAATCGCCTGGTGGTACAAAATAAAACAAGCAACTGCGATTCACAAAATCAGCAGAATACAATATCTAGCTAATCGGTGCATCACTGGAGCCTTTAAAGGCACCTCAGGACAAGCACTGAATGATATCTTAAATCTGCCACCTCTGCACATCTTCCTGGAAGGTGAAGCCAGAATGGCAGCCTATAGATGACAAAGTACTGGTCGCTGGATGATCACAGCTAATAATCTAGGACATGGCAAAATCATGTCACACATCAATAACCCAATAGGTATTTGAAATGGGTTCTGATCTTATAATCAAAGCCTATGACTTTGAAAAGAACTTTACCGTACACTAGAGTCCCTGTATATACAAGAGTTGGGACATGTTGGGTGACTTGTTTTGGATCCACAAACCATGGAGTACCTGATTTTTGCCAATTTTAAACTTTATTCATACTTCTTTCAACTAAAACAAATGAAACATGTCTTTGCTCCATCACATGATCCTTGATTTGTGGATCCAATGGCTCAACTCTTAGTACATATAGGAACTCTACCGTACACCAAAGAGCATATAATTAGAAGAGACTCAGCGCTGGGCAGTATTTGCGTATAGCCTAAAAACTCCCGTCCGTTAGGCTCCCAGGTCTTGGCCCTCTGACGGTAGAGATCCCAGTTAAACATCGCTCAGGGAATTCGACGATCTTAGAGTAGAACCATGATTCTAGAATCCGTTCCCTCAAACTGCCGTGCGATGTTGCCAAGGTTAACACAACCTTCGAACGATAATAACTTGCGTTACAAAACCCAGGTAGACAAAATTTCCCATTGTCTTTTAGCCATTACATTGAAAATAAGCCGATTTTAGAAATAAGTACATAATTCCCGATATGTTTGCATCAAGCAATCATTGCTGTGAAATATAGCAATTATTTGTTTTATCGTGGTTTTATGTTATTTCGTTGTTTGTATATTTCTTTGTAATTGCAATCGCAAAATAAAATAAATAATTCAGTTCCTTAATATCACCAATAAGTTGTTAGGCAGCTATTAAAAGCCAACTGACAACAAACGATAAACGATGTGGATTCCCCTTACTCGGCTCACACTTTGTTTTGTTTATCATTGTTTCCAGCTTGAAAAGATTAAGAGCATCTGGAACTCGGTGTTGGATTCCTGTTAAGGTCAACCGCCTCTCGTATAGAACGGCTCATTGTAAAGCCCAATTCGTTTGACTTGACCAAAACATAAGTTTACCTGGCCCATAATCCCTAGCTAGACCGTTCTAAGACATGACGAAAAAGAATTTGCATTTTCTATTAAAAGATTAGCATGGATCTCTGGAATTGCTTAATCTTAAAAATTACCAATATACAACCAAAAATGTAAACAAATGTTTGCATGCTGTTCTCCTTTTAAAGTACTTAAAACTTTCAAAATAATTACATTTAATGCAAGTTGAAATCAATGTTTTTAGAAATATGCGACATTAATTATTAGAAACCTTCAAAATATGCATTCATGGTATAAAACGCTGAGAATATGCATTTACATATGCAGATGCATAATTATCGCAAACCTGGTTATGAGTTTCTATTGACAAGTAGATTAAATCAATCATGTCTTTGCTACTCCACGGTGCGGCGTAAGGGTGGACACTGTTCGAATCCTACAGCCAAATCATTTAGACAATTTTATCAATTTAGTATGTACGTCGGCGCCTTAGAAACCGGAACACGTAATATGTGTTGTAATATTTGATTTATTATTATTGTTTTGTATTATTGGAATTTTACTATCAACCAAAAGACGCAACATTTGAAAAATTACTTAACAATTAAAACCATAACAACTGCAAAATCTCAGTTTATACACTTAAAAATACATGCAAAATGTATCATAGTATTGTCCCGATTTGCAAGGCGCCGACCGTACGTGAGGCTTTCAAAAGCTCCTAAAGATTAAAATTGCAAAATAGATGGAGACAATCTCATCGATTGAAAACTGCAGCTTGACGAGGCATCGCTGCCAGTAGTTGAAATTAAGTGTACTACCGCTAATGAGGACAACTATGAAACTGTACCAGACGGAATAAATTAAGAACACTCATTAGTCATTATGCATCCAACCCGCGATAGAAGCAAATTTAAAAAAATGTTCTATTGTATATGTCGCTGGTTACGTGGCATATAAAACTTTGAAAAAATATAACTGTGCAGCTTGTTTATGTTTCATGTGTACAAATGAGCCATTAAACACAGCAAATGAACTACTTTTATTAGAAAAAGATGACAGTAAAAATGAGGGCGTGAAATATTTTAACACACCTACACAAATTACAACACATGTTGCAATGGTTGTATTACAAATATTTAGCAAAGAAAATAATAATACTGAAACAATAAAACACTTGCTAATGCAAATTATATCAATTTTTAAATTAAAAAAAGAACATTACCGGTAGTGGGATTCGAACTGCAGCGCCTGCGAATGCCATTTCGTTTCTACCCGTCTGATCTACTGGATCATCCAGGATGTCTCGGAACACATTTACTCTTGCCCCCTTTTCGTTCTTTTTACATTTACTGTAACTGTTGGGTTCAATTTTCGTCATGTGTAAAGCCTAAACTATGTGGCAAAAACAGAGTTATGTGCAAAATATTACTCTCATTTAAGTAATAGTTCCTGAGTTAAAACAAAAATTAAAATAATTTTATTTTTTAAGGTGCTCACGCTGTATATATTTTACCGAAATCTTCTCGGGTTCATGCCACGAAGGCATATCATCTGCATGCAAAATATCATCTTCTTTCAACGATTAAGTTTTTGTGTCATACCGCTAATAGACGGAATTGAGAAAACCCGTTTTTCGTCATCTAAGGACCGTGAAACGTGAAGATTTGAAGAAATCTTGGAAAGTGATTTTGTCACGATTACAATACTTCCTTCGACTTTTAGAAGAGGGAAGTACAAAGTACATATTATTATGTAGTCAGTTTACACCTCCCTATATATGTATAAACATGTGGTGTGCTTGCATCTCAGCGTCGCCATTTCATCGGCACCGACCGGGCGCATTTCGCCCAAAACCGGAACGCCACGCCGCTGCGTCATTTATAACACAACGATAAGCATATGTATTTATCAGTGAACACGAGTTCGAATCCCACTGGCTGCAATGTTTTTTTTTAGTTTTCTAAATTCATATAATTCGCATTACTAAATATTTCAGTAAGATTAGCAGCATTAACCTATTTTTTACTTATTTTGTAGATAATTTTGAAGACTCTTCAACCATAATTCGATCTAGCAAGTTTTTTCCTTGCAGCACGCTTTCTGTATTAAAGACATTGAAAACATTTTCTTTAGTAACTGTTTTATGTACAAGTGAATTTTAAAAATGCAAAAATTATTTTAACTGGAACAAAACCACCTATGTGGTGTGCTCAAAAGCGAGTAAAGACCGCCACACCGTCTTGAAATAATCAATATAATATTTAAAAAGTGAAGGTTTTTCTGTCGGCACCTTAGTATGAATGAGCCTTGCAGCATACCGATTTCAATCATCCCTTTTTTTAAATAAAGAAGTGTCTTAAATTGAACAAATTCTAGCGGCAAGTGATTATAGGCAAAAATGCTACATTAGTAGAACAAGTAAACTCTCGAAATCGGTCTGGGGGGTTCTGCTGATTGTTCCAATGGGCCACTGTACCAGCGATGAGCCCAGAGCAGTGAACATAATTTATATGTAATATGTGCAATCAGTAAACCCGTTTCGGGTTGTCGCCACTACTATATTACAGTCAGTTTTAACAATGCAAACAATTTTATAGTTAGAATAACGCCACCCATTCAGCGGGCTAAAAAGTTAATAATTCTAATGCCTTGATTGATATATGTGGGAATTGTAAAATAAACGCAGTTACAATCTGGTAGACTTATAACATTCCCTATGCAAACTGCACAAGGTATAGACCACATTGGGCGCAATTCGCATTATTTAGGCTAAAATCGTTAATATTACAAATAAATTTGTTTCTAAAATCGCCCACTTGTTTATTATTTTTGTATTAGTATGAGAGGAATTATTTTTTCAGTGCCATTTTAGCGCTCCCTGCCGCATGCGCCTGTAGGCGGGGGCCTACTCGGCTTATACCTAGTTACGGCCCTGGTTATAATCGCACTCCGACGGGAGAATTGCTGCAAGTCTATAAATCACGTAGGCGCACAACAACCGATAAAGATAAAAGTAAAAGCACAAAAAAAACAACGTGGCACTCGTGATTGCTCTGTAAACAAACGAATGTGCAGTGGGGTGGAAGATTTGGAATTTTTATTATTAGGAGGCATAGGAAAATAAAAATATGTGTGGACACTGTGCAGATAGTGCCAGAAGTTTTGGCCTGCAACGAAGGGCAATTCGAATAATCGCCAAGCTTGGATTTCGGGAGGATTGCCGACGTGTTTTTCAAGATAAAAGAATACTTACTTTTCCGTGCGTGTTTATATACAAATGCTTGATATATGCAAGAGAACACGTCGGCGGTTACCCCAAATTCAAGCATCATCATCATACCTCTATAATAAAGCAGAAAATTCCCAAGGTCACACCATTTCGACGCGTGGTCTATGTGCAGTTACTACTTTGGGCGTGTTCTTGATATTAGCAGCGTTGCCAGACCTGGTACAATTCTACGAATCGGGTACATTTTGAAACCTAATGTACAAAAGTACATTTTTAATATTTTTGGTACATTTTCATCCTCATTTATTAGACGAAACTCTCAAAAATAAATTATCAGATCAGCCACGCAAAGCGGAATTGGTAGACAAAATCCAGCGTCAATCTTATTTATTTCGTACAGTGTCCTCATTTAATACCAAATGGCCGGTTGCACAAAGCTATAATTAATGGATTATTAACTAATTACTCATCATTTCTAACGGTTTATTAACCACTGGTCGGGTTGCACAAAACAATTTGATTGTTAGTTAATCGTCCGTTTCCTAATTGGCAATTGATGAAAGGTAAATCTGGCAACAGGGCAAAAATCGTCGTGTTTCATGTTGACAGGTCGTCTGTGTTTGATGATGAGTGAAATCATTGAAAGCGGGTGAATTTCACCCAGTTGGAAAAGGAAACGCTTATTTCTGTTGTGGAAAAGTGAGTATTCGTTATTATATTTTCCATATTAATTAGAACAATTGTAATTGTGTGACATAACCTAATATTTGCGTGGAAATGTTTCCTAACTTTTGGGGTAGGTATAGAAGCAGCTGAAAAAAATGTTCGAATCACCGAATTGCCGGAGCCCAGTTAAGTTCACCGGGTATCAGTTCAAACAACCGGAGCTTGTTGCGCTTGTGGAAGGCGTAATCATCAAACGAAGGAGTGCAGGTATAGGAATCCGGTGTGTTTTGTGTGCAACGTGAAAGGTCATTTAGCGAGTGTTTGTGAGAAAAAAATGCGCAAGAAGAAAACGAGTCCCTCAAAATTATGTAAACAAAGAAAGCGATTTTGAATTTGAAGTGCCCTTGTTATCAGATAATGTAAAAGCGAAGTTAGATGTAGATTGCACTTCAGATACAGATGTTGACTTTTTCGTTATTAAACGGTTAGCACCAGAGGAAAGGCCGATTTTTCTAGATGTTATTATTGAAAACATAAGCGTTAAAATGGAACTTGATACAGGCTCAGCCATTAGTGCCATTTCAAAAGATTTTTACGAAAAAAAAATAAAATATACCTTTAATGAGCTCCGATTTAACGCTTAGAACATATACTCATTAAACAATTCGTCCAGAGGGTTTCATTAATGTAAATGTTAAGTTATGTAATAGCTCTAATTGTTGATTTTTGTAATTGTATGTAATCAATAATGGTGGCTCTCCTTTAATGGGTCGTAGTTGGTTAAGCAAATTGGATATCCAAATTAATACCTGAACTTTTTGTTGGATGATACGAAAAATCAACTAGATTCGTTATTGGCAGATTACCATAATTTATTTTCTAATGAAATTGGTACTTTTAATAAGGGTTCAGCGGCATTGCATTTTCGTGATTCAGTAACACCGGTATTTCTCAAAGCAAGGCCTCTTCCATTCGCGTTAAGATCTAACGTTGAAAAAGAACTCGATGATTTGGTCGAGAGAGGTGTTTTGACACCAGTTGAGATAAGGCATGGGGAACGCCAATTGTAGCGGTGTTGAAATCAGATTCCCAAATACGTATTTGCGGAGATTACAAAATTACCGTCAACCCCTTGTTAAAGATAGATAAATATCCCGTACCAAGGATAGAGGATTTAATTGGTAATTTAGGTGGAGCTAAATATTTTAGTAAAATTGATTTGAAGTTAGCATATTTACAAGTACCTCTAGGTGAAGAATCTAAAGAATGCTTAACCATTTCGACACATAAGGGTTTATTTCGACCAAATAGGCTCCCATATGGGGTTGCTTCCGTGTCAGGAATTTTTCAAAGATATATGGAACAATTATTAGCAAAAATACCCGGGGTATTTGTGTTTTTAGATGAAGTATTAGTGACCGGAAATTCGGAAAATAATCATTTGCAAATTCTAAAATTAGTCTTAGAAAAACTTAGTAGTGCGGGTTTAAAGGTTAAAAAAGAAAAATGTATTTTCTTTAAGAATTCAGTTTCATATTTGGGGTTTGTTATTGATGAAGAGGGAATTCGACCGGATTATACAAAGATAGAAGCCATTACGAGGGTTTCTGCTCCAAATAATGTTTCTGAATTAAGAATATTTTTAGAGCTGATCAATTACTACGGAAAATTTCTGGGAAATTTAAGTACAAAATTAGCGCCGTTGCACAAATTATTAAAAAACAATCAAAAGTTTAGATGGAGCAGTAACTGTCAGACGGCTTTTGAAGTAATCAAGGAAGCTTTAGGACCAAGTAAATTACTGGTACACTTCAATGACAAGTTGCCATTGATTTTATCATGCGATGCATCACAGTGTGGGGTTGCAGGTGTGTTGTCGCATAAATTTCCAAATGGCGATATCAAACCGATTGCATTTGTGTCGCGGAGTTTAAATGATACCGAGAAAATTTATTCGCAGTTGGATAAAAAAGCATTGGCTTTGGTATTTTCTGTAAAGAAGTTACACCAATATCTATACGCAAGAAGATTTGCTTTATTAACGGATAATAAAGCGTTATCCTATATTTTTGGTAATAAACGAGGCATTCCAACTATGGCAGCTTCCCGTTTGCAACGTTGGGCGGTCTTGTGATTGGGATATAATTTTGAAATTTCACACATAAAATCTACAGAAAATATTCCAGCAGATGTACTTTCGCGGTTGCCTTTACCGGATAAAACCGTTGAAAAAGAAAATTATTCGTATTTAAAATTTATTGAGGACAGCACACCCATATCATATCACGACATTCGTCAACGTACAAGCCGCGATAAAATTTTGAGCCAAGTTTATAATTGTGCTTTAAACGGATGGCACAAAACGGTTGAAATAGATCAATTGAATCCTTATTTTACTCGACGTAACAAATTATACATCGATCAGGGTTGTATCATGTGGGTTATTATACCGGAGGCTCTCCGGAACGTTTTATACGAACTGCACGAGGGGCATATTTCGGGATAGTTACAACAAAAGAAATTGCCAGATCGTACGTGTGGTGGCCTTCGCTAAATGATGATATCGAGAATTTGTGCAAATCGTGTGATTCTTACTTAAAGGAAAGCTCAAATCCGCCACATGCAACAATGCATACATGGGCTTGGCCAACGAGACCTTGGATTAGAGTTCACGCCGATTTTTTTGGGCCGTTTTGCGGATACATGTTTTTAATCGTGATAGATTCGCATTCTAAATGGTTAGAAGTGATACAAATGAAGAAAATAACTACTGACTGCACGATTAAAGCCCTACGTTATATTTTTGCGCGTTTTGGGTATCCTTACATTTTGCAACGGATAACGGGCCAACGTTTCAATCAAATGAATTTCGAAGGTATCTGAAGAATAACGGAATTAAACAAATTTTTACTGCGCCCTTTCGTGCTTCCAGCAACGGTCTTGCAGAAAATGCGGTAAGACAATTTAAATGAGCAGTTAAAAAAGCAATGCACAATGACAAAAATTTAGAGCAAGCGGTTGCACAATTTCTATTTAATTACCGGAATACTACGCATGGTACGACAGGAAGTAGCCCAGCTATGTTAATGCTAAATAGGCCGTTGAGATCGCGATTAGATTTATTGAAACCAAATAATGAAAATAATGTTCTGAATTCCCAACAGAATCAAATAGTGAACCGGGGAGGGTTGGATAGAGATATTGTTGGAATAGGTGATAAAGTGTTTGCAAGAGATAATAGAACCCCGAAACCGTCTTGGACAGAGGCAATTGTTGTTCAACAAACAGGCCCTGTTTCGTACGTAGTAGAGCCTAAGCCTAATTGTAGTTGGCGTCGACATTCCGATCAAATTATTAAAAGAAATTCTATGATTCTGCATCCAGAGGTAAATATCAGGGAAGATTCTAACAAAGCACCGACAGCTGACAATGTCGACAAAGATGCTGTCAATTTAGAAAATCAAAATAATAATCCTTCATCTCATGATACGGGGTCACATCGGTATCCTACATGCCAAAATGTAAAACCACCAGAACGTTTAAAGTATTCTCACGACTAAAAGAGATTGTTATTAAAAAGAGATTAATGTGCATGTAGATTTTCGTAATGCATTGTAAGGTTTTCAATTGCCAGATTGTTATATAATTATTTGTTTTTATGTATGGTTGCTAATTAAGTAGGGGAGTATATGTAATATATGGAATGTTGTAAAATATAAAATGTAAATTGTGAACATGCGCGGCATGTACCTGTATATTATTAATACAATAAATCAGTCTGCATCTATCTGTCGTAGTACCTGCATACAGTTCAATAAGCATATAGTAGAAGAAAAGTCTACTAAAGACTTCATGGTAGATAAAAAAATTAAGGTATGGATTTCAACTGTTCAGCTGAAACGGGGACACGAACGCTGAAGTAATTAAAAGTGCTTTATGAAACCTTAAAGCGAGAGATCAAAAAATCCGTGGCTGAGCAACATGTGAGATTAGAATTGAAATAACGTAAAATTGCAACAAATTTATTTGTGTTTACCTAATTAATATAGCATGAAAACTATGAAGCCAAATTAAAGGAGCAAGAGGCAAAACGAGCTGCAAATAACGATAAGGTAATATTTGAAAATGTTGGCACAGTTTTCTTTTAAGATAATAGACCTGTAAGTTTTTCATTCTTGAACTGAATTAATCACGATAAATACCCACCTCTATTGTTTCATGTTTTGGCATTTTATACATTTAACTTTTTTAATACTAGCTATATTCATTTTAAGAGAGAAATATTTAAAACGGGGAGAGGAAGTCCACACCTCGTTTTGAAACCAGATCAGGACATATTATTAGCCACTATTCAGGAGCAAGTTGAACCGTTGCAAAACGAATTTGATAGCGCAGCTGATTATTTCAGTAATTTAATCCACAAACTAATATATTCTTGAATTAATTTTTATCTGTGTTGACATTACATGAAGTTGAAGTTATAAACGTTCCTGATCTTGAACCCGGCCCCTCCAACATTCCATCCCTTGTACTTGATGCCAACGTGACCCAACTCCAACCCCAAATCCAACCGTCAGCTCAAACTCAAGCTCAACCTTCCAGATTTATCCGAAATAAAAGAAAGAGACCTGCGACAGCTGACTATTTAAGAAAGCAGTACTATAGGGAAAAAATGAACATTACCGCACTCTTTTTGTATAAAGAAATGCATTGAACCAGAATTTATTGGTGAAGATAAAATATTGAACAATACACGTTTGCTTATGGTACTTAACGAGACTCGTGTGATTGCCGCAAAACTCGGCTTTCGTCTCGTTTTTGGCAATCAAACTCGTTTCGTTAAGATGCTCATAATCAAACTTGTATCGTTAATATCTATTAAGCAATTCAGGGCAGTCAATTTTACTATTAATAATTTTATGGAGCGTAACAACCGAGTAATATTTTCGTCTTACATCAAGACTTGAAAAACTATGCCTAGATAGTAACTCATCATGAGATATGCCGATGGGAGGATACACTCCATCAACTCTATAATTTAGGTATTTTAAAAAACATCTCTGCATGGCTTCTATTGGATCAATGTGAACTTGATAGTGTGGACTCCAGATGACCGAGGCATATTCCAACTTTGATCTTACAAAAGCATAATAAAGACATTTTAAGGTCATAATATTTTTAAAATCCTGGCTGATTCAAACTATAAATCCATACATACGGTTGGCTGAATTTATAATGTTATGAAGATGAATATTAAAGGAGAAGTTAGGGTCAAATGTAACTCCTAGATCAATAAATGTTTTAGGCCTTTCAAGTGAATAGTTATCAATACAGTATTGAAAAATAATTGGATCTGTCTTTAGTGAGTAAGCCATCACCTTACATTTAGCACAATTTAGCTTTAAATTATTTCTTCTACACCATTCAACTACTTGATCTAGATTTAATGAAGGTCTCTCACAGTCTGCAACATTTTTAATTGAACTATATATTTTCAAGTTGTCACCATATAACAAATCGTTCATGTCTATTACATCACCAACATCATTCATAAATATATTGAATAGTAATGGTCTCACGTTGGATCCTTGAGGGATTCCCAATGTGGCAAGGTATTTTCCAGATTTGAACCCATTTAGCTGAACATATTGAGTTCGATTATTAAGGTATGACCTGAATAAATCAATGAGTCTATTGGAGATTCCAAATGCACCAAGCTTTTGTATTAATATGTCATGGTCAAGTCTGTCAAATGCCTTTGTAAGATCTGTATAAATAACATCAGTCTGCACTTTGTTGTCAATCTTTTTGCTATATGCTGAGTAACAGAAAGATATGTTACTGTTGAGCAACCTTTCATAAAACCATGTTGTTGAGGAAAAATGAAATTATTCACATGGCATTAATTTTTTTAAAATATTTCAAAAATTTTACTAAAATTACAGATAATGAAAATTGGTCTGTAATTCTTAATGTCTGTTCGGGTGCCATTTTTAAAAATAGGACAAACTTTAGAACATTTCCACAGCAGCGGAATTGTAGCAGATTTCAAGCAAACATTTATTAGTATCGTGGTGTTAAACGTTCCATCGTCACATTATAACGCAATGCTAAAATCCTCAATGGCTTAAACCTGAAAAGAAACACAGATTGCAGGCAGCTTAAAATTATTTCGGTGGCGCAAATAATTCTTGTATTTTAAATATCCGCATTTGGCTACGCACAGCGCACACGCAGTACACACCTACCTCACTTTTTGGGATAGGAAGTAGATCCTTAAATACTTATGCAAATTCCCCATCATAACAATAAAACATAATATTTCCTGTATATTCCAAAAGCAAGTAGGTTCATTGTCCCATGTTCAGAAAAATTTAGGTTTGTCTAAATATGGTGCTTTTAGAGATCAGCAAATTCCAGAAATTTAGTTTTCAGAAAGTGCCCAGTGACATTTGCACTAACTGCGGATTTACAACATTGTAACAATAATTACCATTTAATACTGAACAGAAAAAAGAAGACACTATTCAATTCAGCAGTATTGGCCGTATCCAATATGAAAGAAAGTTGTCCAGAGGCTATCCAAAAATGTCCATAAAACGCTTTCCAGAGGCGAGCGTTTCCTTTCCAGAAACTTTCCATTTGAAAATATATTTTTTGGAACTTTTCCTTATTGCCATTCTCAAATGTGCTTTTAAAACTTTCTTTAGTGCAACAAAAGTTATTAAATTCGTCCTACATTTTAAATGCGGCATATGCCGCAGGTTTCAGCTAGTAGGTTTGATAACCTACATAAAAATAATAACTGCATTGATTACCTGCACCTCAATAAAAGCCGAAACAGACCATTATACCGGGTGGCCATAAATATCTGATATCACATTACCTTTGGAATCAACACCGCTTTATTAAAGTGATGAATCCAACTAAACTAAATGTCACTAATGTCATCATAATTAGTGATGGGCATAATCGGATGATTTCAATAATCGGAACGTTTATAAAAACGGAATATCATCCGATTATTTTACATTCCGTAAATGCAAGCAAGAGAAAACGAGCGAAACAACAAGCGGAAGGAAGATGAAGTGCGTGCAAATTTGCGTCGCGCCGTAAGCCTTTATCTGCGTTGGCATCTATTGTTTGGGTTTGCTGGACCGCCAGTTAAACAATTTATGAGTTTGAGTCGCACAGTGGCATATAAGAGGAAATACAATATTTTTTTCAAATTATTACAGAAGTTACCTTAATAGACTTTCGGAAAATGGTAGTGATATTTTAAAGTTTAATGGCACATAAAGTACATAATAGATAGTATAAAACAATACATGAATTTGAAGTCTGTAAGTTGTACTATATAATAATT
Organism: Agriotes lineatus; assembly: GCA_940337035.1. NCBI lineage: Eukaryota > Metazoa > Arthropoda > Insecta > Coleoptera > Elateridae > Agriotes > Agriotes lineatus. The sequence goes on from OW679197.1 coordinate 23,106,683, forward strand.
AATCTATGAAATACCACTGCCATTAGTGCCATTCACCAGCATATAGCAGTCAAGTGAGTCAACACAACATTCCGTATTCTGTTCAGTTGAAATTGGCATTTCGTTTTCTCATTTTGTGTTCCGAATAGTAAAATAATCGAATTCCGAAAGTTCCGAATTTTGTGCACCAAACAGTAAAATAATCGAATTCCGAAAAGTTCCGATATAATCGGAACCTTCCGATTTTTTGAACAATCGGAAACTTTCCGATTATTCATTCCGGATAGGCCCATCACTAATCACAATTAAAATTCCTATCTGTCAAAAATTATTACAGGTTGCAATAAGTAATGGAGTTAGAATAGGAGATTTTTATAATCGAGTCGTAGGCTAAACTGCAGAATCCGGGGCACATTCCCCTCCTCTTATTGCATTTTATTACATTACATAGGTACCAATACTTATGGTAATTGAAATATAATGCTAACCAACATTTATAAGTAGCTAATTCCATGGCTACTGGAATCTCAGATATTTATGGCCACCCGGTACCATGCACCGATGCTTTTTAATTTATTACCTCCGGACATCCGAAAGATACCGATTAATAAATGTAAAATAATAAAATCGTTCTTTGCAAAACACGGTTTTTACAACAACAAAGAATTTTGCGCGCGCATTAGCGACCTCATTGAAATCTTAATTTCCGAAAAATTGCTCTTTTCGGATTTTGACAAATTCGAATATCTCGATTGTAAAATACCTTCGATTTTGCCGATCCGTACTACCTTCTTAGAACGCAGCAATAATGTGGCAACATAGGCAATTTTGCTTTGCGCTGGAGTAACCAGCTGGTTTCAGGTAGAAAAACCGAAAGGACGTTTCCTTTCTGCAAATTAATCCAAACCAACAAATAAGAACATCATTTTTTACACTGATGGATCTAAGTTTGAAGGGGGTACAGGTACAGGTATGTACAGTACCAATCCTAGAACCAACAAAAAAGTCAGTCTAGGAAAAATATGTAACATCTTTCTGGCCAAAGTACAAGTAATTAACGTATCCGCAAACATCAGCACAGAAAAGCTGCTGAATCGAGACATACATTCTCCCAGACAGTCAGGCAGCACTGAAAGCGTTAAACGCTTTCCGTACTTAATCGAAAATGGGCAAGGAATGCAAATCCAAAATTCAAACATTGAGCCAGGAAAACGCAGTAAAATTATGCTGGATTACAGGTCACCAAGATATTGAAAGAAACAAAAAAGCAGACAAGCTCGCAAAAGAAGCAGCCTGTAATGCAATGACCGGTTCAGAACCTGGTCTAAGCATACCGAAAAATCATACCCGCTCAGTCATTAATGAATGAGTCAATACTGCACACCAACTAAGTTGGAGAAACTACAATCAAGCAACACACTGCAAAAGATTGCTAAAAACTCCGAATCCACAAACCACCAAAACCCTGTTGAGACTGAACAGAACTCGAATCAAGCAAGTAGTCAATCTACTAACAGACACTGGAGCATTCAGAGAATTTATGCACAGGATCAATATCTATTGAAATGAACCTGTTTGCAGACTATGCCAAGATGATGATGAAACAGCCCATCATATCCTCTTTGAATGCCCAGCATTACAGCATAAAAGACACCAACTCGATTGGAGCCTTAATTCTATTGACAACCGTGAGCTAGTAGGGGACATTGCAAGTCTAGTAAAAGATACGGATGTCGGCCTGCTACCTTGAAAACTATAAAAAGCCCAAAGGGCTGACGGGCATATGCCAGCAAAAAGCAGTCGTGGAACCTAAATCTAATCTAATCTAATCTAGTTACTGTTAATATTTTGTAATTTAGGACTATTTTGCGATTCTGAATTATGTATTAAAAAGGCATACGCCAAACTTAAATTAATTTACATGAACCATTTGTTTGTAAGTGATATTTACTTTTTTTTTAATATTCACAAAGAAGAAGCGTTAATTATTTTGATTGATTGCAAACATTCTATTGTAATTTAAACTTATTATTAACACGTTGAAGTTTTACTTATTGCTGTTCAAAATTTTTATAGTTATGACACATTATCGGGATTTTTTTTGTGATTTTAAAATTTACAGGGTATAGAGGTCAGTCCCAACAATTATTGTTATTTGTTTCAGATACAGATACTAAGTAACGTTCAAGTACAAGTAGTATAACAACAGTTGCAAGTAGTAGCAGGGAATCAACATATACCAGTCAAGTATCACAAACACAATATACCCCGAGTTAGACAAAAAAAAAAGCTGCGTCTGCTTCATCTTCATTACACACGTGGTGTGAAAACTACACCACAAGAAAAAGATTTATTATATCTCCAAGTAGCGTGATTTGTTTACACTACGAATATGGCATTTTGCAGTGTTGAACATCCACAGTTTATTCAATTAGTGAAGCAATTGTGTCTAGGTTATAATCATCTAAGTAGAAAAACAATTGGAAGTACTTTGTTGGACGCATTTTATATGGAAGTAAAATGCAAGTGCTCAGACATAAAATTGTTTGTGCAGGAATTGATGGTTGCTCAAATGTTCACAATGAACACATTGTGTGTCCTATTTGGTCAACACAGTTGATACGTCAGGAAATTCACACACATCTGAATACTTGGCAGATATATCTTGTAATAGTATCAAGAAATGCGAAGAAGAATTAAAGTGTTATGTACATTCGGTTGTGACTGATAATGCTAATATATTTGCAAAAATGCGAAAATTACTAGAAAATCGTGATAATTTAAATGGTTGTTCACTACATGTTTTGAATTTCCTTGCTGTCAATTTCCAAATGCCACAAAACATGTTCTTGTTATCGTGAAGTATTTTCCAAACAAACATTTTGCAAATGCTCGATCTAGACAATCAGATTCTCCGAAATTTATTTTACCAGCTGAAACTCGTTGGAATAGTTTAGTGGATTGTTTGGAGGCTTACGTCCAAGGCTGGTCTGCGCTGCTTAAAATCTGTGAGGAAAATCGAGGAAAAATGTATTATCCTGTGCGAAGAAAAGTTGGCAATATTATGCTAAAAAGAAATGTGGAAGAAATGATTGTTATCTTAAAACCTATTTCTGTAACATTTGATAAAATACAAAGCAATAAATGCACCATCTCTCGTGCTGTGTATTTGTGGAAAAAAATTAAAAAAGAACTCTGGGATGTTACACAAGACGGAACCATCAGAAAAAAAATACCAACAGCTCATTTCCTTGCACACATAATTGATTATTAATATAGAACCCCACTTGCAACTCACTGAAAATGTGAAGAAAATTGGATTGGATTTTGCAAGATCGAAGTATCCATCTACTTCTCTTCTTCCATCGATAATCAAGTTGCAAGCCAAAGCTTCTCCATTCATGAAATTATTTTTTGAAGAATCTGTGGTGTCTCAGGTTTCTGCATATGAATGGTGGAACAGCCAACGAAAAACAATCATCGTCTTTAACACCAACATCTTTTCTATCATTGAGCAGCTGCTGATTCCTCAATCGTCATTCGCAAGTGTAGAAAGAATTTTTTCTTCTTTTGGCCTCGTACATTCGAAACTGAGGAACAAACTGGAAACTGAAAAAGCCGCCTCCAAATTAGCATTTTCAGTAGTAATACCAATCCTTCGCTGTTCTAGTGATTTATGAAGACTGAAATTCATGGTCGAAATATCCACATTCTTATTTTTGTTTTTTGTATATTACACTGTTTTGTTTCACATTTCACGTTAAAGTTGATAAAAAGTTTAGCTATTTTTTTAATTTAAGCTTAAACACTGGAAAACAAAATAATGAAAATTGAATTAATTGGTTTAGGTTTAAACAAAAAAAAACGGGTTTTTTGTTTTTTTTAAACCTGTTTTTTGCCAATCCTGATTGTCACCGTTTAGTTACTGTGATACAGTGCATGGACCATGCTTAGATAACACGGATATTACGACAATACAAAATAGTTGCATTAGCCTAATTTTCAGCCTGAGGAGGGATCATGTGTCTCATAAATTGAAGCAACTGCGATGGCTTAATATGTCAAATCGACGTATCTTACATTCGTATTGCTCCTGCAACAAACAATTAAGTTCAAATCACCACCATACATCTTTGGAAAACAAAATTGGAAATAGGATAGAAATGACACAAGCTTTAGTAACAGTATCAAATAATTTCACTCATACCACAATCATTAATTCTAACGAGAGTCTAGTAAATTTTAAAATTTCGAAACCTTTGGACATTGAACTCCAAAATTTATTAGAAGTCAATTTCGTAGAAAAATGGAAATTGATCGATCCTCAAATAAAAATTTTGCTAATGCTTTAAAATGAAATCTTAAAAACTTGAGACTAGATCAATCACTGTAACCCAGAAGAAAAAGATGCGATTAGGAAATTTTGTTTTCATTATAGAGCCATATGTCATAGCAAAGAAATACCTTTAAGTTTCACTAACAAAATTAAACACAAAATTAAGTTGAAAGACGACACTCCAATATTTACAAAATCTTATCGCTATTCAGAAATTCACAAAACGAAGTAAAAACTCAAATTCAAAAAAGTGTTAGATCATGGAACAATTGAGGATAGTATTTCACCTTGGTCCAGTTCCATTTGGATTGTTCCAAAAAAGTCATATGCTTCGAGTAAGAAAAAATGGAGACTTATTGATTACAGCAAGTTAAACGAAAAAACCATAGACGACAGATACCCCCTTCCAAATATTACGGACATTCTTGACAAATTAGGCAGAGCTAATTATTTTACTACTCTTGATTTGGCCAGTAGTTATTACCAAATTGAAGTAGATCCGGATGATATTCAAAAAAACAGCATTTACTACTGGTGGTGGACATTACCAGTTTAAAAGAATGCCGTGGGTTTAAAAATTGCACCTTCCAGTTTTCAACGTGCCATTAACAATGTATTAAGAGGGTTGTAAGGCAAAACGCAGAAAGAAGTAAAGAGCTTCCTTGAACGTTTAGGGTACTACATACGTTTTATTAAGGACTTTGCCAAAATTACGAAATCAATGAAGAAATGTTTAAAAAAAAACAATAAAATTATTCACGACAAAGAATTCGTCGAATTGTTTAGGACTTGTACCAAAATTTTAATTAATGACCCTATTTGGCAATACCCAGATTTTTCTAAACCTTTCATTCTGATCACAGATGCAAGTAATTCTGCAATTGGAGCTGTTCTTTCTAAAGGGCAAATTCCGAACGACAAACCAATAGCACATGCTTTCCAAAACGTTAAATGAATTCGAAACAAAATATTCAACCATTGAAAAAGAACTTCTTGTCATGCTTGCCACTATGCTTGTAAGTATTTTTGGTTGAGTACGATTGAGATTTATTATAAAAAAGGTAATAAAATTGCAGATTGCCTTTCACGGATTAATATTAACGCTTTAGAAAACGAATCCCTAATTAATAACCCCGGCGAAGTAAAGAAAGATATTTCAGATTCTTTCGAAAACTATATTTAAAATTTAACACCTGATACATTAAATACCGACCCAAAAAAAATTCTATTGCTTATATTTCATTAAGATTCATTATATAGAAATTTTTGTAAAGTTTATTTCGAACAGTTTTCAGAACAAAGACCGAAATTAATTAGATTTCTCAAACGAGTCAACATTGTTGCAGATTGGAAAGAACAATCGTTGGTTAAGAACCATCATGAAGGAAAATCAAACCACAGAGGTATTAATGAAACGTTAGAATGTTTAAAATGAATTTATTATTGGAAAAACATGAAAATCGCCATTTCACATTTATTAACTCTTGCAACATTTGTCAGCGTTCAAAATATGCTAAAAACAAACCCTATGTACCCTATGTAATGTTAACAGAAAGAGCAATTAAACCATTTCAAATTGTTCATCTGGATGTTTTTACATTTGATAACCGAAATTATTTTACTTTAGTCGACTCATTCACAAAATTTGCACAAGCTCCATTTATCCACGGAAAAGCAGTTATTCATTCATATTAGTAATGCTGTAATAAAATATTTTGCATCTTTTGGAGTACCTCAAACCTTATTTGTCGATAAAGGCACAGAGTTTAATAATGAAACTGTTAAGGAGATATTGAAATTGCATAAAAATAACGTTCATTTTACAACCGTGGCCCATCATGAATCTAACTTCATTGTTGAAAGATTTCATTCTACAGTTATTGAACACTTAAGCACCTTAAACCAAATCTATCCAAACGAAAATGATGCAATTAGTGGCTATAATAATTAAATACACCGTGCAACAAATTAAACACATTTTGAATTAACACTCGGCCATACACATTCTGGAAATCCAACTCAAATTTTTTTACCGACTTTGTTCTATACAGGATACGCTCAAAATCACAAAGATTGGTCCATGTATACTTGTATACCTACCAAAAAGTTAGGGAACAGTTACAAGCAGATAAAGAAAAGGTAGTTTCTAAATTAAATTCACAAACTTAAATAAGGAATTTTCTTTATGTAAAACTGTATATAAGCAAAACCCTGATTCTAAGTATAAAATGAATCGCAAATTTTTAGGACCATACCAAGTCACAAAAATGTAAAAAAAAATAGAACAGAAATTACTAACAAACATAATAAAAATAAAAAAGAAGTAGTTCATATAAAAGAACTTAGAGAACCACTTTATCGTTACATATTTCACATCTGTATCGTCGCAGCGAAATTTGATCATCCAAAATTCCACAACCTCAATAGTAATGCTGGATTTTTTCCATTAAAATTGGGAAACGCTTACAGCCGTATTCATAGTCGTTCGCCAGCGGCTCGCCGGCGAGTCGCTGGAGTTTCGTTATGAATAGTATGTTGGCGGCACTGTACGTCTATGTCAAATTCGAGGTTAGCAGGTTAGATTTTGTGTCAATTTCTGTCAAAACTGACGGAAAACCTAACCTGATAACCTCGAATTTGACATAGACGTACAGTGCCGCCAACATACTATTCATAACGAAACTCCGGCGACTCGCCGGCAAGCCGCTGGCGAACGACTATGAATACGGCTGTTAGAAAAGTTAATTATTATTGGTCTTTTATACAAGTATATATGGCTAAACTAATAGAGGAATTTAATGTACTTCAAAAGTCTTTTTCTCAAATTAAAAGCACAATTAAAAATGCAGCTAGCCATGAAAGAGAATATTATAATTCATATCGCCTTGTAAATTTATTAGAAAATAAAATAAAAAGTCAAATTTTATCAGCTTAACCCACTTGTTAGCAAAAATCTAAATGCAGCCTTATTGATGGACTGGGATTTATAATAAAGTCAGTAACTGAAAATTTAGATCATATCGATGCAGAAAGATACGATAAAGTGATAACTACACTTCCCGATAATCAAAAACAAATGAAAACTTTATTTAAGGAGCACATTACTTTACTTCAAAAATCAATTTTAAAATTTAAAAATAGTACTGAAGGACTTGCTCATAATCAAATATTACAATTTCGAATCTTTCAATTAGAGCAGGTTATCGTACCACGGAAATCAAAACGGAAGCTCTGTGCGAGATCCAGTTACTCAAATATTCAGAAAACACAACAAAGTGTCTTCAGGTACCTATCAGTAAACATATCCGGAGTGAAAAATTAACCATTAGAAAAGGCCAAGTGGATCATCATCACGCCTAGAAGTATAGTGGCTAAACAAATTTGTAAAAAATCTAAAACCAATGTGGTGCTAAGAAGCTAGCAGTGATGTGCTAGAACTAAATAGTGCTTGTGATGTTCAAATAGAGAACACCCATTTGAAAACCTATCAGAACTTTAAGTTAGGATTTTATAAAATTGAACTGCCAAATTTACACCTGGCTGAAACTAATATAGCAACTGATACTTTCAATTTTAAAACTTTTGGAGTTAGAAACTATCGATTTAGATGGAATTAATAAAATTTATAACTCATTGGATGAGCATTTAATCAATTAAGTAGTACTGACAATATTTTGATTCATTATAACAAAATTAGCGTTTATACTATTATATTGTATATTTTAATGGTAATGATGCTGTATAAATATTTTTGTGTAAATAAATTTTGCAGGTCCTAAAGCGAAACAACATCATTGTCAATGAAGCAACTTGAGGAAGTCCCAAATATCCACTTTTCGTCAAACTCTGGTTTCAATCATAGTTCTTGCTAAACAACGGAGGAGTTACGATTACCAACCTACTAACTACCGTAGAATAATGCATGTATTGTGCGATACACTTAGAGATTATAAATACATCTGTTTTAGCTAGGAATCTAACTTCGTCTTATAGAAATTCGAACTTTTAAGAGATTTCTATATGAAAACTATAGCAATTTGGTTGGGAATGTGGTGTGAATTCGAATAACCCAGATATTCGCTTTATCGAAGTTTGAGATATGGAAGTTCGACTGTATTTTGCAGAAACCTTACTCATATTACTATAAGATGTAAGAGATAAGAGCTTCCAGGAAAAACCATTTCCAAAACAAAACAATGAGTAAGTAGTATCAAATCAATAAGTAATCAATTTCAGCAATAATTTATTAACAGTGTAAAAGGTTTCATACTTTTGAGCGAATTAAGTGTTTTATCACTGTTAACATTCGCTTCCCATGTTAAAGTGGCAATATTGTTTAAATTTATACCTGAAGCCCGTGATGTAAATCTACAGAATCCGAAAAGACAGCTTGTCGTTATTCCATCAGATGCTACACTACTTGAAGTTCTGTCAAGGTTCTGAAAGAAGAAATTCATATTACGAATGCTTGCCGTTAATTTATTTACTGAAATATTATTAGGTATTACGAATATTGTACTGTTATACTGTGTGTCACACAATATTATTATGATACATACCAGATACGCCACCGATTCCAAACTTTTCTTATTTTAGGTTATGTTAGAGATATACTGCAAGTACCGTCTCAAAGGATTTAAACAAACTCTTGTAACGACAGCTCACCTCACTAACGATTGGCTAATGATAGATATATTACGGTTTGATTTTCGTAAATGCCTAATTTCAACAACATTAACTGATGGTAATTAACACAAAACAGTAACTAATGTAATTAATATATAACAATAAAACCAGTTGCTAGTGTTACCATTGCCAACCACAAAATAATAGCCTACCAACTCTTCAGAGTCCAGCGGTGCCAACAGCGTATGGAAAAAATATAGCACCAACCACTCTAAACTGTTGTAAGGTAAGGCCGGTAAGCATATTTGAGTTCGCTCGATGCCACAGCGCGGACCGGGATTGCCGGGCTCTGATTGGTCGCCAACTTCGCGTCCTTCTTGAATGACGTTTGAATTTGAACCGATGATTCTTATTAGTTTTAATTTTATTGTAATCTTTTTTTTTACTTACGTAAGTGCACTTGTTGCATATTAGCACCAATAAATATCTATCTATCTATAGATGAACAGACAAGATTTACCCTGTTTTGGTGTTAAGAAATCATCCTATTCAGAAACTACTTAAGCTGAATTGTATGAAACAATAAATAAGTAGTTATACTTATTTGTTATTTTGAATTTCGTCGTTTTTTAATACTTGTTGGAGTCGTTGCTTATATTATTTTCTTGCAAAGCTGCTGCAGTTTGTATTGATGTACCTACTTCAAAAGATCTATGAAAATTTATTTTTGTTATAACCTATATTTTGTTTTCAATTGTATTATGTTCACATTCTTTTTGGAATGTTACTCAATTTTAAGTTGCAATTAGGTGTTGACAGTAGATACGTATCAGAGCTAGTCCGGGTGTAAACAAAAGCAGGTATTAGATCTATTGAACAATCATTTTACTTATTGCCTACAGAATTACCTACATAAAGGAAAACGAGGCACTGACCAAGCATTGCGCGTCGCACACCGGACCAATCAGAGTCTGGCATTCACGGACTGCGCTGTAGCATCGAGCGAACTCAAATATGCGGCCGGTAAGGGTGAGCCAAACTCGATGTCTCAGCTCTATTATAAGAAGAAGAAGATAGCAATTTTTTTTCTTCACAAAATGTGTTCAGAAAAATTAGCTCTTTTTAAATATGCCAAAATATAGGTATGTTTATGGGAAAAACAAATTCGATGACGTCATTACTTCAGTTTCCAAATATGGAAAAATATGCAATTACGGCTTAAAATGGACCTTACTCAATCCCATTTAAGAACCTCTTTTCAGATTTTTCCTATCGTTTTTCCTTTTCTTATAATAGAGCTGGGACATCGAGTTTCGCTCACCCTCCACAACAAAACTACAGCAGTAATTATTAACTTTGGAATTATTTAGGTGTTCAAATAATATAATGTTTACTTATTTCCGTTAATTGAAACACATGACATAGTGCCACACGCAAAATCCCTAACGTCGGCGGCGCTGTGTGGGGTGAGGAAAGTTTTTAATTTACACACTTCTAAGAAATGAACTAATTAAGATCTGAAGACATTTATAACTATACCGGTCGTAAAAAGAGCCTGGTTTCCACATTGAACTATTGTTTCCATCAATAAGTTTAGTTCATATACAAATGTTAATCGTCTAGCGCAGTGACGTGGCCAAGATTTTTTTCGGGGTGAGGGAGGGGGGATCAACCCTTAAATTTTGTTCAGCGGCGGCCATCTCAAGACTAAAAAATGAGGGAAGGGATGTGAATGTGTTCTGGAGTATATTACAACTTATAAGGAAGTGATATGAATTATTACTGTATTTTTAAAATTCAGAAATTTATATAGAAAACTATTGCTACAAAAAAAAACTAAGACAAGTTCTAAATCTAAAAGCCACGAATTTTTATTATTGTTTTTTCTATAGCAAATGTTAAAGTGTGCTTTAATCGACTCAAAATAAAAGATCAAGTGTTACTTTAACAACAAGGGTAGATAAAGTAGCACTTTAACATCAAAGGTACTTTAATTTTTATTTAAATTAAATTTCGTATTACCCTAGCAACCTAATCTAGCTACTGAGATTTTAAAATGTGATTGACTTTGCTTATTTTTCTTTAAAATTGTTAAAGTTCTTGCTATAGAAAAAAAATAAAATTATATACTAGACAATAAAATTCGTTATCGACTCGCGAAATTAATTTACTCGTTCCTTCGTCCCTCGAAAATTAAAATTTTTTGCTCGTCGATAAAATAAAATTTTATCGTCTGGTATAACAAATAACTATTACTTGATGAAATAACTTTGACTGTCATGTGAATAATTCAAACCTGTCGTATGCCATATCAAATTTTAGTACGTATCAGAAACTACAATACAAAACAATTATAAAACTAGATAAATGTGCCATTTCCCGAATGGTTTTACCGTTTTCTAAGCAAGAAATATCCTAGCTTTTGAAACTAAACTCATTCTATGCATTATTGACAGCGACTTTTTGGAATAATTTCATATTTATTCATGGAAGCAAATTAAATACTCGGTATTTTATTCCTACTGCAGGTTATATTTTCCCCATACTTTGTCCAAATGCATGACTAGAAAATAAATGTTCGATAAAAATACTAAACGTTCGATAAGTGCATTGAGTGCTCGGTATAAAATTTATATGCATCTTAAGAAAATAAATGTTCCATGAAACTACTAGACGCTCGACAATGATGACGAACACTCGGTATAACATTCAAATACATATTAAAATAATCAACATTCGATAAACGTAATAGAATGCTCGATAAAAATTATGATGCTCGGTACAAATACAAATCCTTGGGCAAATAATAATAGACAAAACAAACGTACGATAATTACAATCAATGCTCGGTATGAAATTTATTTGCTTTCTTTTGCTTGGATTTTTTACTTACCTTTCATTAAAGACAACGATTTTATCCAAGTAAACTTTAATACTCACAAAGAATATTTTTAGTAAGCAAGTACATAACTTGATAAAATACAACACAGATACTTGAATAAAAAACTGTAATAAACCCTGATAAGTAATCCATAAACAACGAAACAATATTAGCAAAAAATAAAAAAAGTAAACTCTAAACATTCATAAATAACGAAACAACACTTAAATCAAATAGATATTCAAAAAGGAAGAAAAAAGTAATAATATAAAATTTCATGGTAATACGCTAATAACTTAGCCTACAAGTGTATTGTTAAAAGTTCTAAAATGTTGTTGGTTTAACTTTTGTGTGGGTATTCGAACAGGGTCTCAATCGCCGTTTTAGTAGTATGTTCGCTCAATTTAAAGGTTGCTTTGGATACTATATTGCCGCAAGTATGAAGCAATTCCCATCGATATAAAAATACATCTTTAGTATTGGCCGGATAATACAAATATACACCAGAGTCACATTGCTCTCCTCGATATTTGACTTTATTGTAACGATAAATAGCATTAACATTTCCATCTGTATCAACATTTCTATGAAAAAAGTTCTAAAATCCTTCTTCCTTCACTGATTTGAAGGCTAAGGCTTTGCTATTGAACACTTGTTCTGTGTTCCACTTCCTATCTACCTTCTTTGTTCATTTCTTTGGCGCATGCTTCTCAAATACATCACTTTAATTTTCCACAGATGAACTGTACTGAGGGGACCTGGACATATCGCCGAATGGACAAAACGCCGAATCGTATTTTAATGCCCAAAACGCCGAATCGAGCCCAAAACGCCGAATTCGTTTGAGTGGACAAATCGCCGAAAATGTCCAAAACGCCGAATGCTGTCGGTGGACATATCGCCGAAAATGGACAAATCGCCGAATTAGTTGGCGTGGACAAAACGCCGAAAATGCCCAAAACGCCGAATTCTCTCGGTGGACATATCGCCGAAAATGGACAAATCGCCGAATTAGTTGGCGTGGACAAAACGCCGAAAATGCCCAAATCGCCGAATTCTCTCGGTGGACATATCGCCGAAAATGGACAAATCGCCAAATTAGTTATCGTGGACAAAACACCGAAAATGCCCAAAACGCCGAATTCTGTCCGTGGACATATCGCCGAAAATGGACAAATCGCCGAACCGTGTAAAATGACCCCACATGGATCGGAAAGTTGGCATCGCTCGATTTTGTTCAAAACCCCCGTTTGTGTCAGTGGACATATCGCCGAAAATGGACAAATCGCCGAATTATTTAGCGTGGACAAAACGCCGAAAATGCCCAAAACGCCGAATGTTGTCGGTGGACATATCGCCGAATTTGGACAAATCGCCGAATTAGTTAGCGTGGACAAAACGCCGAAAATGCCCAAAACGCCGAATGCTGCCGGTGGACACATCGCCGAAAATGGACAAATCGCCGAATTAGTTACCGTGGGCAAAACGCCGAAAATGCCCAAAACGCCGAATTCTGTCGGTGGACATATCGCCGAAAATGGACAAATCGCCGAATTAGTTACCGTGGACAAAACGCCGAAAATGCCCAAAACGCCGAATTCTGTCGGTGGACATATCGCCGAAAATGGACAAATCGCCGAATTAGTTATCCTGGACAAAACGCCGAATCCTGTGAGTGGACATATCGCCGAAAATGTCCAAAAATTATACCCCTATGATTACGTTATTTGACAACTACCATGAATAAACTACCACAAATGAGTCATACTTGGAGGTTGCATATGGCGATTTCAGTCGCACTTTTAAGTACGGCTAATAAAAGACCAGACTCCTTCCATTTGTTTTATATTCAAAGAAAAAACTAAACATGAACTTGTTGGGTATCAAATTAAAGGTAATCGATTATACAAAACAAATAGCAAACTTATAAAATCTTTAAATGCCATAAAAAATAAAAGAGGTAGTGGCGGTATTTATGGCCCAGTGTGCTTACATTTCTAAAACATTTCCGGAAACATTTAACACACTGTCCTGGTTCCTTCCAAAGGGTGCTAAACAAAAAGATCAACTATGACTGTTGATGTTCCGTCATTATCTAACAGAAGTTCCAACGTAAGACATCATATGGTTGCTAGGCGAAATTGTTAATTTAAGTCAGACTTATAGTTCCAATCAAGTGCTACCCACAATTCCATGGTATATGATAGCAGATACAAAACGCACATATCTGTTTTGCCATTACTTCCTGCATCACCAAACTGGAAAAGTTAGTTGTTAGTTGATCATTCCATGAGAATTGCACATAATAATAGCTGTACTCAAATCTATTGGAAGTTATATTGGATCAACTGGCATTCCTGAGTTGTGGAGCGTGGCCTTTTTTATAAATTTATTAGAAGAAAAACATGTAACGCTCATAAGCAGTGGCGTAACTATCATATGTGCAGGGGGTGCGAAGAACCTCGGCGCCGAATCTATATAGGCGCCGCGGTAGCGGAGTTTTTAGTGAAAATAAAAGTTTTCCTAGAATAGTGGTTCAAAGCGACAACAGACTATGATACGTGAGCGCCACAGGGTTCTTTTGAGTGGTCAGTCTTTTCTCCTTTTGAGTAGATTAGAAGTTCCAGCTCTAGTGTGTGTTTGTGATTGTTAGATTTCATAGTGCATAGTGCATAGTAACATAATATAAATTCAAAGTTTTAAACCGCAAATTTCTGACGATTGCCTCAGATAAAGAGGTCATAGAGAGTGCCAAATTATTTCAAGCTACGTATGAAATTGATCTCGATGACGGCTTACTAAAGCAAATTGTACAATTTCGATCTTCGTACACAACTAGTATTAAATCTTGCTTATCAGTGAAGAAAGTGGGAGAAAAATGTCCGTCTAATCACACATCATTGGCTAGCTTTCCAGATTTGTATACAGCTTATATCCTATTGTTACGTTTTACCGTTTTGGGCTATTAAAAATTATATGCAGCTTCTTGTTTTAAGCATTTATTTACCACAATTTATCTTTACTATTTACAAAACACAAGACTGTTAAGGCGTAACACAAATTATCTATAAACTAATCAGGAACTATTTCTAACAAATACACTTCATTTATTTTCACGCGACTTAAACATTAATGATTTATCTCGCTAGATTTATTTACACACACGCGTTATTTATATGGCAGCTTCCGCATACTTCAACGCTGAATTTGGGACTGCCTGCTATTTCTGCGGACGCGCATTTATATCCGCCTAGTGAGTCATTTCTAGAAACTTCGCGGTCTTGCTGGATTTTTCCGGAAAATGGTGACGCATCGCGTGCATGAGTCGCCAAGGTCGCTTCTCGAAGCCTGGGAGGCCGTGAGTTATCCGTCCGCACGTGAACGCAACTTCAAGGTCGTTACACTATTTTTTACATCCCGTCACTACAGCCTCCACTGGGAGATCTTTTTCTAAATGAAAAATTATTAAAAACTTTTTCCTAAGTAAGATGAGCCAAATACGCCTAAAGAGTTTTGCATTGCTGAGTATCGAGAAAGTACGAGTCAGTACTCTTGGTTTTAATTCACTGATAGATATGTTAGCTTTAGCAAAGTCTCGCAAATGAGAGTTTAATTAAAGTGCTATACCTACATATTTATATATATCTATATATATATATATATGTTATTTTTCTTGTGAATTATTTAAATTTGTATTCCTTTTACGTAGTTTTTGTTTTTGTATTTTCATGTGTATTTTTATGTTTCATGTTATATTTTGCGAGTGTTTGATGTAATGGTAAATCCTGTTCTACTTTATGGGTCGGAATCGTGGACGGTTACAGAACTGGTAAAACAGAAATTGCAGGTGTTTTTAAATAGGTGTTTGGTGGCCAGTCATTATTTCGAACAAAGATCTTTGGGACCGGACAAATCAGGTGGATATTAATATAGAAATTAGAAGAAGAAAATATGGATGGTTAGGGCGTACGTTGTGAAAAAATTAAACTGAAATTTGCAGAGAAGTTTTGATTGGAACCCTTAGGGTTTCAGAAACAGAGGACGCCCGCGAAAAACGTGAAAAACTGTAAAACCAGAGACAGGAAATACTATAGCACAACTGAGCCAAATAGCAAAGGAAAATGACAACTGGAAAGAATCTACGAATACCCCATATTATTATTATTATATTATATTTAATAAAGATTAAAACATCTAAAGGTGTTTTATTTTGCAGTAAGTAACCTTTCATGTTAAGAGAAGAGCTTATTAATTTTCTTTTAAATTTAAAGTGTTGCATGACCAAATATTACCCCCCCCCCCCTCTTTTTTCTGAAACTTCTTGTCTGTAGCGCCTATCATTTATTCTTGCACACCGGCGCCAAACCGTCTTGTTACGCCACTAGCTCATACCACAACTTTGCCTGTGTTATATACTGCGCTTGCTAATGAATTCTTCAAGGAAAAATGCCAAGTTATTCAAATAATTCTTTGGGTAATTTGGCAGAAAAAGTACTCGAAATCCACGATTGACAACAAAGTTTGTTCACGAAAATAAGTTTGTACCACTTAGTGAAAGAAACAATAGTTAGGTACCTATTGTATGTAACAGAATGTTGAGAATTTGTTAATTCTTCTAATGTCCCAGGTACCTATGACGTTTTCGGCATTTCCACCCCATTGGGCTTTTCGTCCGAATTTTAATGCCCGCATTGTTCTCTCGCAAGAGGCGCGTTCGGTTGAAATCACAAAATTAGTTTTGACGAATTGGTTAACACAAGAAAGACGCTGTTGACTGGCCCAATTATTCATTTTGGATAAATGATTGCACATTATTTAAGCAATATAATCTGTATATATAAAAATCACTCACTGTATGTTGGTAACGCAAAAACTCGAGAACGACTGGACCGATTTGGATGATTTTTTTTTGTTTTGTTCGCCTTACTAGCGAGGTGGTTTAGCAAATAAAGAAAATTCGGAAATATCCAAAGGGACAGCCGGAAAATTGGAAAATATCGAAAGTGTGTTTTTGTATACACTGTACGACTTTCTATTTGCAGTCATACTTTTATCATTCTGTGCTTAATGGTTTAAAAGGTTTTCCCCATCATGTCATAATCCAAAACAACTTTTGCCGGGTCAGCTAGTATATAATATATAGTGTCTAGACTGAATGCAGTAAACACATTATAAACTTTATTTTCTAGGATTTCTGTTAGATGTTTGTGCGTTGACAAATGAAGAAATAACAACCGATTAACAAAATATATTCAGACAATCTTGTGAAACAACACATACAAATAAAAAAGTGCAGTCGATATAGAAAATCTTAGAAAAATTCTAGTAAAATTTAAGGTACTGTAGAAAAAGGCCAAGCACAAGAATGTTTCATTATGTGGTCTATTTGCTACTTTTATTAAAAATGTATACCTAAGTCAATTTATAATTTATTTTTAAAAATACATATATTAGAAATATTTATATATGTCTGTTGGAAATAAATAAATTTAAGAAAAATTAAAATAAATAAATTTGTTAAAACTCCAACGTATTCTATATTTATCCCCATATAAAGTTTGCGATTGTAACATATTTACTTTATTTATATTTTAAAATAATAACTTATCCCCAAATAGCCCCCTCGCTCATCCCAGTCGCGGGTTCCAGCATAAGGAACAAAATGACACCACCCTCAATACTCAATCACAAAAATGCACACGGGATATCAAAAATTGTAGTTAGAATATCAACTATTAGTTTACAGGTGTTGTTTATGCTGGTAGCAATAGCTAGTTGAATTTATTATTGTTGTAACTTAGAAATAACAACTTGAAAACAATTCTCGCTATTTGTTTGGCCGTAAAATATTCTGCATCCTTAATTTGTACCATACCCACTAACTGGAATTGGTGATTTCGACATCTTTGACGTTTGGTACACGCCCACTAATTCGACGTTTTGGACATTTTCGGCGATATGTCCACTCACAGGATTCGGCGTTTTGTCCACGGTAACTAATTCGGCGATTTGTCCATTTTCGGCGATATGTCCACCGACAGAATTCGGCGTTTTGGGCATTTTCGGCGTTTTGTCCACGGTAACTAATTCGGCGATTTGTCCATTTTCGGCGATGTGTCCACCGGCAGCATTCGGCGTTTTGGGCATTTTCGGCGTTTTGTCCACGCTAACTAATTCGGCGATTTGTCCAAATTCGGCGATATGTCCACCGACAACATTCGGCATTTTGGGCATTTTCGGCGTTTTGTCAACGCTAAATAATTTGGCGATTTGTCCATTTTCGGCGATATGTCCACTGACACAAACGGGGGTTTTGAACAAAATCGAGCGATGCCAACTTTCCGATCCATGTGGGGTCATTTTACACGGTTCGGCGATTTTTCCATTTTCGGCGATATGTCCACGGACAGAATTCGGCGTTTTGGGCATTTTCGGCGTTTTGTCCACGATAACTAATTCGGCGATTTGTCCATTTTCGGCGATATGTCCACCGAGAGAATTCGGCGTTTTGGGCATTTTCGGCGTTTTGTCCACGCCAACTAATTCGGCGATTTGTCCATTTTCGGCGATATGTCCACCGACAGCATTCGGCGTTTTGGACATTTTCGGCGATTTGTCCACTCAAACGAATTCGGCGTTTTGGGCACGATTCGGCGTTTTGGGCATTAAAATACGATTCGGCGTTTTGTCCATTCGGCGATATGTCCTAGACCCGTACTGAGGAATCTCACTGTGACTCATACTTAAAGTTAGTTCTGACGTGATAAACACTCTGTAAATACTGCAGCTGACTCATATAATATGCACTGATACGCACAGATAAAAGTAAAGGTTCACCGTCATTTCAATTCCGTCAACTGGAGGTGGGCTGCTATAGGGACCTTGAGTCCCTCTTCAGCCAATAAAAAGAAATTTCAGGATGGGTTCGAGCAAGGAGGGGTGGATAATGGAAGAGAGGCCACCTCAGAGAAGGTAACTCTGTTGACTCAGGAAAATCACCTAAAAATCTGAATACGGGCACGGGAATCGAACCCACGACATCTTGAATGCTAAGCAGACGTGTTAAGCACTAATCCACAGAGCTCGGTGAGATGATATGCACACACGCCCATTTAGTTTTTCTAGGTTATGCTGCACAATCGAACCGTTAAAACACATTAAATTACCGAGCGTTTATTAATACGAGTAGAGTCAAATGAAAACCTTAAAAGTGCCCTAAAAAATGTACCTAACGGAACTTTGCATTACAAGTTGGCAGAAATATTATTTTCGAGATGTAGAAGGCCTTGATAATGACATATCATAGAAACAATTGAAAATGTTGACACAGCGACAGTTTAAAAATGGCAACTCCACTAGAGCACTGCACCAGGGAGGAGCAACTGATATCCATCGTAGAATGAAGCTACAAGATGGAAATTCATGTTTGTCACTACAGCAAGTGTATGAATGGAGCAACAAGTTCAAAAACGGGGTGATTTCCGTAGCAGATTCTTCCCGACCTGATCAAGCAAATCGTGTTGTGACGCCTGAATCGATTGCGGCAGTTGAAGCATTGGTGAAAGAAAATCGTCGGGTTATCCTTGATGAAATCGATGAAGTTTTGAATATGAGTTATGGTTCTGTACATCACATTATGCATGACATCCTCCAGTTCCGTAAAGTGTCAGCCAGGTGGGTACCAACGCAATTGACTCCAGAATTGAAACTGCAACGTGTTGATGCTTGTGAAAATTTTTTGCGACGGTATGAAGCAGAAGGAGACGCCTTTCTGGCAAGGATTGTGACTGGGGATGAGTCCTGGGTGCACTATCATCAACCCGAAACCAAAAGAGCAAGCAAAGAATGGCGTCACACCTCTTCGCCAAAACCCAAAAAAATTCGCACACAGCGCTCGGCAGGAAAGGTTGTGCTGACCCTTTTTTGGGATGCAAGAGGGGCAATTTTGGAGGACTACATGCCTAATGGGGTTACTGTTACTAGTGTCACATACTCAGAACTCCTAAAGAACCGTCTCAAGCCTGCCATTAGAACCAAAAGGCGCGTATTTCTGAGTACTGGCATTCTTTTGCAGCACGACAACGCGAGGTCACATACAGCACGTTCAACGGTGGCAACCATCCAAGATTTGAAGTTTGAGTGTCTATCGCATCCTCCTTATTCCCCTGACCTCGCCCCAAGCGATTTCCATGTCTTTGGTCCACTTAAAAAAGCATTAGGTGAGAATAAATTTCAGAGCAATGATGAAGTCATTCAAGCGGTGCATGAGTGGCTGAGCACGCGACCAAAATAATTTTTTCTTCGGGTATTCAAGCGCTTCCAAAACGGTGGAGGAAGTGCATAGAACGTAATGGGGACTACGTCGAAAAATGACATATTTGTTTTTGACATTGCTTCAATAAATTTTGTTTAACAACGTTTTTAAGGTTTTCATTTGACTCTAGCTCGTACAATATTATACATACATACATACTGTTATGATACACTAAAGGTAGTTTCAAAATAAAAACATTGTTCAAACATATTTATATTTGCCGCTGCGGTTAACTGCAATTCGTATTTCGCGGGTGCCGCACGTTTAAATCTTTTGTACGCGCTGTACCAGCGGCCACAGTCTATAAACTAACGTTCGTTGCTAATCGTGTCGCCGAAATACAGTCATTGACGGAAATTAAAGATTGGAGGCACGTTTCAACTAGAAACAATCCAGCGGACTCTTTATCGCGGGGAGTAAGTCCTGGGCAATTAAATGATCTAGGTATGTGGTGGCGCGGTCCTAACTGGCTATCCACGTCAGAATCAACGTGGCCTGAGCATAATTTTTCTATTCGCGATTTACCGGAACTAAGGCAATCAACACAATCTTTCGTTAATATTCGACCTACAGCACTTGACCTGCGCGAGTATTCAAGTTTAAACATATTGGAGCGCATCGTGGTTTATTGTCTGAACTCCTGAACTCCGCGAAATGGGTCCATTATCAGTTAAGGAATTAAACCGATCGCTCATAAAATTAATTTTAATGGCGCAACAAGAGTCTTTTCCGCAAGAACTTATGTCGCTTAAGCGTGGACAACCCGTTGATTCCAAAGGCAAATTACTTGGTTTAAATCCATTTATAGACGAAAACGGTGTCATACGTGTGGGTGGCCGTTTAAGTAATTCGGAGTTTGATTATGACAAGCGGCATCCAATAATTTTAGATGGGAGATCGCCTCTTGTGAAGTTGATATTTAAACGCGAGCATGTTAGATTGCTACACCCCGGGCCTCAGCTTAATTTGGCATCTATTCGTGACAAGTTTTGGCCCATTGATGGGAAGAATTCTGCAAGAGAGATTGTGCGCGATTGCATTACATGTTTCAAGGTTAAACCTAAAGTCAATCATCCGTTAATGGGTGATTTACCTAGTAAACGCATTACCGCAACTTTCCATTCTCTATTTTTTATTAAGGATAAAAGGGGGCGCGGCAGTAAAACTTCAAAATGCTACCTTAGTCTCTTCATTTGTTTCAGCATAGGCAGTTCACCTGGAGCTGGTGGCCGACCTTACCAAAAATGCTTTTATTCTCGCATTAAGACGATTTGTATCTCGACGCGGAAAACCTTATAAAATATATTCCGACAATGGAACAAATTTCGTTGGGGCTAACAATGAGCTACAGAATTTAGGCCAATTTCTTAAAACGCATAGCAAAGATTTATCTGAAAGTTTACACGGTGAAGGTTTGAATTGGCACTTTATTCCTGCACACTCCCCATATATTAGTGGTCTATGGGAAGGTGGAGTAAAGTCAGCCAAGCATTATCTAAAAAGGGTAGTTGGAAACGCGTCACTAACTTACGACCAGTTATATACCGTATTTGTGCAGATAGAGGCAATTTTGAATTCACGTCCTCTGTCGCTTATGAGCTGTGATCCTCACGATCCTCTTCCTATCACCCCGGCTCAGTTTCTTACAGGAAGGACATTGACGTCTTTGCCCGACCCTGATGTTAGACGAATAGCTGAAAATAGACCGACCTATTTCCAAAGGCTACAGCAAATGGTTCAACATTTCTGGACAAGATGGGCCAAGGAGTACGTGTCGGAGCTACAACAACGGAAGAAGTGAAAAACCGCAACTCCAAACGTCAAGGAAGGCGATTTAGTTGTGATCAAGCAACAGGATCAACCAACCTCCTATGAAGTGGCTTCTCGGCAGAGTCACCCGGGTACAACCTGGGCTAGATGGTGTTGTGCGCGTAGTTAATATAAAAACAACAAATGGTGAAGTAAAACGTTCCGTGTCAAAGGTGTGCGCGTTACCATTGGACAATAATCATTAATGGACTGTATTGTTTCCGGAATTGGTTATTTTTAGTATATGCATTTTAGTATAAGATTATTTACTATCAAAGATGTCTCATATACCCCCATTTTTTATGTAATTGAAAGTCACATACTTTCAACGCAGGGAGTTTTATGTTCAAACATATTTATATTTGCCGCTGCGGTTAACTGCAATTCGTATTTCGCGAGTGCCGCACGTTTAAATCTTTTGTACGCGCTGTACCAGCGGCGGAGGGAACTCGGCTGCAGCCACGCTTGCAGTCAGTGCGAAAAACATCAAGTAGTTGAAAGGGTGTCGCTACGCAGCCCGTTCTACTTTGCTTGAACTGAATTTACGATGATTAGTTTGTTTAATAGATTATGTGTGGTGTGCAAATAATATTGTGTTGTTTACTAAATTAAAGGTTGTTAAATTTACCACTTTCTTTTTTAATAATACTGAAAGAAAGGGAAATCAAGCCTGAAACTCTACAAACACAAAAATGATAAATTTGGAAGATTATTACAATCAAATTTTGAGGTGTTTAGATACGATTGGGTGTTAATTTTAAAATGAATAATGAAAATTAATTGAGACAATGAGTAAGGTAATTTGATAATTAAATAGCAATTGAGTATTCAATTTTGATGGTTGAGTTCAATATTAATAAAGTTCAAGCCAAGGTTACAATTGACAAATGTGCTTGCGATAATAGTAAAGAATTGCAGCATGTAATAATAGGACATTAAATATTTTAAGAGGGCAAGAAGAATTGTAACTACGAGATATATAAAATTTGTTTAGTTAGTTAAAAAAAACAAACTCATAGAAAAATGTATACCGAATTTTGAAATAACTAATTTTGATATTAAAAAGATCGAAATTATGCCTTATTTTGTATGATTGTTTGGTAAAATACAAAATAAAAAGGCTATTAACAAATCTACGTGGTGCAAATATGAAAATATAACATTGAATTAATAAAACCATACAATCGGTGAAGAGATTGTGCAATACAGTGAATAAAATAGAAATAACCAGAAGACTACAGTATTTGAAGAGGTTTGGATTTATTGGTGTATGTAAAATATAATTAAATATTCATTGGTGATGTTGGTGGATGAATAGAAGGAGGGTCAATCATTTGGAAGGAGGTTATTAGAAGTATCTGCTTGATTTGAATAGTTTGTGTGGGTATTGCTGGATACAGAGTACTATCTGAGGAATAAAGAAGATTAGATTGGGACCATCTATAATAATAAAACTTACCAAGAATCTATAGGCATGACTGTGACATTGATGAAGGAAGCAGGACTAAATTTTACGAACAGTTGGAGTTGGTGACAGGTTAGATGCGGTTTGAAGGTTAACGGACCATCACAGTTTGGACTATTGGAGGAATAAGCTGTAGGCGTTGCAGACTGTGCGAGTCGGGAGCTGTGAACGTTGAGCAGTGGTATTTGGATATTTGCAGTGAAAGCTGGAGAAGTGTTAAGGTTTGTATTGTTACGTTTTTACTTTCGGGCTATTTAAAAATTATACGACGCTTCTGGTTTTAAACGTTTATTTACTATGATTAATTATGATTATTTACAAACACACAGATTACTTAAACTAACGAACTATAGGCACTATTTTTAACAACGATACATTTATTTATTTATATGCGCTGGATCAAACATCAATTACTTATTTGGCTATTTACGACTTAAACACTAACGATTTATATGGTTATTTATCTGTTATTTATTTCACTAGGGTTCGTTTATATCACGCACACTTCGAGCCTAAAGTGAACTGAATTAGAACTCCGACGGCCGTGTATTTATATTCGTGGAATAATTCCTTCTGGGAGCCTCGCGGGCTTGCTGGATTTTTCCGTCAAATGGTGACGTACCGCATGAACTAACCACCGAGGCCGCTTTCGATCGATCTGGAAGATGACTCATACGCCCGCAACCGGCCCCAAGGCTGTCTGCCGGCGGCTGTGGCTTACGCGTTCGCAGCTGTCTGCCCGCTTCTCGAAATTCTGGAATAATCGGGGCATTGGGTCATGATTCCGAAACAATGACCGGCAGCAGGATCGTTACACTGCCCCCGCCCCAGGTCGTTCTGTTCCAGAACGAGTTGCGTCGGATGCCTGTCACTCGCTCTTGAGGGGGTTTGATGGCGGTATTTGCAGGCGGTGCCCTTCTTGCACACGGACTGGCTGAAGAAGTAGCAGTCCACCGTGGGCTCAATGCTTCGCAACGGGCTGCAACAGCAGACCTCGATCTGGATGCCGGTCCGGTCGAAGACTACTTCCAGCATGCTGCGTACAACCCTCCAGTCCAACGAATCCAGGCCGCATCTTAATTTCTGCACCGCTAGCCGGGTTTCGCCGTTCTTCACCATCTGCTCCGTAAGGTCCAAAAGAGCAGACCAGAGCTCCTGGTAACTAAGTTTTTCGTAAGACAACCTTTTCGTCACCAGGTAATAAATGGAGTTGTTGCCTTCCTTCAGCTGCAAGGTTCTGCCAACCTGAGGTGCCTGCTCTCGCAGCTGGTCTAACCGGCCAAACTTCTCCCGGAAGGCAGCGGAGAACCCCCTAGACATCCGGAGGTCCTGGGCGACGCAGTGTGCCAGGAAATACTGCCGCAGGGTGTCGAACAGGTCACGCTGCGCCTCTGCAGTGACTCCCAATTGCGCAGTCTTCGTACCCCCATAAGCGGCTATAAACTCCTGGAAGGAGGTTCCTCCGGTCCCTAGTCGTCTCAGGGGTTGCTCCGTGACAGTCTCCACTTCCTCATTGGTTCCGGCATATGGGGCCAACCGGTTGAAGTGCACCACCCTGCACGAAGAGGTTTCTGGATTCGGTATACCACGTCATTGAGTCGAGCAACTACAGTGTAGGGGCCTTTCCAGTTTCTTTGGAGCTTGGGGGAGAGGCCACGACGCCTCTGGGGGTTATGAAGCCATACCAAATCGCCAGGCTGAAAACCACCGGCCTCAGCGCGGGCATCATATCGGTCCTTCATTCGGTCGCTGGCACCCTGAATGTTTCGGCGTACGGCGTCGTGTATCTCTTCCATCCTCTTCTTTAGGTTCCCCACGTAGTCCTCACCGGCCGTTTCTTCGCCAGGCTTTCTTCCAAATGTGAGGTCACATGGCAATCGCAGCTCGCGCCCAAAGAGTACCGTGGCTGGGGTGTGGTCGGTTGTCTCTTGTACTG
Organism: Agriotes lineatus; assembly: GCA_940337035.1. NCBI lineage: Eukaryota > Metazoa > Arthropoda > Insecta > Coleoptera > Elateridae > Agriotes > Agriotes lineatus. The sequence continues at coordinate 23,132,029 of OW679197.1, forward strand.
CCGATCGGTAGGCCATTAGGAACATGTGGATGTACTGGTCCCACTCACGCTGATGTTCGGAAACCACCTTGGACAGATGCTTCCCCATAGTTCGGTTCATCCTTTCCACCATGCCGTCCGATTGAGGATGGAGGGCAGTGGTCCGGGCTTGTGTATCCCCAGCAGCTTGCAAACGTTCTGGAACAGTCCAGACTCGAAATTCCGGCCCTGGTCGGAATGTAATTCCAGGGGGACTCCAAAACGGCTGAAGCACTCCTTCACCAGGACATCAACGGCAGTACCGGCCTCTTGATTCGGAGGGCGTACGCTTCGGACCACTTGGTGAAGTAGTACATGCACACCAGGATGTATTTATTTCCCGATTCGGTTTCGGGGAATGGTCCAGCGATGTCGATGGCTATCCTCTCGAACGGACTACCGACGTTGTACTGCCGCATCGGAGCTCTACGTCTACCAACCGGTCCGTTTCCTGTAGCGCAGGCTTCGCACCTCCGGCACCACTCTCGGACATCATCCTTGCAGCTCGCCCAGTCGAACCGGTCTCGCACCTTCTTCAACGTCTTCTTCAATCCGAAGTGTCGCCCAGAGGAGCCATCATGTAGGTGGCGAATAACCTCGGCCACTCTACTCCTTGGGACCATAAATTGTGATCTCGTTGTCCTACCGTCCTCGTCTTCCAAGATTCTGGCCAGGACGTTGTTTTGCAGCTGCAAGGAGTCCCATTGCGCCCAATAGGTCTTCACCGTTGGGTTGGTGGCGGAGACCTCCTGCCAGGTAGGTCGACGGCCATCTCGCTTCCAGGCTATAACCGTGCCTAAGTCGGGTCGTTCTCCTGGCTGTTCTGTAACTCGTCTAGCTCCCACGAGTCGTCGACTACAGTGGTACGATTGATGGGTACCGCACGACTCTCCAGTCTCGAACAGTGGATGCAGTCCGCAAGGCAGGGCCTCCTGGATAACGCATCGGCGTTGCGGTGGGCTGTGCCAGGTCGATGATTTATTTCAAAGTCGTACTCTTGTAGGCGCTCGATCCACCTAGCCACCTGTCCTTCAGGGTTCTTGAACTGCAGCAGCCATCTAGAGCAGCATGGTCAATCCTCAGCAAGAATCTTCTGCCATACATGTATTTATAAAAATGCTCAACGGACTTGACTACTGCCAGAAGCTCCCTCCTGGTTACGCAATAGTTCCGCTCTGGTTTGGACAAGACCTTGCTGAAATATGCCAGGACTTTCTCTTGCCCATCTTGGACCTAGGACACAACACCACCGATTCCGACATTGCTAGCGTCAGTATCGAGGATAAACTCGCCTCCCTGACGTGGATAGCAAAACACAGGTGAACTGGTTAAGGCAGTCTAGAGCGTCTCGAAGGCCTCCGCGCACTCAGCACTCCATTCGAAATGTCGTCCCTCTTCCGTTAGACGGGTTAACGGTTTTACAATGTTTGCGAAGCCCAGCACAAACCGTCAGTAGTAAGTACAGAGGCCCAGGAAGCTTAGCAGCTCATGCTCATCTTTCGGGATTGGCCAATCCTGCACTGCCTTCACCTTACTCGGGTCTACTGCTACTCCCTGGCGGAATACGACGTGCCCCAGGTAGTGTACCTCCTTCTGGAAGATGTGGCACTTCTTTAGACTTAATCGCAGGTTGGCACCTCGCAGTCTACCGAACACTTGCTCCAGGTTTTTCAGATGCTCGTTGAAGGATTTACTCACCACTATGATGTCGTCCAAGTATATCAGGCAGGTCTGCCAAAATAGACCCTTCAGGACGGTGTCCATCAGCCTCTCAAACGTGGCGGGGCATTGCACAAACCGAACGGCATGACGGAGAACTGCCAGAGCCCAGTTCCCATAGTAAATGTGGTCTTCTCCCTGTCCGCAGGTTCAATTCCGACTTGCCAATAACCGCTCTTCAAGTCTAGCGTCGAGAACCATTGAGAACCGGAGAGCGTGTCCAGGGTATCATCGATTCGTGGCAGAGGGTAGCTGTCTTTCTTGGTCACATGGTTCAGCTGCCGGTAGTCAACACAGAACCTCGTTGAGCCATACTTCTTCTTGACAAGCACCACAGGGGGGCCCACGGGCTGCTGAACCGTTCGATAATCCCTTGGTTTTGCATATCTTGGACAATCTTCTCAGCTTCTTCCCGTTTGGCAAGGAGCAACCTACTTGGATGTTGGCGTATCGGTTGAGCATCCCCAGTATTGATTTTATGCTTAAATACGTCGGTACGGCCGCTGGGATGATCTCCGCACTCAAAGATGTCTTGGTACCGGGCCATCAGATCTTCGATCTCTTCCGTTCTTGTTGGCTCATGTCCTTGCAAGTAGACATCACGGTGTTCATCAATGCCTTTGGGCAGCCCTTCGCCTTGTTGCCGCTGTCACTAGTAATCGTTCTGACAACGGCGGAGACCGGTGTGCATCTTCCCAGGGTTGTGTTTCTCCTGACGGTTGCCGGTTCCCTGTTGACGTTTATCATCCTTACTGGAACCTTAAGCCCAGTGTTTACAAACGTCTTCCCAACCAGGATACCATGAGTGAGCTCCTTGTCATAATCGGGTTCAATCATGCGCACTACGTTGCAACGGAGATCGCCATCCAGGTATGCATCCACGACCCTTTCGGTTCGTCCAGGCAGAGTAACATCTTCCGCCAATACCACTCGTACTGGGATCTCTTCTCTTGGGTGTAGGGAAAGCTCCTCCCCACTCACGTGCAACACGCCGCGTCTCAGGTCCAAAGTGAACCCACACTTATTCATGACATTCATTCCCAGGATGAACTCGTCCGCAATGTCAGCAATCAGGACCCGATGTTTGAGGGTTTGATTCCCAATCTTCAATGTCAAATCCATTTCTCCATGTGTGGTCACTGCGCCTCCAGTGGCAGTGCGAAGGCGTGTCCTGGTGGGCAGCAGCTAACCCTCGTCTCGTATTACGGCAGACCTGGCGATGGACTTCGTCGCTCCAGTATCCAACAGCAGAGACCGAACTCTTTCATTTATTTTCCCATCAATGAAGAGACTATCAGGCTGGTGTTGCACGGACGACACATGTATGGGAATCTCCGGGGCATGGCAATCACGAGTCGACTCTCGCCCCTTCTTGTCGACCCGCATTAGTTTTCCGACGGCTCGTCAGACACTCGGGCTTCTTTCTTCGGACAGCGAGCCCTACGATGATCCATCTCTCCGCAGCTCCAGCAACGGGGCCCCTTCTCCCTCGTCTCCTGCCTTATAAGTCGTCGCAACATGTCCTCCATGGATTCAGGCGCCATCTCTGTCGTGGCGACACCGCGGACACGACCATGTCCACTGGAGGCAGTCCTTGCCGCTTCAAATTCTAACGCATGGGCTAAGGCCTCTCCCAGTGTCCTATGTCGCCCCAGACGTACCGCTTGCTGAGTATTGGCGTCTTTCATTCCATCTACGAATGTTTGGACTGCTAGCTGCTCCAGGAATTCCTCCGGCGCCAGTTGCAAAAGTTGGGTTAATTGGGCTTCCATTTTGCTGCTTTGAGATCCCGTCAAAGGCATGCACAAAACTCACTTCAATTTATTTATCTGACCGTCGTTTTATCGGCACTTGTTAAACAATTTATTTATTTAAAGTTTGATCAATAACTTTTTTATAGCCCCTGGTATAACCCGACACCTGACGCCACTGTTACGTTTTTACGTTCGGGCTATTTAAAAATTATACGACGCTTCTGGTTTTAAACGTTTATTTACTATGATTAATTATGATTATTTACAAACACACAGATTACTTAAACTAACGAACTATAGGCACTATTTCTAATAACGATACATTTATTTATTTATATGCGCTGGATCAAACATCAATTATTTATTTGGCTATTTACGACTTAAACACTAACTATTTATATGGTTATTTATCTGTTATTTATTTCACTAGGGTTTGTTTATATTACGCGCGCTTCGAGTCTAAAATGAACTGAAGTAGAACTCCAACGGCCGTGTATTTATATTCGTGGAATAATTCCTTCTGGGAGCTGGATTTTTCCGGCAAATGGTGACGCACCGCTTGAACTAACCACCGAGGCCGCTTTCGGTCGATCTAGAAGATGACTCATACGCCCGCAACCGGGCCCAAGGCTGTCTGCCGGCGGCTGTGGCTTACGCGTTCGCAGCTGCCTGCCCGCAAGGTCGCTTATCGAGGTTCTGGAATAATCGGGGCATTGGGTCATAATTCCGGGGCAATGACCGGCAACAGGATCGTTACAGTATTAATAATTCATATAAAAGCATTTTGAATAACAAACAATAAAAGAAAGAGCCTCCTTCCTATCTTATGCCGTTTGTCTCGCTGTGTTCCAGTTTATTCCTCTTTCTTCCGCTGCTATTCTTACACCTCCAATTCATGTCTTCCTTGGTCTTCCTACTCGGTCTTTTGCAATTTTTCCGATCTCCCATTGTATTTGTCTTTCTTTCATCGTAAGATCATTATCGATATATACCTTGAAACCCCTTAATTTTGATTTATTTTTCATGAGTTTTTGTTTGCTTTTCCAGTTTTTTAATTCTACGATATTCATGGTTTGCCCGGTTGTAGTGCTCACAGGGATTACTTTAATTACTTCTACTTCTACCTGCCAAATGTCTTTAAAGTATTGCTGGACCACTGGTATCGTTTGCGTTTCATCATATTTCACCTCATTGACTATTACATTATTTCTTTGTTTCTCAGTTTCTGCGCTATCTAGTTTATCTTCAAGTTTTTCTATTCTTTCCTCTAATTTCGTCTTTTCTATCCTCCACATTTCATCCTTGATTACCATTTCTTCTCTTAATTTGCTAATTGTCTCCGTATTCCTCTTTATTTCCTCTAGCATGCTTTTCAGCATTTCTTTTATTTCTAGCAGATCTACCATCTCTATTTCCTTTTCTTGCCTTGTATTTGCTTCGGGGGGTGTTCGTAACACTCTTACTTTTACTGAATATTTTCGGTTCCCCTTCTTCGCTACTATTCAGATCTCAAGTTCTTTCACCTGGTGCGGACATTAATATTAATATTCGCCCGAAATCCTATTAATGTAAGCACACAATGTTTACGTGTTTATCACGACCCACGGCGCTTGACCTTTCGCGTATCGCGCTCGCCAATTTATCCTCCACTCGCGGGTGTGTGCAAAATTCCGTGTGTTTCACTACCGTTTTCGTTAATATATTTGCACTTCTGTTTTTCCCGTTCTTTACTTTAACACTATTGCCGCTTACGCCACTCCTATTTTCTCACTGTTCGAAAAACTAGAGAATCAATTTGCACGGCGATCCCTAATTTTTAGGTTTACCGTCGCGTCGGTGCGATCAATTCACGTCCGTCCTCGTTCACGACTCGCTCGCAATACAATATTATAAAAAAAATCAATTAATTAATAGTAAACTTCAGTTAATAAAACATAAATTTCCAATAACATTAAAATTCCCTCCGGACACATATACGTAACACATAATAACCCAATATCTTGAAATATAGTGAAAGTGAAAAAGTTAACAGTATTTCATAAGCTCTAAAGTGTCTTCACAATTAATTATTAAACTGGGCTCATTCAACTCAAGATGAGCCCAGAAGTGAAAATTTACGATTGATTTCTTGTACTTGATCTGCCCGATAATTAAATAGCACACGGGTCTGGTGCCAGCTAACAGGCGAAACGAGAATATTAGACGCAAACAGCTGGCAGCGAAAAGTCGCTAGAATGAGTGCGTTATATAAAGCGCACAGGAAAAACTTCTATATATCATCACTTAACATTGCGTACGTACCCGATCGCGGAGGCCTCGGCAGCTGTGATATGATAATTAGCACTTAAATGCAGTTCTCATTTGAATTAAACGAAAACAAAATCAAGTTCTTCGCTAAGAGCACGCCCTCAGATTGAGTTATACAATGAAATAAGTCCCATTTGCTATTTTTACAATTAGTTTACAAGGCGGCAATGCAAAAAGCAATTAGCGCAAGAAAACAACTAAAGCTCGCTATGAAATAAATCCCATTTGGCTATCATTTGTGTTTTGGATTTGTATTTTCCAAGTTTTCATTAATTGTAATAAATTGATTAGAGTTCCGAGACTTCTAGCACTGTTATGGTAATAAATTAGTACCCGCCTTTGCAAATTGCTACTTTTCACATGTTAGGTGCTCTTCTTCGTATAGGAAAGAAATATGAAGGTCGTGATCAACTCACACTTTAAAATTACTGGTATCAAAAACACAAGGGAAACAAATTATAAGTCATTAACAGTCAATACTTCTATTGGGCCACTTCACATGACCTAGGGCCGGTTGCAGAAAGCAATGTTAAGTTTGGTGTTAGCTAACATCGCGTCAAAGTGAACAAAAACGAATCAAATCTCAAATGCTTATGGTAACTAATACATTAGTAAACAAAATTTGATGCGATTTTGTTCACTTTGACTCGATGTTAGCTAACACCAGACTTAACATTGCTTTCTGCAACCGGCCCCTAGAGTGTTACATCGGTACCGACGTAGTCGGTCTGAACAACAATTTGACACGATACAGGGAAGCAAGAGTTAACGGATTAAACCCAGCTGGGAAAGCGTTTTAACTCATAAACAACAAAGTACCACGCGTACAACAAAGCTTAACTTCTACCAGTGAGTGTACCTTGCCTCGGCTAAATCGGCGGGCGGACAATAGGTCAACTCTGATTAAAGTGAAGGGTCGGTAAGCGACAAGCACGTTAATTACCTATATGTTACATCGGCACTAGACTGTACTAAGCTTCGATGAAATGCCGGAAGGCAATTGAGCAAATTTTAATACGAGACAAAGCCAGCTTGCGGCAATCAGGTCTGTTACACAATTCTTAATATTGCAGTTGAATGTACGAAACCTGAATGAGCATCGGACGGTAATTAAGCAAGTTCTAAAGGCGCTGCGATTGTTAGTTACAACAAGGTGAACACTACCTGACTGATGGGTCAGACTTCAAGCGCAGCAGCGTCAGTTGGTGGGCGTCGATTGCCGCTTTGCTACTAATGGTATGGTACAGGTGAAGGCACTACGTTTAGGAAATATTCCCCAGCTTACTCGTAGGACAAGGAATCGTTCTATCACCTTGGCAAGTTGAAACATCGGTACGGCAATTAAACAGCACACTCGTGAGAATCCCGTACGAAGAGACGGATTTAAAATAGGCCACAGGACTCCGAAATTATTAAGTGGCTTGAGCCGTCGCACTGGATATTACCGACACCACGAAAACAAGCACCGACCGCCTCAAGAACACTTTGCTGTAACAGCACAAACGGGAAAAGTCGGCGTCTCCAAGCCAAGCACGGAGACACCGCACAACTCGCAATATCAACTCTCTATCCGACGGCCTGGGGCTGAATGCCTCGACCGCTAACGGCCACCTGCCGTATACGTGCGAAACGACTGTCTGCGTCTCCACAGAAGGACCCAATCAAAAACCAGGTATTTCGCCCGGCGACGACAAGCCATCCCGGAGCGACAGGGATCGATAGAAGCCTTCTCACTTGCTCTCGTTGAGTAAATTTGTATAGTCGAAACTAAACGCTCTTGCCTGCGAGTAAATCAACAGCTGCATGAAACAATAATGAAAGGGATGTACAAAAAGTACGAATTAGAGACAGCGCTACCAGGAGTGTACAAAGTTTACGAAAGACTCTGCTTGATGCTAACGTTGCAGTTTTATGCGATGGACCATGGCCAAAACGGACTCGAAATACAGGCGAACTCGTCAAATATGTACCAAAACTGTTATAAAGGTTTATGTAGTTAATTAAATTACTGAGAAATATAAAATGGCCTGACACGCAGTAACGTTTTATCATTCATTCAGCGATCGGGCTGCTTCAAAATTAACTGCCTTTTTAATTCGAGAAAATTAAATAATAGTACTTTATGTAACTAGTCCTCAAAGCAAGGCTTTAGGGGACGAGTCGTAATATGAAGATAAGTCCTCTAAAGCCATTTGAGGACGTGTTGCCATCAACGTTTTTTTTTATTAGCTCTCCAAACATTATAATATGAAGTTTCAATTACGATTAACTCGGCATTATATTAGGAGGCCGCGCGAAAATGTTTTTGTCAACCAATTGTTTATCAACTACGCGTCTGTCAAAATTCGTAAACGGCCTAACGTTTGTAGTGGTAAAATGAGTGGTGTACCAGAGGCAATTGCTGAAAGAGCAAAGAACATTGTGCTAGATTTGCTACCGACTAAATCTCGTTACCAATATGATAAGGAATACCAGGCATTTCAAGAATGGAATAAGATAAACGGCGTTACGGCCATAAACGAGGAAGTTGTGTCAACTTATCTCCATGAAAAATCAAAAACCATCGTCTTTATGGTCGAAGTACTCAATGTTGAAAGCTACTCTTTCTGTAAAAGAAAATATAAATATGGATACTTATTCAAAAGTGGTAGCGTTTTTAAAGAGACAATCTGTAGGATATGAAAGCAAGAAATCCAAGGTCCTTTCAAGGGAGGAAATTAACAAGTTTTTAAAGGAGGCTCCGGACGAGACGTATTTGATGGTTAAAGTGGCTGTCCTTATTGGGGTATGCGGTGCTTGCAGAAGGGAAGAATTGCATTCACTGAAACTGCCAGATATTGTGGACACAGGTAGTTCATTGATTATTACTCTCACAGATACAAAAACAAATCGCAAGCGAGTGTTTACTGTGCTTGTGGAGGGTGAAGCTGTGAATCCATTGGAATTGTTTCATAAATATGCACGCCTTCGGCATTGCTTTAGACGGACGTCTGCAACGCTTGTTGCAGATGCAGGTGCCGAAATAATAACTTTAAAGCGACACGGCGGTTGGCGGTCCACTGCGGTAGCAGAAAGCTGCATCGAAAAATCCTTAGAAAATAAACGAAAGGTATCTTAAAAATAGTATTATATTCATATTATTAATTAATCTTTATACCGGGTGGCCATAAATATCTGAGATCCCGGTAGCCATGGAATTAGCTACTTATAATGTTGGTTAGCATTATATTTCAATTACGATAAGTATTGGTACCTATGGAATGTAATAAAATGCAATAAGAGGAGGGGAATGTGCCCTGGATTCTGCAGTTTAGCCTACGACTCGATTATAAAAATCTTCTGTTCTAACTCCATTACTTATTGCAATCTGAAATAATTTTTGACAGATACGAATTTTAGTTGTGATGACATTAATGACATTTAGGTTAGTTGGATTCATCACTCTAATAAAGCGGTGTTGATTGCAAATGTGATGTGATATCAGATATTTATGGCCACCCGGTATATATAATTCTTCTGTACGTGTGTATGTCATTGAACTCCTCCTAAACGGCTGGACCGATTTTGATGAAATTTTTTGTGTGTGTTTGAGTGGGTCCCTGGATGGTTTAGATTCACAATTGGACTTGGTAGGTGGCGCTGCAATCGGGTTCCAAGTTTTTTTTTAATTTTTGACGAATTTCTGTTTTAATTTTTAAAAGATTTCTCGCATATCAGAACATATAACCCCAAAATTTCACCCCCCCCCCAATGTTTTAAAATAAAAAAAATCGAAAATTCGAATACCGAAAAAAAGTTTGCTGAACCCGCTAATAGCAGGCAGCGGACAGGACAACGTCTGTCGGGTCCGCTAATAGCAGGCAGCGGGCAGGACAACGTCTGTCGGGTCCGCTAATAGCAGGCACCGGGCAGGACGTCTGTCGGGTCCGCTAATAGCAAGCAGCAGGCAGGACAACGTCTGTCGGGTCCGCTAGTTTTTAATATTTTAACGATAGGTATCAAAACTAATTTTGGGACAGAAACAAGCCGAATCATCAGTTTCGACCAGCAACATGCCACTTACTGAAAGAGGTGTTACAACTCAAGGAACCGTTGCTTCAACATCCGCTTCTGAAAATGTTTCCTTTTCAGGCGAGAGCTTTAAATTTGCTAAGGACTGTAGTTTTCATTTCCATATTTCTAGCGTTAATTTTTTATTTATATTTGTAAACATTAAGAATAAACAAATGAATTACTAATGTTTGAGTCCGCTAAAATGTTTCCATGACGACTTTAAGTACAAGGCCTCTAAATGGCCATTTTGAGGATCCTAGACAGTTTCCAAAGTAACCACTTTGGGAAGCGAATACAAAAAATTATTTTTATTAAATCTTTGGCTACATTACAATTTATATTAAACCAGTTAGGAAAATTAGCAGATATTTACTCAGCGAGAGCTGCGTTTCCACGCACACTGTCTCAGGTATGACTTGTGATAATTAATTATGTGATATAGTATTAAGTGTTATTGTTCGTTGATGCCAGTAATTACAATCGATTCTAATCCCCCCTATTGAGATCCATTACATGATTGAATCATTATACGATTTTTCGAACTGTGGCTTTCATTGATTAGGTATATTGCGTTTGGTTACCTTTGAGCAATTTAATAGTTCGTTCGCTCAAACGAACATGGACCTGAATCATTTGGCGCCCTAACAAATGTATTTATTTAGAACGGTGTAAAGAACAGAGGCTTAAGCCTATATTGCTCACAATGCTATACGTATATAATTTTGAGTACACAATTCAGAATATTTAGGAACTAAACTAGTGAAATTGAGTAAATTATTATTAACACAAAAACAAAAAAATATTTCTAGGAACAACTTAATGTTTCTTAATTTGCTTGATTAAAATATAAACAAAAAAAACAGTTTTTCTAACATAAATGGTTAATTAATTGAATTGATATAATACAAAAAATGAATGTTTCTTATATACCTAAGTAAAAAAAAATAGAAATAGAAAAAAGAGTAACTGCTATTTTGTTCATTAGTTATCATTTCTATATATAAGTTGAGTAATTAAAATTATTAAAAATTAAAAATAAGCGATCACACAAAAACGTAATCTATGAAAACAGGCCATAATTACTTGCTTCGCACAACACAATTTGGTTAGCATGGTTTACAAATTAGACGTATACTAGCTGCTACAGTCCCGCACTTACTGCACTACCACTAGTTAAAGCTTGATCGTAACCGGCCTTGAAGGATGTAATGGAAGTAGCATTAACTATCTATTTGGGCAATCTGTTCCAAGCTTGAAAAACTCTATTTGATAAAAAATGTTGACGAGTTGTTGTTCGGAATTTCTCCTTCGATAGCTTGAACCAGTGTCCCCTCAAACGTTAGTCCTTAACGTAATTCGGGGACCATACTGAGTTAGCATACTCGATTATAGGTCGTATGTAACTTTTATAAAGTATACTACGTCTACTAGGCAGTTATTGTCCACTGATTGGGTCCATTGGTTTAGACACATAAGCACATTGGTAACAGTCGATCGGCCAGGTATAAACCCGTGCTGAGTAAAAGGCAAACACTTATTATCTATTAGAAACTGTATACGTTTGTTGGCTACGATACGCTCCATTTAGAGCTATTAGTTTTGAAAGTAAGTTATCTACCCCTTTTCCCCGCGTTAGTCCGAGTGCATGTGCTATGGTCTTTATGATTTTATTTTATTTTAATTGAAATTGATTATTGTCAGGGTTTTATCACGCTTTATTCTACTTCTTACCTTTTCTGTCAACAGCTCGAGCATGTAATTGTAACAATAGTAGTTTGTCTACCAAAGCACCGAAGTTTAGCTTTTTATCACGAATGCGGATTTAGTTGCCGACGCCTGTAGAGCCACGGCAAATTAAGCACATGAGGGATAAAAAGGAACTTCAGTACCGAGGAGTACATTGTTTTTTTAAATCGAGAAATCGCGAAACTGTAACATTTTAACTAACTTTTGTAGGCTATGTTGACGTTAGTTCACATTTAGCTATCGCCCCGCCGCCTACAAATAGTCGTAAAACAATGGATCAATGCCGGTTTTTCGTATTTAATGACGATCTCGTCGTTCTTCACTGCCGATTTAAAAAAACATTAATTGTTTGACTCTGTATTTCTTTGAGTTACTGCAGAATTTAATTAGAACATACACAACATAAAAACCATAACACTTAATATGAAGCAATTGCTCTTTATTAATAATAAATCTGTATTTTTAATATCACATCAATTTCTTTAATTATTCTTGTTAATTAATAGTTATTTGCTATACAAGTGGGCTAACAGCATCATTAATATTTGTGTGTGTAAGCACACAAGTATATTAATGATGCATTATCACACATGTATTGTACAAAATTATATCTACGACTGCCTAAAATTGAGAAAAGTGCATTAAGAAAAATGTCAGATCTGTCATTTTCAAAAATATTTTAGTAGGCAAATATCATTATGTCATTCATTTTACACTATTTCAGTTACGTAATGAAGTCATTACACTACTCAGTTGCGTAATCACACCATTACATAACCGAGTGCTGTAATGAGCTTCATTACCTAACTGAAATAGTGTCAAATGAGTGACGTAATGCGTTACTTATCCCACTAGAGTAGATAAAGTTTATTATTAAACTCAAGTTTATGTTAGTTATACTGTATGTTTACTGTAGGTATATTGGTTATTTATAATCATGTGATAGATATTTTTTAGTCTTATTTTGTTTATTAAACTTTTATTTCTCGAACACTGTTATTTTTAATTACATTTATTTGTCGTTTTTTCCATTTCTTAATTATAATCGATTCTATATTTTTAAATTCCAGTTTAATTCTTTTATCGGTTTCAGGATATTAAACCTTTGTTTACATATACAAAAGTAGGCTGGTAACTAGGTCATAACTTATCTGTAGGGTTAAAGAATATTACTCTACATGGCAACCATAGCCATATAACAACCGATAAACTATTGAACAAATCACGGATGTTATGAATCATAATTGCCTTAGAAGTTTTAAAATCCTCGCTCTACGAGCTCGGATTTCAAAACATCTGCGGCAGTTATGATACTCATAACATTTCTAGATATGTTAATAGCTATTACTTACTGCTTTTGTTGTCAGCGCTGGTATTATTTAATTGAAATTGGTATACACTTACATGATAACGTTTTCTTTCTTCGAGCTTAAATATCTTCTGTTGTTAATTTGAAAATGGAGCTTTGCACTAGCTACATCCTGTTTCATTCTTGTATTGTAGTCAGCAACCCCTTTAGGCTAGGCTTTGTGCACTCACACTTAACACCTTCATTAGTTTTATACTAATTTTCTTCTTCAAGGCCACAATTAGTTGTATTACAATTCTTAATTGCAAGTACATACCAGTATTTATTCTTGTAAATTTTAGACTGGGGCCATTCAAATTTTCATTTTTACACACTCCTTTTTGTTTTTGTTATTTTATAGTACCCGCCAAAACCTTGGATATCACTCCATTTTGAAATATTTGACGTTTTTAATTTTAAAAGTCATAATTTTAGGTTAACAGTTCTTAGATGTACCCGCCTCCAATTAATATACATTATTAACCCTTTTATATAATAAATAAGTAGGAAATAAACTGTGTTACCGTTCAAAAGAGCATTAACGATAATGGCACTCTATACTACGAGGCAAAAATGCTTGCTAAAAGATTCACTGTAACTCTGCCTCGACGGTTTGGTAACAGAAGAGTTGTCAGGCTGTACTCAAGGAGATGGGCATAGTCCAAAATAACCAAACGGTCAATTAAGGCGAAGTGCCGCCGTAACAGGGATAGTCGTAATTGAGATAGATACAAAGTAAGAAGTTTTAGGGTGCCACGGGCTTGAATTGGGGTGGAGACAATATTTAGGCAATACCCTGTATAAGTCCTAAATTCAAGACTTGCAATCGCACCAGCGCTCCTGGGCGGCGTCTCCAGCTGCCTCGGGGACTTACCTTCAGCGGTTAAACAGCTCCCGTCGCTCCACCTTACGTTCAACTTTCCAGCTAGAGAAAAACACATAAATTCCACACAGGTCATAAAGAAACAAAGATAGATGTGAATGTCCGTCTATTGGTTAAAATAGCAAAATTAGTGTACAGTTACACCTCAAATAGTAATTCCTTAAATTAAGTGACAAGCAAACGTGCTAAACAATGAACGTTAAAATGTAATCGATGCGGCGAATCAGTGTTGAAGGCGCGTTACAACGTGCTAAAATTTACAACTAATTGAACAATAAGCTGATGGTTAAGCGACGAGCTTAGTGTTGATATCCAGTTGGAAAGCCGTCGTTCGAGAACGCTGAGACAGGCAATCAAAATGGATATCGGCAGCCAGGAATGGCTAAATGCGGGAAGTTTGCGATCTGAAAGGTGCCCCAGGGGAAGGGTACTCACAACACGATGATGACAGCATACAGAACCTTGCATAAGCAAGTATGGCGGGAACAAGTAACGACAATTTGTGCCCCCCAACGGTTAATGCGTAACTTATGCGACGACACGGTTCAACAACAACTAACCCAATGATACCATTTATGCTGGCCCGAAAAGTACGATCACCTTCTCTGACGGATTATCATCGTGTCTTCGACGCCTGGTGCACCATTGCACTGTGCGACAGTACTCGAATCCCCAACGACTCGATGCGCCCAAAATGTACAGCTACACAAACATAACATGTGTCCAATTGTCTGGCTAAACGGTACAGGTTTGAGGCAAATACGTTCGCGCCCTCTTTTCTACTCAAACAACCGATTCATTCTAACGCTGCTTTCCGGCAGCAAATTTCGCACAAAGCAACGGACCGCTGTAGGATCGAAACAGACTACGAGTATATTGGCGCACGAGGGAAGCGATTGCAAGCAGGCAAAGAATTTGCAATGTGCTCTACAAGAACGAGCGGTCTGAGTTCGTAGAGGAAACGCGGAATTTTCACCCGGCCTTAACAACTTATGTTTTATCTACTGCATAGAAATGGATACTCTACGAGTAACTGGAACGGCCTTGCTCGGGATAAGCGAATGCACGTTTGTGAAGCAGGCGCAGTAACGAGAGAGATAGCACTACTGTAATATTTGTATTTCACTCCAACTCACAGTCATTTACGCGAGACGTGTGCGCCAGATCAGCGAACCTATTTGATTTTTACCTGATTTTACCTAGTTCCAATCATTTCAAGGTGTAGAATTGGTGGTGGTTTGTTCGTTTGTTGTATAATAAAAGTTAAAGGTGGGAGAAGCTTCGTGAAAGTATTTTAAACAATTAAAAACTAAGAAAATGCTGCTGTAAACTATTTCGGTGAAAAACTGCATTTATTTGTGTCAGCGCATCCGGTATCCGAAAAAATATTTTCAGAAGATTCGCACGAACTTCAGCTAGTGAAGAATATTGTAAATATTTGCTTACAATGACGCATGCAGCACCATGGAAAACTGTATAATTTAAATTGCATGAAAAGCAAGCACCAATTATGCATAAAATGTCAAAATTAATTTGATTTAAAAACTGCTGCTTTTTGTATAGTATATGTATAGGTATTGTGTAATAAATATTAATAAACAATTAATTGCGTCAATGAATACATAAAACAAGCAATCTTCGGAAGTCCTCAGGAACAGCTCCGATTTTTATTTTTTTTTAATTTTGTTTTTTTTTAATATTTGAAATCAGAAACCTTTTGGAGCGGGGACGAAATTATTTATATTGTTTAAACAATATGTATGATAATTATGTAGATTTTTTTTTATATGATATCCATTGAAAATGAGGAAAAAAGAAATATTTATATGTTTTCATATTACTATCGAAAACAATTGTTATACAGTGTGTCCCAAAAAGTTTTATACAAATGGAGAAAAAAATTATCTTACATTTCACAAAAAAAAATCTTAATAAACAGCTCTGCATAACTTGTAGATCCATAATCAAGTACAAAATTTTTAAAACATTGGCTGATATTAGGGCGACCACCTCTCAGGGTTTCACCCGGAGTCTCAGGTTTTCTACACCGCGTCTCCGGGCTCCGAGTTTTGTAATAATTTCTTCGGGTTGTACTAATATTGTAATAATGTCTAAATGTAACTTACCGTCAATTATATCAATAAAAATAAGATACGTTTCATATAATAGCCGCAAACTTCGCGCGTGGCGCGTACGTATCATTTCTCTTAATATTTGCCTTTTTCTTAAATAATAGGATTATATTTCGAATTCAACCCTTTAATACCTAAAAAGCAAAACTGCTACTTTAGATTCTTTCTAGGTTCAATCGTATTCAGTTACTATTTTTTGCTTTTTACCTCCTTTTACGATAAAGGAAGTACTTATTGTATTCACCCCAAAAATTGGAAATTGAGTTTTCAACAGATCTTAAAATTTTAACGTATCTATTAAAATAAAGTGGTGGGGGGTAATTCAATGTTTTTTTAAATAAATAGTTGTAACTCCTAAACGACTGAACGGATTTTAACAAACTTGCTCTCGTTGGAAAAAGCATTTATTGTTCCATCAAACCCATCTTACCTGTGATATGTCTAATTCTTAGTGATGCCGTTAGAGCGCGTTTTTGATATAATAACAGAAAATTGCAAAATTCTCTAAAAAATTAAATGCAATGACTATTTTTCATAAAAGTGTAGTGAAATGATACCTAAATAGGCTAGTGAACACCGAATATCGATCTCTTATTCGTAGCCTGAAATATCGAAGAAATAATTCATAATTTAATAATTTTTAAATAATAAAAGTATTCTTAATTGAAAAAATATTTAAAAAAATGTGGAGGGGCATAATAATCAATGCATATAATATGCACGTGCAGGGTAGGCAGAATATGAAGAGTAGGCCATGGAGGAAAACAAATGCCTAAAATCAACTTGTCAACAAATATTAAAATTATATAAAACTTGTTAGGTAATTTCAGCAGTCAATTAATTTTCTAGAAATGAAAATTTACAATTTCCCAAACAATATATATTCAGCTTTATTTAAGCCTTCTTCAGTGTTCACATTATGAGTTTACATTTTGAAATTATTTAATTTTAATCTGAAAATAACATTTTGGTTAGGTTTTTACGATAATACTTATTGTGAAAGTTTTGTTATCTTACCATTTAAGAAACATTTATATAAATCATTTGCTATTAGTTAGTTATTTGAAGTTTAAATTTATATCTTATATTTATATACATCTGAAATTAAAATTTTTCATTAGGTTAGTAAGCGTATGTATTTTGAGGTTAACTTACTGTTCAGAATTTTTTTTAAATTTTATTTTATTCAGTAATGTGTTGGTGGAATTTGGCACACCACATCTTCACGGTCATAATTTCATCACTTTGCAGTAGCCTAATTATCCTTATTTAAACAAATTCAATATTTTATGCACGTGTAAGAAACTGGAGATGTATTGACAGATTGACACCGTGGCATAACCAGAAAGCTTAGTAGATTCCTATAATTTCTAATTTCCTTTCATTCTAAGAGTACAGTGCGTCTTAGATCCAAGACCAATGTTCAAATTATATTTAAGAAAATTGATGAAAATTTAAAGTTTTGAATTTTATTTTATATTATTTTAAATTAAGTTATGGTAAATTATATTTAAATTATCTATGTCTGTTTTGTAGTTTATTGATTTAGGGCCTTTTTTTAATATGAATCATTTCATAAATTAATCTTTTTTTTAAGTTATTTTCTTTTTGTAGTATTTTGGGTGTGTTAAAATTGAAGTTATGGAGTTTTTTTGCTGCGTGTTCAGAAAGAGCTGTATTGGGTTTATTTGGAGTTGTTATTTTTATTTTAATAGAATTCTTATGTTGATTTATTCTTTTTCCCAGATTTTGTTTAGTTTGGCCTATGTACAATGCATCGCAATCATTACAATTTAACTGATATATTGTATTGGTTTCACTTTCTATTTGTATTTTATCTTTTAGTTTGGAAATAAATTTTTGCCAATTGTATTATGATTTTTATATGCTATTTGGAAATTATGATTTTTTTAATTCTTTTTTTATTAATTTGGATAATTTAGGAATATAAGGTAAATTTAGTATGTTTTCTTCATGTTTTTTTTTGAGTATTGTTAAATTCGTTTCCAAATAAATTTGGTTGTAAGCTGAAGAAATCATTTTTCTGTTTATTTTTTAACGTTTGTATTCTTTTTGTTATGTTTTTATTTATGAAGTGTAATGGATAGTTATTTTTTGTAATATTTGTTTAATTAGTTTTAAATTATTGTTTTGCGAAACTTTTTTGAGGATAGTAAGATTGCTCTGTCTGTTAAGCTATTTATTATGCTCTTTTTATATTTTATTGTCGTTTGAGAATTGTAATCTAAGTACCTGTCTCTTTTTATTTCTTTTCTGTACAAATTTGTTTCTATATTTCCATCTTGTTTTCTTATTAGTGTCAAATCTAAGAATTTTATTGAATTATTAATATTTTCTTTTTCTATTGTGAATTGCAATCTATGGTGAAAATTATTAAATATTTTAAATATGTTATCTATACTTGATTTTTCAGCTTCTATTATTATATCGTCTACGAACCTTTGATAAAATGATATTTCTTTATTGTTTCTTTATTGTTCTATGTTTTGCATTACTAAATCTGCGATCGTACTAGAAAGTGGTTGGCCCATTGCTACTCCGAATTTTTGTTTGTAAATTTGGTTATTATATTGAAAATAATTAGAATTAAGGATGTTTTCTATTGCTTATAAAAATTCATTTGTAGGGATGTTTGTTAATTTTTTAATTTTGTTCCAATATGTTGATATAGTTTCGATTGCTAAATTTGTTGGTATATTTGTATACAAAGACACACCTAAAGAGAAAAGGATGTGATTTTGTGGTATTTTAGTTTGGTCAATTTTTTCCTTAAATGTCCATGAATCTTTTACTCTATAGCTATTAAGGCAACTAGTGTTTTAAACTGTAAAACACGAGTTAGCTTCAATATTTTTTCTACAACCGTGATTTTAAACTGTTTCCAAGGGTCATATGCGGCGTGCTTTATGTTGTCTATAAAACACGCCATTCCATTTAAAGCACGGAGTACTTTAAGAGTTTATAAAACCTTATTTGTGAAGATTAAAAGTACAGTTATTATATTGGACCGATTTGTATGCGGAGCCCCTAGTGCCCGATTGGAGAGGGCGGAGCCCGATGGCCCCCTTGGAGAAGGGCGGAGCCCAGAGGGCACCCTTGGAGAGAGGTGGAGCTCCAAGAACCCCCTTGGAGAGGGGCCGAGCCCTGAGGGCCCCCTTGGAGAGGGGCCGAGTCCCGAGGGCCCTCTTGGAGAGGGGCGGAGCCCGATGGCCCCCTTGGAGAGGGGCGGAGCCCCGAGGGCACCCTTGGAGAGTGGTGGAGCTCCAAGAGCCCCCTTGGAGAGGGGCCGAGCCCTGAGTGCCCCCTTGGAGAGGGGCCGAGCCCCGAGGGCCCCCTTGGAGAGGAGCGGAGTCCAGAGGGCTCCCTTGGAGAGGGGTGAAGCCCCGAGGGCCGCTTTGGAGAGGGGCGAAGCCCCTAGGGCATTTAAGCTAACTAACTCCTCGGCTGTAGAAAATAGTATATTAAAGTATGAGTGGATAACAAGGTCTTTAAAACACGCGCGAGTTTTCGAGCACGACGGCGTAGCCGGAGTGCTCGAAATAGAGCAACTGTTTTAAAGACCAGTTATCCACGAATACTTTACGCTATTTTTTATTATACCTCTAATACTAATAAATTACACACTAAAAACTTAGAAATAATTTTTGTCGTGATAAATCGAGAGGGCATAATAATATTGCTACTATAGTTACGAGAATTATTTACGTTTTTGTCGCGTCCATGTCCGTTGTTGCATTCAGTCGTTTCCTTGACAACCTTTAAAGCTCGGTGAGCTTTAATCGCCTGTATTCGCACGCTCAGGCGTGCTTTAAACGGCGATTCTGATGCAGGTATAATAAAAAAACTATTAAAATGCCTTTTACAAATGATGAAGCTGTCGATATAATTGCGGTATATTTTGAATGTCTTCAAAATGCGGCATTGACTCAAAGAGTATACAGAATTCGATATCCAAATCGGCGTTTACGCGATGAGAGCATTTTTTCGCGTTTAGTGCGAAAATTTGCGCAATACTGGCAGCTTTCGACCTCAGTTGCGAACAACGGAAGACAATATTGTTAATGTCTTAGCATACGTGGAATTGAATCCCCACGTTAGTACGAGAGCAATGTTTCGTGCATTGGGTATATCACGTACTACTATTCTAAACATTTTAAAAGATCATAGGTAAGTTTTTATGTCACTAAAATACTACTTTACATGTTTCACAATGTGTTTGTTATTTCAAATTTTTGACTGCACCCATATCATATGGTTTTACATCAAACCTTAAATCACGAAGACTTTGACTGACGGATAGATTATTATCAATTTTTATCCGAAACTTTAATTTGCATAATATGCATTATTGGTCTGACAACAATCCTCACTGGTTGCGCGAGGCCCAACATCAAGTCCATTGGAGTCTCAATGTGTGGTGTGGCATCCTGTGCGGAACTATTATAGGTTCCTATTTCTTTGATCAACCACTAAATGGTGCCGTGTTCCTTGATTTTCTGGTAAACCAATTGCCTATTTTATTAGAAGATGTGCCCTTGCAATTAGGGCAAAATATGTTTTTGCAACTAGACGGTTGTCCAGCATCTTTCTCAAAAAATGTGCCAGAACATTTAGATCTAAGATATCACCAGAGGTGGATTGGGCGAGGAAGTCTATTTCCTTGGCCACCCCGACCCCCAGACCTCACCTGTTTGGACTTCTATCTATGGGGTCGGTTGAAAGATATTGTTTACCAAATTCCACCAACAACGAGAGACGACATGAAAATACGAATACAAGAGCCATTCGTAGCCTGTCAAAAGCAGAAATTGAAGCTGCCCCAACAATGCATTGAGTGTGATGGAAGACAGTTCGAGCATTTAAGGAGGAGAAGTGTTGGTATCCAAATCTCTAAGACGGATCTAGAGGCTGCACACAGAGTAAATTCCAGAAGTACTAAAAATTCTGGAAAACGCCCAATTATTGTAAAATTTACAAACAGGATGGTTCGAGATGAATATCTCAATAAATGCAAAAGCAAGAAGCCCCAAACCACAGTTTTGTACGACGAATTAAAAGGCCAACCTATATATGTAAACGAGCATATGACTCCCTATTATCGCGAACTGTTTTATGAGGCACGGCAGAAAAAGGAAATGGATGGTGCGGATAAAGATAAGAAAGTGTTTAAATATGTTTGGTTTAAGAATGGAAAACTTTTTGTGCGTTGCAGTGATACGTCGGCTGTAATACGTGTTCTTACCTCCAACGATTTAGTGCGGCAGAATAAAGAAAGGTAAATCTTATGTAACACGATTTCTGTTAATTAATTGAAATTTAAAAATGGCCAATTTTAATTTAAACCTAAATTTGCAACAAGAACTTGCCGAATATGATAATTTTGAAAATATTGTTTTAGATAATAAGTTAGAATGTAAGGAGTTATTAAAACATAATGAGATCAATATATTGCAATTGAACATACGGAGCATTGCTAAAAATTTTGACGAATTTTTAATATTATTGCATTCATTAGATAAAGAAAATTTAGATGTCATTGTCTTAACAGAAACATTTCAAATTATTGCTGATAATTTTAATATAGACGGCTTTTCAACACATTATAACAATGGAAGTATAAACAGAAATGATGGCGTAGTAATTTTTGTTAAAAATAATTTAAATGCTATTGTTACAACAATAAACTCTTTAGAAACCCGTGTAATTCGAATAAAACTTGAAAAGCTCAATAAAAAGTATGGTATCAGTGCAGTATATAGATGCCATAATATTGAAGTTCAAAATTTTATAGAACAGTTGCGCCTTTATTTGCCGGAATGTAGAGAGAACAATGAAATATTTCTTGGAGACATAAACATTGATATTTTAAAAACTGATCGAACAGAAAGTGATTATCTGAATGTGATGTCTGAACACGGGTTCAAATCTGTAATCAACAAATGCACAAGAGTAACTAATGACACGAAATCATGCTTAGATCACGTTTTTATAAAAACACGGCAAAAGTCTTCTGATATTTTTGGTTTAATTTTGCGGACTGATATCACTGATCATTACACTGTAATTTTTAGTATAAAAAATTTAATTTTTGAACGTCCTAGAAAGGTTAATCCACAATCAACCTCACAAATTTTTGATAGCTTAAGATTTTTTAATTTAGTTAACTCTTTGTCATGGGACGGTATATTAAATGAGCAGGACGCAAATATTGCTACAGAAACCTTTATTGATACTCTAAAAGCGTGCAAACAAAAATCACTCAAAGTAAAAAACAATAATTCAGTTAATTCGAAAATGAAAAAGCGTAAACAATGGATTACGCAAAATTTAATAAAATCAATAAACATTCGTGATGCCTTAAAACAACGCGTACTGAGAAATGAATGTAATGTAGAACTCAGAAACTATTATAAAAATTATAGAAATATTCTACAAATGTGCATAAAAACAACAAAGTCGCAATTTTATAAAAATAAAATAATGCAGTCACCGAATGACTCAGAGCACTTATGGAATACAGTTAGAGAAAGTTTAAATGATAAAAAAAAACATATGGAAATTAAAAGTATAGTATTGGAAAACGGTATAGAAATACAAGATGAAAATCAAATAGCAAATGAGTTTAATAGACATTATTGTAGTATAGGAAATCGTATGGCAAACATTCTTATCAACAAAAACAAAAGTAAAATATGTAATGAATTACCAAATACTGTGAATTCCAGTACACTTTACCTTAGCCCTGTGACAAATCAGGAGATAATAAATGAAATTGACACCTTAAAAGCAGGTAAAGCTGCTGGCCTGGATAACATCACTGCTGAGAATCTAAAACAAATAAAATATCTCATTGCTGATCCTCTTCAACATATAAGTAATCTGATCATTTCCAGTGGAATTTTTCCTAATGTCTTAAAAGTTGCAGTAATAATACCTATATATAAAACTGGATGTAAAAACACCATATCAAACTATCGTCCTATAGCGTTACTCACGAACATAACAAAAATTGTAGAAAAGGTAATAAAACGCAGGCTAATGTCGTTTTTGGAAAAAAATAACATAATATCAAATAATCAGTTTGGTTTTCGAGAAAACAAATCCACTGAAGATGCAATTCAATTATTAACTTCAAAAATATATGCCAATCTAGATTCTTCAAACGTCTCAGCAGCGGTGTTTTTAGACCTAGCCAAAGCTTTTGATACTGTGAGTCACAATCTTCTTCTGCAAAAAATGGAAAGGATGGGTGTTAGAGGTGTTGGTCTTCATTTGTTTAAATCTTATTTGTCAAAAAGAATGCAGCAAGTAAAAGTTGGTGCAACATACAGCCAGAAAGTTCTGTGCGAATATGGAGTGCCTCAGGGGAGTGTACTGGGACCAGTATTGTTTATAATCTACATAAATGACTTATTAAATGCAAAAAATCAATACAACATTATTACTTACGCTGATGATACAGTTTTATATTTTACTGGTGATTCGTGGCAAAACCTTTACACAAAAATAAGCGTGGAACTAGCGAATATTGTAACTTGGTTAGATCTGAATCTGCTTACATTAAATGCTGAAAAAACAAAATGTGTGCCTTTTACGTCTTATAAAAACAATCTGCCACTATATAGTATTATAAAAATTAGCAATTCTGATCTAAATATAAAAGTTACTACAAATGTGAAATATTTAGGAATAACTATAGATAGTTTTTTCAGATGGGATTTGCACATAAATGAACTTACTAAAAAAATAAGAAAATTTGTCTATCTATTTAAACAACTAAAATCATTTTTAAAAACTGCGGACTTGAAAATAATATACTATGCTTTAGTACAATCCCTGCTCCAATATGGTATTATTGGCTGGGGTGGGGTGTACAATACAACTCTCAAACAGTTAGCTACCGTACAAAATACTATATTGAAAATTATACTGTCCAAAACTTTCAGATATGATACTCACTCACTATATTTAGAAGCACGTGTATGCACGGTCAGACAATTACATATGATAGCAGCTATATGCAGATATCACGACAAACCAAAACAGTTTATTTGTCATGGTTATTGTCGCGCTTAAGAGTAGCTAGCCGCCACCCCGCAGCCTCGACGTTATTTACTCACACGCAGTCACGGAGGTCCAGAAAGAATACACTTATTCTTTTCATAGGCTTTTTAATAACAACGTCAAAATCTGAATAATAATTGCGTAACTACTGAACAACATCCTTACATTTTTTTCTCTACAGCTACTTGCTTCTAAACCGAAAAATGAGGCGTTACCGCTGTTACAAATAACTGTTAGTGTCTCCAACATTCTCCCACCTGAGGAGTGTTTTGAGTGAGCAAAACATTTCTCACAAAGAGATACCACAAAACATATAACGAAACATTGCATAATATAAAGAAACATTACAAACAATACAATACATTACATAATACAAATACATTACAGAAAGCGTCGCGGAATTTTTGGAACACGACCGCACCGTGTCGTTTTCACCTTAGACACTCCCGAACCAACACTATCTTCTACCACAAAATTGGGCTCGAAAAGGGACTCATTATTGCTTTCAACATTCACCGATCCCCTTCCATCATTGCTCGACTGCCCATTCTCCTCCTCGAAATGGAACTCAGGAACGCTGCAACACTCCAATGGGTACAGCCTTTGTAGCGGTCTCAACATCTGCCCTCTAGTGGTCTCAACTCGAACTAAACGTACCTTGCCATCTTTACCCGGTATAATTTCTGAGATTCGTCCAACTGGCCAATTTAAACGTTTGCTATTGTCATTGCCTATAAGAACTAGTTCCCCAACTTTGATTGGACGGTCAGTCTTTTTGTCGCACCGTAGCTTCAATTGTCCGAGATACTCAATACGGAACCTAGTCCGTAGGTCTTCCCGCAATGTCTGAATTTTTCGCACTTTTCGACATAAAGAAGAACTGTCTACTGTGTCACAGTCAGGTAAGCCCCACTCGACTTGATCGCGCAGAAACATCGACGGACTTAAAGCAACTAAGTCTTTAGAGTCCTCAGAAATATAGGTAAGAGGCCTCGCGTTGACCACGGCCGCGCAGTCACAAATAAGGGTCAACAAACTTTCATAGTCCAAACGAGCACGACCTAACACTTTTCGTAACAATCGTTTTAATAACCCTATCAAACGTTCCCAAAACCCTCCCCACCATGGCGCCGTAAGTGGGTTGAAACGCCAACACATGCGATGAACGGACGTCTCACGAGTAATAGTGTTCCAGTCAAGTAGCGATAAGGCATTTTCGGCACCTAAGAAGTTAGTGCCATTGTCACTATAGATCGTTTTAGGCCTTCCCCGTCTCGATAGAAATCGACGCAAGACTTGAAGAAAACTCGATGTTGACAAGGATGTCGTTAGTTCTAAATGAACAGCGCGAAAAACGGCACACGTAAAGAGACATATCCACGCCTTATCCCCATTTTTCAAGTACATTGGACCCGCAAAATCGACTCCTGTCACTTCAAAGGCTACCGCGTCGCGCACTCTGTCCACAGGTAACGGTGGTGGGTCGACAATCAGAGGTTTCGCGTCGTACTTCTTGCAAACCACGCATTTTGAAATTACTGACCTAATGGTGCGCCTGCCTCCAAGAATCCAAAACTTCTCCCTCAGCAAACTCAAAAGACCTTGAGTCCCTACATGACATGCTTTGACGTGTGTATACATGATCAAACCGTTAGTCAATGGATGCTTAGATGACAGAACAATAGGAAAACGGTAGTTTTCGGTATCTTCTCTGTTAGATACCCTGGATTTCAATCGGATTAGGCCATTTTCATCTCTAAAGGTGTTGAGACCACTTATTTTCTTGTCGCTTTCATCCGAAAAACATTCGCTCTGCACCAATTTGAAAATAAACTTTTCTGAAGCGTTGTATTCCTCAGCAGTCAGTTCACCATCTCTTTTGTGGTCCGAATATCTACAGTTGTATGCAAATCGAAAAATCCAAGCAATCATTCGTATAGTTTTGCTGTAGGTGGAAAAATAGTCGAGATGCCAGATACGAGAATTATCAACATTCAGAAAGGCAGTCACTAACTTCTTCTTGCGCTCCACATCAATTTCTTCCTCATCATAGGTTGCATCCACTGACGGCCATGTTTCAGGATTTCCATACAGCCATTTGGGCCCCTCCCACCATTTTGAGTTGAAAAGTTGCTTAGGAGAGCAACCCCGTGACGGCAGGTCTGCCGGATTGTGCACCCCTGGTAAATGTCTCCATTTCTCTGCTGCAGTCAAGCTACGAATTTCGGCTACTCTATTCCATACGAAGATCCCCCATTCTTCTTTTCGTTGAATCCAGCTGATGACAGTAGTAGAATCCGACCAATACGTAATCGGCATATCCATACTCAGCACCTCCCGTATCTGTGAACCCAGACGAGCTCCAATGGTAGCTGCCATTAATTCCAATCTAGGTATGGACATTCTTTTAATTGGTGTAATCCTAGCCTTGGCCTGCAGCAGTTGTATTTTAACGGTGCCCTCGGTTTCTGCTCTCAAAAAGACAACAGATGCGTATGCTGACTTACTCGCGTCACAGAATATGTGTAGACTAAGCTTCTGTTCTTTACCTTGCTCAACATTTAACCATCTTGGAATCTCAATTTTGAAAAGAAAGGGTAGTTCGGATTTCCAGTTCTCAAATATTCGCTGGCTCTCGATTTTTACTTCCATATCCCAGCCGATCTTCTCTTGCCACATCTCTTGTAGCAATATTTTAGGACAGAGCGTAGCGGGACTGGTAACCCCTATTGGATCAAATATTCGTTGCGCCAACGAAAGTATAACCCTTTTTGTTATTACCTCAGATTCACCTTCCTGCACGGGACTCAAAGCGAGTGTATCGACTGTCTTGTTCCAATTCAAACCCAAGAGTGGGAGAGTTGTGTTTCCATTATTGCTTTGGCCAGTAAACTCCCACCCTCTCAAATCGAACTTTGCTTCTGCCATTAACTTGGTAGCCTGTGATATAAAATCTTCTAATGTTTCTGTGTTTGGTAAACTGGTTACACAGTTGTCTACATAGAAACCTTTCACTAACATTTCGATCGTCTGTTTGGAATAGTAACTATCTTCTTCGCATTTCTCTAAACATATTTTGAGGTGATGTTCAATTGTCGCCCCTAGAAGAAATGGGCTGGCGTTCACTCCAAAAACGACCCTTTTATGTCGAAAAATGATTTTTTCTCCATCTGCCGTTTTCCACATAAATCGAAGAAAATCTCTATCATTTGGATTTAAACCAATTTGTAGGAACGCTTTCTTAATATCTGAAGTTACCCCAATTCTGTGTTTTCTAAATCGCAAAAGAATTGTAGGTATTTGTTCAATCAAGTTGATTCCCTTTTCCAAACAATCATTGAGAGACGGTTTACCCTTTTCTTTTGCCGACGCGTCGAACACAGGACGTATTTTGGTTGTAGCACTAGACTCCTTGATTACTGGGCGATGTGGCAAATAATGTGCTGGACGATCCAATTCTTCAGCAGGAACTTCTTCAATGACATCGTCTTGTATCCATTCCGAGAAAACTTCATTATATTTCTCCCAATAATTTGAGTTCTGCAATCTATTCTCTGTGGATTTCAGTCTATTCTCAGCCAATGCACGGTTTGATGGTAATGGGGGGTGTCCCTCTAACCAGGGTAATCTGACTTCATACCTCCCTTCTTTGGTGACGCAAACAGTTTCTTCAAACAGCTGCTTTGCTGCTAGTTCAAGTTCAGCTTTGGTTTTCCTTTCACCTGGATCTGTAATCCCAAGGATATCCAATTGCCATAATGCTGTGATAGAAGCATCTTTATTCAGCATGTTTGCCACTACCATGGTTGTACTATGAGATTGCCTACCATTGGGAATTTTCCCCATTAAAACCCATCCCAGTAGGGTTTCAATTGCTGTTAGACCACATCGAAGGACGTGTCTTCTCCCAGTTAATATTTTCCCAGCTATATCTGCTCCGATAAGTAGGTCTATTGGTTGGCGTCCTCTTTTATCGGTTAAGCGAACATTAACTTTTTGTAGCTCCTTCGACCAAATACCAGCAACAACTGATGGAAGGTCATTACAGATGACAGGTTGGTCCAGTGCTTCAAATCTGCAAGCAAATTTACCGTCCAAACTCATGAGTCTAACGTCATAACATGCATGTCGTTGCTCTGCCGTTTGAGCACCGCCGAACAAGACGTGAACTATTGTTTCTGTTCGTTTAGGCTGATAATGTAACTCTTCAGCTACACTTTTTAAAACATAAGAACGCTGTGATCCCGTATCAATAATCACTCGGACATCTCGTTCCCCGCTTTCGCTACGCATTCTGACAATCAACGTTTGCAAAAATACATGAGCGTCCGTACAATTCGCTAAACCAGTTTCTGTAGCAAAGTCACTTTGAACTTCAGATTGCTTTTCTGTTGTAACCCGTTTATCACTTTCTTTCGGTTTATCTTTTAAGTCCGGACACAAAAGTATAATGTGTTGTCTTCCGCATACCATGCAGCGTAACCGTTCGCGGCACCTACGACTAGAATGGCCAACCTTCGCACATCGAAAACATGCCTTTTTCTTCATGAGGGTACTCTTCTTTTCTTCCCAGGAAAGTTTTTGAGCTTTGAAACACTTTTCTGTGTTGTGATTACCTTCACAAAATATACATGTTATGGGAACACTGTTATTCATCAACCCTGCAGCTGTGGGGATGCCCTGATCAACAGTCCTGCGTTTGTTGGCCTTCTGCTTGCCGTCGTGTGAACCTAAGCCAAAACCTTCTACTGCAAGTGAAATGCGTTCTGCGCCTTCTACCTCTGCTTTCAAGAAATTCATGAGGCGGTCCAGTCTATTCTTAAGAGTAGCATCGGGCTTCTCGCAAAAATTCGTGGATCTTTGCCAGACTCGCAAGAGTTCTTCTGGTAGGCATGATTCTACTAACGGATACAACATTGCAGAGCACGTATCTGTATTTATGCCCAATGTCTCCAAGGATCGGAGTTGCGTTTCTATTTTATCGTACAATGTAGCAATGCCGTACTTTGACTGGTTATGCATAGCATTATTTAGAACTAATTTTAAAAGTTCTCTCACATATACCTCAACAAGGAGATCCTCCCTTCCAAAGCGAGATTTTAGACTATCGATCACCTTCTCATAGTTGTCTGCCGTGGCTGGAAAGCTTTCGACCAAGTCCTGGGCCCTCGTGTTCGAGGTAATGGCCAGTCGCAGGTACTGAAATTTGTCATCGGGGTCGAGATCGGTGGCTTCATGTATCTTCTTGAACTGGCTCCAGAAAGGCAACCAGTCTCGTACTTCTCCCCCGAACTTCACCAGCTCAATTTTTGGCAAACGCAGCTTGTGTGCACCAGACGCTCCTTGGATGGCTACACTTGCAGCTCTCAGAGCCCTTTCTGATGACACTTCACTCTTCTCAAATGCTATTTTGTTGTACCGGATTCTTAGCTGTACATCTCGAACTGCATACTCGTCACAGCTATTCATCTCAGCGGCTAAATCTTCTTCACTAGCATTTTCTGACAGCATGAGGCTAAATACTTCATTGTCAACTACCTTTAAAGCCTCTGACTTCTGTTGCAAAAGCTCCTGCAAGGATTGCGCTTCGATAATGTCCACTTGCGCGGTTCCTAACACCTGCTGTAGTTGATTTGTAACACGGGTAAATGCGGCCCGCAAAACCGCACGGCGTTTCTTCTCTGCGTCCATCTCGACAATCACAGATTTGCCTTCACCCTGCACCAAGCTCGCTGTGCGCTGGTAAACGATAGCACAACACAAACGAACTCCAAGCAGTCTTCCGCTCCCTGCAATGTGCTGTCACGGTCGCCAATTAAATGTCGCGCTTAAGAGTAGCTAGCCGCCACCCCGCAGCCTCGACGTTATTTACTCACACGCAGTCACGGAGGTCCAGAAAGAATACACTTATTTTTTTCATAGGCTTTTTAATAACAACGTCAAAATCTGAATAATAATTGCGTAACTACTGAACAACATCCTTACATTTTTTTTCTCTACAGCTACTTGCTTCTAAACCGAAAAATGACGCGTTACCGCTGTTACAAATAACTGTTAGTGTCTCCAACACTAGTTGATATAAAATGTGGGCGGTACTCAAGCTCTAGCTGCGACTTACCTTGCGAATACGTGAAAATGCTTGCTTGACTTCAAAAAATCATACAGGAAATTTAAAGTTTACTTTCATAATATCATATTTAAGTGGGTGAGCCTGCAGCTGTGGCTGCAAAAAAGGGTTTCAAAACATTGCCCAAAGAATTGTTATCTGTTTGTTGTGATTAGCACAACTAGCTGTACAGGTCCCATAGGGGAAATCAATATCTTGTTAGCATCAAAACGATTCGTCGCGCGTCGATAAATCCTTTAAAAATAATACAAACTTTATATAACTACTTGGATACAGTTGCCGTATGGCTAGTCAGAAAGACGGGTGCAGCTCCTTAATCACTAACACAAATGATTAAAACCAAAGGGCGCCAACGAATCTTTACCAATTAATGACAAGTGTATCCAGGCATTCGACGAGAATTCGTAAACTCAAGTAGCACATAATTTTCTGAAAGAAAATCTCAAATCACGCACAGGTAGCAGTAACAAAATCAAACCCATAAGGCTGTTATCACAGTATAATCACAAATTGGATACAGCATGGTACAAAATATAGGTAATTACAATATAGACCTAAGAGTTAAAAGGCACCTCATAAAAAAAGCATAAATGTTCATACTTACAATATCCCAATAGAGCCATACACTATTAATGCACACATTAAAATAAGGCAAGGCGATGATATAGCGGTGTCTACTCCATGGATTGGGAGGAAACCTTTTGTGTGCTCGCAGTTACAAAGCTCGCTGAGCAAACTGTTTATTTTTAGTTTACGTCAAAATTCCAAGCGTCAAAATGCCTGAAGGGAGCTCAAAGCGACAGAGCACTGGTCGCCAGTAAATGTTTATAGAAAGCGAAAACTTGTATACCTGTATATACGTTCCGGAATAGGGTATCTTCGTGCGCTCTATGAAATTCACGCAACAGGTGTGGAGCGGGCCGCGACTTGTAGGTATGGATCGTTCAAGGTCATACCCTGGGTGACGTCCGCAACCAAATGCAATGGATAATAACACCTTTGCAAACTCTGCCCTACGGCTCCTCATTGACTGCTATAAGGAGAAAATAGACCACGTTAGAACACGGGTGAATACAGCCCGAAGAAAGGTTGATGCCAAAAGTAGACGCCAAAAGGGGCGCAAAATATGACATTGAAATCGAATAGATGCGCAAATAAGGAGTAACAATATGAAATAAGCACTACAGACATCGAAATTAAATAAATGCACAATTGAATCGTAACAACTATCTTCAAAACTTGTTTCACAAAATAAAACTTACTTCCTAAAACACATACCAAAATTGATGATCACTTACACGTATAATATCTTGTTCTATTGCATTTTCAATTAGCGGAAAACTACACATGCAATATTATGTACCTACCTAATAAACACGAATTCGACTTAGCTGACATGCAGTTCGAATGTCGGAAACATACGAAAATCAAGGAAAGCGTTGTTTAAAATCTGAGGCGGGTGTACTTGATTGCTAGTCACCAAATTTAAGCGAGATGTGCGGGCTCGAAAATGATGGGGTCATGGATCAAAAACGAAAGCGAAATGAGGAGCTTCTCCAGGGCTTTGTCGAGATGCAGGAAAATTACAAACCGATAGATTGCTGAGCAGGGCGTCGATATCACGGCCGTTATACAGACAATGGTACAGAAAATATGTGTCACTGTCGGTTGGTATAAAATTTTGCGAAACTCAAAAGTGAGACGGAACTTGAAATTTAAAATTTGTAGACTGCGTTTTGGGGAGCTGGACATCCGACAATCGTCTTAATTTGTCTAATTGGGCACGGTGAGGCTTGTACAAAGGGCGATATTCACTGAAGAAAATAACACACCACACGCGACATTTTTGATTGTAACAGTACTTATGATCTTGCTGTGGTTTGAACCCACCCTTACAAACCATATTAAAACAAGACGTCTCGTGCACCTTAATTAAGTAATTATTGAGTAATTCATTTCTATTTGTGTTTACCCTGCTAGCTCAGTGAATATGAAACTCTAAAATACCCTAGTCGTTGTTGTGGACAATTACCATTTGCAAAAAAAAACATAAAGCTGGTCCTCTCCCCTAGTGCTCTGGGGCTGAATCTGACTTCAAACAATGCAGAAGGAAATCAATTTTTTACGTACTGTAGCGAAATACATTGTATTCGTAAATACGTACAAGATCGTTTAGAAAATGTTGCTTTTTTGCAAAATTTTAACTGCAAGACATTTCACATCGTTGTTGATAATTACGATGTTTAGGAATTTTCCTACAGTACGTGAAAAATCGCAGGTGCAACACATGAGAAATTTTTTTCTGCGCTCGGCACGTTTTTAATTTCGGCCTCGCCTGGATAAAAAGGTCGCCTCTTGCACGGAAAAACTACACTTTTTTAACTTGTTGTACAATATACTATACTAACAGATATATTGACTTTAAGACACATAAAAAGATAAATAAAATAAAAGAAAATAGGATTAGATCATAGAAATACGTGCGATATAGTTTGGACTGTTCGAATGTAGGTTCAAAACATACATGAAACAATATTAAACTGGTCCTGTCCATATTTCCATGCATTAAACCCCGGCGCGATTTACACACCTAATACAATGCCACCTAGAAACGAGACACGACCTTGTGACGTCGATTATAGCAGGTGTTTCCGCTCCGTATTCTTTGAACCTTGACCGATTGACGTGAAATTTGGTGAGTAGTTAGGGGATGGCTCAAGGAGCAAAAGTGACATAGCGCCGATGTGCGCTTTTACCCTGCGAGTGGATGCCACCCCTTCTCGGGGGTGGAAATGTGTTTACTCAAAATAACCTAGTAGATAGAGAGAGGAATAAATTCTAAGTAAAAAATGTTCATATACAATACCGCGAGCGGTCGACGAATTGCGAAATTTTTTGTCAAAGTGTATGAGTGTTTATTGCTTCGATATAAATTGGTCGAGTGCGACAGCACGAGACCAATTTTGAAGCAATAAACACGAATAAACATTTTGACAAAAATTCATGCAATTCGTCGGCTGCAAGCGGCATTTGAAGGACTATTCAACGAACAAAATTGATATTTCTTAGTAATTAATCAATTTTATCACGTCCTCTTTGAAAATAAAAATCTCTTGACGTAAAATAAATTGTTTGTCAATTTTGACATTTCTAATATCATATTTGATTAATTTTACAGGAAGTTAAATAAATGTCACAGGAAGAGAAAAAAATTGTCATTAAAACTCCGCTAGCGGAATTGTTGCACAATTTTACGCTGATTGGTGGAAAATGACATAAATACTAAATTATGATTGGTGAATAGTTAACTTGAAGGGGGTGAGTTGAATAGTCTATAAAGTTTTTCCGATAGATCGATATTTTTCGAGCTATTCGCGATTGAAGACTTAGATTTTTCGTGATAAAAATGCATGTTTTTGGACGGTTTTTCGCGAATAAGTCGAAAACTTCGAGTTCTATCAAATAAGCTGTAATAACCAAAAATGAAGCTTATAAAACAGTAAAGAGATTGTTTTTTCTATGAATGCTCTAGGTCTAAGATAAAGGGAGTTATGGCTCGTTGAAGAAGATTTTTTTTTGCAACAACTTTGTTCGAAGTAATCAACGTTAATTAATGAAAAACCGATGCATTTTTCGGGAAAAACTTATAGAACATTTTTTGTAGTGATTGAAAACACCTTTCAAATGAGCACTATTAAAAGTCGATTGCTTAACAACCAAGCGAGTTACGATGCAAAAACCGTGGGCCACTCGAATTTTTGAAAAAAAAATGAGCGATAGAACCCCAGCCATTCCACCAGAATTGATATTGACCGTTATGCCTTTACAAATTAATTTATTTAAGTATTACTCATGTAATTCAAAACTTTGGCCGGGTTAGAATGCGTATTTTTCGAAAAAATATGATCAAAATGAAAAACATATTTTTCAAATTTCTTAAAAAACCCTTTTTTTCAAAATAACTGAAACTAAAAAAGAAACGTAAAAAATGATATAGTACAAAAATGTGGGATTTTTATTAACGAACATTCTAGTTTTTCTTTTATTTCTGTATGAAAAAACATAACGGAGATATAAATGTTAGAAGTTTGCATTATAGTTCGCTAACCGGGAATGGGATCCGGAAGGTTCGTTCCCCACATTTCGTTCCCGGGATATTTCGTCTCCCCACATCTGGTACCCGGAAACTTCGTTCCCGACCGAGCTCAATTTGTCTTCTAAATTACAGGGTGTTGAAAACGAGTGCAGCGATCGAAATACAGTTAAAAAATAAAAGGTATTTTAATTAATTTACTTATTATAATAAACTTATAAGAACAAAATAAATTGTATTTATTAAAAATTACGGTTTAATCTAAGTCTGTTCCTGATATTTTGTATAGGGCCATAATTTCTCATTCTGGACAACTTTTCTTAGTAATATTTGCCGTATCATGAACAAAAAGAGTAGTTTACCGGAAAATAAGGCCGACTTGTTTTTGAAAAACTGAAAATTTTCTTTAAATTCTCTACAAACCAAGCAGGAATTATAATTCTTATAACATTTGTATGTAAAACTAAAAATAAAATTTAATTCCCTCTTGTAAACTCAAGGTCATACTGTATACAGTTCTTATAAGTTTATCATAATACATAAATTAATTAAAATATCTTTCATTTTTCTAACTGCATTCCGATCGCTGCACTCGTTTTTCAACACCCTGTATTCTAAGAGACAAATTGAGCTCGGTCGGAAACGAAGTTTCCGGGTACGAGATGTGGGGAGACGAAATATCCCGGGAACGAAATGTGGGGAACGAAATGTGGGGAACCAACTTTCCGCAAACCGCGCGAACCCCCCTCCCGAGCCCTTCAACCCTTTACTTGTTGAATATGCAGAGTTTGTAGCCCTTAAAATTACCTGTAAAATGGTATTTGAATGGACGTTGTAGCTTCAAAATTAAGGGAGTTATGGTAAAAAATCCAATCGCATTTTTTCGGAGCATAAAAATTTTTCCATTCCACATAATTTTGGAGCTTTATAGATGATCATATGTGCGTGTATCGTGTATATAAATACATAAATGTATGAGTGTCCGCTGATTGAGTTCACATAAAGTGTAAATGGCAATTTTTTTTTTGAGTTAGATGCTAATATTCCCGGAATCACTCCTGCTTGTTCTCAATCTACGATATGAAAAAATTAATCAAATTAATTAATATACAGGGTGTTTTCAGAATTGAGTTTTAAAAAATTGTCAAGAGTAGACTACTATTATTAGAAGATATATCAAAAAAAGTATTAAGGACATTTTCAAACAAATCGGACTATTTTGAATTTTTAAATTTTTTTGGATTTTTATCGTAGCTGTAGGAGATACTGTTACTGGTTCACTAACTAAGATGTTTAAAAAACAATAGAGTGCCTCCTGCGGCCAAGATAAAACGTACGTTGTTAAAAAACAAATTTAAAAATTAAATCAAAGTAGGTCCATTTGTCTAAAAATTGAGAGTCTGACATTACTTTTAATTCTAAACCACTTCTTTAATACTTTTTTACTTCCTTTTACTACTATAAAGGAAGTATTGGATTCACTCCAAAAATTCGAAATTGAGTTTTCAACAGATCTTCACGTTTTAGAGTCCCCTGATCCCAAAAAACATATTTTTTTTCATTGGTCTGTCTGTCTGTCTGTGTGTCTGTCTGTCTGTCTGTCTGTGTGTGTGTCTGTGAATAGAATATCTCAAAAACGAAAAGAGGTATGGCATTGAAACTTCATATATAAGTTTTGTGTACTATGTAGATGAGACAGCAAGCTTTTGAAGAAAATCTCATAACCGGAAGTAGGTGTTTACTCTTGTGATTTTTCAGTTTTTTTCGATTTTTTCAAAAACGGCTCTAACGATTTTTTTTAAATTTTACATTTTTCTTACATTTTTAATGTGTATTGATGTGAGATAGGTGATTTTCCAGTTGAATACTTCTAAAGTGGGTTTCTTTTGTTTTTTTTTTCTATTTTTTTTATTAACTCCTATTTTAAATAAAACACCCGGTATATTATTACATTTTTGAATTGACCTTAAAATTCTAGAGAAAATTTGTCTCTTCAACTAACACTCGATTTTGTACCGTTTTTGTAGAATTTGTAATTTATGAAATTTTTTAACAAATGGTTAAAAATTAAAAATGAAATTGTTGACTAATTATAAGATCACTGTAAAAGGAAGTTGTGTGAGTGTATCACACCAGATTTTTTTGTTATCTCTTCTAATAATGGTAGTTTACTCTTGACAATTTTTGAAAGCTCAATTAATTAATTTGATCGATTTTCTCAAATCTTAGTTTGAGAACAAGCAGGAGTGATTCTGAGAATATTAGCATCTAACTCAAAAAAATTTGCCATTTACACCTTATGTGAACTCAATCCACGGACACACGTATATATAATAACTTTTTTCTATAACGGAACCAGTGATAGAATATCCCATAAGTTAACTTTCGTCTCTAGTAACGAAAGTAAGTGGTTGCAATTTCAGATATTAAATGCATTCTTCCATGCATAGGGGTGGTTTTTAAATGTTGAAAATTTTGAATACATCGTAAATCATGTTCGAGAACACGAAAGAAGCTTTATTCTACATAATTAAATAAGATGTGAATCCATAAAATGGTTAAATCTGCATTTTTTTCAATTTTTTTCACAAAGGGGTAGTTTCACCCGTTAAAAACAAAAAGCGCAAGTCGGACATATGTCACTTTTGAAGTTAAGGGTAAGATGAGCTTAATTCCAAATTTTCATAAAAATCGATGGAGGTTCAACGAATTCTGAGGTAATAGCGTATTTTTACCTTCAACGACTGGACTAACTGCAATTTAACGTTTTTTTGCAATTATTGCACGTAATTGACCGCTATTTGAATATACTAGTTACTTACTACGTTCGTGAAATCTTTGTGCTTTAGGGTAAGTGATTTTGGTGCAATTTTGGATAAATAATCACCTATCAAATCCACATTACAGCTGGTTTGATACCGTTTGAAGAGTTAGTTTCCTAAAGTATTACGTTTCAAGCCTTCTAAGGTATGCAAATTCACAGAAATTTGAAAAAATTTAGTTCATTTCCTTGGGCGCCATGGCGAGAATTATAATTCATTCTACAACCAATACGTTAATTACTTTTTTCTGTCAGAAAGAAAGTCAATTGAGCAAGAAATTAGAGTTGAAAACTAAGTACGTTAGCTAATAAGTAAACCAAATTTCGTTTTATATTTATTACGCTACTTAAGAGCCCAGAATCACACCATTTGACCCAGTTTTTTCCAGGTATATTTTTGAGAACATTATTTGATAGGCACAAAAGAAAATCTTTTTGGTCAATATTCTTGCATCATATTTTAAATAGTTTTAGCAATAACGAATTACAAACAGTCGTCGGGTAACACAAACTCAAAAATTAATATACTTACTCATTACATTTCGTCCATATGATCAAAATAATATTTCTTGTAAATATTGTTTAGCAGATTATATAGGTCCAAATTTTGATAATAAATGTAATTTATGCATGATTTTTACTAATTAAGGAAAAATTAAAATCAATGAGTCGTAACATTTTTAATATTTCAGGGTGTTAGTTAAGTACATAGACAAATTTCAAGGGGTGATTTCTTGATGAATTCTAAGAAGAAAAGTTCATATAAACATGAATTCGCAACGGCTCCGTTTTTGATATACAGGGTGTTTTCTATGGAACATGGTGTGACTTGAAAAATAATTGAAGTAATTTGTAATTCTTAAAACGCATTTTTGCTGAAAATCGTACGACACTCATTAATGACCAATAGAAAAATTAGTTCACGAGTCGTAACCAAGACAACAACAAAAATTTCTTGGAAATTTTTTTTAGGTAGACATTACTTCTTTTTAGGGTTTGTGTCGTTACGATTTTCTTACCGAATCTGCATTCGAGCATTAATTCATATCCGGAAATTATTATTCGTGCATTCCAACAACTCCTAATTTGCCCTCGCGTCCCGCTCGGGCAAATTAATACGACGTTGTTGGAACGCACTCAAAAAAATTTCCGGAAAGAATTAATGCTCTTATGATATTATATGTGATTATTTTCCGTTCAAAATGGTGGAGGTTACCAATATTGAAATTAGTGATGGGCATAACCGGACAATTTTCATAACCGAATTATTTGCATTCGAATCATATTAATAACCGATTGATTATTTGAATAATCATTCGAATCAATTTTGGCTCTCGATTCGTTTCGATTAGGTCAACCGGTTTGCCGGTTGGCGGTTCACCGTCATCTGCATCGGCATCGTAACTTGCAGATAGCAGAGGAACTCAGTTAATCGTTAATTATAATAATTGTATAAATGATTTTTATTTGATTTCTAAGGAGTTTAAACCATTGAGAATAGCTATATCAATACTAATCATAAAGAAATTATAAATATGCGAATACAAAGTATCTATTGAATCTATTTTTAATTCTTAAAATTCACTAGTAGCCACCCTTCCCTTTTCGCTTGCACATCATACCGGTATATTTTAGAATCCATCGTTTATCTACGTTCAGCCTTCCGCGGTTCTAAGGACGCACACTTAAAACTTTCAACATCGAAATCCACTTCTTGTCCCGACTGCTCCGTTATTAAAAACTAAATATAAATCTTTTACGATATTGGAAAATCTTATTTCGCTTTCTGTTTATTCCTTATTAGGCATAATCAACCGCGTTTCGAAGCAAAAATGTAGGCCGTTATAAATTAATACCAACCTTCGGCAAATCTCATAGTAAGCAGAACGTTATCTTTAATAGGAACGGCCCCATAAATTTAACTCGTCGACTGGGAGTACCAAATGTCTAAATAACATCAACAAACAGCCGCGGCCTCACTTGGGTCAATCAAGTACATACGTAGAAATAGTAATTAACGTATTTAGAGAGGTAACCCAGTCTTAACATTCGAGCATATGGTAATTTATGTGAGAAATGTTAAGACGGTGAACCCTCGAAATGCATTCATTAGTTTATTGTTCATTGAGGCAATAATTTTGAATCAATAATAATAATTACTAAAAACTGCTAAATGGAAATCAGTGTTTAACATGATCGCGTCCTCGAATGTTAAGATACATTTAACATGCATCCACTCATTTAACATGCATGTTAAAATTCATTTTTCGTTGACCGCTTGTTAATTTCAATATTAATGAATGATTTGTCCTAAAAAGGATGGATTAATAGACGTCATTAATACACTGTTTTTGATTAACACACTATTTTTCATTAATTAACTGTTTTTTAAAAAAGAATGGATTAATAGATCTATTAATACACTGTTTTTGATTAATACACTCTTTTTCATTAATTAACTGTTTTTGTGATTTTGACGTTTTGATGATAGTTTGCATGGAGGTTAGTTGTATTAATCAAATTTTTCACCACAAAAAAATATTTTGCGGTCAACGAAAAAATCTTGTAATCAACTCGTTTGTTAATGGGCGATTAATAATCTCAACTATTAAAGGCACTCACTCACTATCGCTCGTTCGTGCTTTAAACAGTTTCGATTATTAATCGCCTTCATTAACACACTCGTTGGTTAAATAACTATTAATATTAGAGGACGCGATCATGTTAAACACTGTTTAACATTTCAATGAACAATAAAAGAAGTTTGTCGACATATTACGACATTTTCATTATTTAAAATTTAAAAATTAATATTAATTTATTTGTTCCTCACTTGTAAACATCAATTTATCAAGTCACTGTATTCACCTTGAAAATGTTTCTTAACTGGCTAGCCAGTAAATTTTTTACTGGCTAGCCAGTTATATTTTACAAGCGTGCTCATAGATAAATGATAGCGTGCAAAGCCAGAGTTTTCTTTCTTAGTATGTGTCATATTGATTAATTTAGTTGCTTGTCAGTTTGACATTTTGAATAAATGGTGAATTTCTAGTTATTTACAAGTGAGGAACAAATAAAACATTCAACAATACACGCCAGGTAACCATTTTTACTGGCTCAAGGATATGACAGGCTCGCCTAACGGCTCGCCAGTCATCCCAATCCTATCTCCAGTAAAACCTGTTTTACCTGGCTTGTAATGTTAAATACTATTAATTTAGAACATGCAAATATTTTTCAAAAAAAAATGGCATTTTAAATGAATACAAAACGAGTTTTTTAAAGTTATAATATTTTGTGAATGAACATTTTATTTTTCTTTTCTGTCTTTGTCCCCATTTGTACCTCAAGGTGTTAAGTTTGTACTTCCTTTAACGATAAAGGAAGTTGTTACGGTTATTTTGTCACTCCCTGTAGTTCTGCATTGCTAGTTTTACGCCTTCGTTAATTTACGATTTCTGTGGGACTTGTTATCGTTATCTTCAGGCATGATTTTGGCCTTGCTCGACAGCGTTGAGGTCGGAGCGCTCTCGAGGCCGCATTCTTTTGGCTGAGCGCGTCGCTTTTGGTTTGGCGGAACGCTGCGAAGATGTTGGATGCTGGTTTTGATGATCCGTTTTGTCTTGCCGCTACATTTTGTTAGTTATGGAAGCTTTGGGGCCTCGCTGCAAAGCGAAGCGTGTGAGATTTTGGACATTATGCTGGAGAGATTATTCTACGCCATGCCGCATCTAGCCTTCGATGCTCGTTTGCCCAGTTCATCCGGGGTAAGTTCCGCTTTATTTTGTTGGTCGTTTAGCAAAGGTTTGCATGCATTTATTCTGGATTTCGTTTTCCTTAGCAAGCAGTCTTGGGCAAAGTTCGAGTAATCTGTCTGGGCAAATCAGTATTGGTTAAATCAGTCTACAGAAGCAGTCTTGGGCCAAGCCCGAGTAAGCAGTTCCCAGTAAGCCGATTTGGGCTTAGGTCAATGTTTGGATGCCAGCTGTTGCCGCCCCTATCTTCGGTGTGCGATCTTGGCTTGCTGCGTTTTCTTACGGAGATCTTCAGCACGCCTGGACTCTTGACAAGCATGCTGAAAGTGCTCGACGGAAGCCGCTAACAGGTTATACTTTAGACTGTATTTAGGTAATTATTTTATGACATGTCCGTTCGCGAATGTGCGCGGCCGCTTCTCGGCTTGCGGCAATTTAAGTTCTGATTTTCCATAACGCCCGCTCAACCATTATTTTTGTTGTTATGAGGATACTGGTAAATTGTGACGCATTC
Source organism: Agriotes lineatus (assembly GCA_940337035.1). Classification (NCBI taxonomy): domain Eukaryota; kingdom Metazoa; phylum Arthropoda; class Insecta; order Coleoptera; family Elateridae; genus Agriotes; species Agriotes lineatus. The sequence continues at coordinate 23,173,384 of OW679197.1, forward strand.
ATATATGAGTTATGCTTTGTCGATTGTATTGTGTTATTTTAAATGCCAATTATACTGTGGTGTTTTATTGTGGTTATTTATTATTTGTTACTGCTACCGATGTTTGAGTTGTGCTCGCTTTCAGAATTTTTTATTGTCCTACTGAGTTTACGGATTCTCGTTCTACTGTCTGGATACACTTGCTTATTTTGTTAAAAATACCGTTGGCGCTCGTTTTGCTTATTTAGTTCAAAGAACTGTTACACGCCGTCTTCGTACTGAGCTGGTCGGCAGGCAATTGTATCCAAGTAGCTATGTTAGGTTTGATTTTGAGAGATTAGCCAGCGGTAAACCTTTTGATGATAACAAAGTATTGGATTCACCCCAAAAATTCGAAAATGAGTTTTCAACAGATCTTCACGTTTTAGAGTTCCCTGATCCCAAAAAAGATATTTTTTTCATTGGTCTGTCTGTCTGTGTGTCTGTCTGTCTGTGAACAGAATATCTCAAAAACGAAAAGAGGTATGGCGTTGAAACTTCATATATAAGTTTCGTGTACTATGTAGATGAGACAGCAAGGTTTTGAAGAAAATCGCATAACCGGAAGTAGGTGTTTACTCTTGTAATTTTTATGTTTTTTTTCGATTTTTTCAAAAACGGCTCTAACGATTTTTAAAACTTTATATTTTTATTAAATTTTTTATGTGTATAGTTGTGAGATAGGTGATTTTCCAGTTGAATACTTCTAAAATGGGTTTCTTTTGTTTGTTTTTTTCTATTTTTATATACACCCGGTATATTATTACAGTTTTGAATTCAGCTTAAAGTTCTAGAAAAAATTTGTCTCTACAGCTAACTCTCTATTTTGTACCGTTTTTGTCGAATTTGCAATTTTTGAAAATTTTTGACAAATGCTTAGAAATTAAAAATCAAATTTTTGGCTAATTATAAGATTACTGTAAAAGGAAGTTGTGTGAGTGTATCACACCAGATTTTTATATTACAGATTTACGCGAAATTCTAGTAACATTTATTGCCCTTAACCGAACAGTCGAAGTATTTTCTTCGCTTGTGTGAGGATATGCGAAGCCGGACAACTCGGCGCCGCCATCTCGGCGCCGCCACTTCGGCGTCGCAATCTCGGCGCGGGGCAGCTCGGCGCCGGAACAACTCGGTGCCGGGACAACTCGGCGCGGAGCCATCTCGGCGCCAGCCAACTCGGCGCGAGGCCATCTCGGCGCTGAATTCAAATTTGCAAACTACATTGTGCACTACGTAAAAAATTATTATAGAAAAATAATAAATAAAGTGATCGCCAAAAAGCTGTCATCAAATGAAAAAAAAAATATTGAGAATTTCTTGGAAAATCAAACACTGGCGATCAGAGGTAGTTGCAAAGTGATTACAAATGAGCCAAACAAAAGTTGTCACATGACTTCCGTTATCAGTAAAATTTTACGTTTTTTTTTTAAATAATTACGAAGCATGCATTTACTATTCAAGATAGTGACACATTTTACGAAAAAAAGTAAAATTCTTTGATATGGGACCTAAACATAAAAGATAATGTGAGAGATCAAAGTTGGCAGAGAATTTTGAAATTTGGTATAGGAACCTAGATGTTGATTCTAAACAACTTCTCTTCAACTTTTTGTCGTATTTGCTACATAAAAGACACGATAGTCTACAGTAATAGTTATTTACCTAACAAGTTCGTAATTTTCCCAAATGAACACTGCATGTAGTGCGAATTCGGAAAAATTCTTCCCGAAGGAGTTAGGTACAATGTTTTTTGTAACGAATAACTGAAAATATTTTAAAAAATTAAAAAATTATTATTTAGTGTTTTACTAATTCACTGAGTTGACAGCACAAATCACTAAACTTTTATACCTATCCTACTCACCTATTAGTTTTTGTCGACGTTTACAGCGCCTCTGGCGTTTGCAGGAGCATTTAAACCAACGAGGGACAATCCTCTATATAATAAAGCAGAACGATCCAGACGTGTGTGTCCCGAGGGCCTCCTTGGAGAGGGTCGAAGCCCCGAGGGCCGCTTTGGGTCAAGGGCGAAGCCCCTAGGGCTCCCTTGAAGAGGCGCGGATCCCCGAGGGCTCCCTTGGAGAAGAGCGGAACCCTGAAAAACCCCTTGGAGAGGGGTGGAGCCCCGAGGGCCTGCTTGGAAATGAGCGGAACCCCGAGGGCCCCCTTGGAGATGGGTGGAACCACAAGGGCCCCCTTGGAGATGGGCCAACGTAATAGGCCTAAAAATGGTGGTAAATTGAATAGAATAATCCGCGCAATAGCGCGCGCAGCCCGGTTTATTATATAAATTTACAAAAAACACAATTCCCCTAGTTTTTGTTGAAAAGTAAAAAACACCGCAGTGAGGGAAAAGTAACTTTCGGCGTATCGGGAATGACCGGGAAATATGAATTTTGAAGTATGAGTACAAAAAATGGTTTTTTTGAAAACTTTCAAGGCATACTTCATTTTTCAAAACTGAAATGCTGTTAGAAATTCGCCTTTAACCAAGCAGGGCTAAACCCAAAAAAATTAAAAATTTTAATCGAGAATTTGTTACCTTTTACAAGAGTCGTTTCACCTATCCGGGGACACACTGTATATACAGGGTAATTTTTAAGTTGATTCTTTCCTTTTGCCAGGATATAAAGCTAAAAAAAGTAAGCCATTTACCACTTTTGCAAAATATCAAAACTAACGGAGGTACAAGGTGTTAAAGTTTCAAAGTATGAACTAAAATTACTTAACGAAAATTAAACTAAACTTAATCTAACTTAAATGATCAAAATTATCAGCATTCGCTTCTACACACACATTCCGCGTATAAGAGCGATGCGGCAGCGGCATTTTGACGACACTCCCAGTAAATAATAAGCATATTCACTCATTCATTAATTTCATAAACATGTGCCATTATTGCAGCAATAACATTAAGAAAATTACAATGGAAAACTAGTTGACAGAGCATTGCTTGACAACAGAAATAAACAAAAATAAAATTGTCCAGCTGCCTTTGCGCCAAAGTTTAGTTTTGAATTTGAAACTTTAACACCCTGTACCTCCGTTAGTTTTGATATTTCTCAAAAGTGGTAAATGAAAAAAAAAGATTACTTTATTTAGCTTTATCCTGGTAAAAGGAAAGAATCAACTTAAAAATTACCCTGTATACAGGGTCTCCAGAAAATACGTGTACAACGAAAGACCACAAGTTCCTTTGCCCAAAATATGATCATTTAACTCAACTTACATATATACAAAGTTGCTTAGTTTAGTCGCTAGAGGGCTTTAAAAATTTTTAACTTTTTTAAATGCTTCAACCCCCTGAATAATCACTTCTAATACCATGAGTAGTCAAAGATATGTCGAATATTTTTGCCGTGGTATCACGAATGTCCATTGCGCTTAGTATCGATTAAGACGAGTGCGCTAGCACGAGTACTAATCCTAAGCGCAATGGTCATGAGTAGTGATACCATCGCAAAAATATTCTACTTAGCTTTGACTAAGAATGGTATTCGAGAGACTATTCAATGAACCAAACTACTTTTTCAAATTAGTTTTCAGTAAATCTAGCACGAAACTACGCAATTTCTATAGTAACAGAACACTAATATTGACTTTTTCTAATGAAAATCAAATTTGTTTAAAATATTCACTATACCACTAGTGAAAATTGTCGATTATTTTCACTAGTGAAAATTGTCAATATAGTTCTTTTTTATTGGCCCAAAGACGTTAAATCTTGTATTTTTATTGGTCAGTTTTTGATAGATGACAAGTGAGTTGAATAGTCACTACAATTTTTTTTTAAATAGTTACTTTAATTTAGAAGCTATTTCCTCTCTTACAATATTTTAGTTAGGTGAACGGTTTAGCCACAAAAAAATATTTTCTAAATTCCTAAAAGCATAGTGTTAAGTAACAGTTACTGATTCAGGCTTGTAGAAATTTAGAAACTATTTTTGAGGCTAAACCGTTTACCCAACTAAAATTTTGTAAGAGCGGAAATAGCTTCTAAATTAAAGTAGCTATTCACGAAAAAACATTGGTAGTGATTATACAGGTGGTTAAAAAATATGGATAGATAATTTATTGTGACGTTTTTAAACACCCTGTAATTTTCGAAATTAAGTTTTATTCCACAAAATGCTGTAGTTTACCGGTACAAACGCATGGCCAAAACATGAATAAAATCTATCAAAGATTTTTCGACTTTCTTGAAAAAATTTAAAAAAGGTAATCATTTTTGAAGAACTCTAGCGGCTAAACTAAGCAACTTTGTAAACAGGGTGTCAGGAAAGTCAACCGTGGCACTTCTGGAGATACTAGGGGACGCTATATGGAGTCCAAAAGTTCTAATCCATTTTTGGCTTAGAAGCATAATTTCTTCAGAATTCACTGTTGCAATTGGCACCGCAAATTTTGTGAACCGCTGTATGGTACCTACTGCATTTTTGTGTTTTTGATGCTTTTTTGTCAATTAATGTCAATGTAATAAATAATTGCGTGTTTGACTTTTGTAGTAAAAATATACACCGTGCAGGAGTATGCTGATATTTTTTTTGTGTATGGTGTTCTGGTGCTGTTGGGTCTGTGAGTACGTCGATATTTTGTCTTCATTGTTGAATTTAAAATTATCAAACTCCCTTTTAAAAGTGTTCTAAAAGCTAATAAATTGTATGTAGACGGTATATGTGACAATCGTTTTCCCAGCCTATCTCAAGACACTGCGTCAAGCCTCCAATTTAAGGCAAAGTACAGCAGTTCTCAACTTTTTCTTTTTCATTTTCAACATTTGTTTTTACGAAAACTATGCTTCTAAGCCAAAAATGGATTAGAACTTTTCGACTCCATATAGCGCCCCCTAGTATCTCCAGAAGTGACACGGTTGACTTTCCTGACACGCTGTATAGGTAAGTTGAGTTAAATCATCATACTTTGGGCCAAGGAACTTGCGGTCTTTCGTTGTACACGTATTGTCCGGACACCCTGTATACAGTCTGTCCCGGGATAGGTGAAACGGCTCTTGTAAAAGGTAAAAAATTCTCGATTTAAATGTTGGATTTTTGGGGTTCAGCCCTGCTTGGTTAAAGGCGAATTTCGAACAGCATTTCAGTTTTGAAAAATCAAGTATGCATTTGAAGTTGTCAAAAAACCTATTTTACTGTAGAGTAGCGTGCCTTTTATGTAGAAAATACGACAAAAAGTTATTAAGAAAAATTGTTTAGAATGAACGTCTAGGCTCCTATACCAAAATTTCAAAATCCTCTGCCAACTTTGACCTCTCACATTTTCTTTAATGTTTAGGTCCCATATCAAAGAATTTTACTTTTAACAAAAACTGCTTTGGAAAAACAAATATTTTTAACAAAGTTTTTTTATTTCATAATAAATTGCAATGCATGTTTCGTAATTATTTGAAAAAAATGTAATATTTTACTGATAACGGAAGTCATGTGACAACTTTTGTTTAGCCCATTTGTAATCACTTTGCAATTACTTCTGGTCGTTAGTGTTTGATTTTCCAAGAAATTTTAAATAATTTTTTTTCATTTGATGCCAGCTTTTTGGCGATCACTTTATTTATTATTTGTTTATAATAATTTTCTTACGTAGTGCACACTGTAGTTTGCGAATTTAATTTCGGAGCCGAGATGGCCTCGCGCCGAGTTGCCTGGCGCCGAGTTGGCTCCGCGCCGAGTTGTCCCGGCGCCGAGCTGGCCCCGCGCCGAGATGGCGGCGCCGAGTTGTCCTAGACCCGAGGATATGAGATCAGACCATACTGGACTGCTTTTGCATAGTGAAATTAGGTGGTTGTCCCGTGGAAAAATGCTAAAACGATTATTAGAGTTAAAAATTGAAGTTACCCGTTTTTTGAATGAAACCCACTCGGAACTATTTACATTTTTTAAAAGTTCAGATAACATTTGTAAACTTGCATACCTTGCGGATATATTTGGCAAACTAAACGAAGTTAATTTAGAGTTACAAGGTTTTGACGAGAATATATTTAAATCTACCAGTAAAATAAGGGCTTTTTACAAAAAACTATCATTATGGATAGATAGCGTTAAATCAAAAAATTTAACTGCTTTTATCTACTCCTACTGTACAATGGCCATTAATTATGATTCATAATTCACAGTTTGCAGCCAATCATAAAATTCTATTTTCATTATTCAATAGTTTGCAAGTTGCAACCAATCAGAAAATTCTATTTTCATTACTCAATAGGTTGTAGCCAATCACAAAATTCATTCTTATTATTAAATGACTTTTGAAGTTAACATCTGTCACAAATGTCATAATTGGGAAATATGAACACAAGACTCCTATTGCATAGGAGTAGATAAAATATCGTATTATATTCGCGATTATGGCCATTATTCACTCAGATGACTTGCGCCACGCGCCTTCGGCTTGTGGCGCAAATGTCATCTTCGTGAATAATGGCTGTCATAATCGCTCATATAATAATATACTATTACTGCGTTATCTGAACTTATTACAGACGCCAACGTTATTTTGAGTAAAAACCTATACAAAAGAATCTTAAATCACCTAACAGCTTTACAGGACAAGTTTGAGCAATATTTTCCTGAAAAGTGTGGATACTTAACCCCTTTAATGTAAATATTTTGGAAACTAATATGGAAATGCAACTAAAGGAACAGTTATTAGAATTAAGTTCTGATATAACTTTAAAAATGACTGAACGAATTTTGGTTTAAATGCCAGAAAGAGCACAAACAACTAAATGACTTTGCTATTGGTGAACTTCTTATATTTTCAAGTACTTATATGTGCGAACAAGGCTTTTCTGCATTTTCGACAATAAAAAATAAACACCGCAATCAGCTTTATCCAGAAGTCCCTCTTATACTCGCACTGACTTATGTTCAACCGCGCATTAAAGATTTATGCGCTAATTTAGCAAGCTCAAGTTTCTCACTAATATACTATTATATATATTTAAATTTTAAGTCTAAATTCACATGTAACCTTTTTACCACAGTAAATAACATTAAAAACCAAAACAACACTGTATTAATTGAATTTTAAGGTAGGGGGTACTTGATTATAAGGAAAATGTTTGAAGGGGTACGCGAAAAAAAAAGGTTGAATACCACTGGTTTAATATAAGTTGGTAGATCTTCCCAAAATTTTGTATAGGGCCATAATTTATCATTATGAACCACTTTTATTGATAAAATTTTGCTGTATCATGAACAAAAAAGGTAGAAAATAGTTTTTGCTTCACTGTTAAGACAGACTTGTTTTTTTTAAACTGAAAATATTCTTAAAATTCTCTTCAGACCAAGCAGGACCTAATCCCATAATCTTAAAATAAAATTCAAAAATTTTTAGTTCATCTCACCTCTTTTAACATCAATCCCGGGACACACTGTATACGTGCAAGACTAAAAATTAGTTTAAGAATGTTTTGTTCAACAAAATTATTTAACTAAAAAATTATCTCGAACAACAAATGCTAATGTAATTACTATCATATCAAAGCTGAGACAACTTTCTCAATTCAAATGGTATACCCGCAAGCTTCCTTAACAAATTAACAAACAAACAAACAAAAGTTTAGCAAAATCGGCATATGCGCTCACTACTTACGCTAGCTGTTCCAAGGAGACTTAGGGCAATCAGTTCTGTATTGGGTTGCAAATTCACTAGATGTTAATGATATTTTTGTAATCCTTAGAATACTTTTATTCATACATTAGAGATTAGAGGTACAATGTAGTCTTAAGTCCTACCTAAAGCGTACAGTAGTCATGGTCTTGGTCCAACTTCCAATTCGGCCAACACTCCTTGAACACCGTTTCCGGTTCAAAGAGTTCCTTGAGTTCAGCGAATGTTGCAACAACGCACTCCTCCTCCTTGAAAAAGTCTTCGTGGATGCGTAGAATCTTGCAGCAGAACTTCAAGTAGGCCAGCGGCCATCCTGTTATGGTTGTTGCGGTTTTTAGCATGGAAAGGTCGATCCCTTCACAGAAGAAGAGAGGCACAAACTGCTCATTGTTGACGACGACGTATGGAAATGGTGCGTAGTTTTTGGGGAGGATGATGCCGCACTTGACCGAAGGTTTAGTCCCGAACAGCTTGCCGGAGCAGATGGCTAACAACTTTAAAAACTCCAAGGCATCATCCAGAACCACCAGCAAGTCGCCCTTCTTAAAATGCGCCCGACCGAATTGGAAGTCGCAGTGGAACCTGTTGATTTCGGTCAGAAGCGCCACCTCAGCATTTGTGACGTACCAGCTGGGAATGTTGAAGCAGCCGAAGTAGAATCGCGGGTTGAAGTGGCTGATGTCGGGTGCAATTACTTTTTTAAACATCCGCACAGAGCAGTACTTCTGATTATTCCTTAGTAAATAAGGTATATAATGCTGCTCTATTACGTGCCAGCCAAATCTTCCCCGTCTAGAGTCCATGTCGATGCAATCTTCTGGAGGAGAGGGTACGAACATGACATTCTCTTCCTCCTTTGTAGTAGTAAGGGAAAGAACTGGGGCAGTTGGGATCGTCAACAATGAAGAGTCGGACCGAAGGGCTGGAGGTCTAGAAGATTCAATCTTTTCATCGGCAGCATTCATGGTTAAGCTCTGCTTTTTCGTTCTTCCTGTAATTAGGCATAAATTATAGCTTGTAAGTAGATACCAAAACGTAAAAATACAATGAAAATTTGTTGTTATTTTAATTCATTAATTATAATCGATAAGATTGAAGAAAGATACAAAGAATGAGAGAGACGAAAGACTACTGCATTCACACATGTATATAACCAGACAGAACCGCTAAAAACCAAACATCCATTATGCGCTGTACTAGAGTAGAATGTGGCTCAGACCACCAACTGTTAGTGTGTAGTTGCAGCACAAAAATTTAAGGTTAAGGGTAGTTCAAGAAGGAAAACTACAGCGACAGAGAAAGGGAACTGCTGTTTCGGAGCGACCGATTCAGCGCGAGGTCATTTCACCGTGAGCCCGTATCGGCGCGGAAACGTTTCAGTGCGGGGACGTTTCGACGCGGAGACGGTTCGGCGCCAGGACTGTTTGGCGCAAGACGTTTCGACAGAAAAACGTTTCGGTGCGAGGGCGTTTGGTCGAAAATATCCATATTTTGTGGGTCCACCTTTACAATTAAATCACACACTAATAAAATGTTTTAATTTCCGTATGCGGTTCGTTCTGATACATATTATAATGATATACACAGGGGCATTAAAATCAATTTTAGAAAGGATCAAGGGAGTACAATGGTTGAAAATAATCTAGATCTATTTAAATATAAATTGGGAATGTGAATAATTATTATGCAAGTAGAAAGTAAAAGAGAATTTGTAATTGTGTGGAGTATGGCTGTTTGAAAAGCAGATGGATTCAAAAATAATATAATATTTTAAAAATTAAGGTTTGAAGAGAATGACAAATACTTAATTGTAATAAATTATAAAAATTGTAGGTATAAATCAAATATTATGAGATACAGTGTAAAAACTAGAAAAATGATATCGTTAAGTACTTTGTTTCGATTATTAGAAATAACAAATTGTGAAAAATGTATCTGAAATAATTTGGTGTAATTGAAATAAATATTAAAATAAACCCTATTTTATTGAGAAACTGTTTGGATGATAAGGGTAAATACTAAATTGGCGTGGAGAAGTTAAAAAGGAAATTTAAACCAAGAAGAATAAGTAAAAACATAAAACTAATGAAGATTACATGTGGTAAAAAACTAATGGCAAGCAGAATTAATCTACAAATGTGAATAACTGGAGTGGAATACTAAGTCAAGTTTATTGGAAAATTACATTTGGCATCACACATTAATCGAATTGGATTACGTCAAGCTGTTTGGTGCTAAGGGAGAGTTCCAGAGGAGGACCATCAGTTAAAGAGGTACGTTCTATGCAGTTAGCAGAGGCAGTATTGGAAGTAGGTGTCTGCAGATTTGGTCTGTTGGTTGCATGCTGTAGAGAAGGTTTGGGATCCTGATTCTGGATGGTTGGGACGTCTTATCTGTCAGTAGGCCTTTCATTGCAGGAAGGTGCTTGAAAGGTTGGATCAGTAGGCGGAGAGGAGCAGGTTGGTTGACATCCAGAACATTGTTGAGATCAAGTGAAAGGTGGGCGATTTTAAGTAGTAAGGTAATTACTAGAAAAGGAAATAAAGGCTATAAAGGTGAATTAGTTATTAAATAATTAGTTACTGTTTTAATATTGCTGTGTACTAGTGAAATGATCTAGTATTTGTCATTTTAAATTTCAAATCTGTTTGACATATCATTGTCATAAGTAATTTTGACTTATATAAATAAAATTATAAATTAGAACATCAAATTTCAGAATAAGTAATCTAGATAAAGAAATCCACTCCTGATTTTTCAGGAGCTAGCACAAATAATAACTATTGATATTTTAAACCTAAATAGGGCAATTTTAACTTGATAAAATAAAAATATAATTCATAGACAGATTAATATCAATATACCTGAAGGTATTTAACATATTTAAGGATCATTGTGTTGGTTATTGACAAACCAGTTCAATATTTTAGAAGCTAGTAGCGGATAATATAATCTGAACATAATAGTAGATTATGCAATGAGGGAGAGAAATGCGTTATTTTGCTGAGGTACAATTTCTGACTCGAGGGCGAAGCCCGAGAGTCAGAAATTGCACTGAAGCAAAATATCATTCTCTCCGAGTTGCATATACTATTTTTTTCACGTTGCAGGAAGATTTAAAACGAAAACCCTTTTTTTTAAACGTCATTTATTGACATTTTAGTTACAATTATTTTAAAATTAGTAGCCTTTGGTAAATTTTAAAGTTGGTGGCACTGTAAGTCATTATGACAAGAGCTCACAATTATGTCAAATTCGAGGTTAGTAGCTTAGGTTTTGCGTCAGTTTATGTCAAAACTGACGCGAAACCTAACCTGATAACCCCTAGATTACCATAGATACGGTAACATTTTTACTTTAGTCCCTAGGGGCTAAAGTAATTACTTCTGTCCCTAGAGATTAAATGAGCTACTTTAGTCCCTGAAATAAGTGACTAAAGTCTAAAGTGCCAACTTTAGTCCCGCAAGTGCAAAAATTAAAATTACTAGAAGATTTTAGCCTGTGCGTCAGAACATAACACTACTAAATGATGTATTTTTATGTTGTATGTAGAGAAGGGTTTCAACGTTTAAGTCTAAAAATATCCAAAGGTTAAATAATACTTACAGAGATTGTTCAGTCGTATTTTTTAGAATGATACCTTAGTAACATGTGCATTTGAATTAACTGTAACAGTTTTAGCCGTAATCGAACGTCAAAAATCAGTTATTTGAAAACATGTCCTGTTACTTGAATTATTTCGAAAAGAAAGAATTGTTAATAGTCTTAACGAAGCGAATGCCAATGAGGGAGATTATCACTCAGTTTAATATAAGTAATGGGTGTTCAAAAAGTCTTTACGTCCTGGGCGGCTATGGAAATTCAAACGTATGAATAATATGTTGGGGGCAGTGTAAGTTTATGTCAAATTCGAGGTTAGCAGGTTAGGTCGACTTACAGTACCACCAACATATTATTCATACGCTTGAATTTCCATAGCAGCCCAGGACGTAAGGACTTTTTGAACACCCGTTAGAAATACAACTTATCTCGTGAATATATCAGACATTTACTAATTTCATGACAGATAGATTGCAAGTTGTAACTGAAAACCATGGCAACATTACAAAATAATAATTTGATTTTGGTTGTTATACATTCCCTCTTTATAAATTTAATTATTTATATTATAACCATACAGTTATTGATTTTTAATTTCCATGATATAGGCACAGTATATTTACACATTAAACATACTGTGATATAGGTAGTAACAAACTTACTGGTAACTGTACTTTAGGAGTATGGGAACGTTTTAAAAAATATCAAAATGTAAAAATATTGTAACTATGATCCATTTAGGTATACCCAATTTTATTGGCGACAACTTCACCTGCACTAGTTTATAAATTCAAATAAACGTAAGCACAAATTAATGTTGACCTGCAAACACATTCATTGCTTTCCAAATGTGTATATTGCGTATAAACTATAAGTTGTTTTAGTTTTGTGGTTTTGAAAATAATATCATCATTTTGGAAACATCCCTTATGCACAATGATAATTGCTAAAACAATATGTTTATTATTATCGTTTAACAAACTTTGATCCAAAATGTCATGTTTTGTTCTTTAAGTTTTAATATCACTCTAATTAAAAATATTTAGCTCATTTAAGAAAACAATTCTTACGCCAATATGAAATGCAGTTTGAACATTAAATATTACTAGAACGCGCGTAGCCAGTCTACGTCTGGCCCTGCTAAGCGCCTGTGTGCTGCGTGTTGCGGCGCCACTCGTGCTTACCGTCGGAATGTGTTCTTATATAATAGTCTAGTACGCGTTAGCCAGTCTACGTCTGGCCCTGCTAGCGTAAAGAAACGGTTAACAATAAAAATGCTTGCTTAAGCTGGTAGCCAGCCCACGTCCGGCCCTGCCAGCGTAAAGAAACGGTTAACAATAAAAATGCTTGCTGTTGACGGTCTCGCCGCTTGTGCTTACGATCGGCATGTGCGCGCGCCACTTGCTTACGGTCGGAATGTGTTCTTATAATATAAGATTACCATAAACGAATACTATTACTAGTTTTATACAACACAGAAAAAAATACAAAATTGTTGCTCAACGAGCAACCTAGACAATTACGAGGAGTGAAAAAACTCATTCTTGCAACGTATTGCATAAAAAAATGACAGTTCTGTAATAAACACAAAATTTTAGATATTCTAGGTTATTTCGACATAGAAATTTACGAAAAAGGGAAAAAAGTAACTCTTTTTTATTTTATTTTTATTTAATTCGCACTCAGCCAACAGCCGTTAGGCCAATTACAGGCGTCGCTGTGCAGTTATGAGGACTTCCAACCCCACCAACGACTGTCATGATGTTGTATGACCGCCGGGACCAACTTTTTTCCGTGATAGCCGTACCACGAGGCGCCGAGAGATGCAGCCGTGGAACTCCCATCCAAGTTCTGACCAGAGACAGCGTTGCTTAACTCTGCTGATCGAACGTGGACGCTTGTTCAAGCTACACCACTCGGGACCCGAAATCAACAGTGAAGAACATCGATATTGCTATTAAAATACGAGAAAGAACCAGTGAGTCCTACATTGTTTTACAACTTTTTGCAGGTGGCGGGGTGACAGATGGATGACAGGAAACGTCAACATAACCTACAAGAGTTGGTTAAAAATGTTTAAAATCGCGATTTTTCGATTTCAAAAAAACATAATACGCCCTTCGCCACTGAAGCTCTTTTTTATTCCTGATGTGGTTTATTTGACTCGAGTTACGTGGGACAGATAAGGCACGCTTTGATAATCTTACGAAGTGTCATTTCCTTATTTTATCAACTTGCTTACTTGCTTGTAGACAGATTGTAATTAGAATTAAGTCAGTTGTTATGCAGCATTCTTTATGTAAAGACAATAAAATAAACTTTTTTTTATTTAAATTTCGGCACTTAAAATATCACTCTCAGTCCTACAGGCGCTGATATGTTCATTACAAATTCGTGATAAAAAGTTCAACTTCAGTACCTAGGTATATAAATAACTATTTTTTAACGTCATCAGTGGCAACGTAAAAATAACTTGTTTCGCCAGTGATAAAAATTGTAATTTTGACATTAATAATGACAACTAAAAAGTTGGCCTTTTAATGCGGGAACGCTAAATTACTATTTATTTTACAAGTGCGAAATTAAGGACTTTTTTGGACCAACTGCAGTTTATGGCCAAGCGAGAGGAGCGAGCGAGGAACATAAATTATTAATAAATGACAGTTTAATCGAGGAAGTCGGGAAAAGTCGAGGAGGTCAAAATCACTCCAAAAAATGGCAATGTGTATTTTGATTTCGACCAATGGAAACACGGCATTAGTTTGTTTGCTATGGTTATTACTTATTAATATCTGAAAAGAAAACGTACTAGTACGAAAAATTGGGTGTTTTCGGCCGTTAAACACTGGCAAGATTGATTACTTTCCGGTGCAGTAAAATAAAAATGCTTGCTCGATTTGAAGCTATAAGTTAATAGTTATTTACATGACTAGTGCGCAATGTTGCATTTTACAGGACGACGTTGTAATCTAAGAGCACGATGCGAAGCGGAGTGCTTTAATAAAACCGAGTGCTGTAAAATGCTTACTTAACGCACCGAATATTGAATTAATTTTTTTGGCTGGCATATTGTTTTTAACATTCTCTATAAATTCGAGATTTGGCTTGCAAATATCAAAACTACCGTTGCCATCAAGCAACCTGCCTTCAGTAAATTTTCTAGATGACTCTTTGAAACATCAAAAATCAAAACCGTAAATATACATTTTCTTTATGTCTATAAAGTTTAACCGAACGAGGAAGCGCGTAGGTAGCGTTTCTGCAAATGCCCTTTAGTACTACAATTGGTACGACAAAGTAGCTTTTTTGTTTAAGGATCTCTGAGAGCTAAAAATTGTCTAGTCATTTTACCGCACCGGGATGTGTAATAGATATTAACGATATAAGTTTGATTATGAGTATCATAACGACACGAGTTTGATTGCCAAAAACGAGGCGGTGAGCCGAGTTTTGATATCATAATAGTGTGTAGTGCCCGATTTCTAAGGAGCCGACCGTACATTATGTGTTATGTATTGGAAATTAAGAGGTATTTATTAAGAAGTGTAGAAAGAACTGCTTGCTAATCGCAATAAGAACAGGGGTAAACGTTGATCTTTATCGATCGGGCGCCTCTTCTATGGAACCTTTTGAGATGTAAGCAAATAAAAAATTGTTTTATAGCTTGATGCGTTTGCAGTTTTCAGGCGTTCAGGTTTCAGGTTCCCAGAATTTGATATTTTTTATAATAGGAGGTAGTTACGCGATAACCAAATGGTGTTTTCAATACAACCTGCTTTGTTTATGAGTTATGACGTATTTATATTTACAGAATTTCGAGCACTGCGTAGGTCGCTGAGATATGGCACGTAGTACCTTTGAATAGAGGTTTTATATTCAAAGCGTAGTACGTATCAGCATGAGGTTATTTTTCATTAGAATACTTGGAACGAAAACCGAGTTACATAGGTTATTTCAATAGCCGGATAACCGGTTATTTTTCATTCGAATAAGCCCATCACTAATTTTTATGCTAATCTTTTCTGCACCTAATTCATAAATGTTGTATCTAAAATAAAGCAGAATCATAAGGCACCCGTTGTCTGTAAGGTGCAAAGCTTTATAAATGTGATACACGCACACTTTAAAAAAAAAATATTCTGTAGAAACCGTACAAAATACAAAGTTAGTTGAAAACACAAATTATCTCAAAAATTTAATAATATACTGGGTGTTCTATTTAAAATAGGAGCTAACAAAAAAATAAAAAAACAAAAGAAACCCATTTTAGAGGTATACAACTGGAAAATCACCTATCTCACATCAATACACATAAAAAATGTAATAAAAGTGGAGCGTTTGAAAAAAATCGTTAGAGCCGTTTTTGAAAAAATCGAAAAAACTGAAAAATCACAAGAGTAGACACCATACTTCCGGTTATGCGAGTTTCTTCAAAAGCTTGCTGTCGCATCTAGATAGTACATAAAACTTACATATGAAGTTTCAACGTCATACCTCTATTCGTTTTTGAGATGTTCTGTTCACAGACATACACACACACACACCCACACAGACACACACATGCACAGACAGGCCAATGAACAGAAACATGTTGGGTTCAGGGCAGTGTTGCCAACAGTTGAGAATCGGTTTCCACCAGAAGGTCAAATAAAATCTACCAGAATTCCACTAATAATTTTTTTTTTGCCAGAATAATATTTTATTCATAACTTCACAACGCACAGATAAACAAAAGTAAAAAAAATAACATTAACATTTAAAATATTTATTTCCTATTTATATTAAAAATAGGAAACAAACAATACAACACAAACATACAGTTGCTGTTAAAGATGTAGATTCCCAATGATGCTGCTTTGATTCACTTTTTAACACAAATATTGAATTTTTTATTCGTGAAAAGTCTCATCAACAAAATGCAAAGCGCAAGTGACAGAGAACCCTTTTATAAGCTATTTTTACATGTTTTTCCCCTAATTACGAGCAGATAATTGTAAAAAAATCCCCCATTTATTATGTATTTGAACCAGATTTTTTTTCTTACAAAATGCTATTATACTTCCTTGAATTATAGCCAGCTTTATCAGTTTCCGCTACGCGTCAGCGGGTAATAATGAAGCTAGCCATGTTTCAATAGTGTTGCTTGTGACTACTAGTTTATAAAATTGAAGAAAAATACCAGGAATTCACTAAAAAATTTGTGTAATCTACCAGATTTTCTACTATCTACCAGATTGAAAATTAGTCCACTAAATACGTGTTTCATTCTACCAGATTTAGTAGAAAATGTACTAAGTTGGCAACACTGGTTCAGGGGACTCTAAAACGTGAAGATCTGTTCAGGGCCGGCCGGTCCTAGTGGAGGGCAAAGGGCAAACGCGTGCCCCGCACGCGGGCGGCCAACGATCGGGGCGGCCGAATCGAAACCGATACCTCTAGTTAACTTCCTCTGTCAGATAAATAAAAGAACATCTATTACTTGTGAGGTAATTTCCTGGTTTGTAAGCATTTATCATAGTTTACTAAGTTTTCCCATCTAAATTCCGAATTTGTAGTAATTTTTCAGTAAGATCACCTTCCTTTGTAAGTTCATTATTAAGCAACCTTCGTTGCCAGTAATTCAATATCGAAAGAATGCATTTCCGTTCCAAATTCCAAATTCAGTCATTCTTTGCGTGGGTTATTTCCTGAAGCAAGTTGCGACAGTTTGCACGTTTGGGCATATTTCTTAGAAATCCAGAACATTCTCGAACGATCTCTAATCAGGGGATTTTTCAGGACGTAATTTGTCGTTGACCGAAGCCGCGTTCTTAGCGGCAAATTAGATTCATTAGTCATTAGGCCATTACGTATCCAGCTACCGAACAAACATATCAAAATATCACAATTACTAGATATAAAAATAAGTGTTGATGTTAAGGGTTTTTTTAAATTTAATATTTTAATAAAACACTGTGAAAAGTGAAAATTAATAAAACTGAGTTTTATTTCAACTAAAAAATTAACATTAACCTATAAACAATATACATACAGGGTGTAGAAATGCTTTACGCACCATAGGGTTTTCAATGGTAATTTCTTTTTATGAAAATATTTGCTTCCCTAATTATTTTAGAGCAAATTTTTATAGTAATTTTTATATTAAGTGCGCAAAGCAAAGGTTTTTTAAGCTTGAGAATGTTAGTTCAAGAGCTCAAAAAACCGGCTTTTTCGAGTGATTCCGAAAATTTAAGCATCTAACTCAAAAAAATTTGCCATTTACACCTTATGTGAACTCAATCCGCAGACACACTGTATATATATACAGGGTGATTCAAATTAAGTGCGCACCATTGCTATCTTTGTTATTAATAATTTTACAAAGTAGGTTAAATTAGCAAACTAGTAGTGTTTTTGGCGCTGATTAATATGGAATTAATAAAAAAACAATCGAATAACGAGTTTGCGACAAAATTAAAAACTTTTAGTTTTTTTAATGGAACACCTTGTATATATTTCAAAAACTTGAAATAAAAATTAATTTGTGATATAAAAGTCTCATACACTATTGTCTTAAAATGAATATTAAAGAAGTTAGGGGAGATTTTAGTTTACCTATATCAACAATACACAGTACTTAACGAAAAATTCATAGTAGGCTGCTACTAAAAACAAAAACAATAACGTAAACGTCAGAACTGTCAAAATCAATTTGTCGTACGTTTGGTTGTCGAAAGTAATTAGTGTTGTTTATTTATTTCTTATTGTTTTGTTACTGTTTCTGGTTATCATCCTGCTGTAACAGTGTGCTATGGTGTTGACCCATTTAGAAAAATGTGACGCGTTCGACAAGGTCTAGTGAATATTATGCTGCACATTTTCCTTTCATTATTCGATTGTTTTTTTAGTAATTGCATATTAATCAATATATACATATACATTTATGTATGTATATACACGATACACGTACATATGATCATCTATGAAGCTCCAAAATTATGTGGAATGGAAAAATTTTTATGCTCCGAAAAACTGAGATTGGATTTTTTACCATACCTCCCTTAATTTTAAAGCTACAACGTCCATTCCAACACCATATTACGAGTAATTTTAAGGGCTATAAGATCATATACATTTCGACATGCTCAAACCCTGCATATTCAAAAAGTAAAGGGTTGAAGGGCTCGGGAGGGGTGGTCCGCCCACTATAATGCAAACTTCTAACATTTATTAGTCCGTTATTTTTTTTCCTACAGAACTAAAAAACAAACTAAAATGTTCGTTAAGAAAAAGCCCACATTTTTGTATTATATGATTTTTTACGTTTTAGTTATTTTGAAAATAAGGTAGGTATTTTTTAAGAAATTTGAAAAATACGTTTTTCACTTTCATCATATTTTTTTCGAAAAATACGCATTCTAACCGGGCCAAACTTTTGGATTACATGAGTAATACTAAAATAAAGTGATTTGTAAAAGGATAACGGTCAATATCAATTCTGGTGGAATGGCTGGGGTTTTATCACTCATTTTGTTTTTCAAAAATTCGAGTGGCCCACCGTTTTACATCGTAACTCGCTTAGTTATAATGCAATCGACTTTTAACAGTGCTCATTTTAAAGGTGTTTTCAATCACTACAAAAAATGTTCTATAAGTTTTCCCCGAAAAATGCATCGGTTTTTCGTTAATTAACGTTGATTACTTCGAACCAAGTTTTTGCAAAAAAAAATCTTCAACAAGCCATAACTCCCTTTATTTTGCACCTAGAGCATTCATAAAAAACTAATCTCTTTGCTGTTTTATAGGCTTCATTTTTGTTTATTACAACTTACTTGATATAACGCGAAGTTTTCGACTTATTCGCGAAAAACCGTCCAAAAACATGCATTTTTATCAAGAAAAACCTAAGTTTTCAATCGCGAACAACTCAAAAAATATCGATCTATTGAAAAAACTTTATAGAACAGTTTTTACTTATAATTTATCCCTCTATCCATTTCCGGGGTTATTTTGAGTGAACACATTTCCACCCCCGAGAAGGGGTGGCATCCACTCTCAGGGTAAAAGCGCACATCGGCGCTATGTCACTTTTGCTTCTTGAGCCATCCCCTAATTACTCACCAAATTTCACGTCAATCGGTCAAGGTTCAAAGAATTCGGAGCCGAAAACCTTCAACGACTGGACTAACGGTAATTTTAAAAAAAATTTGAGATGATTGCTAAATTTGATCCTGTTATGTTAGATCATTTGAATAATGTTAAAAAGTCAAAAGAACTTAAAACTAAAATGCCACATTATTTAGGAAAACATGCTCAAAATGAAATTATACATTTATTGGCTGCAGGTGTTAAAAAAGAAATAATGCAGGTTGTAAAATCTTCTAAATATTTTTCAATTAAACTCGACTGTACACGAGACGTAAGTCATACAAAACAAATTACATTTGTTGTGAGGTGCGTAAATATAAATATTTCAGATAAAAATGCCGAAAAACGCGAATTTTTTGGGTTTTGATTAGAGATGGGCGCGTGAGTGAATTTTCGCTCACGTCACGCACGTTTCACGCTTGCTTTAAACAGTCACGTTCACGCACGTTCACGCTCACGTTCACTCACGTTCACGGCGTGACACGCCACTCAAGACGTGACACGCAGCTTTTATTTCAAAATTTAAATTCAGATAGAACAGAATGTTCTCATTTTAAAACCAATGAAAAAACCCTAAAGAGAACTAAAAATATGTTTTGCACCTGACATAATTTACGTGATATGTTGCAATCAGAATAGTTGACATAAAAAGAAAAAAATGAAAATTGACTACAATAATTTCGACAAGGGATAAATACTGATTTCTCGCAAATATATTTCTTGCAGGTGTCTTCAAAGACATTACTTTTAATACTAAAAGCTGTCATTGGAATTGACGTTTCCCTTATTGGCAGAGCCGGATTAAGGGGGGGGCTAAGGGGGCTGCAGCCCCGGGCCACCGAATTTCGGGGGCCTCGAAAAGATTCGAAGGTTATAATCTAATGTGGTTTCTAATCATTTAGATCCCTTTGTACCCGTTGCAAAAATGGGAATGGGGCCTCTAAAAAAATTTAGCACTGGGCCTAACATATTCCTAATCCGGCTCTGCTTATTGGTATGAGTACAGAAGGTATATGTTGCTAGGCAACACTTTTAATTCGTAGGTTTGAAAGTACTTTTACGTACAAGGATACACATTTTCAGCGTTAAGGCGAGTATACAAGAAAAACATTACTTTTATTAGAATAATAAGTTCATCTACACAAATACAGAATAAATTGGTTTAAATATATCATCTACACATCTACACAATACATTTTTGGTTTAATAATAAAGCGTAATTAACGTTTTCAGCGTTAGCCGAGTATAAAAAACAAACCATTACTTTTATTAGAATACTAAGTTCATCTACACATCTACATATTAAAATGTTCATTTAAAAATAATATGTAATCAACATTTTCAGCGTTACGTCGAATTCTGCGCTCTTCTAAAATTCGCCCAGCTGTCGAAAATACTCTTTCGCTCGTAACGAAACTTGCCGGTATGTTTAAAATTTCTCAAGTTTTTTTAACAGTGACGTATTTACACTGTTTTTCCAAAATCCTAAAATGTCATCTACATTTCCGAATTTTAATTTAACATTCTAATTTAGTTTTGTTTCGACATCATCCTAATTACATGTGTCATCGTCAGAGCTATCTCTAAGTGCAGAAAGATAAGAATCTGATGCTGATGTACCAGTTTTGAGTCGTTTGCTATGTATTTCATCATTATCATCTATAGTTTTATTTGCATTATAATCTTATCTTTTATGTGAAGGTATGAACTTTAAGGATTTATAGTTAGGGTCCAAAAATAAAGCCACATAATGTAACTTGTTTGCCACAATTTGTGATTTAATGAATTTAAAAGTTGCTGCACCCTGCAGTTTTTTATTCGTTACTAAATATTTAACGTGAAATTAACGTGATACGTGAATCACGCCTTGGAAATTTTCACTCACGTTCACGTCACGATTTTCAAATATTAGTCACGTTCACGACGTGACACGCCGTGACACGCCGTGACACGACGTGACACGACTGTTTTCACGTCACGCGCCCATCCCTAGTTTTGATTCTATCACGAACACAACTGGTGAAGGATTGTATAACTTCTTATTAAAAAAATTGGTTGATTACGAGTTAGATTTGCAAAATATTAGGGGACACGGTTACGACAATGGGTCTAATATGCGAGGTAAAAATATTGGACTTCAAAAACGCATCATAGATATCAATCCAAGAGCACTTTTTGTCCTTTGTAATGCTCATACTTTGAATTTGGTCGTAAGCGATGCTGCAAATATTAGCGGGGAAATATTTGATTTTTTTTTTAATAATTCAGGAAGTATATAACTTTTTTTCTGTTTCCCCATACAGAGGGATTATTTTGAAAAGCCACATTGCAAATTTAACTCTCAAAGATCTTAGCGACACAAGATGGGAGAGTAGAATACAAGCTATAGTACCATTACACCTCAACCTGAAAATAATCATTGATAGTTTAACAGAATTAATGAATGATCCTACCCGAGACTTGAAAACAAAAAATATGGCCCATTCCCTGGCAGAAAAGATAACTACTTTCAAATTTATTTGTTCCATAATTATTTGGCATAATTTACTTTCAAAGGTAGATATTGTTAGTAAAATGCTTCAAAACCCAAAATTAAACTTAGCCGAATGTGTCTACGCGTTAAAAAATCTCCAAAATAGCACTAGTCAACAAAGAAACGATGAATGTTTCAATATATTTATTAGTGATGCCATTAAAGAAGCTGACAAAATTCAAATAGAGTATAGAGGCAGAATTTCCTACAATTCGCACAGTAAAAAAACCACGTCAATTTTTTATGAAAGTAAAGGTAATTTGATTGCAGATCCTAAACAATGTTTCAAACTAAATTTCTCTTTTACGATTTTAGATCACATGAATAATTCTCTTGAGGAAAGGTTTGAATTAGTAAAAGAGTGTGAATCTCTGTTTAACTTTTTATGCAGTTTTAAAGAAATGGATAATGACTCAATAATGAAATCATGTATTGATCTGGACATAAAGCTTCAGTTAAATTAAAATGATGAAATAAAAAGGGATTTAAATGGCATCCAACTATATAATGAAATATTGTCGTACCGGGAAATTTTTCCTGATGGTTTGAGTAATCCCCTTCAAATTTTACGAAAAATTGTAGATGTGGATTTGATGTCTTGTTTCCCAAATTTTACCGTTGCCTTGAGGATTTTTTGACACTGCCAGTTTCCGTAGCGACTGGTGAGAGGAGTTTCTCAAAACTCAAAATCATTAAAAATTATCTACGATCTACGATGGCTCAATCAAGACTAAGTAGTTTTGCACTTATTTCTATTGCGCATGAAATATCAGAGAAAATCGTACGACTCTCATTAATGACCAATAGAAAAATTAGTTCAGGAGTCGTAACCAAGACAACTAAAAAATTTCTTGGAAATTTTTTGTAGGTAGACATTACTTCTTTTTAGGGTTTGTGTCGTTACGATTTTCTTACCGAATATCTCCATTCGAGCATTAATTCATATCCGGAAATTATTTTTCGTGCATTCAACAACGTCCTAATTTGCCCTCGCGTCCCGCTCGGGCAAATTAATACGACGTTGTTGGAACGCACTCAAAAAAATTTCCGGAAAGAATTCATGCTCTTATGAGATTATATGTGAAAATTGATTTTTCAAAAACGATAGATGAATTTGTATCTCTAAAAGCCAGAAAAGTAGTATTGAAGTAATTTTTTGGTCTCTTTTGTTTTGTTCTACTGAGTTATTTTAAATTAATTTAGAATATAAGATGAATCTACTATTTTATTAATATTGTTCGAATTTAAATAATATTTTTGTACTCTTTGGAAATCTTTTGTAATCTAAATAATAATTATAATAAAACACATTTTAAAAGAAGATTATTTATTTATTCCCAGGTTTATTCTATCATGAAACAATATATTTATAGAAATATACGTCTTGTATTAACATTATTATTTTTACAGCTTTCTTTTATATTATTAAAACCCCTTTTTTTAAGATATGTTTTATCGGACTTTTTCCACTGTCTAGGGTGTATATCACACGACGTTTAAGGTGTTACACAACATTTTACGAAAAACAATCGAATGCAACGTACAACCCCCCCCTCTGACATTGTCACTCTAAATTCCTTGCGGACGAGGCTGCGAAATCTGGGTTTGCACACTGGCGGCCACGTACCCAGGATAGGGTGACCACCCGTCCCGATTTGCCCGGGACAGTCCCGTGTTTGATGACCAATGTTCCGGTCCCGAGTTGGTATCGCTCGGGACTTAACATTTTCCGATTTAGAAGCTACATTTACTTTCCCGCTTTATTTCATGGAATTACGACTTAACTCGTCAGCATCCATCTAAGAATGCATATTCGGTACGGTCACCAAGCTGATAAGAATTAATTGTCGATTATTTTTGTTGCCTGTCGATTAAATTGTTTTAGTTGACGCTTGACTATAGATTCGCCCTCACAGTGTCTCAGTCTTGTAAAACCCACCTGTGTGCAACATCCAAACGATCAGCTCAGAACTATTACTGGCAAGTTGCTACAAGTTTATTTATCTATTGATTTATATACAAAGGTAAACAGTTGTAGACTTTCTAATTTCAATACAAAAATCTAATACGTCATTATTTACATCATATACAGATGGAGGATTCAAATTCTGATTCAGAAAATGATAGTAGCAACAAAACACCACCACAAAGACGTAATTTTAGCTCCAGTAAAAGTACAAAAAGGCCAAAAAGAATGTGTGTTTTCCACGAAAAGTGGAAATCATAGTACAATTGGATATTGGCTGTCAAAAGTAAACCAAACAGTGCGTACTGTACACTTTGTAAAAAAGAATTTGGGGTAGGCCATGGCGGAGAAAATGATCTAAAAAATCATTCACTTACGGAAACGCATAAGTTACACTTTCGAACAGCTACGAAAAGTTTAACTATTAAAAATTTCTTTATAAACAAAGACAACGATCAACTTAAAAATAAAATTACTGCTGCTGAGCTAGCTTTGGTTTATCATAATAATTGCCACGCATTGTCTTATCGTTCGTTGGACTGCAATGTAAAATTATTGGGAGTATTATTTTCCGATTCTGAAATTGGATCTAAAATTTCGTGTGGAAGAACCAAAGCGGAAGCTTTGCTCATGAATGTTCTTGCTCCAAGCTCTGTGGAAACAATTATTAATGAACTCTCATATGATTATATGTTTTACAGTATCTCCAGTGATGCGTCTAATCATGGAAATACAAAATTGTTTCCAATCATGTTATAGTATTTTACAGTAGAAGTCCGTTAGGATAGCCTTTACTGCCGAGCCAGAGAATTTGTGAGACGAGCTCGAAGAGCGAGTCGAATAATACTGGCGAGGCAGTAAAGGCCCTAACGGACGTGTATTGTACAATAGTTTTTGTAATACCTACATACAATTCGGTCATATCTATATTTTTCTAATTTATTTTCATCCAAACGCTAGGTTTGTGTAATGGCATTTTAGAATGATTGAGAGTGCGTAGAACGTTTCAACTGTTGTTTATAAATGTCAGTTATTTCCAATTTCGTGTATGGTTGTAAGCAGTTTTAAGTTGTAACCAGCTCGTAACTTATGACATCTGTAGAAAATGATGAAGATATTTCTAAAGACGTTAAGATTCTGAATGAGCAAATTATTTTAGCGTATGTTCAGGAGTTATAGCAGTTTTTTGCGCCTTCTTCTATGTGGAGTTGAAGGCTAGCTTGCTGCTGGATTTGTGTTTGGCACACAGTTTAGCAGGCCGTGGTCTTTACGGACACTTTTTACGGCCGGGCCGTAAAGAGGTTGCTTACGCAGTAGTAAACAGTCCTTAAAGACATATTTAACAAGTAGGTATTACAAAAAAATATTTTATCCCAGAAGAAGGGGTTGTTATTAAATTATTGGACTTTTATGAAGATTCAAATGAGACAGCAAAAGCAATAGCTGAAAACATTTTTACCTCTTTGAAAAAGCATAATCTTCCAAGTAATAGAATATCAGCGTATTCTGCAGATAATGCAGCTGTAAATTTTGGAAAACATAACTCCGTTTTTAAAATACTATCTGCCGAAAATGATAAACTCTTAGCTGCACATTGTCCGGCACATATTTTACATAACACAGCTAAGAAGGCAGGTGATTTACTACATTTTGATGTGGAAGCATTTGTTTTGAAAGTATTCAGCCATTTTTTCGTGTCTGCGAAAAGAGTGGAATCGCTTAAGGAGATATATGATTTTTTTGATATGGAATATGCTCCGTTACTACGACATGTGACCACTCGGTGGTTATCCCTTTTACCCGCTATAGATCGACTTCTAAAAACTTGGCCAGCTGTTAGTTCTTACTTTCGTACACTGGGCGAAGAAGAATGCCCAAAATTAGTTTGGAATTTCGTAAAAGACAACTTGGGCGGCGAAGATCCTACTGTTTTGATGCCCGCAGAAATATATTTACATTTTCTACATCACGTATTAAATATTTTTAGTAACAATATAAAAATACTGGAATCAGATTCTCTAACAGCACCGGAAGTATTCGATATAATGCTAAATATAAGAAATAGTTTAGAAAGTCGCCTGAGAGATGAATTTTACGGTGCAACTGCTAGAGGTGCTTTGAGAAAATTAGACGGTTCTCAAGCTACACGAATTGTGACGGATTTAAAAAATTTTTATATTAAAGCAATCGAGTATTTAAATTCATGGTTTAATTTTACAGAAGAAAATTATTTATTTGTAATAAAACCATTTTCGTTAAAGAGTGAAATTGTGTATGCCGACTTGGAACGTGCTGTCCAATTTCTGAAGCTCACCAATATAAATTCTGACGATTTATATGAAGAAATGGTAGTAGGCAGCAATTTAATTAAGGAAGCTTCCAACAATTCCGATCTCACTCTTGATGAAAAGTGGGCATTGGTATTTTCCACATTAAGAAGAAACAAAATAGATACGCCAAATTTTAAAAAGTTAATAACTTTTATATTTAGTATTCCAGGCTCCAATGCTCATGTCGAAAGGGTATTTAGCCTAATGACCACACACTGGTCAGACGTAAGGAATCGTAGTTCAGTAGAATTGATAAAAAGTGAGTTATTGGTAAAGCTGAATTATAAATTAAGCTGCCAAAATTTTCATAAAAAATTGATGATGCCCGAAAATCAAAATATGTTGAATGCTGCAATGAGCGACAAAAAATATATCTTTAAAATGAAGAAGTAATTATCTTTATATATAATTTAAGGATGTTTTGTTAGTGTTTTTACTTATATATGTTTATGTTGTTTGTCTTAGATATTTTTGTTTCTAATAAACCATAATCATATAGTCTTCTTTACTGAGCTCCGCCCATCTTAATTTTGAACATTTATATATGTAATGTATTAAGATTTTTTTCTATTGGTTAGTAGATATGGTCAATATACATAAATAGATGTCAAATGTCCCGAGTTAGCTTTTCCAAAAGGTGGCCACCCTAACCCAGGACCGGCCCTGGCATCTGTTAAAAACTCAATTTCGAATTTTTAGGGTGTATCCAATACTTCCTTTATCGTAAAAGGAAGTAAAAAACTCCCCTCGTACCTAATCTTAAGGGTAGCGTATAAGCACATGTTTGCTTTGATAAGACTGAAGGATAAATCGAAATAACCATATGAAAGTGTGAGATTCAAATCAAGATTACCTAATTATTAGCTAGGTATAGACACACACATTTGAACGCGGATATGCTCGCCACGAGAAAATCCGCGGATTTATTCGTGGCGAGCTGTTTTACAACACACACACAAGCAAATCGTCCATTTTTTTTGCCGGAATGTTCGTCCCATGCAAGTCTCTGTGGATATGGGACAAATCTGACGATTTATCCGTCGGATTTGCATGGCTCGTGGCTCGGTGAAAATTTTAAAAGGTCGGGAGCCATGCCAATTGCAAGGGCAGTTCACAATTTTAAGTATGCGTGTTAAAATGTCCATCGTTGACAAGAAAAAGAAGTTTGCTATTGTTAGTGCGCTAGGTTACTCCGAAATGTTTATAAATACTAATAAAAAGAAAAGAAGAAAGCGTTCACCATGGCAAAAAAAGGCTTTGGGTGTTGGGTGTAGCGATGTGTCGATCCGGTCGGATTCGATCCTTTGTATCGAATCCGGGGCAGGATCGATTTGGATCGAGTCCAAGTTTCGGTCCGGATTCGTTCCGAGGAACAAAATGGTCGCGAGGCGTCAATTCTCGCGGACATTCATTCCTTTGGCATTCCGTTATTCAAATCATTTCAATACGCAATACAATACAATGTGTTGATGGGGAACAGCAAATGATGATGGTGTTCTTTTTATAGAGGCTCGACGTCGACAGGCGACACATAATACGGCCGAAGTTGCATGCTTTTTTATCAGTTATCAGTGATTTATGGCTTTTGGCGGCTTTGTATGTGCCCAATTGATGTTTGAGACATATAAACATACTGAATTACCGACTGCGTGACCACTCACCAAAACAAAGATACGCGCGTTGTTCGTTCTGGGTCCGGAACAGTGTTGCCAGATCGAATAAACATTATTATCGTACGACAGTAGTAAAAATTATCGTACATTATATCCTATTATAATATTTTGGATGGTACATAACAAAATATAACTACAAGAATGAAATAATTCTGAAATAAATCCGATAAGTGCTATTAATTAAACCGCTAATCGAAAATGCCTGCGGGATGCATTTTTTGTGAAAGATGCAAGTCGAAAGTGGGCATGTGGAAAGTCGGTGATGTATGTAAT
Source organism: Agriotes lineatus (assembly GCA_940337035.1). NCBI lineage: Eukaryota > Metazoa > Arthropoda > Insecta > Coleoptera > Elateridae > Agriotes > Agriotes lineatus. The sequence goes on from OW679197.1 coordinate 23,201,533, forward strand.
CAGCTTATTATCATAAATAATAACAGCAACGAATTACATTTCAGCACCTTGTGGTTAATACCGGTTCAGCAAAAATATCTGCACGTAACTGTCATATCGATGATACGGTCAATATTAGTACTTATCTGCCAAATTTTTCAATAATAGCCAAATTATCGTACATTTTGCCATTATCGTACATGTGCTATCGTACATCGCACAACTGGTAAAATTATCGTACAAAAACGATAATTATCGTACATCTGGCAACACTGGTCCGGAAAACCGAGGACCCCGGGTGTCTGAAATGCACATTCAATTTCGATGTCGATCCGAGGATCGAATCCGATGGACTCGATCCACTTGCGGAATGGGATTGAAAGAACGAGTCCGCAAAAGTATCGAAACTTCCCATCACTATTTGGGTGGGCTGTCTTGATCTTTGATGAACATTATTAAGTCAAAGTACCATAAATTTAGTATTTTAGTGTATATACTTCTTCACTGCCACGGCCACTTCTAATCGAATGATGCACTTTTTTGTATTCTTTTCTAAAGGTACTTGTCAGCGATTGGATTTTTTTTAACTAGGTATGTTTCGACTATGCGGAATATGAAATTTTTTGCAGACCTCCATTAATGCAATATACCCCAGATTCTTAAAATGTTTGTTTATATGTTCGGAGGATTTTATTTTTCATAGCGCTGGATGCCGCCTATGCACTTCAATAAATTCGCTTATAAATTCTTTATTCATTTTAATTATAAGTTGCCACAACACACAGATTATAACCTCACTATGTCTGACTGGACTGCAAAGAAGTGTGTGTGTGTGTTTATGACGCAGCATACCGGCCCAGGCATGTCCCGAGCTTGCATGGCTCGCTGGTTCGGCAGGCTGGTTACCATAATCACACAGATTTATCCGAAGATTTGACTCACCCCATGCAAATCCGCGTTCAAATGTGTGTGTCTATGTCTAGCTATTTAGTTTCATTTTACTCACCTACTTAGGTATATTTGAATTTGCACAGCTACACTATACTAAATGCATTGCAGGAACACAACACAAACTGCTCACACGTGTTCATCCACTCACTCAGTCGGTACGTTAAACATAGCCAGAGTTGCCAACTTAGTAGATTTTCTACTAGATCTGGTAGATTGCAGTCCCCATCCAGTGAGTAAATTTTTCGTCTAGTGGGGTAGTAGCGAATCTGGTAGATACGAGTAGAAAATCTGTTTAAAATACAAGGTGTCCCAAAAACATACCTACGTATAAAAGAGTAAAATACATGTTATGTAGAAAATTAAAAATCATGAAATACTTCAACAAAAGAGCTTATGTATGCTTAATCGATTTAACCAAAGTCTTTGACAAAGTAAAGCTTGCAGATATCTCAAATATTGTGAAAGAATAGGACATACCTCCCGCTATCATCAAGATAATGTATGACATTAATAATAAAAACGCCACTACAATAAAGACGAAACAAGGATTAACGAAGGAAATACCATCAACTGGAGTAAGACAAGGCGATAGCGTGAGTCCTTTTCTTTTTACTTTCTTTTACAATGAAGGAAGTATTGGATTCACCCCAAAATTCGAAATTGAGTTTTCAACAGATCTTCACGTTTTAGAGTCCTCTGAACCCAAATTTTTTTTTTCATTGGTCTGTGTGTCTGTCTGTGAACAGAATATCTCGAAAACGAAAAGAGGTATGGCGTTTAAACTTCATATATAAGTTTTTTGTACTCTGTAGATGCGACAGCAAGCTTTTGAAGAAAATTGCATAACCGAAAGTAGGTGTTTACTCTTGTGATTTTTCAGTTTTTTTTCGATTTTTTCAAAAACGGCCTTAACGATTTTTTTAAACTTTACATTTTTATTGCATTTTTAATTTGTTTTCCAGTTGAATACTTCTAAAATGGGTCTTTTTTTTCAATGTTTTTTATTAACTCCTATTTTAAATAGAACACCCGGTATATTATTACATTTATGAATTCAGCTTAAAATTCTAGAGAAAATTTGTCTCTTGAAGTAACGCTCTATTTTGTGCCCTATTTGTAGAATTTCTAATTTTTGAAAATTTTTGACAAATGCTTAAATATTTAAAATCAAATTTTTGGCTAATTATAAGACCACTGTAAAAGGAAGTTGTGTGCGTGTATCACACCAGATTTTTTTTATCGTATTCTTAAAGACATTAATTTTCTTGCCACTATCCAGGTCTCTGTGCTGGTTTTACCTCTTTTTCTTGCCGTTGCAGTTATTATGTCCTTCTACTAAACTTGTGGCCCACCCCGTGTTCTCCTTCCTTCGGATCTCATGTTGAACATTTTTGGGGTATTTTTTCAATGTACAGTCGCGGAATTAAAAATCCGGGCACTTATACATATGAACGATGGTCATACCAGCCCAGTTGCATTTTCTCTACTTTTATCTGTTATTACGGGTTTTAAATCTACTTCATCTCTAACCCGTCTATTGCGTATCCTGCTTCTTCTGGTTTTTCCTAGTATCTTTCGAAGATATCTCATTTCTGCAGCCGTTTCAATGGATTTATGCTTGTTCAACATCATTCACGATTCTGCCCTGTAGGTGAGTGTAAGCGTAGATATGATTTTATCGCATTTCATTTGGTAATGTACTATATTTCTACATTTAAAGTCGTTTAGAAATGTGGTACTTTTCTGCATAGCAACACATATCTGATAGTAACGACGCGGCGATTCGTTTTACATTTGGCAATGCCCAAGTGTATTGTTGGTAGCGCTGTAAGTCCATATCAAATTCTAGATTATCGGGTTAGGTTTTGCGTCAGTCTGTGTCAAAGCTGACGCCTAACCTGCTAACCTGACGTCGTATAACCTCTTATGACCGTTTAAGTACTCGCTAATACTAGTACTCAAACCAGCCATACTTGTTTAGTAAAACATAGCTTTTCTAAACTAATTGGGTAATGTACTATTGTAATATCGGTTTACTGCTTAGCTCGTGTTTCTTATGAGAGCATTGTTTATTTGCTAGTAGTCTTTCTCTATTCTATTTCGTATTTCTTGATTAATATTTCCGTCGTAGTTTCTAGATATTCGTATTTTTTACCGTCCCCAGTTGTTGTCCATCTCTTCTTGCGTCTATGTTGTGCTCTCTTTCTTCTTTTGTGATAGAGAGAATGCTTGTTGAAATATTTTCTGTAACCCTTTTTAATCAATTCCGGTGGTACATTATCTTTACCCACAGCTTTTAAATTATGGGTTTTTCAAGGCTCTTCTTACTTTTTCTTTGTGTATTTAGTCGTCCAAATTCTCTTCTCTGTCTTCTAGATTTTCTTGGTTTTCTAACAGTCTTACATCTTTCTCATCTTCTTCTCCTGTTTTACATTTTTGTTGCAAAGTAGTTTTTCCATATTTTCAGGGTGTTGTTGCTGCTTTATGTTTCGTATTTTTCTTTTCCTATGACCTTTTAGCTTCTCGACTACCTTGCAGAACTGTTTTTAGTTTTCTATACTGTAACGTTACATGAAATTTACTAAGTCGCCGTGAAGGGAGTTCTCTCGGGTGCACTCAAATCGGAGGCAGGGTTCGCTCAAACTCAAATATATATATATAGTGTCCGTTCTCAAAGTAGAACATAGGCGATTAACATTGTATTGAACGTTTTTGCCAATTCCTGCTCGGCAATTAAACTTACAGGGAGGGTAATGGTATCAATGGAAAGATAAAATTATTACGCATCAAATAATACCAATAATAATATTCAAGATGCGATTTTTATTTTAAAATACTAATTTAAAGCTTGGGAATCTTTAAATATGTCATGCTTTGCTTTTCAATTTCGATAGCATTAGTTGGCGTAAATCAGGTAGTTTCTGTCAACGTCTGTTAAAATTATCTACAGAAAAATGAATGATTTCAATGAAGAACGAGTGAATGCACTAATATTAATTCCCTATGTTCGACTTTGAGAATGGACATCCGGTATAAGGTCAGGAAAAACACCTTGTAATTACGATACATATATTGTTTTTAACTGTAGTTACAAAATAAGATGAAATTCGTAAATAAATGATTTGTACATTAATAAAATCAAATGATCTCCTCTGAGGATGCATGTTCCTGGTCCGTCCGCAACCCAAATAACACACACGGGTCGAGTGTCGTGGATTTCAACCTTCTCGGGGTCGGGCTGGTGCGTGACTTTAGCGCTGCATCTTTTGCGCCGGCCGGTGACGTCCCTCTGGGCGATATAAAGTGTCCAAAATGTCGGAATTTTGTTTACGTTTCTGGCTCTAACAAAACACGTGAAAAGAACAGAAGTTACGCATTACCTGGGCCTCCTAGGTGGTTAATTCACACGAGTAAGTGGCGGCGGTGCTATGTGGTGTAAATCCGGGCCTTCTGGAATAACGCCAAAGTGAATTTTTACGTTTTTAATTTAACCCGAGAATGGCCGGAAAATTTCTTGGAACCGGCGGTTTAAGTCAGTCTGTGTCAAAACTGACTCAAAACCTAACCTGCTAACCTCGAATTTGACATAGACTTACAGTTCCACCAACATATTAACAACAGTGAATGTCAAAAAATTATCGCCTAATAATTTCAGTTAGGTTAGTCAACTTAAAAAAGATTATCAAGAATTTTTTTTGTTGGCTTGGAAACCATACTAACATTAATTTTTCTATTGGTTCTTAATTAGTGTCGTACGATTTTTACTAAAATAATCGGTCGATTGGTAGTTTATTTTTAAATTTAAGAATGCCATTGGTTGACAATGACACTAGTTAAATTGTCATTTTTACTTTCTATATTTTTTGGGATGACTATACTATTTAGGTAAAATTAACCAATATTAGATTTTATACTTTGCAGTTTTGGTAATATACACGTAATCACCAACGGGGAACAAATAATAGTTATTCTATTAATGATTACTGGATTTCTGTTAATGGTTGGTGCATTCATGGGTGCTTGGACTACCGTTCAAGTAGAGAAATATCGCAGACATGCCACTTATTCCAACAGATACAATCTCATTTCCGATGCTCTTGTATGTGAAAGCGCGAAGGATAGCTCGTTAATCAATTTACAACATGTGGTTTTAGGATCATCCACGCATTTCAAAAACTTTAAAATCGAAAATTATTAACTACTACAAAACATTTTGGAGTAAGCAAAATGGTATCAGATATTCCTACCTCTTTGAAAAATTGCCAAACCCGTTGAAGCAACAAGTGCATTTAGACAGATATTGGATTTTTTTTAATAGAGTCTGTTGGCCTTCATGGTTTATATGGTCCTTTACTAATAGTATTTCTTTAAGACCTATTTGTTGAAGCATCTCCATCCATCGTTTCAACGTGCAGTGGCAGAAGTAATGACAACAGAGATATATACAGCCGGCGAAGTTATTTACACCCAAGGCCAGGACAAGGATAGTATGGTGTATGTGTTGCGAGGAAGCGTTCAGATCCTTTCAGCAGAAGATGGCGAAAGTCCCATTTTAACACTTGGAATGGGAACTTGTATTGGCGAAACAAGCTTGCTGTACAGTTTTAAAAATCCGGTCCAAGTAACAATTCTATAACAAATTTTGTCTATATTTTTATGGTTATCTATTACTGCACAGATAACTGCTTCTTCTTATACAGTAATACAGTGCCTAAGAAAGAAGGATTTTTGGAGAATCGTAGTGAAGTACCGTAAGCTCAACCAAGCTGCAGTTATTTTTGAAAAAATGTTGGTAGGTACATACAGTGGTCCTTATAGAAACTGCATAGTAACCTTATTTTAAAGAAAAAAATAGATGAAGCTGAAGAAAGCCAGAACATGAAACACTTTTCGGAAATTACATTTAGGGTGTGAGTATATTTAAGGTTTTCTTTTTTATAAAGACGCTTGCGTTAATGATGACAATCTAGGAATGAAGTAGTTGAACAGCGAACCTTAAAGCTAGTTAAAGCAGGATTAAAAACGGAAGATCCCAAAACAACCGATAGTGGATATATGGATGCCAGAAGGAGGTCATTCACCGAACCACAGTATTCAGATCTCTATGTTCTCAGCTTGGTAAGTCCTTACATTTATGTAAATTTTGCGATAAATTTGACATTTCAGCATCAAACCAAACTGAAACATTCCGATGAAATTTGCTTGCGCACTTCGTGGCCATGGGTTTTACAACCAAGCTCCCAGTTTATAACATTCTGGGAATGTTTTCTGTGCCTTACGGTCCTGATGGTTGTAATTCTGTACCCTTATCAGTTTAGTTTTAACAGATACTTTCCTCATTATTTACATTTAATAATGGTTATTGTCGGGGGTATATATGTATTGGATATTGTTCTACAGATATTTACAGCTGTTGAGAACGAAAGTGGTAAGAAACTTATACTATCTTGTAGTATATTTTAGTATAAATTAGTATAAATTCAGTATTAGATCATTGATGTTCAATATATGAGTTAGTTTTGTCTCTTGAATTTATCGTGAGGTTTTTCAAATATGCAAGAAATATTACTTTTGATCGGATATTTTACAGCATACGTAATGTTGGTAATAATAATTTCATTTTTTAAGGCACATAACATTAGTTAAAGTTGTTGTGAAACCGCTCTAAGAGCGGCTTTAAGTTATGTTGATTGTATGTTTGTATAAACAACTTTCAATTGTTTATTAAATCAAGGTAGCAATTCTGTTGTGTTTTTCTCTGAAGAACGCATGAACCATAGATGGTCTTGCATAACGTGTATAAAAGCGGTACGATATCATAACAGCAACCTTGAAAAGAACTCATCCAGCTATAAAAGGTAATTATCAACTGTACTTTAATTTAAAACGAATAAAATTAGTGTAAATGCCAACTATATCTGCCTAAGATGTCAAGGGTAAGAATGCAGTTGAGAAATCCGTAGGAAAAGGCGATAAAAGGAGAACAAGAAGCTAAAGAAAGAGAATGTAAAAACTGAAAAAATATAGGATGAACTAGGAGTGGAAAGACTGGCAGCTGGAGCTGAACTTTTGGTGGAAAAACTGCACAGCATCTATTTTTATGGGTACTCTTGCAGGCCAAGCTCCTTCATGGGGTGTTAGTGCCTCATCATTAGTATTACATTATTATATCAAAACTATAAGAATGTATAGGTTGGCAAATCGACCAGTGGCAACCTTCTAAAGTGAGACGATGTGTTTGACGAAATATGACGAGGAAAAAATTGTGTAAAATTATCAGAAGAATGGTGGAATTCAAAAGAGTGAAAGAAGGAGAGTACAGGAGTCTGATGAACTTCAAAATAAGAAATAAATTGGAAGAAGGTATAGTGAATTTCATAAAATCACAGAGAATGCGATGGTATGGGAATATACACAGAAGATACACTCGAGCTACAATAAAAAGGATAACTGAGTGGAAACCTCTGACAGGCAGACCAAGAGGAAGGTCTAAGGCGAGATGGAAGAATCAGGTGATAAGTGATTTACGCGCCATGAAGAGCAGACAGTGACAGGAACAAATAGAACATCATAGTAAACAAAACAAAAACAGAAAGTAAACTATTATGTTTAACGGTTTATTACTATGCTCTTGGGTGAATAAAAACTACATTCCCAAATGTGCCATATTATGTTTGACACTAGCATTTAAGCTCACCACATAGGTGAATTTACTCTAATTAAAATTAAAGTGCGTTCAAAAACTGTTATCAAGTGGTCTTGTGCCAAACAATAGTTTTTAAAAGTAATTTACCTTATTTTATGGATTGCGTATACACATAACCTCACTTTTTATATAAAAACTTGTTGTTCAGCAGTAAAAACCATTTTACGGCAATTAAGTTACAGTTCAGTTCTGAAATGAACTATGTTCCACAGAATAAAGTACATACGAACAAAATAAATAACGTTGCTAAAAGGTAAACTCTATTTAACCGATTTAACGGTTGAGAATTGACCACTAAAATGACGGACCGCGTTGAATTCTAGGTAGAACGATGTAATAATTAGCGAAATGTAGTCATACAACAAAATCTAGTTCAAAGCCCTCTGGATAACGTTTTTTAACGCACTTTATTTCTGTAAAAATGTCTTAACGTTGCCAGTAATGCTAAAACAGTAAAAGAAAACACTTAGTAATGCGAATTACATCAGTTTGAAAAGAAAAAAATGGCAGCCGATACGATTCGAACCTGCACTCCCAGACGAATTGAGATTGCTAGTTAAACGTGTTCACCGCTCACCAAAGAATGTAGACCTATCGTACTTGCTTATAACTGCCTTATAAAGGATGCGATGATGACACTGTTGATCACGCACGAACTGCGCCCGATCAGCGTCGATGCAAAGGTGACAGTTCCATATGTGCAAGCACAACATACGTTTATATATAAGGATTGATTAAAAATTAGATTCTGATAACCAACTAGATCGTCATAAACAATTGAAATAGAACATAGGGCACTACAATCTCCCACGGCCAATTAAAAAAAAACGTATAAAAATGATTAAGGGCGTTATACAAAATCAGGATAACGAACTGGAAGTCGATGGTTTCTTTCCGAAAGGCTAGGCATCGGCGGATTGCTGACTCGGCTTGTGGATTGCTGACTCGGCTTGTTCAGAGAAATTATCTCCTTCAACCGAAAATACTGGTTGATCCAGTTCAGTTCAGTTACTTCTTCGAGTGGTGTGGGTGCCTCAGAGAAATCATATTTTTGACAAGTCGATGTCTTTGTTGTTTGCTGTGTTTTGTTCCGTCTCTATAGATAATTCAAGTGTAATGTTTGTTCTAAGGGCATGTCGTCTAAAAATAGGTGTTCATAGAATACCATAGTTTTGAGTTTCTTCTTTGAAATTAAGTAGTTATATTTTCCGGTTGTAATGCTAATTAGAAAGATTTTCTATGGGGTTTCGCTTCTAAGTTTATAATAACTGCTAAGTCATGGGCAAATAATAAAGAAGTAATCAATTTGTTGCTATTTGTGTTAATGTTTGGTGCTGATTTCTCTATGCAGTGCTTTAATATGTCATCTAAATAAATATAAGTTAAAAAGTATGGATGCAGAGGACATCCTTGTTTTACACCTTGATTAACAACTATGGAGCGTTTACTAATTTCTTGCTTTCACTCCATGCACATTTTGTTGTTGTAGTGTAGACTCCTGATTATGTTGAATAAATAACTTTGTCTTCTAATATGTTCCATCTTTTATTTCAATTAACTTGACTAAAAACTACCGAAATTTACGAAAATTTAGATGTGTTTTAGATAGAATTCTCTGCTCATATCTTCCACTATTCTTCTATATTGTCTGATGTTGGAACTGATGCTAGTTGTTGGATGAGTTTGTCTGGATATAGTTTCTTTATATTTTCTTGTCGAAGTAGATGAATTTTGTCAGTGAATCTGTCGTTTTCAGTTTAATTATATTTTTGTTTCGATGAACCACGTAGGCTTTTTTAGGTAAATAGGTAAGGGTCTGAACTGATATCTGGGCATCTATAAACATGTGTATCTAGATATTGTTAGAAAAAAGTATTTGTCATTTCTAGATCGTTAAAAGTTACAAAGTTTCTTAGCTCTTGACCGTTTTGATTTCTTTTGTCTAACCTCGCGTTTATACCGTCGATTACGATCATGTTTTCGTTTTGTTTGGTTTAAGCAGTTAGAATTTTCGTATTTTCTCTATTTTCCTCCTCTGGGTCATTTTATGCACCCATTATGTTTAACTTATCTTTTTTTACGTTTTAATGTAATTGAGAGAAGTCTTTCATTGCTTCTTATACTGGCTCATTTTATCCCGCTTGTAATTTTCGGGGGCACGCCGCTGATCTTAGACACGCTATAACAAATTACCTTTTTGAGATTATTTTAACGGTCCGTGTGGCAACCCTACGGCTTTGTCGGATTATTCACTTCCTTGGAATTAAGTTATTTAAACTTCTAATCACGTGCCGTTTGATATAATGAAAAATTTCGTTGTTGATTTACCTCGCATATTGAAGGGCTTCATTCTAGCCTGATTGTTGCCAACCCATTTTTCTAGCCCGAGCGGTCGCTTCTGTTTGCTCAGCGACCACTAGGCCACTAGGCTTCCCTGCGGTCTTGCTTCTCATGTCACCGAATCCATTCCTTCTCCTGGAGCACTGTTTACAGCTGAAAACGAGCCCTTGCCTTCAATTTGGGTATCGTTACTTAGTCCATTACAGCTAAAATGGTCCACTCATTGTGTAAGTAATGTGCATCACTCTCCATGTGATATACACTAATTATGACGCTGGTGTTTGGAAATCATATTTATCTCGCTTATATATGTGGTATTCGTAATTATTAGTCTAATGGTGGATACGAGGTTTGATTTCATCCTGTCTGGGAGGAAAAAACCATCAAAGCTATTTTCTTGACAGCGTATTTCTGTGACGTCACATTTAGAAAAAATCCCCCGCAGCAGTAGCTTGACGGTAAGCCAGCCCTCAGCTGACTTTCCTGGGTGTTTAATATAGTCGTATCAGATTATATCCTGTTTATCTTTATTGTGAAGCAAAATGCAGTACTGTTCTCAGGAATTAGAAGATTTCAAAGTACATGAAATTAAAGGTAGATTCGTTCAACATACCGAGACTTTACATTTCCCAACGCCTTTGCAGACGACTTTTCCTCAATGAACACTAATGTTTAAGCTACCAATAAAATTACATTAGTCTACACATAAAATTTCAAATACATTTTCGACTATACTCGCTATTGAATTTGTAAATGTACAATATTGTTTTACAGTAATTATCACAACAGTGTCCGACATATTTACGATACGATGCAGAACATTAGCTTTTATTACTGATGTGATTTCAATCATCCCTGTTGCTACGTTTGCGTATATTTTTAATATCTCCTCAAATACAAGACTGGTATCTGTATTTTCCATAAATCGCTTGTTTAAAATTCATAGGGTAAGTTATCACAAAGTTCATATACGTAACATGATCAACTATGTTTCAGGTTATTAGTCTACTAAATAAGTTTGGAGCCAGTTTTGAAGTCAATGTTGCTCTAGTCCGATGCATTAAATATGTGCTGTATCTTTTAGTAATTTCTTATTTTATGGGCTCAGCTTTTTATATGATGGCATGCTTTAACGTGTAAGTATAAAACTTTACCATGTTACAATACCAAGTCAGCCTGGTGTTTATATTTTGTTAGAGATTGCTTGAAGCACAGCTGGTACACTAAAATAAAAGAAGAAGATTTGGCAAGCAATGACACCAGATATAAACATTCCTTCCAACTGTCTCTGTATTTTTCATTGCTGGTTGTGTCCCAAACTGGTTTTGGCGACGTTACACCATACACTATGCCAGAGTTAGGTGTCGGAATGATTTTCTTCGTTATTGGTACGTTGGTTTTCTGTTACTTGGTCGCTGACTACTCTGCAACGCTTATGCTTGCTGAGCGGCCCAGGTAAGTTCGACTTGATTCTTAAATTTAACGGTGTCCACGATTACATTGACCTTTAGAGACAGTTATCTAGAATTGGTAACAGTGGTGAGAAAGTATCTAACATCCAATAAAATGCTGACGAGTATCCAGGAACGGGCGAACGACTATTTAGCGATACAATGGCGGATTAACAAAGGTTACACTCTTTTAAAGGAGCGGTCCTTGTTGTTCGATGTAGCTGCCTATCTTTACAATGAGCAGAACATCGCAAAATATTATGGCTGCCTTGCACGCGTACCTTTGTTTCAGGTATGTTGACAATGATTTTGATTACATATTTAACAACATCTAATGTATTTAATTTTCTGAAAACCAACAAAATGGAAAAGTATATTTAAGAGAATTTAATGTCTCATCTTTATATTTTCTTAAACAATGTAAAAATGTTTTCATAGATTACAATAGAACAGTTTTATAGTACAGCATGAGTAGTATTAAGTAATATTCACAGCAGACATTTATTAATTGACAGCTTGCGAAGTAGTTATTTACACTAGTGAAGAAAATGTGATTTTTCTATACTAGTAGACAGATTTGAACACAAGCCACAGGCGAGTGCTTTTCTTCCCTCTAATAATAGGGAAAAATCTGTAAAAGGCTTTACGCAGAACTTCCCTCTCAAGTGGACATTGTGGCACTAATTAATTTTTAAAATCAAAGGAAACTAGGTGTATAATCCGTTCACGACCTTTTTGGGACAGAGATGGCTATGATTTTTTCTTTTCATGTTGGACTGACTGATTCGGTGATATAGGGGATACAACTTTTCTTTTCTGTCAGTGTCAGTTCGACATATTCTTGCCACCACATTGCCAGATTTATTATTTTAATATTCATATGAAAATAAATGATTTATCAAGTGTGTAAAAATAATTTTAATTTCCGTCAAAGGAAAAGTCAAAATGCCGAAAATAATTTTGCTACAACAAAAAATGTCGATTAAGCGATGATATTTCCAATTCAAAAAGGACAGGCCAGATTTTAAAGAACACGAGTTGATGTCGAGACTAGAGACTATATTTGCTGATGTACGTTAAAATGATGCACTATTTTTACATACTTGTAATAACGTAATGTTAAATCCATGGTTCAAAGAAGGTCCACAGAGATGAAAATAGAATAGTACGCAAGTATAAGAAGGATATACTGATAACTCGAACTCATTGGTAATGCGCAATGGCGTATAGCTTTAATGGTTTGCGTAATGGTCGATTTCAGCAGAATAGCTGGCCGCAGATGACTCAGTAGTTTGTTGTTTTTGAATTAATTTGTGCTGTTGTGAATTTGCTTGTTGTGCTTTGCATAGTGGTTACGAAAAAAATTACAAATTGCAAAAAAGTATTACTATATTTGTAAAATACAAAACCCAGAAGTTATTCATCACATAAAGTAATTTGCGCCGCTTACGACGTTCAAATTTACCGCGTTCCTGCGCACAAGCTCTTATTACCAATTGTATATCTGTCCTTGTCAATCTTCTTTGAAGCAGCTGCCATGCCGTATGCTCGTTCCAGTCTTATATGTTCGAAGGTCCACGAGTTAATAATGTCGAGATTCGAGAATATATTTGCTGTAAGTTAAAATTAATGCATTATGGTTATTATAATTTGATTTTTTTTCTAAGTGAGCCGAAACACTTTAGAAGCGGTTATAAAAACAAAAAGTGAAAATTTACAAACAGCATTCTCTGGCAAACGCAACAAAACTGATGTTTTTACAAATTTCATGTTCCGAAAAGACCTGCAACGACTAATTTGGCAATACAATGAAAAAAACGAATAAATTACTTTGGACAAGCTTTTGGCTGAATCGCGAGAACAATTGGAATTTAAAGGGGGGCGTACAACGTTATACAAAATTATAAATTCAATGGGTTACAAACACAGGGAGGTAAACGGTTGCAAAATTTTATGTGAACAAAAGCATGTTAGAAGCAATAAAACGCAGTAGTCTTCTCCACGTACATGTACGTGGAGAAGACTACTGCGTTTTATTGCTTCTAATTAAGACACCTCCACTATCAGCATGATGGATCACCTCCCTGTCAAAAGCATGTTGTTGCAGCAAAAATTACTTTTTTGAGAAAATTTTTACAACTTCGAAATTCTAGTGACTATTCAACACTATAACATATAAGCCAATCACATTGCAGACATTTGCTTTTTTCAACCAATGACAGCAGTATATCACTGAATATTGGGCACCATGCAAAATATTCACAAAACAATGTACGTACGCAAAAAATAAATAGCCTTGTTGCGAAGTATCGCTTAGCAACGATGTTATGTCCTTAGTGATATGGCTAGGTTACGTAACACTAGACCCCAACAAATTGTGTGGCTTGTTTTAAAAATTTTAAAATGCTGTGTGTTGGAAGTATTCCGCTGAATTTAATAGAGAATGAATAATTATATTAATTGTTGGAATATTTTTCAATAAAGTTAATCGTTATGTATTAATATTGTTAAATAGTCGTCCCAAATACCACTCGAAGTGGATATACTTTTTTAAAATATTTTGCCATTTCCATAGAAATTATTGCAAATTTCACTCAACAAAATCACATTTAAATGTCACTCGCCTTCGGCTCGTGACATTTTTGATGTGATTTTGTATCGTGAAATTTAAACGCAATAATTTACATGGAAACTACAAAATATTTGTCAAAAATATATCCACTGCTTGTGGTATTACCCTTGATTATTCAACACTATAATGAACGAACCAATAAAAATTGTTCAATTTGTCAGAAACGGCCAATCAAAATTGACTGTCATTGAAAATACCTAATGTCACAGTGTTTTCACGCGAGCCCTATTGGTTTCAATGATTTCACTTTAGTGAGTAGCCTTTGACTGACATTTCACCAAAACGTCAAAGTCAAAGTTTGCAAATCAGCCTCATTCTAAAAACTCATAGTAATCATGTTGGAAGCTCCAGTATTGAATTAATAGTGGAAAACGTTAAAAATGTGTGTTGTCAAACACGGCAAAAGTCATCTACCCATATTGTTGAATAATCTTTCCAAATACTACCACTCAAGGCAAAATTTTTTAAGAGAATTTTTTTCGTTAACATGCAAATTATTGCAAACTTCTCTCAACAAAAACTGCTCAAATTCCACTCGACCTGCGATCTCGCGGAATTTTTAACGCAGTTTTGGTTTCGAGAAATTTAAACGTTTGCATGTGAACAAAAAAAATTCTCAAAAAATTTTCACCTTTTGTGGTATTACCCTTGAAAATTTAACATTCGTGTATCTTGACGAAACCTGGATCTACCAAAATGGTTCGTCAATCCGTCGCTGGATACATGAATCAGATTTAAAAAGTAATCCTATCAAAATTAAAAGTGAAGGATCAAGATTTACAGTTTTACATGCGGGATGTCATTTAGGGTTTGTAGAAGGGTGTGGCTTCTTACTAAATTCAGAAAATAACGATAGAGATTATCATAAGACAATGGACGGGAAACTTTTTCAAAATTGGGTGGTTAAACAACTTATTCCTGCGTTGGCTAGTTTGAAACAAAAATGTGTGGTGGTCATGGCCAATGTACCTTATCATTCAGTGCAGTCGGACAAACCACCCACATTTTCTAGTAGAAGGGGCCAAATGCAACAATGATTGCGTAATCACAGTATTGAATTCCATCAAAAATTTACGAAGAAACAACTTTGGAATTTAATAAAACCTTTTCGAACTAATGGACAACGGCGATATTTGGTAGGCGAGACATTGCGGGAACATGGACATGAGGTTCTTAGATTACCCCCGTACCATTGTCAATATAATCCTATTGAAATGGCATGGGGGTTTGTAAATCCTATTATAACAAGCACATTAATTCTCAACCTTCATCCAAGGGTAAGGTTGAGACTTTATGGCTTGAGTCCATTTCCAAATGTACTCCAGAAATGTGGCAAGATTTGTGTAGACATTGCGAAAAACTTATTTTGGATGATTGGAGAAAACACATAGGAAATTTATCGTATGAAAACATACCTCCCTTTATTATTTCGCTAGGTGAATCTGATTCAGAATCAGAGGACGATAATGATGATAAAGATTTTCATGGCGAAATAATGGAGGATGAGTGACTAGCAGGTATTTAGGCAAAATTTTAAGTGGTTATACGAAATCATACCTTAGATATTTGTCAGAGGATGCTTTTTTAAACAGTTTAACCAAAATTAGTAAGGAATATGATTATATGATGCAAGAGTATTAAGATATCAAGGGAGCATTTGTGTTAGTGCTGGTTTAGATTATTGTAATTTTTTTATCAACTTTATCATCATCGTTATGTGGAGGCAGTGTAAAATTATCTCTGATCTTCTGAACAAACTTAGATATAATGCCAAAAATAAGGAGGATATTCTATATCCGACTATTCCTTCTGTGTCTAAACATGTTCTTCATTGTCTAAATCTATCTACTTCTACATCGTCAGCATCAGCAGAGGTTTATCCATCAGATGCGGAAACTGAAGACCATGATTTATTCATGCCCGAATGTTGCGATGACCCACAGAAATTTACACCAAGTGAATTAAACGACTTGGTTCGAGATTTAAATTTACCAAAGGATGCAGCACAAGTTTTGAGATCGACACTCAAAGAAAAAAATGTACTTGCTGCGGGAGTGCCTTTCTCTTATCACAGAAGTCGAGAACAAGAATTGGCGAAATATATTTCACATGAAGAATCACTTGTCTTTTGCAAAGATATTCCTAGACTTGTTTTGAATTTATTATCTGTTGTTCACAACCCATCCCAGTGGAGGTTGTTTATTGATTCAAGTAAAAGAAGCCTAAAAGGAGTTCTTTTGCACAATGGCAATACTTTTGCTTCTGTGCCAATTGCTCATTCGATCCATTTCAAAGAAACCTACGAATACTTAGAATTTCTTCTTAACAAAATAAACTATAAGTACAATTGGCAAATATGTGGAGACTTGAAATGTTTGAGCATGATATTGGGACAATAAGGAGGTTTTACAAAAATGCCATGCTTTATATGTGAATGGGACAGCAGAGCAGGAAGTCAACATTGGATTGTAAAAGAATGGTCTAGGAGGACAAATTAATTCCAGGATGCAAATATATACTGCGTCCCACCTGTGAATCCTGAAAAAGTTCTTTTACCACCGTTGCACATAAAATTGGGTTTGATGAAGCTGTCTGTAAAAGGTTTAGATAGGAACGGTGAATGTTTTCAATATCTCGCTTCTAAATTCCCACATTTATCAGACGCAAAAATTAAGGAAGGTAGTTTTGTGATATAAGGCGTTTACTTAAAGATGAGACATTTGACGAAATCATGACTACAGTTGAAAAAGAGGCATGGTTTTCGTTCAAAAATGTGTTACACATTTTTTTAGAGAATCATAAGGACCCTAATTATGTCGGAATTGTTGACAATATTCTGGAAAAGTTTCAAGCTGTAGGTTGCAATTAGAGTTTGAAAGTTCTTTTCCTGCACTCTCACCTTGACTATTTTTCAGAAAATATTGGTGACGAAAGCGAGGAGCAAGAGGACAGGTTCCACCAGGATCTAAAAGACATGGAAAAACGGTACCAGGGACGGTGGAATGTAAGCATGATGGCGGATTACTGCTTGTACCTCAAAAGAGACTGTGGACCTGATATTCAGCGAAACAAAAAGGCAATAAAGCGTTCATTTAAAGGAAAAATAACGCCATTCTATTAAATTTGTTATAATAGCATAAAGAATTAAAGATTTTTACTACTATTTTAGTTTTGAAATGTTAGGTGGCAGATGTGAAAATCAACATGAAGTAAAATCAGCAAGCCATCCATTTCACAAGATATTTACAATTTTCACATGTTAATTTTTATAAGACCAATATTGCTCAATTGCTGTACTAAATTTATTTGGCATCAACTTGTGGCGTCTTTAAACCTTCCACACCAGCAAGCAAGCAAGCATGTAAAATAAAGTGGCATATTCATAGCTTTCCTTATGCATTCGTTCTCATTTTCGTTTCTGTCGTCAATTGTCAAATCATTTAAATTTTTCATCCTTAATTTAAACAGAGATCCGGCAACAATGTACCTATTCAAAAAATATAACCTTAAACTGAAAACAACCTAACCTAACACAAAAAGTGTCAATTTCCATTAGGGAGTTTAGTTGCCACATAGGTACTGCCAACAAAATTACTAGATGGTCATAGCCTCACCTGACCCAAAAAGATCGTGAACGGATTATAAATATGTTTTTCGTATTTTGTATATGTGCTATTTTACTAAATTCAAAATCGATTAATAAAGTGGCACTTTGACGCATATTAATGACACTTTACTATATGGTGATGTCAATGTCAAATTCGAGGTTAGCAGGTTAGGTTTTGCGTCAGTATGTGTCAAAACTGACGGAAAACCTAACCTGCTAACCTCGAATTTGACATAGACTTACAGTGCCACCAACTTATTATTCATACGTTTGAATTTCCACAGCCGCCTTTTTTAATAGACATATGGCATAATGCTTTTATAAAAATGTTTGTTTATAAATACAAAATGCGAAAAAATAGTATACTTCGTAAGAAAAGTAGTTTTACTAAACCAATGTAGCTTTTTAAGTTACTCGCTTGCTTCGCTCGCCCGTACTCAATCAAGCTATAATCGTTTAGTAAAACTTTACTTTTCTAAACTTGTGTAATATACTATTATTTTATACTGTCCGGAAAATACGACTTTACATCATTAACTTGAGTCCGGAAAGTGGAACATTACATCACAAGTCCGGAAAGTGTTGCTAGGCAACTGCTGAATAATATGTTGGTGACACTGTAAGTCTATGACAAATTCAAGGTTATCCGGTTAGGTTTTTCTTCAGTTTTGACACAGACTGAGGCTAAACCTAACCTGCTAACCTCGAATTTGACAGACGTATAGTGCCAACAACATATTCATACGTTTTGCATTTCCACAGCCGCCCCTTATGGACTTTTTCAATGAACATGTTTTATAAAACAGTATGATATAAAACATTGTATGATACACGGCCGTAAATTACTATTTCACGTTCCAAATAATACGGAAACAATAAAAGAATACCCTTGAATGCGAATTACATCAATTTTTAAATAAACAATTTGGAAGGATTTCAAGCGCGGCGCTTGCGACTGCGAACAAATCGATGACCAATTTCTCGCAACCCTACGGAGCCCTTTTCATATCGTTGCGTTTCAGCTGGCTTAACCTTCACGCCGGGCATGTCTTAAGTTTCGTGCCGAAACGAGGTTCCTTTCAACCAAATCAGGCAATGGATATATAATTATATTTTTTACATCAATAAACCAATAATTTTTTCACTAAAAATTTCTTTATTCCTTTTTAAACATATCATACGCAGTATAAGCCGTTCACGATCTTTTTGGGTCAGGTGAGGCTATGACCATCTAGTAATTTTGTTGGCAGTACCTCTGTGGCAACTAAACTCCCTAATGGAAATCGACACTTTTTGTGTTAGGTTAGGTTGTTTTCAGTTTAAGGTTATATTTTCTGAATACGTACATTGTTGCCGGATCTCTCTGTAGTCTCGACATCAACTCCTGTTCTTTTAGATCTGGTCTGTCCTTTTTAAATTGGAAGTAGCATCGTTTAATGGAAATTTTTTGTTGTAACAAAATTATATTAGGCATTTTGACTTTTCCTTTAACGGAAATTAAAATTATTTTTACACACTTGATAAAGCATTTATTTTCTTACGAATATTAAAATAATAAATCTGGCAATGTGGTGGCAAGAAAATGTCGAACAGACACTGACAGAAAAAAAAAGTTGCATCCGCTACATCACCGAATCAGTTAGTCCAACATGAAAAGAAAAAATCATAGCCAACTCTGTCCCAAAAAGGTCGTGAACGGATTATATTTGCGCAAATTTAAGTATTTTCATCACGGCCTGCTGTATTGTGTGACAAACGTCACCGTTTGTCAAACAATTCAGCAGTGACGTTTGTCAAACAATGCAGCAGGCCATAAATATCTGAGATCCCGGTAGCCATGGAATTAGCTACTTATAAATGTTGGTTAGCATTATTTTTCAACTATAATAAGTATTGGTATGTAATGTAATAAAATGCAAGGTTATTGACACCATTTCTTAAATACGACTCGATTATAAAAATCTCCTGTTCTAACTCCATTACTTATTGCAATCTGTAATAATTTTTGACAGATAGTAATTTTAGTTGTGATGACATTATTGACATTTAGTTTAGTTGGACTCATCACTTTAATAAAGCGGTGTTGATTCCAAAGGTAATGTGATATCAGATATTTATGGCCACCCGGTATATCAAACAAGTAGAGACACTTAAGCCAAATGTTGAAACCTGTCTAGAGTGCCTGGGACAGTATCTCGGGGGGTATTTCTACGCTTGACTATCAGATGGCAGCACAAAATTCTACCAATCAGAGCCAGTTACTAACTCTGCTACCAATCATATGTGACCATGGATATATTAATTACAGGATACGTTCACTACATGTAAACGTACGTCGAATCTTAAAATAACATATCACGGAGTTCGGTACCTTCCTCCATTTCATTCTAACCTGTAGCAATTTATTTCTCTCTCCCTTTAGACGTATTTCAGACAATGTTTCGTACGCTTAATTTTGAAGTTTTGAAATGAAAACGTCATTCAATTTCAGTTTATTTCTACCTTTGAAAATTGAACTTTAGCAATGAGAACGTGCATAATTTATTCCATTCCTTGTAATTCTTCAACTGAAGACTATGTTATCACCGGTGTGTTAAGTAGATTTAAAATATTAGTTCGGTTTTCCAAAAGACAATTTCTTGAAGAATAAATGCATAACAACATGTAAAAATATTCAGTTCCTTCAAAATTCTTGACCTGATCTACAACAGCCAAGTCCGCTAGTCCCAGTTTAGTAGAAAATCATTGCGATACCAATAAAGGTTTATTGTATAATTTAAGTCTCATCGAGTGAAGTTATAAGGTGTTGACTGTTGAGGTTATGTTTTCTACTTTGTATTTATTTGTACCACTACTTTTTTTCTACATTTTGTGGCATCTTGAGACCAAAAAGACTGGCACCATGTAATACGAGTTAAATGTATTTTGTCAGAATTTCTCTCAATGTCGGGACAAAGTACCTCTCTAAAGGATAGCGCTATACGTAATTCACGCACTGAGAGTGACAGAAATAGATGGTACGTCTTGTTCAACTGCAGCAACGACACGCCGTATCTTGTACTAATATACCATGTACTAGAACGCGTTGGTCAGCCTACGTCTGGCCCTGCCAGCGTAAAGAAACAGTTAACAATAAAAATGCGTGCTTAAGCTGGTAGCCAGCCGACGTCCGGCCCTGCCAGCGTTAACAATACAAATGCTTGCTGCGTCGCCACTTATGCACGGTCGGCAGGTGCGCGCGACAGTGCTTACGGTCTGGACGGCCGGCGGCCGGCGCCCGGCGGCATCAGCTCTTATAATATAAGATGTGACAAAGTAGTGGCGTCATCTGTTAGTAGTATCGGAAAGTACCCCCCAGGAGCCGTTCAAGGTCATCCAAATCGGAATTTTGACATCAAAGGAACCGATAACGAGTGTCTCTACTTGTTTGATTTATGTATGCTGGTGATATTCGCTTCGGTGAACGTTTTCGAGCGCGTCCGAACAGTTTAGATATAGTTAAACAGCAATGCTAATGCGTGCAATAAAATTGACTATAAAATTAATTGTATCTGTCGTTAGTGATAGTATTGCGCAGGTATGTTGTTAGGTTTTCAAACCAATGCCTGCAGTCAGGGCCGCGCCAAGCCAGTGTGCAATGTGTGCACCGCACACGGGCGGCCAAATTCAGGGGCGGCCAAAACGGTTTAAAAATTATATACAAATTACAAAAAAAATATAAAAAATGTAAAATTTTTTTACTTTACAAATTTTAGAAGTTCAAAAATATGTACCTATATAGGTATAAAAAATGTTTATTGTGTAAATGAACACCTGATAATATGGTTACATGGATTATTGTTTATGTAAATTCTCGAAGTTAGTTTTTATTCCGTGGCGGCTAACTGTTAAACGAAGCCAACTTGAAGGAACGGTTTCCATGCATCTTTCTGCAATGATTACAAAAAAGCCGGATATTTATCAGAAGCAACAAAACGTGACTTTTCAGAAAACTGGCGGCTGGCGGCTTTTATTGACTGTGAAACATATCGTATTTATGAAGTAGGTATTTATATTATTTTTGATCGGGGTGTCGGCGATCTCTTTTGTCGGTAAGTACCTAATTGTTTAAAGCTGATTTTAAGAAATATAATATTATATGATGCTTACATTAATGCTGTGGTAATATCGGTGCAATGATAATTATTTGGTCTTTTAATTTTTGAATTGGCTGCAGAGAAGATCGAGTAGAGAAAATTAATTTTGTTAGTGATTGTGTTTTGAAGAAAAGTTATAAATATGGTAAGTACCTACATACATATCAATCATATATCAATCAATACACAGATAGTTACCTACATATTCTTAAATTGTATTAAGTAATAAAATTGTTATAATTTTTCTAGAACAGAAAAACGAAAAGGCTGTCGAGTTTTCAGTATCGAAAACAAAGTCTACAAAAAAAAGAAGAAAACTGGCCAATACTTTAGAAAAATATTTGAAGCCAGAAAATGTGTCAGCGGAAGCATTAGAATCAAGCTCTAGTTCTCTTTCCGGGCCACTTAATGAGCCATGCGTCCAAGAAGTCGAAATCGAAATTATGAGAGAAGATTCCGAATCTGGGAAGAGAAGGTGACTTCATCTGACTCGGAGTCTCCAAAACCAGAGAGAAGAGAAGTTGGTGACGCTGAAGAAGCCATCACGTCATCCTCATCAAGGCTTTCTGAACTAAAGAAATTTGGCTGCTCATCAGATTCACAGCAGTCGCAGCAGGACACAGCAACCTCAGATGATCCTGGAGAGTGGCCTGAGATAATATCATCAACATTAACAAAAATTTTAGTAGAAAGAGGGCCTGTTCAGGTAACGCAATTTAATTTTCCAACTAATGAAAATGGTCGAAGGTTTTCGAAAAAATATTTCTACCGTTCTCTTCCAAATGGAGAAGAAATTAATAGACCGTGGTTAGCTTATTCAATAAAAAATAATGCAGTTTATTGCTTTTGTTGTACAATATTTGGCAAAATTAAAAACAATTTTTCGCAAAAGGAAGGTGTTTCTGACTGGCAGCATCTGTCATTATTGATTTCAAGGCACGAAAAAAGTGATACTCACAATGCAAATGTTAAAAATCAGTTAGAACTTATAAAATTGTTATCAAAAGAACAAACTGTAAACCAGACGCAACTACGTTTGTTGAATACAGAAGCAAAGCACTGGCATGCTGTGATTGAGAGAATAATTCTAATAATACAATATTTGTCACGACAGTGTCTTGCTTTAAGCGGGCAATCCAATAAATTATTTGAAAGCAATAACGGTAATTTTTTAAAAGCTGTTGAGATGATCTCAAAATTTGATTCTGTTATGTCAGAACATGTGCTTCGGACTCAAAAGTCAGAAAAAGATGAAACACGAATGGTAAATTATTTAGGGGACAAAATTCAGAATGAAATAATAGATGTCATTGGTAACAAAATTAGAAATAATATTTTGGATTTAATTAGAAAATGTAAATACTATTCTATCATTCTTGACTGTACACCGGATATTAGTCATATCGAACAAATTACTATAATTTTTAGATTTACAATGTTGAATGAGTCCTCAAAAAAAATTGAAATACGCGAGCATTTTTTAGAATTTTGTCCTATTAATGATTCAACTGGAGTGGGTTTAAGTGAATTTTTAATGAATTTACTTTCAAAGTTGAATTTAAATATTTACGACATGCGTGGCCAAGGGTACGATAATGGGGCAAATATGCTTGGCAAACATAATGGTTTGCAAAAAAAATTTTAGAAATAAATCTGCGAGCATTTTTTGTGCCGTGCACAGCCCATACATTAAATTTAGTAGTGAACGATGCTGCTAAAGTGTCTTTTGAGACTTCTGGTTATTTTGATATAGTTCAAGAATTATTTGTTTTTTTTTCTGTGTCGGTAAAAAGATGGTCAATTCTGAAAAAACACAACAAATTTAAATTTAAAACCACTTAGTGATACACGGTGGTCTAGTAGAATAGACGCTGTGAAGCCCCTGCGTTACCAAATTGGGCAAATATATGATGCACTGGTAGAAGTAATTGAAGATCGTTTATCCGTACAAGACCACAGTGCTTCACATCAAGCCAAATCTTTGGCATTAAAAATTCAGAGTTATAAATTTTTGTGCTCAACAATTATTTGGTACAATATTTTAATCAAAATTAATGTTTTGAGCACGATGATGCAAAATCCTACTATAAATATAAAAACTTGCTTAGAGCATTTTAAAAATTTGTTAGATTTTTTTCTTAGCTCTTCGATCAGATGAAGAATTCAATAATGTTCGTACTGACGCTAATACACTTGCGGATGAACTCGGTATTGAACCTAATTTCCCTGCTGTTCAGTCTGTTAGACCACGAAGAAAACCCAGACAATTTGATTATGAACACAGTGATGAACCAATTATTGATCCAAAAAATTATTGTAAAGTTAACGTTTATTTTAATATATTAGATCAAACTTTATCGTCTTTAAGAGATAGATTTGAGGGAATAACAAGATATGATACTATGTTTGGATTTCTCTATAATATGTTTGATTTAACGGAAAACGAGCTATTACAATGTTGTAAAGATTTACATCTTCATCTAACTGATGATTCTAGAAAGGAATCAGATGTAGATGGAATAGAATTATTTGAAGAGATAAAATCTTTAAAATTACATCTTAAACCTACTTCAGCTGAAAAGCATCAGTTAGAGCCCCAGTCCATTCTTGAATATATTTTTGAAAATCAGCTCATAGCATCATTTCCAAATATGTCAATAGCTCTTAGAATATTACTCACGTTACCAGTTTCAGTTGCGTCTGGTGAGAGATCACAATGTCACAAAACAGATTAAATAATCTGTCTATAATAGCAATAGAAAGCGACACGATGGATTCCACCGATTTAGAATTAGTAATTAAAGAATTTGCGGAGAAAAAAGCTAGGAAAGTTGCTTTTTTATAATTTTCTAAAATTTTGTTGTTTTTTTATTAATTTTATTCCACTATTTTTTTTGTAAATTTTATTGTTAATAAAACTTTTTTAAAATATCTGTTTTTCACTTAAATTAATTTGATTTGTTACAGTTAAACTAGGTATGTACTACATAAAATTTATATTTTACAACAAAAATGTAAATTTTGGGGCGGAAAATTTGGCTCTGCACACAGGCGGCCATTGATGCTGGCGCGGTCCTGCCTGCAGTAACTAAATTTATCAGAGACGCGCTATTAGGCGAGCCACACATCAAAGAAACACGAAACATGAAACATGTTTCATAAAATTGCAACGCATTGTTTTAAATTTGAATCAGCACACTGCCGAAATGCTGGATATGCGAAACAAACGTTGCTGAAACACGTTTCGTGTAAATAGATCTTGTTGTATTTTGTGGTTCCGTTTCACAGGTTTCACGCAGTTTTATTTTATATGTCTAACTTGGTACATCAAAGGTGGAGCTTAAAATGAGAGACGATCAACAGTTTAATGTCTCTTTTGTGCTAGTAATTGAAAAATCCGAAGTGTTATATAATTATAACATGGAAAAAATAATCCAACAACCAACAACCCTGGTCACCACATATGAACTATGTTTAAAATTTATTGTATTATTCGGGTTCTCCCAGTAACGTCGTTTTTGTTTATATTTTCTTCATTTTTGCAAGTAAAAGTGTTGTTATAACAGCGACTGCTACATCGTCGTCGGTGTCCGATATTTTTATTTTGTTTCCTCAGTTTGTGTACAACATGAAACGCAGCTTCATGTTTCATATTTCAAGTTTCATATTTCATGTTTCAAGTTTCTTTGGTGTGTGGGGTGTGACTTACCTTAGAGTCAGGGAGCGTTCTCGAGCACGTTTGAGCTGCTTAGTAGTGCTTAGATCTGATTTCAATAACAATTCCTACCATAGAAATTGTTTGTGAAATTAATATTGTCTGTTGTCAGTGAAGGTATTGCAAATGGCGGTCTTTGAATGACATGCTATTTACGCAGCTTTAGATATTTTTATACTGTACTAGCTGGCCCGGCAAACGTTGTTTTACCCAAAAATAATTTGTCTCTGAAACCCCGTTTAACCACTATAGAGTTTTAATTTTATATCATGTCCATCGTCTTGGACTTAAAAACATAGGTATGCTATTTTCTAGCTGTAACCCGCGACTTCGTACGCGCGAGGTTCGTTATTTGTGTATTAAATAATGACTAATTATTTTCTGTCATTCCATCCCATCTTATCCCATCCCATCCCCGTCCCCGTCCCGTACCGTCTCGTCCCCGTCTCGTACCGTCCCGTCCCATCCCGTCCCGTCCCGTCCCATCCCGTCCCGTCCCGTCCCATCCCTTCCCGTCTCGTCCAATTCAGTCCAGTCTCGTCCCGCCCCGTCCCTTCCTGTCCCTTCCCGTCATTTCACGTCTTGTACAGTTCCGTTCCGTCTCGTCCCCGTCCCGTCCCGTCCCTCCCGGCAAACGTTGTTCTGTTCAAAAATAATTTGTCTCTGAAGCCCCGTTTAACCACTATTAAGTTTTAAGTTTATGTTATGTCCATCGTCTTGGACTTAAAAATAAATGCCGTTTTCGCAATCAACGTCCCAAAAAACCTCAATAACGACACCCATATCGATTTTTAGGCTTATTTACCCCATTTCACCCCCTAAGAGGTAGCGAATCCGACAGACGTTGTCCTGCCCGAACACAGTGGCGTAACTATCATATGTGCAGGGGGTGCAAAGAACCTCCGCGCCGAATGTATATAGGCGCCGTGGTAGCGGAGTTTTTTGTGAAAATAAAAGTTTTCCTAGAATAGAGGTTCAAAGCGGCAACAGACTATGATACGTGAGCGCCACTGGGCTCTTTTGAGTGCACAGTCTTTTCTCCTTTTGAGTAGATTAGAAGTTCCAGCTCTAGTGTGTGTTTGTGATTCTTAGATTGCATAGTGCATAGTAACATACTATACATTCAAAGTTTTAAACCTCAAATTTCTGACGATTGCCTCAGATGCAGAGGTCATAGAAAGTGCCAAATTACTTCAAACTACGTATGAAACTGATCTCGATGACGGCTTACTAAAGCAAATTGTACAATTTCGATCTTCGTACACAACTAGTATTAAATATTGCTTATCAGTGAAGGAAGTGGGAGAAAAATGTCTGTCTAAACACACATCATTGGCTAGCTTTCCATATTTGTATACAGCTTATATCCTATTTTTTACATCCCGTCTACAGTATCCACTGAGAGATCTTTTCCTAAATTAAAAATTATTATAAACTTTTTGCTAAGTAAGATGAGCCAAATACGCCTAAAGAGTTTTGCATTACTGAGTATCGGGAAATTAAGAGCCAGTACTCTTGGTTTTAATTCACTGATAGATATGTTAACTTTAGCAAAGTGTCGCAAAGGAGAGTTTAATTAAAGTGCTATACCTACCTACATATTTATATATCTACTAGCTTTTACCCGCGACTTCGTTCGCGCGAGGTTCGTTATTTGTGTATTAAATAATCACTAATTATTTTCTGTCATCCCATCTCATCCCATCCCATCCTATCCCCGTCCCCGTCCCTTTCTCCGTCCCCGTCTCCGTACCGTCCCATTCCGCCCCGTCCCGTCCCGTCCCGTCCCGTCTCGTCCCGTCCCGTCCTCTCCCCTTCCATCCCATTTCTTCCCTTCCCTTCCCTTTCCGTCCCGTCCCGTCTCGTTCTTTTTCGTCCCGTCCCTTCCTTTTCCGTCCAGTCCCTTCCTGTTCAGTCCCGTCCCGTCCCGTCTCGTCCCGTCCCGTCCTCTCTCCTTCCATCCCATTCCTTCCCTTCCCTTCCCTTTCCGTCCCGTCCCGTCTCGTTCTTTTTCGTCCCGTCCCTTCCTTTTCCGTCCAGTCCCTTCCTGTTCAGTCCCGCCCGTCCAGTCCCGTCCCTTCCCGTCCCGTCCCGTCCCTTCCCCTTCCATCCCATTCCTTCCCTTTCCTTTCCGTATCATCCCGTTCCGCCCCGCCCCGCCCCGTCTCGACCCTTCCCGTCCCGTCCCGTCCCGCCCCTTTCCCTCCCGTCCAGTCCCGTCCCTTCCCGTCCCTTTCCGCCCCTCCCTTTCCATCCCATCCCCTCCCCTTCCATCCCATCCTTTTCCTTCCCTTTCCGTCCCGTCCGTCCCGCCCCGCCCCGACCCGTCCCGCCCCGCCCCGTCCCGCTTTGTCCCGTCCCGTCCCGTTCCGTCCCTTCCCTTCCCGTCCCGTCCCGTCCCGCTCAGTCCCGTCCCGTCCAGTCCGTCCCGTCCCGTTTCTTCCCTTATGTCATGTTCACCGTCTTGGAATTAAAAATAAATGCCATTTTCGCAATCAACGTCCCAAAAAACCTCAATAACGACACCCATATCGATTTTTAGGCTTACTTACCCCATTTCACCCCCTAAGGGGTTGTTTTTCGGAAAATCACGAAATACGTGTTTGCTTATTTGTTTTTATGAGTACTCCTACGAACTTTCAAGTCGAAATGTCTATTTAATATTATTTTTCCATACAAAATTGGAACCCCCATTTTACCCCTTTAGGGGTTGAATTTCGAAATATCCTTTCTTATTCCTTGTATACATCATAAAGGGAACCTCTGTGCAAAATTTCAGCTTTCTAGGTCCAAGGGTTTGGGCTGGGCGTTGATGAGTGAGTGAGTCAGTGAGTCAGTCAGGACTTTTAGAAATATATATAAGACTAGGTAACCCGGCAACCGGCCCCCCCAAAAGTAATTTGTCTCTGAAACCCCGTTTCACCACTATAGAATTTTAATTTTATGTCATGTCCATCGTCTTGGACTTAAAAATACATGCCATTTTCGCAATCAACGTCCCAAAAAACCGCAATAACGACACCCATATCGATTTTTAGGCTTATTTGCCCCATTTCACAACCTAAGGGGTAGCGAACCCGACAGACGTTGTCCTGCCCGAACGTTGGTTTGCCTGCTATTGGCGGGTTTAGCAAACTTTTTTTCGATATTCGAATTTTCGATCTTTTTTATTTTAAAAAATATTGGAGGGTGGTGGGAGGGGAGTTATATGTTCTGATAAATGAAATCTTAAAAAATTTAAAAAAATAAATTTGTGAAAAAAATTTTAAAAAATCTAAAACCCGATTGCACCGCCACCTACCGGATCCAATTGTGAATCTAAACCATCCAGGGACCCTCTGAAACACACACAAAAAATTTCATCAAAATCGGTCCAGCCGTTTAGGAGTTCAGTCACGTACACACGTACAGAAGAATTCTATGTGTAAAGATATACGGATGGGGTCATAATTATATATAACATGAACTACAAAATAGAATGCTTGAGTAAGAAAGAGATGACCATACAACAAAATTGCTTTAGTAGGCACAATTAGTTGACATATGTCATAATTAAAGTGAGCGTCAAACCTACTCGAATATTTGCTACTATGTTTATCTCTTTCTTACTCAAGCAATATGTGTTATTTTCTTGTTCATGTTATCTCATTGCTGTTATACCGGGTGTCCGTTCTCAAAATCGAACATAGGCGATTAAAATTGTATTCAATGTTTTTATCGGTTCCTGCTCGCCAATTCAATTTACAGGGAAGGTAATGGTATCAATGGAAAGATAAAATTATTATGAATCAAATGATACCAATAATAATATTCAAGATCGATTTTTGTTTTAAAATACTAATTTAAAACTTGGAAATTTTTAAATATGCCGTGCCTTGCCTTTCGAGTTCGATAGCATTTGTCAAAAAAATTGGTAATTAGTTGGCGTAAATCAGGTATTATCTGTCAACGTCTGTTAAAATTATCTACAGAAAAATTAATTATTTCAAGGAAGAACGAGTGAATGCACTAAAGTTAATTGCCTATGTTCGACTTTGAGAATGGACACCGGGTATATAATTGTGGCCCCATCGGTATTTTATTTTTCTTGTGAATTATTTAAATTTGTATTCCTTTTACGTGGTTTTTGTTTTTGTATTTTCCTATGTATTTTTATGTTTCATGTTATATTTTGCGAGTGTTTGATGTAATGGTAAAATCTGTTCTACTTTATGGGTCGTAATCGTGGACGGTTACAGAACTGGAAAAGCAGAAATTGCAGGTGTTAGGTGCCCAGTCATTATTTCGAACAAAGATCTTTGGGACCGAACAAATCACGTGGACATTAATATAGAAATTAGGAGAAGAAAATATAGATAGTTAGGGCATACGTTGCGAAAAAATAAAACTGAAATTTGCAGAAAAGTTTTGATTCGAAACTTTAGAGTTTCAGAAACAGAGGACGCCCGCGAAAAACGTGGAGGAGAACTGTAAAACAAGAGACAGGAAAGACTATAGCACAACTGAGCCAAAGAGCAAAGGAAAATGACAACTGGAGAGAATATACGAATACCTGTTAGACGGGAGTTTATGTGTGTTATATTAAAATTAAATTTTCCTTACTTTTGAAATGTGTCAAGGTGGTGGATGCAACTCACCCATGACCACAAAGCGGCAACGGGGTGCAAACAGTGCAGGTTCGAACATTCCTTGGCCCAGTGGCGGAGGCAGGCAGTTAAATGTAAAAGAACATAAACTTACTGACCTGTAAATCTCATCGATAATAATAATTGTACTCACCGGGGGTGGCCGCCCCCCCCAGGCCGCTCCGTACTCCTGTCTTATCTCTTCCGCCTTCGATTACCTGATGCGGATTATGACATTATGGAGAAAACCATTCAAACCATTAAGCACAGGTGTGACTGTAAATAGAAACAACACACTTTCAATAT
Source organism: Agriotes lineatus (assembly GCA_940337035.1). Taxonomy (NCBI): domain Eukaryota; kingdom Metazoa; phylum Arthropoda; class Insecta; order Coleoptera; family Elateridae; genus Agriotes; species Agriotes lineatus. Next base: position 23,231,981 of record OW679197.1, read on the forward strand.
TTTCCAATTTTCCGGCTTTCCCTTTGGATTTTCTTAATTTTTCTTTCCGTAAGAACCTTCTACAAAGTATTAGAAACCTTAAAAAAAGATGAATGAAATCGGTAAAGTCGTTCTCAATTTATGGCATGACCAAGGGAAATATGGATTCATTTTTATATACAGGGTGTTTCAGAATAACTGTTCCTAATTCTCAGAATTGAGAGAGAGCATGTTATTCAACACTTTTTAATAATAAACTAGTGTTCGGAAATACTTCCGTTTCGAGATAATACGACATTAAGGAATTGAGTTTTTCAACATGATGGTGCACCAGCGCATTTCGGTTTAAATGTTCGAGACTATTTAAATGCACAATTTCGAAACCGATGGATTGGGAGACAAGGTCCTATTCTTTGGCCTGCACGTTCGCCAGATATGACTCCAATTGATTTTTGTATTTGGGGTCATATTAAATCACTCGTCTATGCGACACCTGTGGACGCAGCAGAGGAGTTAGTGGCTCGAATTATTCTTGCTTTTGATGACATTCGTGATCGTCCGCAGATATTTCGAAGAATTGGTCGGTCAATCACACATCGTTATACCTTGTGTGTCGACAATGGCGGCCATAATTTTGAACAATTCTTATAATTTTTATGTAATACCATTTTTTAAATATTAATAAAAATTGCAACCGCTGGAAATCAATAAAATCGTTACTTTTCACATTGAGATTATTTCAAGTACTCAATTCGTTAATGTCGTATTATCTCGAAACGGAAGTATTTCCGAACACTAGTTTATCATTAAAAAGTGTTGAATAACATGCCCTCTCTCAATTCTGAGAATTAGGAACAGTTATTCTGAAACACCCTGTATATAAATTATCACCCAACTAAATTGGTAACCCAGTACCTGCTGAGGTTTGTTGTTAGGTTTTCAAATCATTGCTAGCAGAGATATTTGTCGGAGAGCGTTTTCGAGCGCTTGAACAATTTAGATAACAATGCGTGATATAGAAATTGTCTATGACGATAATTTTGTCTGTTGTTAGTAATACAATTGAAAAGCGAGGCCTTTGAATTGCAACATATTTATATTTACGCAACCTTATGCAATTGATGTTTGTTTAACGTCGATACAAGTTTTTAAAAATGTTCTTTATTGAAAAACTTAAATTACTGACGGAGTCGTAACAATACAAGTTTTAATTATGACATGCAGCTACGAACTAAAACTAAATACAGAAGCTGCCTTGCAGGTAATCTCTGCATAGGAAATACATCAGCACATGATAAGATAATATAATGCGGCTCCGGCAAGGAGATAAACTTTATCTACTAGGAGTCGGCGTTTAATACTACATAACTCTTCCGCGCAAAGAATCTTAAATATAGGGAAACTATATTTAAGTTTAAGTTTTGCATTGTAGCAAAGATGAACTAATTACTTTATTTTCTAAACTTGAGTTTTCATTTTGTTTTTCAAAATAGGTTCTTAGTTTCGTTTTCAAAGAGTCACGTTTACAATATACATATACTATGCTACTTATAATACTAATACAGATTAAACATATTATAATAAATGAGCCTAAATGTAAGCTTGACATAATTGCGGTGTCATTTTGGAGTAGTTTTTCCTTTTGTTGAGTGAGTCTTAGTTGACTTTTGACTAATTCTTGCGTATTAACAGGTGTCAAATCAATTTTTGAAATATTGACTACTTGAGAATCAAAGATCTGTAATTTACTGATACTTGGTAAATTTAAATCTATTTCTTTAGTTGAAGAGGACTTCATAGCGAACAGTAATTCGTCATGGTTTATTAGAACGGAGCAATCAGGCGTTAAATGTATTAATCTTGTTCCTATAATTTCCATTTTCTTTATTATCTGATTACATTGTGTATCTAGAACAATTTTAGTCGGTGAACTAATTAGCCACGTTGCTGTATCGATTTTCAGGGTTTTTACTGAGGTCAACTCAAAGGTATATGGTTGACATGTTTGATTGTCAAGAAAAGACAGAAGTTGCGTTTCGCATAGCTTGGAATTCGGAATGCTGAAATGATTATCGTGAGCACAAAAATAATAATTTAGTGACGTCTGTTGACAATGATTGATTTCAACAGGAATGCTGAAATTTGTGTTGTACAGTAATGTGTTATAAGAAGGTATAATCATACGAAATTTATTATTTTCAATTTGAACAGGAAAGGGAATTAGCTTTATTAATTGGTATTCGAAGAAGGGTTTAACCAATGGGATTTCGAAAATGAATACAAAAATGTTATTCTTTTGGTAAACTTTTGTAGTTATAATGGATTCGTATAAGTGGATGTTTTCATGAGTTCCTTGATATGGAAGGGCTAAGCTCTTTATCTTATGGTCTTGAAGTTGATTTAAATGTTTAGTTATGTTGTTAAGTGATTGGATAAGTTCGTTATTATCTATAAGGGAAATGTGCAATTGTTGCCTTTGAGCAAAAGTTAGAGCTGTTTCTAGTTCTATCCAAAAATTAATAAACAATTGAAGCGATTGTATGGATTGATTGATTATCGAATAAGTTGACGTTTCAGCTATTACTTGTTCTATTTTCACATTGTTGAGAAGAATTTTATTTAGATTATCATTTAATAGTTTTTGATTTTCAGAAAGGGTCTTTATTGATGATAAAGTGCTGTTTAAAATCTGTGCTTGTTCTAATAATGAATTTTTCTGGATTTCAGAATCGTGTGTTAATTTGGATATCATTTTTTCGTAATGTTGTCCGTCTTCTGCGTTTAAATTGCCTGTGACAAATTTTATCGCGGTACCTAGTCCATCTATTAATCCTCGTTTTTGCCTAGTTTGAGTTTCAGGAAATAATTGGTCTAATAATTGATCAGCTTTATTTAAATATTGTTTAAGAATTAACAACTGATTATTATGGTTAATTAAGATATCTTTTAATTCTACAAAGCGTCTGTGTCCTAAGGGGTAATTTCTGTTTTCTAGAAGTGAAATTGATTTTAAGAGATTTTCTCTAAGAATTTGGTAGTTATTTAACATGGGTGTATAGTTAAGAATTTTAATCAAAGTCCATTCAGATTCTTTGAGTAGTGCTTTACCTTTTTGTAAGGGGTATAATCCAGGGTTGTCAGTTAAAGTCTTCATTGTTATGTCGCTTGTGCACTCGTTCCAGGTGAGGAAGAGGAGGATGACCGAAATTGTCCTGGAAATGGCATCAATTCATTTGCATGTCTTTTGAGGATGGCATTCGTAGGAATATTTCTTAGGTTATAAGTATCATATTCGTAAACTTTGTCAATTATATAAGGTCCTGTAAATTTGGGTTCTTTTTTATTTCTATTGTTAGTTTTAATGTATACTTGGTCTCCTAATTTAAATGTTTTTGTTTTTCGGGGTTGATAAATTTTTTCGTTCCGTGTTTCTTTGGTGACTATTTGTTTATTCTGTATGTTGTCATATAAATGTTTCATTTTTTCTTTGTGATTATTTACATAGTCTTCAATAAAAGTTTTTTCGTAATCTAAGTCAAAAGGATTTTGTCCGTCTGTGTGACCAAATAGTATTTCAAATGGGGTTAATTTTAAATTTGAATGTATCGAATGGTTATAGGCCATGACACAATAAGGAATTTTTCTCTGCTCTGGCATTTCTCCTAAAAGCCTGTAATGTTCGATAAGCGTTGAATGGAAACGTTCTATAAGGGAATTCGATTGGTGGTGGTGCGGTGTTGTAACGTGAAACTGAATTTTATGTAATTGTAAAAAATGCATAAATGGTTGGTTGTTAAATTCATTATCGGCAATTAAAACATTGGGGGCAGTATAAGTAGTAATGTAGTAAAAGAGTCTATCGGTTACGTCGATCATGTTGCTAGATCGCAATTGATAGGCTTGGACAAATTTCGAGAAGGCGTCTATAAGTGTCAAATATTTTATTCCTTTGATCTGGAATATGTCCATATGTACGGTATGAAAAGGACGATTAAGAGTTGGGGTTAAATGTAACGGTTGCTTAATGGGGTTCCTATTATATTTTTGGGTACTACAATTTTGACAATTATTAATGAAATTCTTTATGTCTGTATTTATTCCTTTCCAGTAATATTTACGTTGTAAATGTTCTATGGTTTCTAAAATTCCTCTATGATTCGTTTTTCCACAATGATAATTTGCAATTTGTTGCTGTCGCTCGTCTAGATTTGTGATGTATCTGACTTGAGTCATACATCGGTGGAATTTAGGTGTATTTTCGTTTGTGATTGATTTTACATATTCTGAAAATTCTTGGTATAAAGAGTCGTTGGGGAAATGACAATAATAATGAACTTTAGGTTCGCAGTGTTCTATTAGCAATTCGCTAAATTTTAATCGTTTATTATTGGGGTTTACAAAAACTGAATAATGTACATTACCATCGAATTTAGTGACTTGAATATTTCTGGGCAAATTAGCTTCGATAAATTCAATTTGTTTGCCAAAATGCTGAAGAGGTTTTTCACTGATATCGATCGCGGGGGTTGAGCTTTCTTGAGTGTGAACTGTGTCCACTAATGAATTTTCTCTATCGTTTATAGGCGTTGTGACAACAGGTATTTCAAAAAGGTCGTCGATGTTAGGGGTTTCTGAACGGTTAGGTATCATACTACAATTTGGTTCTTCCAAAATAGGTGTATCGAGTCTACTGGGGTTATCTATAATTCTGTCAATATCGTCTAGGATTTCTTCAGTGACTGATAAGGGGTGAATTTGGATTCGGGATAAGGCATCTGCCACTTTATTAGTTTTTCCAGGTACATATTTTACATCAAAATTAAATTCTTCTAGTCTCAAAGCCCATCTGGTTAATTTCGAGTTTGGTTCCTTGAGATTACGTAGCCAAACTAATGGTCTATGATCTGTAAAAAGGGTAAATCTGGTGCCAAATAAGTAAGGTCTAAATTGTTTTGTTGCCCATACTATAGCTAATAATTCTCTCTCTATAGTACTATACTTTTGTTCTGTGTCGTTGAGTGTTCGTGAAGCGTAACTTACTGGTTTTCCTTCTTGTGAAAGAACTGCGCCAAGTGCATATTTTGAGGCATCTGTGGTCAGTTCAAAAGGCTTCGTAAAGTCTGGGTATTTTAAAATTGGCTCGTTAGCTAAAAGATTTTTGCAATGTTCAAAGGAGTCTATAAAATCTTGTGTGTGAATAATTTTGTTTTCTTTTTTTAAACAATGAGTCAGAAATTTAGTTATTTTCGCGAAATCTTTGATAAATTTTCTGTAGTAGCCAAAAAGTCCTAAAAATGATTTTATCTCAGTTCTGGTACTAGGTAAAGGGAAATTTTTTATTGCTTCGATTTTTAAAGGGTCTGGTTTAACTCCTTCAGGTGTTATAATGTGTCCTAAATATTTTATTGATTTGTGGAGAAATTCTGATTTGTCTAATTGAATTTTGATATTTGTTTCTCTACACTTTTTAAATACGTTTTCTAGCCGGGTGATATGTTCTTGTAATGAATTTGAAAAAATGACTATGTCATCTAGATAAACTAAACATTGGTTAGGGGTTAATCCTGTTAATGCAGTGTTTATTGCTCTTTGAAAACTGGCAGGGGAATTCTTTAAACCCAAAGGGAGGCGTTTAAATTGCCAATGGCCTTCTTCAGTAGAGAAAGCTGTTTTTTCTCTATCTTTTTCTTCTAATTCAATTTGGTGAAAACCGGAAGCTAAATCAAGGGTTGTGAAATAGTTGGCTCTGCCCAAATTGTCTAGTACAGTCTCTATTCTTGGTAACGGAAATTTGTCGTCAATAGTTTGTTCATTAAGGCGTCTGTAATCGATGACGATGCGCCATTTTTGTTTTCCCGAGGCATCTAATTTTTTTGGAACGATCCAAATGGGGAAATTGTACGGTGATTCGCTTGGTTCTATTATGTCTTCTTTTATCATTTTATCGATTTGTCTTTTGACTTCTTGACGGTGTATGTGGGGATACCGATATATTTTCGTGAAAATTGGTGTATCGGTTTTTGTTCTAATATGGTGCTTAGGTAAATTCATTGACGATAAAGGAATATCAGGAGAGTAAAATATTTCTTTATATTTTAGACAAAGATTTGTTAGTAACGTTTGTTCTTCATCATTTAAATGATCTAGTCTTAAATTTGATTTTAAATTTTGAAAAAGTATTTGTTTTAAATTAGTTATTGATTCGTTATGATTATTGATTTGGATGTTGTCTTTAGCAGGGGTGTATTCTTCTAAAATAAGAGGTTGAGAAATAATTAGGGTTTGAGGTTTATCAGATGTATTTATCAGGCTAGTTCGAAACCAATTATTTTTTAATGCTACAATAGCTGAAGGCATAGAAATATGTTCAGTAAAATGTATCTTTGGAGCTAGTTTATTGCCATCTTTTCCTACGGCAGGTAACACGACAATTTGTTCTGTACGGGGAGGTACTTCAATAATTTTTAGGCTAGTTTTAGACGGTTTAATTTTTGAAAAATTACATTGATTGCGTTTTTGTTCCTCAATTTTTAATTTTTGCCGATTGTAGAAAAAGGGTATTGTTGTTTTATCGGTTTGTATGTGCATCCATTTATAGTCTATATTTGCTGGTAGGTTAGCTAATAAATCCGTTCCTATTAATCCTACGTATTCTGTGTGAAAATTAAACAGGTAACATAAATGTGTTCCTTCTTCAGAAAATAAATTTTGGATAGGCACATTTGCAACTAAATTGTGATGGGTAGTTCCATGAGAGGTGGTGATTTCGAAAGGGTGTTCATATATTAATTCCGGGAAATGTTTATATGCAAATTCAGGTGAAAGAATTGTGCGTGAACTTCCTGTGTCAATTAGTAACTTGTCATTTGTTTTTGGAATAACAATGTAGGGTAAATTCGATTTTGGGTTGATTGAAAAAGATTCGACCGAGGCTTTTAGCGAAAATTTACGGCATTTTCGGGTTCCTCGTATTCTGAATTTGGTTCTGGTTCTTGGAAGAAGTCAGGGGTTTGGTCTAATTCTTCTTGATGTGATTCAGTATCTTGACTGTAATATTCATAATTTGTTTCAACGTTTTCAGGTGGAAACTCTTGAAAATATTCGGTTTCGGAAAAATCAGTGTTAAATAATTCTTGGGCATGGAAATTTCGCGGTTGATTAGATTGTTGTATGTAATTAGTTGGTCGGAAGTTTGAATTGAAATTTTGATTTAATGGTCGTGGTGGTTGTGTTCTTTTGAATTGTTGTGATGCAGGACGTTTTTGTATCGTACTTGTCTGCATGGGTTCTGGCTTAAATGTTGGTACGTAATTTCGTTTTGGGGCGAAAACATCTGTTGGAGGTTTTTGGAATTGTCTATTAGGAGTTTGACTTTGATTTCCGTAATTAAATGTAGGTGTAGCATTTTGTTTAAACTGTGGTTGTCTTGAATTGGTAAAATGATTTTGTTGGTTATAGTTTGGATGTGTTAAAGTATGCGTTAACGGTTGCGTGTTGAATGGTTTTTGATAATTTTGGAAAGTAGGTGGTCTTTGCAATGAAAATTTTGGTTGCGAGAAATTATTCGGGGGGTTATTTTTGTTTAAACCTTGAAAATAACGAATGTCTAATTCCTCTTTAACAATTGTAATTGCCTGTTCTAACGATTGAGGTGCTCTGCCTCTTGTAAAGCTACCGAGGGGTTCCAATAAACCACTTGTAAATACTTTTAACGCTAAGTCCTTTGATGATGTTAGTTTATAATCTTTAATATCTTGGGCTTCGTTTCCCAGTGAAATTTTTGAGTTTAAAATTGCTAAAAGCGATCTGACTTTATTAAAGAAATCGATTGGTGATTCTCTAGTACTTTGTTTGAGTCTAGTCATGTCAATTTGTAAATTTAATTCAGACCTTTGATCTCCAAAATTGCTAATTAAAGTTGATTTTAAATCTGCCCATGAAATGAAAGTGTATCCTGTTACAATTTCTAACGCTGCACCTTTTAGGCGGTTTCTAGCAGCAGATAACAATAGTTTATTTATATATGCGTTTGGATCTTGAGCTTGCCAAAATTGTGTAAAAATGTCTTCGACAGCGCGAATGTATTCACTTAATTCGGATGGATTTCCGGAAAATGTAGGTATTTCATTTAAGATACTCATATGAAATCCCTGTGGGTACGCATTAAACACTTGCTGTTGGGGTTGTTGCAACTGTTGTGGTTGTTGCAATTGTTGTGGCTGTTGCAATTGTGCTACAGGCACTTGATTTTGTTCGTTTGCCATCGTTAAACGTGGAAGTCTTAAAATAACGCGATTCACTAAAGTTGATTGTTCAAATATGTTCGCTTGTTCGGATTCACTTTCTGACGAAGTGTCCGTATCAATCATTAATTATTTATTTTTACGTTAGTAGGGCCTTAAAATTAACCTAATCAGGGTACCTACGCATAAGTGCAAAGTCGATTGGCTGAATTATTAAGCACACCTAACGTGTACGCCAGTATCTCATCTCGTTTTGCACTTACCCAATCTTAGAACTAATTGCTTAAAGCTAATAATGTTAGTAAATATTAAATTATTTAGTAAAAAGCAAATCGTTGCACTTTCACTTGCAATAATATGTAAAATTTTACGCTTACGCTTTCATAGCTGCGTTGTTTAAGGGTCGATTCCAATAATCAGGCATTCACAATGAATGGGGGTGACTGGAATTGGTGGTGCCTCGACTTCGGACGATGCTTGTTCCTTCCGCTCGGCGGTACCAACTTCAGTTGCGGGGCTTCGGCATTTGATTGTTGAAATGCCTCGGACCAGCGGGGTTGAGTAGCAGGTTTCTTTTGGAAATTAAGATATTCGCTCTTAATTTGCCAAAAATCCACAAGACTGCGCCATTGATGTTTGTTTAACGTCGATACAAGTTTTTAAAAATGTTCTTTATTGAAAAACTTAAATTACCGACGGAGTCGTAACAATACAAGTTTTAATTATGACATGCAGCTACGAACTAAAACTAAATACAGAAGCTGCCTTGCAGGTAATCTCTGCATAGGAAATACATCAGCACATGATAAGATAATATAATGCGGCTCCGGCAAGGAGATAAACTTTATCTACTAGGAGTCGGCGTTTAATACTACATAACTTGCATTTCTTACTGTAATACCAGCTAGTTGAAATGGTAAATACTTGCTCAGGTATGTTCTAATGTTTTTGTACCAAAGCCAGCAGGTGCTAAATATAACAGAGACGTGTTATAGGGTCAGGAAGAGTTTTCGTGCACGTTTGAACAGCTTAGATCTGTTTTCAATAACAATGCGTTGCATTCGATTTTTTTTTGGTAAAATGTTGTGTGACACCTTAAAAATGGGTTTTAATAAGCTTTCTAATCACGTCGGAGAGATGGGACAGGTATAAATGATGTAATTATTATAAAAATAATAATTAAAGTACTGGTATCATTAAGATCATTGAAGACATTTCTCATTTTATAGACAATCGTTTATAAACGAAAGCTGTAAAAATAATAATGTTAATACACGACGTATCTATATGCCGTGTGTCCAGTCTCAAAGTCGAACATAGGCAATTGACATTAGTGCATTCACTCGTTCTTCATCGAAATAATTAATTTTTCTGTAGATAATTTTAACAGACGTTAACAGAAAATACCTGATTTACGCCAACTAATTACCAATTTTTTTGACAAATGCTATCGATCTTGAAAAGCAAGGCATGGCATATATAAAAATTCCCAAGTTTTAAATTAGTATTTTAAAATAAAAATCGCATCTTGAATATTATTATTGATATGATTTGATGCGTAATAATTTTATCTTTCCATTGATACCATTACCTTCTCTGTAGGTTGAATTGGCGAGCAGGAATCGGCAAAAACGTTCAATACATTGTTAATCGCCTAAGTTCGACTTTGAGAACGGACACCCGGTATATAAAAATGAATCCCTATTTCCCTTGGTCACGCCATAACTTGAGAACGACTTTACCGATTTCGTTCATCTTTTTTTTTAAGTTTTCTAATACTATGTAGAAGGTTCTTACTGAAAGAAAATTTAAAAAAATCCAAAGAGAAAGCCGGAAAATTGGAAAATATCGAAAGTGTGTTGTTTTTATTTGCAGTCACACCTGTGCTTAATGGTTTTGAAGGATTTTCCCCATAATGTCATAATCCGCATCATGTAACCGAAGGCGGAAGAGATAAGACACTAATAGCAATTTATATAATTCCAAATGCTTTACATAAGTCGTCGCAGCCAGTCAGTCAGTCAGTCAGACATGCAAATTTCGTTTGTGCACAAGTGATTGTGCAAACAATTCCGTGTCGTTTTATAGTGTCAGTTACAATGCCAAAGGCACGACGAGCTAACATAGGTCGTCGAAGACAGTCAGCTGCGCGGGTATCTACTTTACGTGCGAACCGCAATGATGACCAGCGCCCTACGGATAATGAAAATAGTCGTATTAGCATGTTTTTAAAATGAAAGAAATCGAAAATTTGAATATCGGAAAAACGTTTGCTGAACCCGCTAATAGCAGGCAAATCAATGTTCGGGCAGTACAACGTCTGTCGGGTTCGCTACCCCTTAGGGGGTGAAATGGCGTAAATAAGCCTAAAAATCGATATGGGTGTCGTTATTGAAGTTTTTTGGGACGTTGATTGCGAAAACGACATTTATTTTTAAGTGCAAGACGATGGACATAACATAAAATTAAAACTTTATAGTGGTTAAACGGGGTTTCAGAGACAAATTATATTTGGACAGAACAACATTTGCCAGGAGGGGACAGGACGGGAAGGGACGAGACGGGACGGGACTGGACGAGACGGGAAGGGACGGAAAGGGACAGGAAGGGACGAGGCGGGACGGGACGGGAAGGGATGGGATGAGATGGTAGAGGAGGAAACGGGACGGGACGCGACGGTACGGGACGGGACGGGGACGGGGATGGGATAAGATTGGCTGGGATGACAGAAAATAATTAGTCATTATTTAATACACAAATAACGAACCTCTCGCGTACGAGGTTGCGGATTACAACTAGAAAATGCCATATATTTTTAAATCCGAGACAATAAACATGATATAAAATTAAAACTCTATAGTGGTTAAACGGGGTGTCAGAGACAAATTATTTGTGGGCAGAACAACGTTTGCCGGGCCAGCTAGTATTTCTATAAATATATTGTTCCATGATAGACTAAACCCCGGAATAAATGAATAATCTTCTTTTAAAATGTAAGTGTTTTATTATAATAATTATTTAGATTACAAAAGATTTCAAGAGTACAAAAATATTATTTAAATTCGAACAATATTAACAAAATAGATAGTAGATTCATCTTATATTCTAAACTAGCTTTTACCCGCGACTTCGTTCGCGCGAGGTTCGTTATTTGTGTATTAAATAATGTTCCGCCCCGCCCCGCCCCGTCTCGACCCTTCCCGTCCAGTCCCGCCCCTTTCCCTCCCGTCCAGTCCCGTCCCTTCCCGTCCCGTCCCGCCCCTCCTCTTCCATCCCATCCCCTCCCCTTCCATCCCATCTTTTTCCTTCCCTTTCCGTCCCGTTCGTCCCGCCCCGCCCCGCCCCGTCCCGCTTTGCCCCGTCCCGTCCCGTCCCTTCCCTTCCCGTCCAGTCCCGTCCCGCTCAGTCCCGTCCCGTCCAGTCCGTCCCGTTCCGTTTCTTCCCTTATGTCATGTTCACCGCCTTGGACTTAAAAATAAATGCCATTTTCGCAATCAACGTCCCAATAAACCTCAATAACGACACCCATATCGATTTTTAGGCTTACTTACCGCATTTCACCCCCTAAGGGGTTGATTTTCGGAAAATCACGAAATACGTGTTTGCTTATTTGTTTTTAGGAGTACTCCTACGAAGTTTCAAGTCGAAATGTCTATTTAATATTATTTTTCCATACAAAATTGGAACCCCCATTTTACCCCTTTAGTGGTTGAATTTTGAAATATCCTTCCTTATTCCTTGTATACATCATAAAGGGAACCTCTGTGTAAAATTTCAGCTTTCTAGGTCCAAGGGTTTGGGCTGGGCGTTGATGAGTCAGTCAGTCAGGACTTTTAGAAATATATATAAGATTAATATAAAATAACCCAGTAGAACAAAACAAAAGAGACCAAAAAATTACTGCAATACTACTTTTCTGGCTTTTAGAGATGCAAATTCATCTATCGTTTTTAAAAAAATCTATTTTTCCTCCAATCGTACTGGAATTGACACATTATTGATAAAATTTTGTTGGGCAAAGTCAAACATTGCAATACATCAGCCGTTGCTAGGTAATTTACAATAAAACTGTACAGGAACAGCGGAACAGGACCGGATGCTCCCGTGTTCAGTTTTCGTCTGCCCCACACACCACAGATGACGTCACTCACAGAGTGATTTTCATTACGGAGATACCCATTTTGTGCGTTTTTTTATCTGTAACGCGTTTATTTTCACAGTTACACAAAAATGTCTAATATAAAAAAATTTTGTTATGGTTTATTTTATAACTTAAAAATATAAAATGGCTTAATTGCGCGTAACTGTGCTGCTAAACGCATTACTTTTACTACAAAATTTGTTTCTTTAAGGTTTTCGCCAGGAATCTTGGGAGAACGGTGCAAGATAGACGAAAATTGTACATACACTATTTTTTTAAAGCAAACATTTACTACAAAAAAGTTTATTGAAGGGTATTATAATATGCACAAAAATTAACATAATAACACATGGTTTTAAATGTAAGGTTTTATTTATGCAGTTTATACACACACACACAATCAAGGGCGCTCATAGAAAGTATTTTAGGGGGGGGGGGGGGGGGCGGCATAGAAGTTGTACAACTTATAAAATTTGTAAACACAAAGAAAATGAATGTAGATGCTCTAAACATTAGAAAAAACATCTATAACTTGATTAAGACCTTAAAACTAAACAATAAACATTAAATACTAGCGTTCTGCACCCAAATTGGGCGCGAAATAATTCATTTAATGCAATTTATACAAAAGTGATCCATTTTGTGTGTCGAGTTCTTTTGAGGTTAGGTTATACACATAAAAAAAGAAGTCGCTTATAAAAATTAGAAAACCCTACTACTGGCTTACTTGCGTCGCCCTGAGTCGACTGACACCAAAATCAGCCAATTCGGCCCACCGGCACCGGTTCGCTCTCAAAGTGGCGTCAAGCAAGCAATGAAAATTATTATGTCGGATGTGTAGAAAAATACATATTTAAAATAAAAATATAAACGAATTACAAACACAATTTAAGTTATTATTTGTATATGAAAATAAAAATATAAACGCATTACAAAAACAAAATTAACCATGTATAGACTTCTTAATCTCTTTGGTCTTTGGTCATTAGTATGTATTTAATAAGTTGAGCCTTTTGCCTTTTCTTATAAACAAGTTTTCGCTGTTCCCTAGCCCCAGATGTCGAAGACAATGAAACGGATTGGCATAAATTTTTGCGTAGGAATTGAATCATCTTGCACCACGATAATTTTTAGGAGTGTAACCCAAGAGACTATGTCTTAAATTAACTTTATCTACTACAATGGGATAAGTAACTCATTACGTCACCCATTTGATACTATGTTGATAACATGTTGTACAATACATGTGTGATAATCTGATAATGTATCATTAATATACTTGTGTGCTTACATAACTCGTGCTATGCACTCGTTTGTAACTTACACACACGTATATTAATGATGTTCGTATCCCACCTTGTATAGTAAATAACTATTATAATCACTTGCACAGAAATGTTTGAAACAAATTACAGCATTTTTTATATTAACTTTGTCTTTCCTCTTGGTAAGATGTAACCACTTCTTGCTTAGGTTAGGGTCTTTAGGGAAACTAAAAAATTTAATGTTTTTGCACTGATTCTGTTTAGACTGGATGTCGGAATCATATCCCACAACAACACACCGCATTTTTATCACTTTGATAACCAAATATCGTCTATAAACTACGTAAAATTGATTAAAAAAAAGATTTAAAAACACCGAAAAACAAACCGTCAGCACAGTCAAGGCTCTAAACAACTCTGTGAGTGACGTTGCACGTCAAAATAAAGACCACCCACTTGTGCGCAACATCCTATCTTTGGTGGATATATAGTGTTACAGGAATAATATTCCCGGCCTAGGCAGGGAATATTCGAGTACTATTTCCTATTTTTTTAGTTACTCGTATCGATCGGCGGAAAAATACTATGTGTATCTTGGACAAAAAGCAACACTCCCAGACTCCTGTGTACAACAATATTCACAGTTATTCGGGAATGCTACGCTTTTCGTCCTAGATACACAACGTACTATTTCCGCCAATACTAGAACTGACATATTATTGACAAACTTTTGTTGAGCAAAGTCAAACATTCCATTACATCAGCCGTTGCTAGGTAATTTACAATAAAACTGTACAGGAATAACTCAAACATTCCATTACACCAGCCGTTGCTAGGCAATTTACAATAAAACTGTACAGGAATAATATTCCCGGTCTAGGTAGGGAATATTCGAGTACAATTTCCTAATTTTTTTAATTACTCTTATTGATCGATGTAAAAATAGTATGTGTATCTTGGACAAAAGGCAACATTCTCAGACTCCTGTGTTGTTGGGCTCGGCATTCACCTCGCCCAACAAAATTCAGAGTCAGCTGGGAATGTTAGGATTTTCGTCCTAGATACACAATGTACTAATTCTCTGATATTTTATGCTCAATAGAAATAAGTGCAAGACTACTTAGTCTTGATTGAGCCATGGTAGATCGTAGATAATTTTTAATTATTTTGAGTTTTGGGAAACTCCTCTCACCAGTCGCTACGGAAAATGGCAGTGTCAAAAAACAAGACATAAAATCCACATCTACAATTTTTCGGAAAATTTGAAGGGGTTTACTCAAAACATCAGGAAACATTTCCAGGTACGACAATATTTCTTTATGCAGTTGGATGCCATTGAAATTCCTTTTTATTTCATTATTTTTATTTAACTGAAGCTTTATGTCCAGATCCATACATGATTGCATTATGGAGTCTTTAACCATTTCTTTAAAACTGTATAAAAATTTCACACTCTTTTACTAATTCAAACTTTTCCTCAAGAGAATTATATTCATGTGATCTAAAATCTTAAATAGACATTTATTTTGAAATATTTTGTAGGATCTGCAATCGAATTATCTTTACTTTCATACAAAAATTGACGTAGTTTTTTAGTGTGCGAATTGTAGGAAATTCTGGCTCTATTTGAATTTTCTCAGCTTCTTTAATGGTATCACTAATAAATATATTGAAACATTCATCGTTTCTTTTTCGATTAAGTAGTGCTATTTTGGATTTTTTTTTAACGCGTAGACACATTCGACTAAGTTTAATTTTGGTTTTTGAAGTATTTTAGTAACAAAATCTACCTCTGAAAGTAAATTATGCTAAATAATTATGGAACAAATAAATTTGACTATTCAACTCACCCCCTTCATGTTGACTATTAACCAAACATAATTTAGTATTTTTGTTATTTGCACCAATTAGCGTGAACTATATTGATTGGTATAGTGAATATTTTATGACAATTTTCACTAGTGAAAATAATCGACAGTTTTCAGTAGTGGTATAGTGAATATTTTAAACAAATGTGGTTTTATTAGAAACACTCAATATTAGTGTTCTGTTACTACAGAAATTGCGTAGTTTGTTGCTAGATTTACTAAAAACTAATTTGAAAAAGTAGTTTGATTCATTGAATAGTCTCTCGAATGCCATTTTTAGTCGAAGTTAAGTAGAATATTTTAGCGGTGGTATCACTACTCATGTCCATTGCGCTTAGGTTCAATTAGGACTCGTGCTAGCGCACTTATCCTAATCGTACCTAAGCGCAATGGACATTCCTGATATCACAGCAAAAATATTCGACATAACTTTGACTACTCATGGTATTATAAGTGAAAGTAGATATTTTTTCTGCCAGCGAATGGGCCATTTTTTAAGTCTCTGGTAGGATCATTCACTGTTATACTATCAATTATTATGTTTTTCAGGTTGAGGCGTAATGGTCTTGTAGCGTGTATTCTACTCTTCCATCTTGTGTCGCTAAGATCTTTGAGAGTTATATTTGCAATGTGGCTTTTCAAGATATTTCATCTGTATGGGGATGCGGAAAAAAAGTTATATACTTCCTGAATTATTCCAAAATAAAATCTGGTGTGATACACACACAACTTCCTTTTACAGTGATCTTATAATTAACCAAAAATTTCATTTTTAATTTTTAATCATTTGTCAAAAATTTTTAAAATTACAAATTCTACAGAAACCGTACAAAATAGAGACAAATTTTCACATATAATCTCATAAGAGCATTAATTCTTTCCGGAAATTTTTTTGAGTGCGTTCCAACAACGTCGTATTAATTTGCCCGAGCGGGCAATTGAATGCACGAAAAATAATTTACGGATATGAATTAATGCTCGAATGGAGATTCGGTAAGAAAATCGTAACGACACAAACCCTAAAAGAAGTAATGTCTACCTACAAAAAATTTCCAAGAAATTTTGTTGTTGTCTTGGATATGGCTCGTGAACTAATTTTTCTATTGGTAATTAATTAGTGTCGTACGATTTTCTCTAGAATTTTACGCTGAATTCAAAAATGTAATAATGTACCGGGTGTTCTATTTAAGATAGGAGTTAATAAAAAAAATAGGAAAAAAACAAAAGGAACCCATTTTAAAGGTATTCAACTGGAAAATCACCTATATCACATCAATACACATTAAAAATGTAAAGTTTGAAAAAAATGGTTAGAGCCGTTTTTGAAAAAATCTAAAAATCTGAAAAATCACAAGAGTAAACACCATACTTCCGGTTATGCGATTTTCTTGAAAAGCTTGCTGTCGCATCTAGATAGTACACAAAATTTATATATGAAGTTTCAACGCCATACCACTTTTCGTTTTTGAGATATTTTGTTCACAGACACACAGACAAAGCAATGAACAAAAACATGTTTTATCTACGATCACTACTAAAAGTAGGCCTTTTAGCGCTAGCTTGTTTCATTAAAAGTGACGTTTTATAGTTTAGCGTGGTTAAAGAAATCAGCTGTTTACTTTTAGCCCATGTGCTAAAAGTGAAGTGAGGTTATAAAACTACAATTTTGAATTGGAAGTGAAGTTGTAAAGTTATTCTAGTTGCTTCTTGTGTTACAGGTAAAGTGTTTTGGAAATAATTAAAGCGTTATGTAATGAATACAGTCAGATGTGGAGTATTAATAATTACATTTCGTAACTGACCTTGACAGTACTGGCTTCGCAAACATTCGCCCGCGCGGCATGGTCTACTGTTTATTATGACATAAAATAGAAGTGTCGTAAATGTAAACCTTTGTTAAATCGATATTTATGGATTAATAACAGTAAAATTAAGTTCGTAGATAAAATATTGTATGCAACGCGTGCTAAAAGTCGTTTATGCACGAGACATGTTATGAAACTCAGCCTTAGGCTTCGTTTCATAATTTTCATGTTTCGTGCATAACCGTCAACTTTTAGCACTTGTTGCATAAATAGCTATTTTGGATTCAAGGGATTCTAAAACGTGAAGATCTGTTGAAAACTCATTTTCGAATTTTTGGGGTAAATCCAATACTGGAATTTGCATCGCCAAATACACGGCAAACGAAACAAAGAACTCAAACATCTGTTTACCGATACGCCACCATCCTACACAAATTTTAAAAACATCTGCAGAAATAAAATAATAAATTACAGCATGCCAGTTTAAAAGTACAGCGAATAACTCCCATAAAACTTCATTGCAACGGAACCGAAGCACAGAGCCCATCAGCGCGGCTCAAATTCGCCGCAATTGAAAATATGATTTAATTAACAAAAACCCTCCTAATCAATAGTGCGCTCTAACGAAACTACACATGCATGGTACCTATCGATAGGAAAAATTAATCGCCAGCTAATAAAAGTACTCCCAAGTCGCGGACAAAAGGAACAAGCTTTGTATTACAATGTTTTTCCCCAACCGGAGAAAACGTCGCGGCCCGCCATACGGGCGAATGTTGTCCAGGAAGCGCCCTAAACCTACAACAAGCCGGGGCAGAACAAAGACGCGTTTGTAAGGGCTAAATCGGAACAAAGGCCAAATACATCAGGCCAATGTACCAATATTACAAATTAAATTTTAATTAGCGGTAGGAAGAATCCAATGCAGGAGTATTTGGTATCAAAATGCAGATAAAATCAGCTCGCAAACAATAAAAGTGAGGAGAACTTTTAAACGCACACGGTAAGGCCAGTAAAATAATCATGCTTAGGTAATTTCATACGCAGAGCCCGGGGAAACAAATCCTTATTATAATTTAAAGCCAACAAAACATAGCAAATGGGGTATCATTAGAATTGGCATTTCAACGGCCAGCCATTGCGACACCAATCAAGGCTCTAATATGTCGCGCCACGGAAATAATCGCGGAATTATTAAATACGATAAAAATAGGCAGTCACCCCTTCTCCTCGGGCCAATAAGCTTCCAGGAAGCTCAAGACAAAGGACCGGGCTCCTTCAAATAGACAGACATGGGCAATAGGAACTCACTCAACCCAGGAGAGTCCACCAGGAACCATCCAGCCTACCATCGCCGACTCAACCTAGGAGAGTCCAACTAACTAGAAGCCTCTTCAGGACCATCAATCAGCACCCAGCAGCCTCCAGCCTGCCACACTCAACCCAGGAGAGTCCATCAACAGCACTTCAGCTCCAGGACCACCTAGCAGCCTCTAGCCTTCCAGGACAACTTAGCCGAGACCATCCAGAAGCCATCTCTACTAGTAACCCTTTGCAGGACCTCCAGCCAGCTCCGAATTCGCTAGCAGCCCCAGGAATTTTCCAGGATTCGCCTACAGCTCCCGCAGCTTCCAGGACGAGTCCACAGCCATTCTGCTCCGAACCAAACATCGCCCGCTCGCCATGGCCACCCCAGGTCTGCTACGAAACACCGCATCTAGGAGTTGTTAAGCCCGTCTCCCAAGACGCCCCCGGCCTCTCCCTTGGCCCAAATCGCCCGCGCCCGGATCCAGGAGCTACACCGACCCCCTCCTTACTGGGAGGGACGTCTGCCATCAGGGAGTCCCCGAACGCCAACAAGGGCGCCTACCCCGAATTTCGCCTGCTTGACGGACGAGAATGATCCAGAGCTCGGCAACCCCCGGAGAAGCCCTTTGGTGCAACACCTTCGGGACGCGCCTTTTGCCCTGCTGCGCCGCCCGCCGACCCCCCAGGCTGGCCGTCCGCGGATCCTCACTTGGGACCTCGAGGTGCAATTGACGGACGCCGAGGAGGCCGAGATCGAAGCCCTGTGGCGGGCTACCTGCCCCGACAACAACCCACGTCGCGGTTTCCGCTGGCGACGGACCACCCTTCTCCGGACACCCCCAGCGGAAGCCCGACCCCGTACCCCGACAACGCCCCGCTCTATCCGCCGTCCCCGAGAGGCCTATTCGCGCCACCGACGTCCCAGAAGAACCTCCCAGCGCCCGCTACAAGCCGTGCCCCGTACCGTTCCTCAGAAGGATCAGACTGCGTCCAGGCCGCGTTTCCCGCCTCCGGCAACTGGGAAAGGCCGCCCCATCACCTCCCTCGCCACGAGCGCCCGAGTCTAGCCGACGTTTTTTTTGTATCTATATATTTCTTTTCTTGTTTTTTTTCTCTTGTATATATATATATATATATAGTAGGTAGTTTTTTGCAAGTATCATAGTGTCATTAGAAATAAAAGTATTAAAAGTTTACACCAATCAATTAGCAGCATCGACAAGGGTAACGCCTACAGCCCTCCTCCCGCTGACGCCATTGTAGAACCTACCGCTGAGCTTAGACCGAGGTGTGTTAATTGGCGCCCAACGTGGGGCCAGGCTTTGGTGGAGACCAGAGGGAAGCCACGCCTACTACAATGGTGGTCAAGGATGAAGAATAACATGGAAAGAACCCCGCCAAAGATCACCGAGGACCAACGAGGAACCTCAGCAGACACCGCAACTAAGTGGCAGCCCGCACCACTTGGAAGTCACAGAAGACAGCGCATCTCTGCAGGAAATCTAGCACCTGCACTCAGCACAAATTCGCCTAGAAGCGCAACAGAGAACCGCGCTCACTAGAAGGCCGAAGCCCACGACTCCGCCGGAACACGCGTTGCAGGTCCCCGAGAGGCATACTCGCGCCGCCGACGTCCCAGGAGAACCTCCCAGCGCCCGCTACAAGCCGTGCCTCGAACCGCTCCCCCGAAGGATCGGACTGCGTCCAGGCCGCGTTCCCCGCCTCCGGCAACTGGGAAAGGCCGCCCCATCACCTTCCGCGCCACCAGCGCCCGAGTCTAGCCGACGTTTTTTTGTCTCTATATATATATTTTCTTGTTTTTTTTCTCTTGTATATAACGGGTGTTCATAAACAGTCGTCATCCCAGTAGGTTTTGACTTCGGAAACGTATGTCTATTAAAATTGAGAAAAAATGCGCTATGACAGTACTCAATGACGTTTCATTGTGTTGCACGAATTAATCAAAGACATAACATTTTGTTTTTCAAAGCAACTGGGATGACGACTGTTTATGAACACCCGTTATATAGTAGTAAGTTTTTTGTATGTATCATAGTGTCATTAGAAATAAAAGTATTAAAAGTTTACACCAATCAATTAGCAGCATCGACAAGGGTAACGCCTACACCCCTCCTCCCGCTGACGCCATTGTAGAATCTACCGCTGAGCTTAGACCGAGGTGTGTTATCCTTTATCGTAAAAGGAAGTAAAAATCGAATATTACCCCGCTAATAAAAACTTACTAAAGTATGATAAATGCTTACAAACCAGGAAATTACCTCAGAAGTAATAGATGTTCTTTTATTTATCTGACAGATGAAGTTAACTAGAGGTATCGGTTTCGATTCGGCCGCCCCGGCCGTTGGCCGCACGCGTGTGGGACAGGCGTTTGCCTTCCGCTAGGAACGGCCCTGGACATATCATTTAAAAAAGCAGCTTTAGATACTAGTTGTATACATAATTTTTAACTACCACATATTTATGCTAAAATAGATTACAAAACGTCAACGTCATTTAAAATTGAAAATTCATTAAAATTATATTAGGTATGCTATCATTGTTTTAAATTGAAAGCTCGCCACATTTAATAGTTATTGCATAATATGCAACAACAACATGCTTTTGACATATGGAAAGTGTCAAATAATGGTCTTCTTTAGGAAATGGTAGTGGAAAAAGTGTGTTTCCTGTCTGGAATGGTTTCATCTCAACTGTAGTTTGCTAACCAACTTTTTGAAGGTTAATCAAAAATAGTTTTGTACAATAATTCAAACTAAATGCTTGTGTGTTATATTTAAATAAATATTTTATTTACAACTATTAAACAATGCCGTTGTTATTTTGTGATTATTTGTCAATTATGATATATATTATTAACTAAAATTACAATGCCTGTTGTTTACATCTCATAATTACATCGATACCGCCATAAATGCATCAATACCACCATAATTACATCGCTAATATGAATTTATGTGCATATAATCAAACAAGCCATAAACAGCTTTTTCAGTTTGAAAATAATAATTGCCACTTCCTTCGTCTAAAACCTAAAATGGAAAACGATAGCGGCAATACTGATGAACTGTGCTGTACTCCCCCTGAAGTACGCAAAGCCGCCAAACAAGCTACACAAAATTTACTCCCAGAAAAGTCGAAGAAAACTTATGATATCGCATACAAAAATTTTATGGAATGGAAGTTAAAATAAAGTACATAGTTGTAAATAAAATAGCGTATTTCACTTGCATATAATAGCTGTTATTACACTCAGATGACTTATAAAACTTGCTCGCTTCGCTCGCTCGTTATTTAAACGCCATCCTCGTATAATAATAGCATCCATTATATGCTCGTATAATAATATACTATAATTTTCTTTTCATAATGTTTATTTCTTTTTATTTAATAAATACGAAATAGCACTTTTGTTGAATACATTTGTGTTCCATTAACTTTTTTTGTATGGTTTTAATAAATTCATATTTATATTAATTTTACTGAAACGGTAAATTTTCATTATGCTCCGAATTGCTATAATTTTACTATATGAACGTAGGTGCGACTATATACATCTTGCAACTGTAACACTTTTTAATTTGACATTTTGCTCTTAAAGTTAGTTTGTTTCAAAAGAATTTCATATTTCTTAATTTTTGAAACACTACATTAGATGTGGCATAAGGTGAATTTTATTTTATCAATAAGCACAACGTAATATACGATTTTTTTTCTTCCCTTCACAATCTGCATCACATTGTGTACTATAATATGCTCCACTCCGGCCCTGTAATCGACGGAACGCTGTGATTGGTCGCTGTTTCAATACAGCGATTTCGTAAACGTCGAAACGATCAAGTGTAAACGTCTAAACGAAGTGGTAGCGGCTGACACCATCTGTCAACCAAGAAATCGGTGACGAAACATGCAAGGGCTGTAACAGAAATATTGACATATTAGTTTTCGTTATTTTTATCCGAGATAATGGACGGAATACCAGGGAACCGTCCAAATCCGCACGTCCGCTACGAGACAGAAACGGTGAGTTCGAATTCAGTGCGCCTAAACCCGACTATAACACTCCAACTCTAGAGTCAAGATCAACAAATCTCGGAGGAGAACAGACTGAACAGGGCTATTAGTCCTGTGTTTCTGCCCTGCGGCAGCGGGGACGACATTCCGCCGCCAAAGCCGGACTTCTCGGCCCCTCCGCCCTATGAGATTGCCACCAAACTGCCCTCGTACGAGGAGGTCCAGAGGGAGAAGAGCCGCGAAGGACAGGCGGTTCCAATTCCTCTAGGGGAAGTGCCAAGAGTAAGTTGCGCTTTTGAGTCTGAAACGTTAAATAACTGGCTGCGCTTCAGCTAAGAGAGACACGGACACTGGGGCAGCTGCTGGCGATAGATGCTGAAGGAGCCGAAGATGTCGATACGTCCCTGCTTGGAACTGATTTCATGTTCTATACGGCATTTTTTGGTTAGTATTAAACGAGTGTTTTAGTACTTGCTTATCGCAACTTTTTATGTGTTGGTATTGTGAAATAATTGAGTCGCCCGTAGGATTACTTTCCATAAAACGATAATGTTTTATACAAAGTTGTGTACAAGGTCGACTGCTTTTAATTTTTTACTATTGGGATCATAAAAATGGTAAGAGTACAAATAGAGTGAGGAAACAGTTTGAACTATTTGATAATTTTTAGGATTATTTTAAAATTAATATTACCCTTGGGAGTTTTATAATTTGATATGGTAAATTGTAGGGATATTTACCAATGCTTGATTAATTTGTGAGCCAATTGTAAGGATACTATATCCTTTCGCTTAGCTATGCAATGCACTGGATATTACGTCTCCATTTTGACGCTTATTTTTTTACAAAATAATAGCTTTAGACGACATGCTTGCTTCTTTCGTTATATCTGAATAGTTTGCTTTTTCTTGGAACAAAATTATCTGCTTTTAGGAAATACCCTTACCAATAATTGAATAACTTTCACAATGGAGCAACTAAAATAATTTTGAACATGCTTTGGGATCTTACGGCGTTATTAAAAAAAATATATTTAAAGATGTTTATTTGAAGGTAAGGATTTAAATTTGATACACTTCAGTAACTAATTTCCAGTAGTTTTAGATAGTGATAGATTTTATGTGAGTCGTGTGCAATGATAGCAATAATGATGAACTTCGCCTTTTTTTAGATAGCATATCAGATCTTTATTTTAACTGAATATTCTTTATAATTTTTTTAAATTAGTGCACTGTAGATAGAAAAAAAAAACAGGAAAACAAGAAAATCTTCTAACATTGCAATAAAATAGTTTTCTCTTAAAAGTGCAATTGGAATTTCAAAATAGTTTGTATTCTCAATCACAGATCAGATTAGAAATTTTTAAAATCCTCTAGATGACGCTAAAGTTTTTTTTTGTTTATTGTAAAATATACATTCATGCAAAAAATAGCCCAATGTACATTCTTAGTTTTATATTTTCAAGTCTTTGGACAGGAAAGCTGCTTTTCTAGAATTTAGCAATCCTGTGTGTCTAAACCATACTTTGTGCCTTTTATATCTTACTATGTCTTCTTGAATTAGCTTCGTTTATGGTTTATTCTAGTTTTTTGTTTGATATCAAATTTTTAACTATAAAAATAATATGCTAGTTATCATCAGACTATAGTACGTGGGCACATTTGATGGCGGGCTAACTGCAGTGAAGACGGTTGGGTCTTTAATTACACCAAATGTGCACAGATAGAAGCAAGAACTGATAAACGCAAAAGAAGCAGAAGAGTTGCAATAGCAAAATAAGACAAGTAATATTAACAAATGTATATGATAGTAAGTAGTTCAACTTCCAACTAAATAACATAATATCACTAGTCTAGATATCACAGATCCTCCAGCATAAACTGGTCAACAGAAACATAAATACAATAAACAATTAAGCGAATACATACAAAAGATGGAGGATGTGACAACGTAATAACTGTGTAACCACGGCTCCGTCTCACGTGAAGTTTAAAGTGAATTTTAAACGAGTTAGGCCCACGTATGAAAGGTAGTGATAGCGTAAAGAAGTTGCAGTGTAGAACAAAGAGGTTACAGTGATAAAAGAATCGACAAAGTTTGAAGTAGTTTTTGTGTATTTTGACGAAACTTCTCACCAAACAAAGGTTAACAAACGCGATAACACCTGCAATGCGACCGTGATAAAGTAGAGGTGCGTGCGTGTTTTCGACGTATTTAGAGACAGACGCGTGATAATCCGTGCAAATATTAAAAAATTTAAAAGTGGAACTAACAGAATTAGAAAAGCTGATGAAAAAAAGAAGAACGGGAAAAAACAACGAAGGTAACTCAGATGGGAAATTGAACAATTGACTAAAAATCTACAAGACCTTAAAACAAAGGAAAACGGAGGGAAAATAGATAACCACTTGGAAAACTTAAAAAACTGTCAAGTAAAGGGGTAAAAGAGAAAGAGATACAGAGATGGATAAAAAGAATAGACGATCTGGGTATCCGAACAAAGAGGAAAAGAGGGGAAAGCAATGAAAGAAAAATAGATACTAAGAACGTAAGAAGTACTCATGAATTTTCTACTTTAGCTAGTTGGAACGTAAGAAGATTAAATGAAGAAGGTAAATTTAAATTATTAATAAAACAGTTGAAGAACTACAAAATTGAGTTATTAGCACTGCAGGAATCAAATATAAAAGATCATCAAATAGCGGAAATAGACGGTTACACGTTTCTAAACAGTGGTGGTGGCATCCAAAAAGGTTTGGTACTGTGTTCTTAAAAGTGAAAATATGAAGAAAATAATGATCGATTTTAGGCCGATAAGTAAAAGATTATGTTATATTAGGTACAAATGCGGCGGAAAATAAGCATAATTAATGTCCATGCATGTACTGAAGACACAGACGAAGAGGAAAAAGAACAGTTTTATGCAAAATTAGAAGAAGAGTATAGTAAAATTCCAAGTTATGATGTGAAAATGGTTTTGGGCGACTTCAATGCACAATTGGGAAAGGAACCAAAGTTTAAACCGGTAATAGGAGGCTATAGTAAGTATACGAAAACAAATAACAATGGACTAGAACTAATTAATTTCGCTGATAGTAAAGGATACTTTCTTACTGCATAAAAATATACACAAGGGTACATGGAGAAGTCCGGACAGCAGAACAATAAATGAAATAAACCATGTGCTAATTGAAGGTAAACACAGGAACTATGTTGCAGATGTGAGGTCCTGTAGAGGAGCGGAGATCAACTCTGATCATTACATGCTAAGACTTAAAGTAAAACAACAATTACCCAGACCTTGCCGAAGGAACTTTAAAAGTGCTAAAAAGTGGGAAATACTGAAGTTAAAAGAAGAAGAAACCAAGAGAAGCTCGAGGAAAAATCTGGAAAAATAACTGCCAAAGCAGAAATAGAAGAAGAATGGGGAAATATTAAAAAAATAGAAATGGAAGCAGCAATGGAAGTGCTAAGTCCAGGAAGAAAAGTAAATGGTAAACCATGGTTCCACGAAGAGTGCGCGGAAAGTGTGGATGAAAGAAAGAGAGCAAAAATGAAAGCGCTGGCATAAAATAACTCAGAAAATCTAACCTTATTCAATGAAGCAAGAAATAAAAAACGGGCTTATCAGATCAAGTTTATAGAGGAAATAGAAGAAGACTGCAAGAATTACAGAACAAGAGAATTTTATAGGAAACTAGAAATGATAAAGAAACGCTACCGACCACGACTAACGGAAAGATAGGATGGAAAGATAATTGGAGAAAAAGAAGACGTATTAAGAAGGTGGAAGGAACACTATACAGAATTATTAGCTGAATCGGAACAATTAATGGCCATCGAACCACTGATGGAAGGAGAGGAAGCACCTGTACCAACAACGCAAGAAGTTGAAGAGATTATAAACAACATGAAGCATAATAAAAGTCCAGGAAAAGAGGGTTTACAAATAGAATTAATAAAGCATGAAGGACCAGAAGTAATAGAAAGATTTTCCAAACTAGTACAAAGAATATGGATAACAAAAAAAAAATGTCAAAAAATTGGCCTGAAGCTGTAATTTCCCCATTTCACAAAAACGGTCATCAGCTTAACTGCCAAAATTATAGACCTATATCAATTCTGAATGCTCACTACAAAATACTTGCTACAGCAATTAACAAACGTCTGAAGTAAAGAACAGAAAAAATAATAGAGGAATATCAATGTGGTTTCCGACCGAATAGATCAACGATAGACCAAATTTTCGTAATGATACAAATCCACGTACTCCTGTTAGATTTTAAGAATGCGTATGATAAAATAAATAAGACAATGGTAATACAAACACTACATGAACTAGATGTGCCGCAAGATATAATAGCACTGGTCAGGATGACGCTGACAGGTACACAAAACCAAGTGAAAATAGAAGAAAAATTGTCAGGAGAAATTGTTTCTACTAGTGGACTAAGACATGGGGACTCGTTGTCCCCTACGCTGTTTAATATGATACTGGAAAATATTCTGAAAAAATGTAAAATAAATAGAGATAAAAACATTTTTAAAAGTGCCTATCATTGCCTTGCATATGCGGATGATTTGATGATAATAACAAGAACAAAGGAAGAATTGAAAGACCTAACCAGGAAGATCGAATCGGGGGCTCTGAAATATGGATTAAAGATCAATGAAGAAAAGTCGAAATATATGGTGATCGGTGATGATCAACAAGCTGAACAAGACCTGACAATAAACAGAAGCGAGAGTAGAGGTGTAATGAATTTCGAGTTGGTACAATCAACTGTATATTTGGGAACAGAATTATCAAGTACCGCAGAACAAGGATTGGATATAAAAAGAAGAATAACATCAGGGTTACGGTGTGCAGCAGCATTAAACAAATTGTTAAGTGTGAAAAGTTGTTTCAAATCGGCGAAGGTAAAAATCTGAGGGAGGAGGACAAAAGAAAGTTAAGTGTTTTTGAACGTAAAATATTAAGACGAATTTTCGGAGGTGTAAAAGAAGGAGAGTTATGGAGAAGGCGTACAAACAAAGAACTGGAGGAGAAATATGGAGAACCAGGAATAATAAACATCGTCAAACAAACCCCGTTAAGATGGTTAGGCCATGTTGGTAGGATGGAAGCATGAAGAATGCCAAAACAAGTACAATTACAAGAACCAGAAGGTACAAATAGAAGAGGCAGGCCAAGACGGTCGTGGTGGGCCTGTGTAAAGGAAGACCTAAAGGAGCTGGGCATAGAAGATTGGGAAACGCAAGTCCATAACAGAAAAAAGTGGAAGGAAATATCCAAACGAGCCATGAGCCTAAAAGGCTTTTAGTGCTGATATATATACAGTGTGAGTTAAGATAGCGGCACCCCCCTGTTAGTTCATTTAATATTGATATTAGAAAAATAATTTGTTAACAAAAGATGTTCAGATTTAAATCGCGAGTTTGGTGCAAAATGGATTGGCAGAGGCGGCCCTGTAGCTTGGCCCCCAAGGTCTCCTGATTTAACGCCACTAGATTTTTTTCTGTGGGGTCACGTAAAAAATATTGTGTACAATACAGCACCTACTACTCCTGACGACATGAAAATAAGTATTAGAAATGCGTTTTCCATTACTACTGCTGAAATGTTAAACAGTGTTAGACACAATCATATTATGCGGTAACAAGCTTGTATTGACCAGAATGGGGGTAATTTTGAACATTTAGCAAATTAGAATAGATTTTAGGTGTTTTCATTTTGGTTATGTCTTTCGATACTTTCTTTTGTATTCATAGAATAAATTGTTTATCAATAATAACTTGCTGCTTTCGATACATTATTATTTTACCACCTTAACGGTGTTATTTTTGTCATTTGACTCCATAACAAAAAACGTTACAACAAATTTTTTACTATTACTGCCACGAAACAAGGTTACTAGATGAAGTTGCTAAATTTGGACATTTTTCAACTTTAATCGTGTTTAACGGTGTAATTTTCCCATCTAACACCACAATATTTTTATAGCACCGTATAGAGAAAAGATAGTTCTTCCGAAAAAATGTAAAAAATATACAAGGTGTCATTTAAAATAAAAAAGTTGGAAATCACTACTCAAACCTTAGTAGGCCATGAAAATTTCATATGAACATAGGCCCTGAAACTCTTCGTTTTAAAGATACAGGGCGTTCAAATTTTCGAAAAAAAAATTTCTTTTTGTACAGTATCTCAACCAGCTGAGACAATTAAACTAAATTTGGTGTGCAACTCTATCCTAAACGCTACTACATTCCGTGACAATATCAAGGCCCTCGATCGACCATTGGCGGAGATGTGGGGTTTTGCGACCAATAAATTTGAAAATTCACTAGTACGACCCTGTTAAAAATCGAAATTGTTTCTTTTTTCAAAATAAAACGTGTAATTCTCTACAAAAAATGTCTCTTCACATTTTCCCATATCTCCCACGGTTACGTTGCAATTTTCAATAGTTTGGTCAAATTTATGTTTTTTATTCAAAATAAACTCGAACTAGTTTTGGGGTAGAATATTCTAATTAAATAAGTTACATTCCTTGTTACTTATTACTGGACATTGAAAATAGGGCTTTTTACTTACTTCTTCCATTATTAGCATAAGTACGAAAAATGGCTAGCATTTCCTTATTTTGTAAAGAAAAGTGTCATGAAAAACAAAATCACCCTGTATCTTTAAAACGAAGAGTTTCAGGGTCTATGTTCATATGAACTTTTCGCCTTGAAATAAGTTTTTCTGTCTACTATTAAAGTCCTGCTACAAAAAAGTGGACCACCCTGTATATATACAGGCTGATTTTTTTATCATGTAACAACTTGTATGCAACCCATTATGCATAATGCATGCTTCTGCATAATGGGTTGCCTACAAGTTGTTACATGATAAAAAAATCAGGCTGTATATACTGGCTGTTTACTAAAAAACGCCGCAACCCATAACTCCGTTGTTTTAAATTTTAGACCCAACAAATTCTATATATTCTTAAATGGCAAGAGAAGAGCTACCTTTTGACATCGCCCGTTCGTAAATATCTTTCAACTGTTTTGAGCAACGATGTTCAACTTTTTTATTTTAAATGGAACACCCTGTATATTTTTACATATTGGATTCAGGATGAAATTCTGCATGCAGTAGTATGCTTCATTTGTTTTTTGGACACTTAGAAATGTGTAAAATAATTTTTTAATATTGCACGTAGACAGTCGTACAGTACCATAAAATTTTCAAGTGTGTCGTGGAAAACAATCAGAATGTTAAAATATTTTATTGGAAACAAATTTAAACGAAACTACAAAACGTATCTACAAGTATTGCTCAAACTGACCACCACCTTGTTGAACACACAACTGACATCTTCTAGTTACTCCATTGGTCGCATTCAATATCAAATTGAGAGGTATTTCGCGACAAGCATTGATAATCCTCTGCCTCAGAATTTTCTCGTCTTCTGGACGTGTTAGATAAAATATTTCAACATTCTGATTGTTTTCCACGGCACACTTGAAAATTTTATGGTACTGTACGACTGTCTACATGCAATATTAAAAAATTATTTTAAACATTTCTAAGTGTCCAAAAAACAAATGAAGCATACTACTGCATGCAGAATTTCATCCTGAATCCAATTATGTAAAAATATACAGGGTGTTCCATTTAAAATAAAAAAGTTGAACATCGTTGCTCAAAACAGTTGAAAGATATTTTGCAAACTGGCGATGTCAAAAGGTAGCTCTTGTCTTGCCTTTTAAGAATATATATAATTGGTTGGGTCTAAAATTTAAAACAACGGAGTTATGGGTTGCGGCGTTTTTTAGGAAACAGCCTGTATATACATACAAAAGAACTTACGTTAAATACACACTCGGTGGCTAAAAGATAAGGATTGAAGATTATGTAGAGCAACTTAAGCTTTGATGATGCCATAGGGGAAGCCATGGAGCTGCTGCCGCAGTGACAAAACTTAAAGTGCACGGGAAATCTGAAGGATTCGGCCCGAGCCATAGTAGTAGTCTGCTTCGAAATTCGCAAGTTCATGAAACAGTTGATAAAGGGCAAAACTTAAACTGTTGCTCCCTCTTTGAGGTTGCTCCCTGAGTATAATCGTAGCTCTCGGCGACAGCCAGCAGCCCAACGCTGGGATCTGGGTCAAGGACGCCTCATTACTTGGGATTCGACGGGAATGAAGCCCGATAAAGCTCACACATCCGAGGAGCTTATCACACTGGTAAAACTGGGCAGCAATATCAACTGGCAGGGCCAGCGAAGCACAAAAGCAGCTGCGGTATAGTGGCTGGCGGTAGCGGCTGAAAATGCTGCGCAAATCAGAAACAAGCCGCTCAAACCACAAAGTAAGCAAAAAGGCTATAAGGAAATTTATAGCATATTTAGGCCATGTAAACACGAATTCCAGCAAACGAGTGCCTAATCCGTCATCTTGACGAAGGATAAATTAATGCTATATGTCGCTGCTGGACCAAAAATTCTAAAGACGAGGGCTACTAAAGATCATCATCTTCACTTCTACAAACAAAATTCCCAAACTAGGTCATGGGAAGCGACAAACTTGGCAAGTCTTGCCAGATTCACGGTAGAAGGGTGTTTATGTTATGGACTGCTTGCTCCATAAAAACTCTAATGCGCTTGTCCTTTGTAATTTTTACGTTTCACATCCTGATGTTAGGACAGGTTTAATAATGGTATTGTAGATCTATAATTTGTAATTTCTACTTGATTCATGTTTCTCAGTATACTTTTATTATTTATAAAAGTATGCTATATCAATAGTGACTTATCTGTAGATTTTAGTTCTTCCCTCTGGTCACTCTGGTCATTTGATAATCCGTAGTTAAGTCGCCTATAGCGGAATGCTCCAAGAGGAATCTTGTCCATATTCTCCAGTGCTGTAGGTATCTGGAAGTAACCCTTTTTCAGGTCCAACTTCGTCAAGATGGTTGCCCCAGCAATCCGGTAAGTGAAATCTTGGATGAACGGCACAGGGAACATGTCTCGTATTGTTACTGCATTCAGCGGTCTGTAGTCGCCACACACACGGTATGAATCATCTGCTTTGGCCACGCGATTCATTGCAGAAGTCCAGAGACAACAACAGCTCTTTCAAGTGACCTTCAAAAAATAGCAGTTGATTAGGATTTAATCTATGGCATTCTATGAACCTCGGTGGCCCTACATCTTCTTATATATAAAAATCAAACGCCGTGTGTTAGTGCGTTAGTGTGTTAGTAACGCAAAAACTCGAGAACGACTTGGATGATTTTTCTTTTGTTGTGTTCGTCTTACTTCCGAGACGGTTTAGCAAAAGAGAAAATTTGGAAAAATCCAAAGGGAAAGCCGGAAAATTGGAAAATATCAAAAGTAAAACTGGGTTTTAGAGACAAATTATTTGTGGGCAGAACAACGTTTGCCGGGCCAGCTAGTTTTCTATACAATGAATTTCAGAATGTTTAACAGAAGCGTTAACATCAAATTCATTGAACAATGACGAATATTCGTTCAACAAAGCACGATACACATTGGGTATACTATCGGGGATAGTAGAGAAATTGTTGTGCAATAAAGCATTACTACCGAGGTATCACTGATGGACACATTGTTAATGGTTTGCACAGGAGCGACAAGCGACGCACAAGGATTATTGTTCACCCTCCAATCTCTTACAGCGTTATTAAACATAAGCAATTTCGTTTGCAACAGGTCCAGGAAAAATCGGTAGATGAAGACCGAGGCACTGACAGAAGTGGTCGCGATTCATGTCTAGCGTCGGTGTCACCATCATGCAGGGTTATTGGTTATATGAACTTAAACTAACTGCATTTATAAAGAGAGATCCAAAAAAAATCATCCTCAGTGGGCTGTGGAAATTCAAACATATGAATAATATGTTGGTGGCACTGTAAGTCTAGATCATATTCGAGGTTAGCAGGTTAGGTTTTGCGTCAATCTGTGTCAAAACTGACGCAAAACCTAACCTGCTAACCTCGAATTTGACATAGACTTACAGTGCCCCAACATATTATTCATATGTTTGAATTTCCACAGCCCACTGAGGATCATTTTTTTTTATCTCTCCATATTAACCCTTAAGCGCCTAGCGTTGCCATATGGCAACGGCTGTAGGGCAGTTTTCTAATTTATGCTGCTATGCTAGTTTACAATTTGGACGCTAGCTGTCGTCATTACTCGTTTAAGAATATGTTCAAGCCTACCAAAAGTGCAAGTTGCTGCAGTATGTCACATGCAGTATTGTTTTAGTGACGTTTTTGTTTTGGTGCGTTAACAGTTTTGTGAAAACCATGGTGGAACCTAACTTTGTGTAAGTTTTCTTTATTATAGTATGTTTGTTTGCTATATAAACCTTTATACACTATTAAGTAAACACGGTTGATCATATTTCTTACAATTTTAAATTTTTTTATAATGAACTGTCCACGTGGTCATCGCCTTTTCTGCCGCGTTGCCATATGGCAACGCTAGGCGCTTGCACTACCGTAATGATTCATATGTTTATATTTTATAGAAGAGGCTTTAGTTTACAAGAAGCTCTGGAAATAGCATACAGTGATAATATTGACGAAATTTTTATGGAACCTCCTGATGCTTCTATCTTGACAGACGAAGATTCCGGTGATGAAGATGGCGGGGGAACGTTAGATAATCTGCCTAGTTCGCAGCTTCGAGCACCTGCCGAAATAAAACTGCTCAACAGTGAGCGCCTTGAAAGAGCTAGTTCATATCCTGTGCCGTCAACTTCTAAGCAGGCAAATAAAAAGCGCAAAAATAAAACCGTTAAACAAAATACTGATTATATAGTAGGAGATATAGAACTTACAAGTAAAGATTTCCCAGATCCAAATTTTGCAACGTACGCGAATTTCTCGCCAGTCGAACTATTTGAAAAATTCTTTGACGAAGAAGTGGTTTTATTTCTGGTTCAAGAAATTTCAAATTATGCCTTATTTCAAAATTCAAACGATCCACGTGTTTCTGCTGAGGAGTTGAAATGCTTCCTGGCCATTCTTATATTGAGTGGGTACAATGAACTGCCGGGAAAGAGGTATTACTGGAATGCAGATGAAGACATGAGAAACAATCTTGTTGTAAATTCAATGAGGCGAGATCGTTTTTTGCAGATATCAAGGTTTCTGCATTGTTCAAACAATAATAATCCCGACTTATCAGACAAAATTTGGAAAATGCGCCCCCTAATGGATAGGATCAAAAGTAAATGTTTGCAATTCTTTGAGCCTGAAAATAATTTGTGTTACGATGAGAGCATGATCAAATACTACGGCCGACATAGTTGCAAGCAATTTATTAGGGGAAAGCCAATACGCTTTGGCTATAAGATGTGGTGTTTGAACTCGACTTCTGGTTATTTGATTAATTTTGAGCTCTACCAAGGTAATAGTTACTACTGGTTATTATAGGTAATGCTAATCTTCATTTGATCAACAGGTTACAATCCACGGCGATCGGAGGAATACGAACAACAGTTTGGTAAAGCAGCCGCCCCTTTGTCACTATGTTGGATGAAGTAGCCGAACTCAAAGGAATATACCCATATCAATTATATTTTGATAATTTGTTTACCGGTATAAATCTGTTAAAACTTTTAAAAGAAAGGGGCTATGGTGGTACCGGCACAATTAGAGAAAATCGAATTCCTAGAGAATGCCCCTTGACTAATAAAAAAATCATGGCGAAAAAAGCTAGGGGAAGCTATGAATCCACTATAGACAGAGATAGTGGAATAATATTTGTACGCTGGGTTGATAACAGCGTTGTAACAATGGCCTCCACATCCTATGGTGTGCAGCCCATAGGTAATGTCAGGCGGTATTCACAAGCAGAAAAAAAATCTATTTTAGTGCCAAGACCAAATATTACAGAAAAATACAATTCGTCTATGGGTGGAGTGGACCTCATGGATGAAAATGTTTCTCGTTATAGAATTGGAATTCGCGGTAAAAAATGGTGGTGGTGTCTGTTCACCTGGATTTTAGATGTATCCGTCCATAATGCATGGCAACTGCATAAAAAGGGGGGAGGGTCAATGACTCAATTAGAATTTCGCCGTTACATTGTCCAAACGTATCTAAAGAGATATGGTGTGCCACCAAAGGGAACAGGAAGGGTTTCAACTGCTAAATCATCGGTTGGTAGGGTATTGGATGATATAAGATACGATGGTATGGATCATTTAGTAAAGCAAGCTCCCGAAAACAAAAAAAAACGTTGCGCCGGTGAAAATTGTACATCAATTATACGAACAATATGTAAAAAATGTGATGTAGGATTATGTATAAACTGCTTTATTGTTTTTCATACCAAAAAATGAATTATACATATTAAATTTTGTTGAATAGTACAATGCCTTGTGTTTTTGATTTGGTGCAATATACGGTAGCCTAGGCGCCTAGCGTTGCCATATGGCAACACCGTTTTTCCGGGAAATGACAATAATTAAAACAAAAATTTTGCTATTCTCTCTTGATTTGCACCCAACCCACATAATAAATGGCATTTATAACCAGATCTGGTAAAAAAAATTAATCCCGGCGCTTAAGGGTTAAGAATGTATCACTAGAGAATAAAACAGTTTTATCTTTCCAATTTTTGAACAATCCTGTTTATTTATTATAATTCTTGTAACCTATAGTGATAGTATCTAGTGATCTACATATACAGGGTTTTCATTAATTCCCATTTCCCACGTGACCATGTATTCACCCTAAATGCTAGGCAACCAAACTTACACGATTGGCAGTACTCCCTAAATACAGTAACACAAAATTATCAGTGGCGTAGACACGACACAGACTAAATAACACTTGAAATCTGTTGAAACTTGCTAAAGCCGATGTGAATGTAATTTTAGCGATCGCCGCGGACGGACCTCGCGCAGCGGGTCTCTAAGCAGAAGCTTGTCGGCCGCCAACCTCGCTCGGTCGGGGCCGTTGAAAACTGCCGAAAATTGCTTCTAAACAGCAAAACAAAAGGGTCTAGGGCACAACCCCCACTGTCCATAACGCCCACCATGTCCATAACCTCCACCGTGTCCATAACCCCCACCGACGATTTGGGCCATAACCTCCACCGTGTCCATAACCCCCACCGTCGGGTTTGTTCGTAATTTAAACTGTGCCCATAACCCCCACCGTCGGTTTGGTCCATAACCTCCACCGTGTCCATAACGCCCACCGACGATTTGGTCCATAACCTCCACCGTGCCCATAACCCCCACCGTCGGATGTGTTCGTAATGTCAACTGTGTCCATAACCCCCACCGACGATTTGGGCCATAACGCCCACCGTGCCCATAACCTCCACCGTCCATAACCCCCACCTCGTCCACAACCTCCACCGTCGGCTTTGTTCGTAAGTTTTCAGAGTTTAAAAATGAACTTGAAACATTGCTAGACGGATCGGCAAAATGCCAAGGGCATATAAAATTAACGAAACCGTTCGTTTGGACTTTCCTATTTTGTAAAGACAAACGCTATCTAATACAGTGACCGCCAAAAAGTAAGTCATATACGGGAAAATTATTTATTATTGGTTTCTGAAAAAATTTCATTCTTGATAAAAGTTTGTGCATCTTCTGGAAGTCGTTTTACGATTGTTCTATTTGTCAAATGACTTAGGGTGTGACGCGAAATTTAAATAGTCTGAAAAAAAATCCTACTGATGGATAAGATGAGAACTGTGCCGCCACTGGCGTATGTCGTACTGCTATTATGTTAGGGATCGAACTGGAACATTTATCAAAGCTTTTTTGTGAAGAAAACCAGTTTATTTACATACTTTACATATTTATTTATTTTTAATTTCTTGGCATAAAAGAGAACACAGACCAAGTCTTAAATTTGTCGGCCAAAACAATAAAGTCCGCCAAAAATATATAATTATCTAAAAATTAAGAGAGTAAAAATAAACAATAATAATTACTTAGTACAAGTGTTTGAGATGAATTGCATCCCGTAACTAGCTACACAGTCAGAAAAGGAAGAATATAGCTACAGGTTACATTATTATTAATTAAAGGTAATTAACCACTACCTAAAACTAAAAAAATATATTATATATATAACACACAAAATTTACAGAACATTAAAGTATAAATTAAAGGTATACCTTAAATGGTTCTGTAATTACGTAAGTCCGACAGATCGAACACCTCGAATCTACTGTAGCAGGATTATTAACATTATTATTAACTAAATGTAATTAATTACTACCTAAATGTAAAAACATATATATAATATACAAAATTTACAGAATAATTCAAATTTACGTAAGTCTGACAGACGTAAAATCTAAATCTAAAAATATACATATTACATAATATATACAAAATTTACAGAATCATTAAAATTTGAATTAACCCTGCAATGGTCGCGCCAAGTCTCACAGACCCGATAAATACGTTATTGAGTGAAAATTTGTTAAAGGGGGTGTAAGAGTGTTTGTTGTGCGTTTTGGTACCGTTTAATTTGTAGACTTGGTTGCCTCCCGATAACCGGCATAAGCACAGTTGTTAGTGTTAGTGAGTTATTTGGAAAAAAGTCTGTGAGACTTGGCGCGACCATTTACGTTTGTGAAATTGTTTTGCGTTCTTGATTTTTTTTACATTAAATGTAACTGCAATGAACTCACAAATAATTTATGTTGCAAACAACATCGACGTTAGTAAACTAAGGCGTCAATGTATACAAAAATTAGCTTTGATTCTAACAAATGACCAATTACATCGGCGATAACTACTCAATAGTTTTCCCTCGGAAATCCATCTAAGAAGAGAAGAAGTAGCTGGAACCTCTTCAGACCATCTAGTAAATGACCCTAATAATCCCACAATTAAAAAACGAGCTTTTATTTGAAATCGGCAGTGAAGTACGCCGAAATCGTCATTGAAATACGAGAAATCGGCAGTGAAGTAATCCATTGTTTTACGACTTTTTTGTAGGTGGCGAGGCGACAGATAATCGTCACTCGACCGAACATAACCTACAAAAGTTGGTTAAAATGTTGTAATTTCACGATTTGTCAATTTCAAATAAAACATAGTGTACACCTCGGCACTGAAGTTCCTTTTTATCCCACATGTGGTTTATTTGCTTTGGCCCTACGGGCCTCGGCAACTAAATCCACATTCGTGACAAAAAGCTATACTTCAGTGCCTTGGTATACAAACTACTATTTTCCAAAAATATTGTTTTGTAAAAAATAAATTGTGTTTATTGCATGCAGAGCTTTTGTGCACTACTTGTTCATTCTTGAACCAAAATGACGAAAATTAATTGTTTTGTTCTACCTCTTAGCATTAAAAACATTGTTCTGTCCATAAATGTATATAGAAAATTAAAATCTTGAAATTCATCAGAGGCTGTGTTTACTATTATGAAGTTAGCATGATCTACAAAAACCTTTAAAACTTAAACTGATATATAACTGAAAATCTTGGTAATAGTAAATAAACATCTCATATTAAAACTTATTGTCATATAAATGGTTCTTAATTTTTTGGTTTGAGAAACTTGGTGCGACCAGCCGTGTCATGAAATTGGGCGAGACCACTGCAGGGTTAAAGGTAAACCCTAAGTGGTTCTGTGATTATGTAGGTCCGACAGATCGGGCACCTTGAATCCACTGTAGCAGGATTGTATGACTGCGTTGTGCAATACCCCCACAGTAGATGACCGCAATTCGACAAAACATAATTGCGCCTCCGACTGCTACATATGACACAAGCGTCGCTTGGGGGCAGGTTCTCGTCTGCTTCTGAAAATGTAAGTGTTGTCATTAGATTTTCAAAACATTCTGAATATATTTCTGTAATAGAGTACTTACCGTCATCGTATCCGATGCCCCTGAATGGATTTTCCGGCTGAACTTCGTCGGTTTGAAAAGCTTCCACTGAAATAATCATCACTTTAATTTTAATAAAAAAAATTTTAGGTGTGCCTGTTCTAAAATGGAACGTATTACAGTTAGTAAAAACTGGTGTTACAATATTTAGTACTCCTGTAAATGTTGTCAAAACCGCTTTAAAAAATTATAATTCCAAAATAAACAAAAAACGTCCGTGGAATGAGAGTCCGATTAGTATACAGGGTGTATAATATAAACTAGATCAATATGGATGAAGTTTAAATTTTAATTCCTTTCTCAGGCAGTGAAATTTGGCATACTGGTTTATTTATTTATGTCGTGCTCAGCCAACAGCCGTTAGGCCAGTTATAGGCGTCGCTGTACATTTATGGGGACTTCCAACCACACTAACGACTGTCATGATGTTATTATGACATCCGGGACCAACTATTTCCGTGGCAACCGTACCACGAGCCGCCGAGCGAAGTAGCCGTGGAACTCCTATCCAAGTTCTGACCAGAAAGAGCGTTGCTAAACTCTACTGATCGAACGTGGACGCTTGTTCAAGCTACACCACCCGGGACCTTAGTTGTAGTAGTAAGTGCTACGGTCGAACAGCCTCCGTACAAAATTATTTAAACCAGGGTGTCACAAACGGGTGGGGGGGGGGGCTGGTTTATTTCCCTTGTAGATTTTTATAATCTTCAATTGTTTTACCAGTTTGACTCCATAATATCATTCTGCGATAAAGAATGCATACGGTGGTGGGTGTTCTTGATTTTTTCTGTATGGCTAGCTATTTTACAGAAAAAATCGATTAAAATAATTTTCTACGTCAAAATTATCTCAAACACATTTGTTAACTTTCGGTTCACAAAACTGAAGGATAATTGATAACAACTAAGGGCTAACTAATTGAAAAACGTAATATTGCAGTTCTTAAACAATAATGGTTGTCCAAATGAATATTGCGAAAACAAATTGCCAACAAAAAAATGATCAACAGTTATTGTTTAAGAACTGCAATATTACGTTTTGCAATTAGTTAGCCCTTAGGTGTTATCAATTATCCTTCAGTTTTGTGAACCGAAAGTTAATAAATGTGTTTGAGATAATTTTGACGTAGAAAATTATTTTAATCGATTTTTTCTGTAAAATAGCTAGCCATACAGAAAAAATCAAGAACACCCACCACCGTATGCATTCTTTATCGCAGAATGATATTATGGAGTCAAACTGGTAAAACAATTGAAGATTATAAAAATCTACAAGGGAAATAAACCAGCCCCCCCCCCACCCGTTTGTGACACCCTGGTTTAAATAATTTTGTACGGAGGCTGTTCGACCGTAGCACTTACTACTACAAGTAAGGTCCCGGGTGGTGTATTAGGTCCCGGGTGGTGTAGCTTGAACAAGCGTCCACGTTCGATCAGTAGAGTTTAGCAACGCTTTTTCTGGTCAGAACTTGGATGGGAGTTCCACGGCTGCTTCGCTCGGCGCCTCGTGGTACGGTTGCCACGGAAATAGTTGGTCCCGGATGTCATAATAACATCATGACAGTCGTTAGTGTGGTTGGAAGTCCCCATAAATGTACATCGACGCCTATAACTGGCCTAACGGCTGTTGGCTGAGCACGACATAAATAAATAAACCCGTATGCCAAATTTCACTGCCTGAGAAACGAATTAAAATTTAAACTTCATCCATGTTGATCTAGTTTATATTATACACCCTGTATACTAATCGGACTCTCATTCCACGGACGTTTTTTGTTTATTTTGGAATCATAATTGTTTAAAGCGGTTTTGAGAACACCTACAGGAGCACTAAATATTGTAACACCAGTTTTTACTAACTGTAATACGTTCCATTTTAGAACAGGCACACCTAAAATTTTTTTTATTAAAATTAAAGTGATGATTATTTCAGTGGAAGCTTTTCAAACCGACGAAGTTCAGCCGGAAAATCCATTCAGGGGCATCGGATACGATGACGGTAAGTACTCTATTACAGAAATATATTCAGAATGTTTTGAAAATCTAATGACAACACTTACATTTTCAGAAGCAGACGAGAACCTGCCCCCAAGCGACGCTTGTGTCATATGTAGCAGTCGGAGGCGCAATTATGTTTTGTCGAATTGCGGTCATCTACTGTGGGGGTATTGCACAACGCAGTCATACAATCCTGCTACAGTGGATTCAAGGTGCCCGATCTGTCGGACCTACATAATCACAGAACCACTTAGGGTTTACCTTTAACCCTGCAGTGGTCTCGCCCAATTTCATGACACGGCTGGTCGCACCAAGTTTCTCAAACCAAAAAATTAAGAACCATTTATATGACAATAAGTTTTAATATGAGATGTTTATTTACTATTACCAAGATTTTCAGTTATATATCAGTTTAAGTTTTAAAGGTTTTTGTAGATCATGCTAACTTCATAATAGTAAACACAGCCTCTGATGAATTTCAAGATTTTAATTTTCTATATACATTTATGGACAGAACAATGTTTTTAATGCTAAGAGGTAGAACAAAACAATTAATTTTCGTCATTTTGGTTCAAGAATGAACAAGTAGTGCACAAAAGCTCTGCATGCGATAAACACAATTTATTTTTACAAAACAAATTTTTTTTGCTATTTTTTTGGAAAATAGTAGTTTGTATACCAATGCACTGAAGTATAGCTTTTTGTCACGAATGTGG
Organism: Agriotes lineatus; assembly: GCA_940337035.1. Taxonomy (NCBI): domain Eukaryota; kingdom Metazoa; phylum Arthropoda; class Insecta; order Coleoptera; family Elateridae; genus Agriotes; species Agriotes lineatus. Next base: position 23,273,233 of record OW679197.1, read on the forward strand.
ATTTAGTTGCCGAGGCCCGTAGGGCCAAAGCAAATAAACCACATGTGGGATAAAAAGGAACTTCAGTGCCGAGGTGTACACTATGTTTTATTTGAAATCGACAAATCGTGAAATTACAGCATTTTAACCAACTTTTGTAGGTTATGTTCGGTCGAGTGACGATTATCTGTCGCCTCGCCACCTACAAAAAAGTCGTAAAACAATGGATTACTTCACTGCCGATTTCTCGTATTTTAATGACGATTTCGGCGTACTTCACTGCCGATTTCAAATAAAAGCTCGTTTTTAAATTGTGGGGTTATTAGGGTCATTTACTAGATGGTCTGAAGAGGTTCCAGCTACTTCTTCTCTTCTTAGATGGATTTCCGAGGGAAAACTATTGAGTAGTTATCGCCGATGTAATTGGTCATTTGTTAGAATCAAAGCTAATTTTTGTATACATTGACGCCTTAGTATACTAACGTCGTTGTTGTTTGCAACATAAATTATTTGTGAGTTCATTGCAGCTACATTTAATGTAAAAAAAATCAAGAACGCAAAACAATTTCACAAACGTAAATGGTCACGCCAAGTCTCACAGACTTCTTTCCAAATAACTCACGAACACTAACAACTGTGCTTATGCCGGTTATCGGGAGGCAACCAAGTCTAAAAATTAAAAGGTACCAAAACGCACAACAAACACTCTTACACCCCCTTTAACAAATTTCCACTCAATAACGTATTTATCGGGTTTGTGAGACTTGGCGCGACCACTGCAGGGTTAATTCAAATTTTAATAATTCTGTAAATTTTGTATATATTATGTAATATGTATATTTTTAGATTTAGATTTTACGTCTGTCAGACTTACGTAAATTTGAATTATTCTGTAAATTTTGTGTATTATATATATGTTTTTACATTTAGGTAGTAATTAATTACATTTAGTTAATAATAATGTTAATAATCCTGCTACAGTAGATTCGAGGTGTTCGATCTGTCGGACTTACGTAATTACAGAACCATTTAAGGTATACCTTTAATTTATACTTTAATGTTCTGTAAATTTTGTGTGTTATATATATAATATATTTTTTTAGTTTTAGGTAGTAGTTAATTATCTTTAATTAATAATAATGTAACCTGTAGCTATATTCTTCCTTTTCTGACTGTGTAGCTAGTTACGGGATGCAATTCATCTCAAACACTTGTACTAAGTAATTATTATTGTTTATTTTTACTCTCTTAATTTTTAGATAATTATATATTTTTGGCGGACTTTATTGTTTTGGCCGACAAATTTAAGACTTGGTCTGTGTTCTCTTTTATGCCAAGAAATTAAAAATAAATAAATATGTAAAGTATGTAAATAAACTGGTTTTCTTCACAAAAAAGCTTTGATAAATGTTCCAGTTCGATCCCTAACATAATAGCAGTACGACATACGCCAGTGGCGGCACAGTTCTCATCTTATCCATCAGTAGGATTTTTCTTTTCAGACCATTTAAATTTCGCGCCACACCCTAAGTCATTTGACAAATAGAACAATCGTAAAACGACTTCCAGAAGATGCACAAACTTTTATCAAGAATGAAATTTTTTCAGAAACCAATAATAAATAATTTTCCCGTATATGACTTACTTTTTGGCGGTCACTGTATTAGATAGCGTTTGTCTTTACAAAATAGGAAAGTCCAAACGAACGGTTTAGTTAATTTTATATGCCCTTGGAATTTTGCCGATCCGTCTAGCAATGTTTCAAGTTCATTTTTAAACTCTGAAAACTTACGAACAAACCGACGGTGGAGGTTACGGACGAGGTGGGGGTTATGGACGGTGGAGGTTATGGGCACGGTGGGCGTTATGGACACAGTTGAAATTACGAACGAACCCGACGGTGGAGGTTATGGGCACGGTGGGCGTTATGGCCCAAATCGTCGGTGGGGGTTATGGACACAGTTGACATTACGAACACATCCGACGGTGGGGGTTATGGGCACGGTGGAGGTTATGGCCCAAATCGTCGGTGGGGGTTATGGACACGGTGGAGGTTATGGACCAAATCGTCGGTGGGCGTTATGGACACGGTGGAGGTTATGGACCAAACCGACGGTGGGGGTTATGGGCACAGTTTAAATTACGAACAAACCCGACGGTGGGGGTTATGGACACGGTGGAGGTTATGGCCCAAATCGTCGGTGGGGGTTATGGACACGGTGAAGGTTATGGACATGGTGGGCGTTATGGACAGTGGAGGTTGTGTCCAGGCCCCAAACAAAACGTATGAAGTTTAGAGGTTAGATGTGACGAACGTCTATGTCGCGTTGGCAATTTGTTTAGGGATATTACCAATACCGCCAACCTTCAAAAAACAATTTTATAGCGGCAAATTTAAATTTAGTCACGTGGGAAATGGGAATTAATGAAAACCCTGTATATGTAGATATAAAAAAAAGTGACCAATGAAAATCCAGAATTTGACGTTCCGTGACTAATCAAAAAAATATCAGCGGATATATCTTCCTAGAAGGTATTCAAGTGACTATTCCCCTCAGATAATATAAACCAATCCCATCAATCAATTTTCAAAATTTGAACCAATCAGAGTTGAATACAGCGAATATTGTGCACTAGTGCAATACCCGGGTATTTGCACAAGTGCAATATTGAGTATTTGCGGGAAGAAGAGCAAACCAGCTAGGTACACAGGAAATTTCAGAAAGAAAACTGAAAACTCTTTAAAAATGAATAGTGTGGTATACAAAGAATGACATTTCTTCAAGAAATAATCTTGCAATATTCCCTGCGTGCATCTGCTTCGCGTTCTCGAGAAATACTCGAATATACAGAATGCACTAGTGTTCTATTACTGTAGAAATTGCCTAGTTTGTTGCTAGATTTACTGAAAACTAATTTGAAAAAGTAGTTTGGTACATTGAATAGTCCCTCGAATGCCATTCTTAGTCAAAGTTAAGTAGAATATTTTTGCGGTGGTTTCACTACTCATGTCCATTGCGCGCTTAGGTTCAATTAGGACTCGTGCTAGCGCACTTGTCCTAATCAACAATCAAAATAAATAGTTTTCTAACAAGTTATAAAATGTGCATGTGCCAGATTGTGCACATTTTTTTGGTGGGTAATAACTACGAAACACAGCAGGTAGAGTTTTTGTACTTGCTTTTTTTGTATTCGCTCCCCAAACTGGTTACTTTGGAAACTGTCTAGGATCCTCAAAATGGCCATTTAGAGGCCTTGTACTTAAAGTCGTCATGGCAACATTTTAGCGGACTCAAACATTAGTTGCCATGACGACTTAGATACAAGGCCTCTAAATGGCCATTTTGAGGATCCTAGACAGTTTCCAAAGTAACCAGTTTGAGGAGCGAAAAATACATTTTCGCGTGGCCTCCTAATATAATGCCGCGTTAATGGTAATTGAAACTTCATATTATAATGTTTGGAGAGCTAATACAAAAAAACCTTGTATGCAACACATCCTCAAATGGCTTTAGAGGACTCATCTTCATATTACGGACTCGGCTGCGCTTCGCTCCGCCTCGTCCGGAAACATTACGACTTGTCCCCTAAAGCCTTGCTTTTAGGACTTGTTACATAAAGTACTATTATTGTATCCTATTATGTTATTATGACAATAACTCCTTAGCAACGAGTTGCGTTAAGATGCATTTAACAGTAATAGTGTTGTTAAGAAAAATAACATAACGATACTTTATTAGCATTTAATCACATGTTGACAGCACTGAAGTGTATTGTCAGTCTATGTCAAATTCGATGTTAGTAGGGTAGGTTTTTTTTTTTATTTGACACAAACTGACGCAAAACTTAACCTGAAAATCTCAAATTTAACATAACCTGGCAGTGCTACCAACAAAACAGTATTGAGTTGTATCTTACTAGTAATACCACCACTCGCTGTTGTAAGTGTCATTAATAACCGTTTTTCCTATTTTTTTTTAAAAGATTAGTATTTTAGGATAAAATAAACAACGTTACCTGCTTTCTACATTACTCGAGACTTTTAAAGAACTCGCACCTAACGTCGCTCGTTCATTTAAACTATTCTCTTGTAATGTAAAAAGCTTGATAACGTTACTTGCAACGTAAATTACTATTCCCTTATTGTGAGTTACCTACAACGCCCCATAAATAGTTTGCGCCATTTTTGGAACACCCCGTATAATACAACTTTCATGGTTTGTTTTTTGTTGCAGGTGTTCTCCCTCTGTTACTATGTTCTTGATATCACTTTTATCTCTCCTTGCGCTTCTCTTAATTTCCGTATCTTTCATTTTATATTTTTTTAATTTCTATTGTATTTTCATCTCTACTTTCAATTTGTAGATTTTTGTTTTTCAGTTCCTTGCATTTCTTATTTTCAGCCATATACTGTTTGTAATCCACTCTTTTAGTGTTTATGATTTTTTTTAATATTTGACCATGTGTCTTCGATTTCCTCTTTTTTGTGTTTTTTTTTAATTTTCATGTTACTCCACTTATAAATTAATTTTTATCTCTTCTTCCTTGTGCCCCGCTACATTGTACTTCCATTGTTGCTGCGATAAATATCAACTTTAGATCAATAACCATTCTTTGTAATTCTTACTTTCCTATAAAAGGTCCATTTCTCTGTAACTTTCTTCTGCTTCTTTCACTATACTTTGCAAATAATTGTAGAATTATTTAATAAGAAAAAATCGTAACTATTCAGTTTTTACATAACATGCACATTTAACATGCACCATGTGTGATTAGGCTTTATTGATAATAAATTTACTTTGTCAACAGTGGCATTTATATTCAACTGGATTGGATTTTTGCTCGTCACCTGCTTTTGCAATACCATCGCAGCTCGATACGGGGCCCTATCTGGATTTGGCTTGTCACTAGCCAAGTGGACACTGATTGTGAAGCACTCAACCGATTTTGGCTCTCGAGAAAATGGGTGGCTATGGTGGCTCGTCATGATTTTCGGTACGTATCCTTCAACCCCCTAACACACATAATCACCATTATCGTTCCAGGTTTAGTAATCTGCATCCGCGCGATCGTGCAGTACTTAAGCATAAAACGGGGCTGGCATCTACTGAGCGCGAGCCACCAGGAGAGGCTCTTATTTTTCTACTGATTTCTTCTGGTCAATTCGCAACTCAATACGTGTACAAGTCAACCAGGTTATGCAAGTCTTTCGTTAATGTTAGCTCGCTCGTGGTGCTTTTGCCACAGGCGCTGTTACAGCTCAAATAATATGTAACGGAAGCTTTGCGGAACGTGATGTAAATGTAATAATTGAGATTATACACATGGAGTTTTTAAACCAAAATAATATACACAATCTGCCAACTGCGTTTTGGATTCAAACACCATGTCTGTTCTGCATTCCATCGTATATTAGAATGTTGTTTTAATGGTTGGATTTTAGTAAATTATTTTAGTGCATACTTTGTATTTTTTATACAGTGTGGTCTGGAATTCGTGTTTGTACAGCTGAATTATGTTGTTTGGTGGAAGGAACTATTGTACAAAATGAGACCAAGGCTATTGACGTTTGATGAAATGAAAAGATTTTGTGCTGCAAGCTTTGATAACTGTTTTAACTATCGGAGTAATGAGTATCTATAAATAACAAACGAATAAAATCAGCAAAACTATTAAAAAAAAAATTACAAAATGTTGGAGGCACTAGCTTTTCACTCGTGTTCATAAGTTTGTCAATTAAATTGTAAAGGTTTTTAGTCTTGGACCCATTTGTAAAATCAAAGTTTAGTTATGGAATACTTCACAAACAAACAACTTGGCAAATTATTTTATGCTTCAGTATTTGCGCAGCGCTCAAACTTCGCAAAAATTGGTGATCGTATGTATTAAATTGTCTGTGTTATTAACTTTACAATCATATAAATGTTGGTAGCATTTGTTCTACCAGGCTTAGATCGTATGAGTCGTATTTAAGGTAGCTGGTGATCCACAAGATTAAACCTCGTGCGTAAACAAGAAAGAGTAGTTGCACGTGAACAAAGAAATAAGGTATGGTACTACATTGTATTAATTTCTTAGTTCCAGTAGGAAATCAATGGGCAAGTCGTATGTGTTTATTTGTGGATTAATGTGATTGCAAGGTTTAGCAGTTGTACATTTGCGTAGTATTTTTTTTAGTCAGTATATCATTATGATGCTCATATAAGGAACTAAAATTATTGACGTATTAAGATTAGTTTATTAGTAGTCAAATTGGTTTCGTTTTGCAAAAAATAACAAATACGCTGTTTGTCTTACTCTGTTTATGGAGTGGTTAGAAAATATAGCAAAATAGCATTCTATTGGACAAGGTACAATGTTTTAGGAACATGATGTAATATCTAGGAGCATAAAATGTTATTCAAGTATAACGGTACAATAAAACATGTACAATAGTAACGATTCTGTTGGCATTTATATGTGCAGACATTAACTGGTAAAACCATAGGGGATTACTCAAGTCGTAACGATGCCAAATTCACGAGTAATGTATAAATTTTGTATTACTGACGGATACTCAGTATATTATATAATGAAATGTTGCCCGGTAATTTAAAAAATGACAGCAGGACATAAACTGTACTACGAAAAAACAGGCTTAGCTATGCAGTTAGCAGTAGTTAATGCGGTTTTCTGGTGGTAAAAACGTGCTTAGTGGCAGCACTTTATTTTTATTCAATTGAAATTATTTATCATTATTGTATAAAGAAACTAATTATTAGATTTTAAATATCTGTACATCCAAGTTACTAAATTTGTCTACAAATCTATTAAAGAAAATAAGTGTGGTAATGTCATTACAGATCACACTGTAACTCTGCATGTTGCAATTATCATTAGTGATTATTTCTGGTAGGAAATAAAATTAGTCTGTTTTATTTTTATATTTTATTTAAGTAAGCATTAATTAAATTCATATCTGAAGTGTATTTAACATAAATGTATCAAAATAAACTTTGTTGGTCAATGTATCTATTGCTTATTATTTCACTTTTACAAACTGATGCTCGAAATCGTAAATACCCACAGACTGTTTGATGTCTGTATCGTACTCAACCCACTCCTTTTGGGACAGGTCGATGTTGCGAAATACATTTCGGTTTCCCTCAACCTTTGCTATCCAACCAGTATTCGGGTCAAAATCTATAGGCTCCAGGCCCCGGCAGTCAAAAGTGACTATTGTTTGGAACTTATTCTGATCACCACTGGTGAACTTCCCTGCAACATCAACTTCTTAGTTGGGAGATTTGAACGTGCATCTAGACTTACCATTGCTGTCGGAAATGATGTCGAGGGAGTTCTCTCTATTGCACAGTTTGCACTTTGCAACGAAGTTGTTCGAGTGCTTGGACTGCTCCACGCTGTCAGATTCAGTTACATCGTGCCATTTTTCCGAAACCTCGCCGCAATTGAGACATTTAACTTTAATGTAGAAGCTGAAGTCTGGGTGGCAAGTGTACAGTTCTTCAATGTTTTCCAATGTTGCTTTTATTTGCAAACTTATTTTGACCATTTTCTGTCAGAATTTGTATCAATACTGTTCGGACATAACCTTATCTATGCACAATTATATATCTACAGGGTGTTTCAGAATAACTGTTCCTAATTCTCAGAATTGAGAGAGGGCATGTTATTCAACATTTTTTAATAATAAACTAGTGTTGGGAAATACTTCCGTTTTGAGATAATACGACATTAACGAATTGAGTACTTGAAATAATCTCAATGTGAAAAGTAACGATTTTATTGATTTCCAGCGATTGCAATTTTTGGATATGATACGGATGTTGTCCATACTCATTTAAGACTCTCCATACAGATGAGCAGCTAGTATCCACTGCATGAGCAACAGCTCGAGTGCTAGTGCGCGGATTATTTTCAAATCGTTGCAGAACCTCGTCTTCAAAGTCTATTGTTCGAACATTTCGATTGGCTCCTGAATCTCGTTTGGGTATTTGGAACTGACCTGCTTCGCGTAAACGCATATCCAGCCTAGAAAACGGACATGTTGCGGATGACGCACTTCATAAATTCGCCGTGCTTCATTACTATTACCGAAAGCTGCTCCATATGCATGTCTGTCCATTCAACATTTGTAAACCAATGCATTTTTAATAATTGACATACAAAATAGACACACGACTGAGAAGAACAAACTGACTCTATTTTTCTGTTCACTATCTGCAGCTATTTTGCATGCATGCGTTACTTTCCACATTGAGATTATTTCAAGTACTCAATTCCTTAATGTCGATTATCTCGAAACGGAAGTATTTCCCACTAGTTTATTATTAAAAAGTGTTGAATAACATGCCCTCTGTCAATTCTGAGAATTAGGAACAGTTATTCTGAAACACCCTGTATAATTGCAGAACAATGATAATTCAGGGGCGTTCGTTAAGTACATTGCGGGGCGGGGCGTGTGCAGATCGAGGTTTAGTCACGTGATTAGTGAACATCGAATATCTAGAAATATTTGCCCAACTCTCAACTGACACGAAATGCGCAAGTTTCAAATTAAAACGTAAATTTCATTGTTTCATTCATTCATAATGTTTAGCATCTTTTCCTTTCGGTTGTGAGGACCATTCATATTTAAAGATTAAATAACGCCGCCGTTCTTATGTCATTGTTAATTGTCATGCGCCGCTCATCTGTTTACCCGGTTGAAATACATCGAACAAATCGAGATACATCGAAACGCTCGCCTCGGTGCTCACTTAACGCCGACAAATCGCCGCGCTTAGCTCAATCGGTATTTAACAAAGAATTTCGAAGAAACAGAGCTGTCAGAGGTTCCTTTCCGAACGCAGTTAAATAACCTCATGCATAACCCACAGAACGATTCCTGCCAGTGTTGCCAACTCTTCGCAAGTTGTATTCGCTAAATTGGTACTAAAAGTCTCCATTTTCAGATCAAAAGTCACCAATTACGAAATACGCACATTAGAAAATCAAGGATTTATTTTTTTCCACAGAATAAAGAAATACGTAAACTACTTATGAATATAAAAATAAAAACTTACCTATTTATTTAAGGAAAAACAATTTAACGTTCTAATTCTTCGTACCAAGTGATTACAATTGACAATGACAAATTGTGCAATGTGCAAACGTTGCAAAGAGTAAAGATAAAGCTCATTCAGTTTTTAATTTCAAATCTCCGGCGTCATGAGCGCAACTATGACCGTCTGGCACGTACGAAATACAAATAAATGTCAGGTAAACATAATTTCAGTGTTTTGTTTTGGAGCTGTGACGTCATCGGCATTTTTTAAAAATTGCAACCCTTATTTTTCTTCACGAATTTGGATAGAACACATTTTTCTGAGTACGCAGATGTCAAAAAAGTATGACCTTAAAGAGGAAAACAGTTCAAGTTGTAGATTGGGTTTGATGGAGCTTCCAGATGAGTGTCCTGTTATTTTTAACAACTCCTGCTCACCTACTCCACTTTTAGCTAGTTGTGTTACAGCAGAAGAACGATTTGAATGGTTTGTGAAAAAATAGTCGCTGTAATTTGCTACTAGCAAATAGTCAGTGTAATTTTGATGCTACTAGCAAATAGTCAGTGTAATTAGCTACTAGCAAATAGTCAGTGTAATTTTGATGCTATTGGTCGATTTGAATTTATTTCTCATTACTATTGGCTGATAGGACTGTTTAAAAAATAATCACTTGAATACCTTCTAGGAAGATATATCCACTGATATTTTTTTGATTGGTCAAGAAACGTCAGAATTCTGGATTTTCATTGGTCACTTTTTGACAGATGACAGGTGAATTGAATAGTCAATAAAATAATGTACCTACATTTTATAATCAATTTGATAAAGGATATACCATATACCATACTTACCACTTTTACTAGTGAATATAAACTTCTCAATGTTATGAAACATTTTGTTGTGAACTTGTTGGAGGTGGCTTACTAAACTCTCATTTCGGGGATAAGAATTATTGCATTCTGATTCTAAACACTTGTAATTCCAGACTGATTTGTCATAAGACACAGGAATGGTTTTTGAATTGTGCACATTACGAATATGTCTATTTAAATTGGATTGTTTAGAAAATATCTTATTGCAAGTAAAGCACGTAACACTGGCCATTATGATCGCTCAGTCACGCACCGAAACTCAAACGGCCAAACGATACAATTTCTTTACAAAAACTTTCGGTGACCATAGGTAAAACGCTTCTGCGCATGCACTTTGCGAGGAGCCGTGGCTGGCATTTAGCATCTCGTGCTAGACGGGCCTCGGAAAGCCCGAAAACATTACGGCGCCGACATAGTCTCACTTAGAGTATAACGCGTCTCGTGCGCATGCGTGAAAATTCGAACTCCGCCTTTAGAAGCGAATTTTAAACTTGACCACTTCCCCATTGGGCGGACGACGCCGCCGCGCTTGCGCACAGCTCACCATTATACATTGAAGAGTTGGTTGTCTGTCTCACTTCCTTCGTGAGTTTCCCACTCATAGCCGCTAGCAATATAGTAAGTATTAGATATATGGAATCAACGACTTCGTCTTTTGTTTTCAGCGCTTCCTTGATAAATGATTGGCCCACTCTAATAACTTTAACATACATTTTCGAAACTTTGGGACTGATTATCTCAAAAGTTTTCCTCTTTAAGGTCATAATTTTTTGACATCTGCGTACTCAGATAAATGTTTTCTATCCAAATTCGTGAAGAAAAATAAGGGTTGCAATTTAAAAAAAATGCCGATGACGTCACAGCTCCAAAACAAAACATGATCAAAATAAGGTTGACGTGTCCGAGGATTTTCTGTGAAAACCCTTCTAAAATGTTTTATCGAATTTATTCCAAACTTTACGACCTAACTGTATATTGCAGACAATCCAATTTGATTATTTTTAATCACGTGAGTCAGTTTGACAAATCAGATCACACTTGAAGTGAAAACGACCCTAGGGTGATTTTCAATCACCATGGAAACTACCTAGTAGTATTCTATGACGAGTTGGTGGCACTGTAAATCTAAGTCAAATTCGAGGTTAGCAGGTTAGGTTTGTCGTCAGTCTGTGGCAAAACTGACGCAAAACCTAACCTGATAACCTCGAATTTGACATAAACTTACAGTGCCACCATCATATTATTATAATGAAGTGTCAAATTAATTTGTCAGAAAATGGCTAATGTATTTAAGAACTTATCTTTCCGAATTCACCGCGGCCAGTGATAAATCCTTATAATTTTGACAAATAATATCCCTCAAGTGCGTTACCTTTAAGAAATAACCCTCGGCTTCGCCTCGGATTATTTTTAGGCAAGCACTTTCGGGTTGTTATTTGTCAAAATTATTGCGGGTGATTATCTCTGCCCTTGGTAAATTATAGCTGATAGCCATTTTCTTACAAACTTTTTCTAACCGAACTATATTTTAAATTCAACTCATGACAGGCTTGCCGAATCGAGTTCCTTGAATGATCTTCAAAATACTGCAAAACAGTGGCAACAGTATCGTCAGAATTGACCCTTTTAACATTTTTCTTTCCTTTCGAGAAGAAAATGCCTCGTTATTTGCACGTAAATTGCGTTCCAATCTTGCAAATATTTTTAAGCTTGGAATAACACGTTCTCTGGGCGTATAATTGAACTGCTCTTCTAGAGTTCTTTTGATTTCCCATAAACTAATAACATGTCGACGTTTTTGTTGTGCGTCAACATTTTTCAAAGTTAATTCTAAGTAGGACTTTCACCATATGACCAAAGCAGTCGGTGCCTAAGGTACCTGGTACTCTGCATGCTTAGACCTTGTCCATTACAAAAACAAATGACAAAAAAGCAATATTGGTCAACCATTAGTTTAATTATTGACAGATGCGACTTTGCTATTTGTTTCCAAAGGTTACTTGTTTAAATCGTGACGATGGCGAATTTTTGATACTTTTTTTTTACAAATTTGCTTATAATTTTTTAACGGAAGAAGATATCAATTTTTTTTCTTCACAAAATGTATTCAAAAAAATTAGCTCTTTTTAAATATGTTAAAATATACGTATGTTTCCGGGAAAAACAAATTCGATGACGTCATTACTACTTCAGTTTCCAAATATGGAAAAATATGCAATTATGACTAAAATGACCCTTACTGAATCTCATTTTAGAATCTTTTTTCAGATTTTTTCTATCGTTTTTCCTTTTCTTATAATAGAGCTGAGACAACGAGTTTCGCTCACCCTGTACATACATATTATATCTGACTCAGTTTTTTAATAGTTATTTACTATAGTCAAAATTATACCCATTCGAAGTCACGTGACTTTTGTCTGTCACTGGTCATCTTTAGTAAAATAGATGAAATGGAGGAAATTCGAAAAAATGGCATTTTGATTACAAAAATTAATTTATTCCCATTTTATATAATAATGTGCTATTTTACTAAATTCAAAATCGATTAATAAAGTGGCACTTTGGTGCATAGAAATGTCACTTTACTATATGGTAATGTAACTGTCAAATTCGAGGTTTGTAGGTTAGGTTTTGCGTCAGTCTGTGTCAGTTTGATGAAGAGTACGACAATATTAAAAATGGTAAACCAATAGTTTCACCCTCCAACGTTGTTCGCCATGCTTCTCTTGCGTGAAATGTCTCGGAGAGCACAATTTATAAATTAAATAAAGACGGGATACAGCGCGACATTATTTTCTAAAAATATTTGGTATGCTTTTTAGGTTATGTTTTATAATTCCAAGTGTTGGAATGAAAGCCTTCTAATAGGAGACCATGTGTTAATTTCTATATAAATTACAACTAGCTATTGAGTCAAGTTCAGGTGAAACATTAATATTTTAACTAATTGTTCTTGTTTTAAACCTGAATACGGTTGATGCAGATGCCATGATAACCTACAAAACGAAGTGTCATTTATTACCCTAAAATTGCATTTTTAAGAATCGATATATGTAAAGTCACTAGATTATCACTTGACTCCGAATGGGTATAAATATGACTATACTAGTGAATCACCCGAGCTACGCTTCAATTCGCTAATTACACGATTTAATTAAAACTTTTACTTTTTTGTCCTTTTTTGAAAATAAAACCGGCCTACGATCTAAGTCTAAAAATTTGCAAAATTTTAAGCTATCACAATTTAATCGGTCCAGTATCTGCGGAGGTGATAGCGAACAGAGATACATACATACATACATACATACAGGGTGACGCAATGGGTATTGACGGTTTTTAGAGTGTTATTATGGATATAATAATGAAACGACCAAGGTCTAAAACATATATTTTTATTGCACATATAATGCAGTTTTACAAGAAAAAATATTGTTTGAAAATAACGTTATTTAAATGGCCACCACGTTTTTCTAAACTTCTTCGTGTAATGTTCAATTGCTACTGCTTGACGCCGTGACGCAATTTTGTTCTGGGTTACAAGGTTCCGTGACCACGGAAGTGTACGAAATGAAAATGTCGGTTCTGTAAAAATTGTGCGTAGGTACACCACAGAACGTAGAACAAGTACGGCAAGCTGTAGTAAGGAATCCAACTCGTTCAGCAAGGAGTCAAGCAGTAGCATTGAACATTACACGAAGAAGTTTAGAAAAACGTGGTGCCCATTTAAAAGACGTTATTTTCAAACAATAATTTTTGTTGTAAAACTGCATTATATGTGCAATAAAAATATATGTTTTAGACCTTGGTCGTTTCATTAGTATATCCATAATAACACTCCAAAAACCGTCAATACCCATTGCGCCACCCTGTAGAAAAAAAGAGACCACCGATGTTATGGTATGGCATGGCCGACTAAATTTAGTCTAGGGTTACCAACATTGTCATTTTGACCCGAAGACTTCGGGTTTGGCGATCATTTTTCGGGCTTCGGGTTTTCAATAAAGTTATTCGGATTAACTACATGTTCATACATATACGTATACTGCTCCACAAATGAACTGGACCATTTGCATATATTGGTGCATTTTTTAAAAATATTTTCCAAAAGGAAAGTCAGAGCGGTTTTGGTAACCTTTCAGAATTATGTCACTATAAAAAGCATTTCTTTTCATAATTTGGATGTCCATTAATAATAGTTATTTAAGCATCAGGGGAAGTAAGTAGCTTTTACCAGTCGAAAACGAGTTTGCCAGCCCGAGCGAGCGAGTGCTGGCAAAGTTCGAGACTGGTTGTAGATAGCTACTTCCCGAGCATGCTTATACTAATAAGTATTTTTCTCCATGCCCAACAAAAATTTGACTAATTTTCCCTTAATAATTCCATGCTAATTAATAGAAAATTAATCTATTACAAACAAAGCAAATAGTCACCTAGCGTTGAGTTGCTTAGTAGCAATTGTTTTTCAGTTGTTTCTGTCAATATAAACAATCACTTGTACTTGCGTTTCTTTTCACTTGCTTCCCTTGGGGAGTAGATTTTATCTTACTTCCGTAATGTCATGACAACCAGTAAACAAACAGTGAAATCAAATTACCTGCAATAGATGTGTCAAAGTAAGTGTAACTTACTAGATGGGCATGGAGAAAAATATTATTATTTGAAAATTTTGAATTTTGCCCAAATGTTGATAGCACGTTGCACACAAAGTATGTCAAATCGTTGCCAAACATTTTTAAACGTCCCGAGAAGACCCAAAGAACTGTTCATTTTCTTTTTTTTTCTTCCTCTTATTCTTCTGAAATATAGTTTTCTCCATGCCCATCTAGTAAGTTACACTTACTTTGACATATCCATTGCAGGTAATTTGATTTTACTTTTTGTTTACTGGTTGTCATGACATTAGGGAAGTAAGTACCTACTCCCCAAGGCAAGTATTGAATTGCGTGTTATTACAGTAATTTTAGTTTTGTAAGTGATCTGAACGGGTTTGAACTTAACTGATCCTGAAATTAAAAATATCAATATAATAAAGGAGAACGATCCAGACGTGTGTGTCACGACAGTTGCGGATGCGATGTACCCCATTTGCGTTTGCATGGAGAGGGGTGGAGCCCAGAAAGCTCCCTTGTAGAGGGACGGAGTCTCGGGGGCCCCCTTCTTTGGTCAGGTGGACGGCAGAGGGAGGCAGGGGCGGAGTGTGTAACAGAACGGAATGGCCCCACGTAATAGGCCTAAATATGGTGGTAAATTGATTAGGATAGACCGCGCAATAGCGCGCGCAGCCCCGTTTATATATATATATATAATAATGAAACAAACAAAAATTTATAAACATGTGTATACTGTAATATCTTATATTTTATTAAAATTTTTGTTGGGCATGGAGAAAAATATTATAAGCATGCTCGGGAAGTAACTGTCTACAACCAGTCTCGAACTTTGCCAGCCCTCGCTCGCTCGGGCTGGCAAACTCCTTTTCGACAGGTAAAAGCTACTTACTTCCCTTGATGCTTAAATAACTATTTTTTATAATTTTATTATTTTTTAATTTTATTAATATGATTTTGTTAATTCTTCAGTTGATATTTGACGATAGTGCTATTAAATGTGCTTAATATGATCATTATTATGACTATAAAACAAAAACTTTTACATAAATTTTTTTATGACGTAATGTAACAAATACAATTTTTATGATTGGTCCAGTTCATTTGTGGAGCAGTATATATGGACTGCGAAAAATGTTATTCATATTTAAAAACTCCAGAGCAGAAGCCATTCGTAGAAAGTGGCCAAAGAGAAAAAATATATAATTTTAGAAATCATCTTAAATTTTTTTGCAGAAAAATGTAATTGCGTAATAGTTTACTTAACTTCTAAGATGGATTTTGAACATTTTTTTATAAAATTTAAAAAAGTACTTTTGTTCTTTAATTCTTATTATTTACAAAGGCTGAGAATTATGCTACGTGTAACGGGCCAACTAGATCCCTCACCGATAATGTTTATTTCCATGCTTAAATGTAGAAGTCAAGTTGTATTTCTTATGTTCTATGATTAGATTTAATATTGCATTTTATGTAAGCAAATTCTCGCAAAACCCGTCCTGCGCTGGACGTGAATTATGAATTTTGTTTTTTGCAAGTGCAGCAAGAAAGTCATGCAGATATAATAAAGAAAGCAGTAGTCGCACGCAGCCTCTTCTGAGAGCTGAATGCGTTTGTTAGATTGGAAAGAATAGTGAATTCGCTCAGGGAGTTACAAGTGAATTTGAAGCGGCTAAAAGAGCCTGACAGCCAACATTTGCTACAAACAGTGTTAAAATGCAGCGAGCCAGCGTTTGCAAATACCGTAAACGCATTTTCCAAGTGTAGATGTAAGTACACTCATTGTGTTATATTTAAAAATCTATTTGAAGCGTCTATTTTGAAAAGCGCCAATTCAACTATCCTTACGGACCGACACGCGATCAGTGGTTCCCAGCATAATGTCCGCCAGGAGCTGGTAATGTAATCGATGCGTTCCGTTTTCAAGGGTATGCAGGAGCCAGTTCCAGATAACATATTTGCAGAGCGTGATAAGGTTGCGTTTAACTGCAAGTTTTTGCAAACGCGCAGGAATGTGTTTTATCGGCGACTAAAATAAGTACGCGCCTCAGGCAATTTTGACATTCTAGTTTTGTTAAATACATTTTGACATTTGCGTTCTTTTAAAAGATAATTACTTCAACGTTATTTTTGGTATTGTTTTACGTTGTTCATTTATGTTTGCAATATGCCTATAAGTAGCCTCAATCTATATCGCACGTTGTTTGATATATTAATTCTATTTTCTTTAATTTCTTTTGTATTTTTATATTTTTTATGTTTTTATATGTGTTTTGAAGTCAATCGATGATGTACACAATTCGGGTTTTTTGTGTATTGTTTAAATTTTAGTTTCAGTCCGAACAACACTATAAGGGAGAACCAGATTTCTGTTTTGCAGATAGTGATCTTGCATAAGAGACTAATTGAGATATTAAGGGAGTTTCAGGTTCACTGATCTGGCTAAGGGATAGAAACGGCAAATAATTATTTAAATATTAAGGCGTACGAGACGTCTTGTTCAAATATAATGTATCCACGGAGGGGATTATCTTTGGGTCAACATCGACTCAATGTTGGTAACCCAAAATTTAGTCGGCCATGGGTATAGATACAAGTGGGATAAGAGCATCATTAAAATACGTGTGTGTAAGCACACAAGTATATTAGTGATGCATTATCACACATGTATTGTACAAAGTTTTATCCACAACTGCCTAAAATTGGGAAAAGTACATTAAGAGAAATGTCAGATCTGTCATTTTCAAAAATATTTTAGTAGTCAAATGTCATTATGTTATTATGTCATTCATTTGACACTATTTCAGTTAGGTAATAAAGTCATTACACCACTTATGATAAATATGCGGTCCTCTAAGCGCAAGTAAGCGATAAGCGTCGTAAACACAATATAGGGAATGTCGCGAATGATCGATAACATCCGCAATGCAATGCAAGTACTACGGCTTAATGCGCTGTGTAAACACTACAAGGAACCACAAGGAGCCAGACAGGCAATTACCGTATGAGGGCCAAGGTAGTAAAACTTGCAACGAATTCCAACCCAGCCAATAGAGGCCAGTAAATCAATTCACTGTTGCAATCGGACAGAGCCAGTATAAACACGACGAGGGCAAGCATCAACACATTCCATATGAGTAATTCATTCGACGACAGTATTCTCGTTCGTTTACCGAATTCTTTCTAAATACCAGTGTCATTCTAACTATAATCGCACACTATGTGTATTTTTGTATGTAATTGTGCATCGATGTGTATATGTGTGTGAATATTGTTAAATTGTATTATAAAGTTGTTGCTATCCACAAAGTATTACTAAATACCAAAGTGTTTACAATTAAAGTATTTTAAAAAATAAAAATTAAAAATCCATTAATCATTCTATGACGTTGACTTTAAAACGATTCTTTTCAGCTTTAACTTTTAACAGCAAAGGAGATGTTTTGTAGAGATGCACATTTGATGTAAAAGAATGTTAATTAAACTTTCTATACTTACAAGATATTAATGACGAACCAAAATATAACCGTACTGGTGTAAAATCGTTGCAACGGTTTTATTACTCGACGGCTTCTATACCGTACTCCTCGTTCCTGTTTAAACGTCTATACGGATACTTGATCTACAAAATTTTCCTCTAGTTTCGACACCACAATTTTCACCTGTTTAGTATTACTAGTTTTCAGGTTAAAATACGCTACGGCCCCACAGACAGGGCTAGGATGTAAGGATTTTTATATTGTGTGGAAATTAAAATAATTCTGAACAATTCGTACATTGTAGTTTGCAATTTAACAATTCTAATGTTAACAGTGAAACAAAGCAGATGTTCTTTAATATTAGTATACTTTGCTACAAGTACTATGGGTTTTTAATGAAAAAAATTTACATATTGTGAAGCCCTCTATCGGTTTTAGACGTAAATATTAGTTAGCGGTTTGAACATGACACATTTAGCGGATATTCTGCCCATGGAGGTTAGCAGGTTAGGTTTTGGGCCAGTCTGTGTTAAAACTGACGGAAATCCTAACCTGCTAACCTCGAATTTGACATAAACTTACAGTGCCACCAACATAAACAGTGCCAAGCGAATGACAGGCCGGCCTAAATTTATTGTCCGCCATTGTACCTAATGTATGCGTTTTATGTGGACGAAAAGTTTTGATTTTTGATTGCAAAATCGCTGCCAAAAAGGCAGATCCGACATGGGTCACCACAGGCCATGCTGATACTTACCTAAATTTAACATTAACGTTTCCCTGTGCTTGGTAGAAATGAGTCGCAGTTGTTGGTTTAATTTATTTTCGATAAAACTCGCCTAGGAGCAAGTACATACCAATGGGGGTCTCATAAAAATTGCCCCACCCTTTGACATTATTGTAACCTTGATATTTTTGACAGCTTATAGGTTGTTTTTACTCAAATAAACAAAGTTGTGATTTATAACCAGTTCTCAACGGTTGAACTTTGCCGGTCTTTTAAAAGTTTTTAAGATTTTATTTCTGCATGTAATATGTGCGCACCATAGACTTGATTGTACAACAATCCATTATTCGCTGGTGTTTTTCAAAGATGCAGTCCTATAGCTGCATGCTGTGCAAGAGAAGTGACTTGAATTGCGTTAATATTTGTAGTAAGAATGGTCGCAATAGTGTTAAGGAGGATTTGTTGGATCTGTATGGAAGCCTAGTCAGTATAAATTCATACAAATCGTGGTTGCTATTAAAGTTTCACTCACTTTTTCAGGTCGAGCAACATTTGAAAAGCGATGACCAAGAAGTATGTATAAACTGTGTCCAAGTAATTGACAACATGGTTAGACTTAAACAGCAGGTGTACGAGATAATTGTAGATTCTTCAGTTAGTCAAAAAGTTTGGGGTAGACCAGGAACCAAAGCTCTCAATCTGGCGAAAGTATGGAATTTACGCTTGGCAACCACGTCACCGTCATACACAAGTTACGATGGGAGGACAGAAGGTGTGTCTCCCAACGACTTACTGATGATTACAGGCTCGATACCTTCTGATCAGCGATCAGATATTGATATGGAAGCTGCAAACAGTAAATACAGAAACTACAATTGCAACACGCCTAGTTTGGACAGAGAAGTCCAAGACATGACTTCCAGGCACAGACGTAGAGTAAAGGGCCATAAGTGGACTAGAAGGAAGGGTAGCCAGCGATCAAAGGACCGATCACAGGCTTCTAGCAGAAGTTACTCCAGAACTAGCCGAATATCCAACAGCAGCAGAATTTCTCGTGGAACAACTGCTTCCAAGAAGCAAAGCCAAAAACATTCGGAAGATTTACAGATGCAGCGTATTTTAAGTGACTTGCTGTACCAAAATGATTCCCTGAGCCAGTTTGCTCAGGCATATCTGGGACCAGGCGCTGATAATTTGAGTCACATTTATGGAAATGGTTTGGACAGAAGAAGATCGAGGAGTGTCAACGGAACGCCCTTTGTGAAGACAAGATTTGCTAGTATACTGAGAGATAAGGTACTTTCTGAGTACGAGCGATTGGTTTATGAATGCCCGGAATACTCTTGCCACGAAACCTTCTACAATCTTGAGGAAATTACAAAGCACAGGGTTAACAAGCACAATGAAATGGCTTTGTTTTGGTGTGACGAGTGTAAATTCAGTTATCTATCTCAGTAAGTAACTAATTCTTTTTTTTTAGTTTTTAACCAATTCAGCTTCTTTGCTATGCATAATTTGTGAGTAAATTACATTATATGATGTTGAAGCAATATAGCAATTGTCACTAAATTTGAGCCTTCATCAGTGGCATATCTATTAGGGATGTCGTACTCGGTCTAAAATCAAACCCGGGTACCCGAAAGCAGTACCCGGGTACCCCCGGGTACCCGAAATATGTAACAAAAATGTTAGTGTAAATCTGAACATCTGAAGTAACTACAAATTGCTTTCTTTTACGCCGCGAGTTTTAAATTGAACTAAATTGAAATAGTACCTACTCGCCAATTCAAACTGCAGGTCGTCTGCTATTCATAAGTATTTTCACACTTCCAAGTGCTATCAAATTCAAGTACGTGCCTTTTTGTCCGCAATTGGTAGCAGCATCAATCAACATCACACACATGATGTTTATGTTTCTTCATCCCATACTGACGCAATTTAATGTTACTATTGACGGGTTGAATATTTCCGTGAAGCGGATTTATTGCCTTCCTTATATGAAACAAAAAACATTATGTGGTATGGGATCACCCCATCCCATTCTTGTTATTACTGCATGGTTATGTTTTTCTAGCGCTTATTGCTATTATTTTTATCATCTCCGAAAAAGGCTGACTTCTTGGAAATTACATAATTTACTAGTCGGGTACCCGGGTTCTGAAACTACACCCGGGTCGACTATTACCCGGGTCGACCCGGGTACCCGGGTACCCGCCGACATCCCTAATATCTATCATAGGGCAAAGTGGTGTAATGCACCTAACTTCATGTGCTTGTTGAAGGGCAATTAGGATATTTTATCCTCCAGTCTAAACAAATATATTCTTGTTTTAATCGACCTCACCAAGAAGCACAAATAAACAGGGCCCTGAGGTTAGGGCGTAATCAATAGCACAACGGAATGCTTAAAGCGTGACGTGAAATTTCCCGAGGGCTATAATCGCAATTAAGCACGTGGTACATACGTTTTATTTTGCTTTGGTTCTCAAAATGGACCAAATTCAAGGATTCAGTATTTTGACCACAGACTACTGCGTCATAGGTCTGCTGGCGCTGTGAATTTTTGTGTGCTATGGTTTCTATGCAGATTGTTGGTGTTACTGTTTAGCAACTTTATAGGCCTTCGGGCCATAAAATTCATATTACACCCGTTGTCGAGGGCCAATAAACACGATTATGGTCCCGAAATGAAATAAAACAATTTAAACTTAGATTGTGTAATAGGAAACCCAAAGCCACCTAGCTACACCACTGGCCCTCATACAATATCATCGCTGCTTTTGAGCGTAAAACAGTGGCATAGTATGTAGCATATAAGCATATTGTACAGGAGTGATAATGTTGATATTACACAGTTGAAATTAGATTGAAGTTAAAATTATTTAATGCAGAAATGATTGCAACTTTACTATATTTAGAAACTTGATTTATTCAGTGTTAATTAACACTTTCAGGGAAAGTTAATTATTTATTTATTACTGAAGCAAAGCTAATGAGGTAAACGTTGCAAGTTGTAATGAACGTAGCTGACTAAATTGTAATTTTATTATATTCAGTAAAACTACAAAGTGACCACCCATGGAAAACGGTGTCTTATGGGAGTGGTTGATTTAAATTGTTTTTGTTTTATTATGTTTAAAATAAAATGTTCAACAAAATAACTTCAAAACATTTATTTGAGTGCAAACAAAAATTTGAAGAAATCGCATAGAAATGTGTATTTTTTAACCGTACGAAGACAGTATACAATTTTAAATTTTTTGTAGACAATTTCATTTTCAAACATGATTTCAGCATCATATAAAATGCTCACTAATTTGTTTTATCTTAAGTTCTTGGCTAAGTTTTTGAGAGCAACTAAGAAACTTACAACAGTGTGATAGGAATTGATACGCCCAAGTCCTTTTCATCTTCATTTTCACTATTATTGCCATGGTTTCAGCATTGTCACTTTCCTTGCTTCGTAGTGTAGTTTCTAGAAGTATGATGGTGTTTTTTAAGTTTTTTTCAGTATTCACACTAAGCCTTCAGTTCCAGTCTGACTTGCTTCAAAACAATTTTGAATTGTGTGTGGTTCAAGATTGGACCATGATGTTAGTATCCATTGCACCGCATCGGAAAAGTTTTTTTTTTGCAATTTCTTAGACATTGGCTTTCTCCGTTCTTGCTACTGAAGACAGAATTTGTCTACGATAATGAAGCTTGAATGTTTGGTTAATGGTGTTAGCAGGAAGAAACACTAACTTAACGTTTCTCCGGTTTTACTTACTTACACTTTGGCTTCATCAGTCCTTAAAGGACCATAGCTTCCCACTCGGTTTATGGAGCTTGGTCTTTTACAGGGAGCAGTGGCTGCCCGCACGTTAACCCTGCCGATATAGTCAGCAAGGCTGCCTGGTCATCTCATCGCTGTTTGTCGGAGTCTACTATCATTATGTATGCTGTTGCAGTTTTTCTTTCGCTTTCTTCTTCCAGTTCTTTACTCCGATCTTCTGCATGTCCCTTTCTAAATTGTCAGTCCATCTACTTCTTGGTCTTCCTTGTGCCGTCTTTCCATCAATTTTTCCCGTTAGTCTTTTTAACACTTTGCGTATCTTCCATGCGTTGCAAGTGTCCTGCCCAACTCAAACGTCTGCTTCGCATTTCATTGGTAATACTCGAGCCATTAAACATTATTTTGAGTTCATGGTTCATTCTTACTCTCCACCCGTCATTCTCTTGTACCGGACAGTATATTTTCCGCAAGATCTTCCGCTCCCATGTCTCCAACATCTGTTCTTCTTTTCTTGTGAGGCTTCATGTCTCTGCTGCGTATAACACTACGGGTCTAATTGCCGTTTTGTACACTTTTATTTTAGAGTTTGTTGAGAGCGTTTTTGACTTTAGCATATTTTATAGCGCATAGAAGCACTTATTTCACATCTTCCCATAATCAACGACCCTAAATATCTGAAGCACTCGACTTTCTCGAAACATTGCCCGTTTATGCTTACTTATATCTGTAATATTTTCGAACTTCCCAGTGTTCCTTGTCGTTATCATGTACTTATTTTTTGTGGAATTTGCCCTTACACGCTGTACAGCCGCTGCTTCCTCGAAATATTTATACATTTCTTCTAGCTCTTTCCTGTTTCTGCTAATGAGATCTATGTCATCCGCATATGCTAGTACTTGGCAATGCCTGTTGAAGATTGTGCCTCCGGGGTTTATAGGTAGGCTTCGTACAACCCTTTCTAGCACAAAATTAAAAAGTGTTGTTGAGAGAGCGTCTTCTTGTCTCAATCTTACCTGTATTTTAAATTCTTTTGAAAGTTGGTTTTGAATTCTCACTTTTGCTTTAGTATGTGCTAAGCACATTTTCACTTGGTTAATTAACTTCGGCGGTATTTTAAACTCTTGTAACTCTTTGTATAATTCGCTTCTTATTATGGAGTCGTATGCTTGCTTGAAATCAATAAACACGGTGTAAGTCGGTATTAAATTCATAGATCTTTCTAAAGTGTGCCTTATTGTAAATATTTGATGGATGGTCGATCGGTTTTTTCGGAACCTGCACTGATAATCCCCTACCGACTTTTGTTATAGTATCAAATTGACTTATCGACACTCACGACTGTGTGAGTACCAAATAACTAGACAAGTCCGGGAAATGTGCACACTCACCCTGAAAATCGTAAGAAACAGGCTAAAGGCCTCGGCTCAAATACGCTCAGGGAGATGGGCGTCGTTTAAAACGGTACGTCACAGGGCAAGCGTGTTGAGGTATATATAGGGTGTTACCACATAAATGGGCGCCACAAGGTTCTAATCAGGAGACCCACGTTCAACCGGACCTTGAGGGTCAAACGGGGCGAAAAATACTCAAATAACTATTTCTGGAAGCCGCAGCGCCCCGACAAACATGACAACCTACCTGCAATGCTCATCCGCCACATCCGGGCCCCACTTTACATTGATCGTAACATAGTGACTCAGTCACCCTGTAAACAAACATGTACAAGACACAAAGGGAAAATCATAAGACAGTACAATTAATCTATTGGGCTACTTCACATGGCCTAACGTCAACTTACAGTGGTACCGATGTAATCGGCACGTATAACAGTTTGTAAGAAAAGGCGAAAGACAACTTAACGGGACGCGTTCAGCTGGGGAACGCTCTACCTAAACTATAACGCAACGCCGAGGCGAACTACAAATCAAACGGTTCTGCAAAACGCCGGCTTAGGCCTACACAAGTATAACGCACGGACGTGCGGTTAACGCACGGACGTGCGGTTAACGCACGGACGTGCGGTTTGTATTTGAGTGTGATTCACAAGATCATACTGCCTTACAGCGAAGCGATTTAGAACACAATCATCAGGTTTGTTACACAGAGTTTAAATGATTAATTTTGAAAACAATGCTTGCTCGCAGCACAACAAGTGACAAATAGTTTATTACGTAAGTTTAATTGATTAATTTCGGAAACAAATGCTTGCTCGCAGCGCAGCAACTTATAAGTTTCTTACATAAATGTAAATGATTAATTTTGGAAACAATGTTCGCTCGCACGGCAGCAGTTTATAACAGTTTGTTGCACAGATTTAAATGGTTGGTTTCAAAAACAACGCTCGCTCTTAGCACAGCAAATTATAACAGTTTATTACATAAATTTACCTGGGTTGGTACCTAGGCTTGCAGGCGGCGGAAGGCGCTCGCACCAGGGTCGAAATTGTCGCTACGCTCTTGAAACATGGCATGGGCGAAATGTTGCAACGTCCTACGTGATCCCCTTTTGCAATGAGTGTGGGTGAAATGGGTCAGCTGCCCCCTTGGCAATGACACGGCCAACAGCGTGGCCGTTGGATGGGTCACTCAGATAAAGAATCCCGCCTCACATAGGACAGAGAAAACACGAGTGCTCACGACCTTTGCCGACAAGCGTCTCCTGCTGAATCAGCACCAAAGGAAAATCTGGCGTCTACACAACCTGCAACGTCAACTGCCTTATGCTACGGCCCGAGGCTGAATGACTAAAAACTGACGCTCCAAGCTACCAGACGCGTTCACGAGCGCAGCTGCCGTTACGCACGGCTGGAGTAACCAATGAGAAGCCAGGGCCATGCGTCATCAAAACGCAGCTGTCTCTGTTCGAGAGAAATCGACAAATGCTTCAAATAAAATTCGGGAAGGTTTTGTCACTCGCTCTCACGAGCTAAATTTTAAATAACTTAGAAAACAGACGCTCTACAATGAAAAGGGATGCGCAGCTGCATAAAGTGATGAATCGAGAGCCACGTACGGGCTAGGACCTTGCGTGATGCGGAAAGCTGCCGTAAAAAGACACTATGATGCCGAAACGGGTCTGAAATACAGGCGGACTCGCCAAATATGTACCAAAACGGTTCTAAAGGTTTATTTAATTATCGGAATTACGTAAAGATAGAAAATGGCCTGACACTTTTCCATATAAACACTTAATTTTTTCTCAAGTAACTTCCTAAATATTTTGTACCCGACGTTTAATAGTTTCGATATCCTCTTCTTGCTGCGACGCCCTTTCCCCTGCATTCTGTTCACTGTTATCTTGTGTATCCAATAGCTCAACGAAATAGTTCCTCCATCTTTGAATAACCCCCTCTTTGCTGCCTAACAAACGTCCATCCTTATCTCTACATAACGTTGTTCTTGGCTGAAAACCTCTCTTTTGATTATTTACTTTCTTATAAAATTGCCTTATATTTTTACTAAGAAGACTGTACTAAGGAGATGTAACTTGCTATGACGGCTGTATATATGCCGGGGATAGTCGTCGCTGTCGACAGTATGTACTATCTTTGGTCATTTTTGTTTGTTTTTGCTGCCGTTTGAGAGTTGGAAGAGAGCTAAATTAACCTGTAATTGCGGTTAAAAGTCATTTTACGGTTTTTAATCAAATGGAGTGCATTTCAAGTGTGTTATTAATTGTTAAAATGTTTGAATTTCCAGTTACACTCAGCAAATAAGTGACATTGACAGTTCACGAGTTTTGTGAATGGATAAGATTACACGACGACCGCCATATTTGTCAACTTTTAGTGATCTGCTTCAAAACGCGAGTTATTTCTCCTTAGTACAGTCTTCTTGATTTTTACTTTGTCTATACTCTTCCATTTATTCCAGTTGTTGCTCTTACAGTCTCTTTTTTGCTTTGCAAGTCTTCGTTGCTGCTTTTCATTTGATAGTAAATTGATCTATCTTTTCCTCCGTATTGTCCATCAACATCTTCAACCTGACTTTATTTCTTTCCTCCATTGCTTGTTTATAGTCTTCGTCGTACCATTTTTTGTTTTTTCTTTTCTTTTCTCCCACAGTTTCGTTTATTGTTATTGCTGTGCTCACTTTTTTCCACCTTTCTTCGACATCTTCTGGTTCGTCTTCTTTTTCTTTTCTTGCCCTTTCTATTCTTGTTTCTAGGGCTCTCTGATATTCTCTTTTCTTTTCTGTATTAGCAGTTAATTCCTCGGTATTATATTGTATTTGTTGTGTCCCATTTTCGCTTCTTTCTCTAGATGTTCTTTGTCTTATCTTTGCTACCACCATAAAGTGGTCAGAATTGATGTCTGCGCCCCTATAGCTTCTGCTATCTAGTATATCTGATGCATGCCTGGCGTCGATCAGTCTATTTGATTTCTCGTTCTTGTGTGCGGGGATATCCACGTTTCTTTGTGAATGTTTCTATGCTGGAATCTCGTGCTGTCAATTATCATCCTTTTCCCTGTTGCAAAGTCTATCGGTTTCCTTCCATTAGCATTGCTTTCCTCATGTAAACTGTGTTTGCCTGCTACCCTTTGGAACACCGCTTCTCTTTCCACTTTCGCATTTAGTTCGCCTAACACAATTTTAATATCATGATTCACTGTTTTATCCATGTGCCTTTCTAAAGTTGCGTAAGAGCTTTCCTTTTCCTTACTCCCCTTGTCGTCAGTTGGCGCATGTACACTAATTAGGGTCATATTAAACAACTTAGCTTTTAATCTCAGTATCACCATTCTCTCATTAACCGCTTTGAAATCCATTATTTTGTTTTTTAATTTTTCACTAATCACGAATTCCACTCCCAAATCCTCCCTTCACCGCCCCACTGTAACATATTGTATATCCTTCATAATCTATAATTCCCCCATCTTTCCACCTCACTTCTTGTATAGCAGTAATCTCTAGTTTGTAGCTCTTTATTTCCTTTATTAAATTTTGTAATGTTCCTATCTCTGCTAACGTTCTTACCTTCCACGTTGATAACCTAAAATCCCCCCTTTGCTTCTTTTTATTTACACTTTGCATAACCAATTCATCGCCTTTATCGTCGTCATTATTGTCCGTCCTTTTCCATTCGTTTAATAGTTTGTGTTATTTTTCTGAGTTGTCGATTAAGCTTAACACGCCTCGGTCTATGCTCAGTAGTAGGTACTACAATGGCGTCAGCGGAAGGAGGGGTGTAGGCGTTACCCTTATTGATGCTGCTAAATAATTGGTGTAAACTTTTTATACGTTTATTGCTAATGACCCGATGATGCATACAAACAAAAACCAACTTACTACTATATATATACAAGAGGAAAAAAAACAAGAAAAGAAATATGTACAAAACAGTCGTCTAGACTCGGGCGCCGGTGGCGCGGGAGGTGATGGGGCGGCCTTTCCCGGTTGTCGGAGGCGGGGAACGCGGCTTGGACGCGGTCCGATCCTCCCGGGGAGCAGAACGGGGCACGGCTCGTTGTGGGCGCTGGCGGCGCTCTGGGTGGGGCGTCGAGCGGGGCTGCGAGGTTCTCCTGGGGCGTCTGCGGGGCGAGTAACCCTCTCGGGGATGGTGACTGGAGCGGGGCGTTGTTGGGGCACGGGATCGGGCTTCCGCTAGGGCAGTCCGGGGACGGGTGGTCCGTCGCCAGCGGGGGCCGTGACGTGGGCTGCTGTCGGGGCAGGAGTGGCTGGATGGCCCTGATGACAAAGTCCGGAAGAGCGCTGGCTGGTTCTCGTCCTAAGTCCTGAAGTGGCTGGATGGCCCTGATGACAAAGTCCGGAAGAGCGCTGGCTAGTTCTCGTCCTAAGTCGTGAAGTGGCTGGATGGCCCGGAAGAGAGCTGCTAGTTGGTCCTGGAAGGTTGGATGCTGCTGGGACTCTCCGGGGTTGAGTGAAGAGCTGTCCTGGAACCCTGGAAGGCTGGAGGCTGCTGAGTGGTCCTGGAGCTGAAGGGCTGCTGATGGACTCTCCTGGTTTGAGTGTTGGAAGGCTGGATGCTGCTGGAACTCTTCGGGGTTGAGTGTGGAAGGCTGGAGGCTGCTGGGTGCTGATGGATGGTCCTGAACAGGCTTCTAGTTAGTTGGACGCTCCTGGGTTGAGTCATTTCTTCTGGCCTGGGTAACTCTATTTAAAGGAGCCCCGTCCTTTGTTTTGCGCTTCCTGGACGCTCATTGATCCGAGGAGAAGGGATGACTTATTTTCCTCGCATTTAATAATTAATTCCGCGGTTTTTTTCGCGGCGCGACATATTAGCGACTTGATGAGTGTCGCAATGGCTGGCCGTTGAAATGCCGATTCTAATGATACCCCATGTGCTATGTTTCGTTTGGTTAATTAAAATAAGGATTTGTTTCCTTCGAGATCTGCATATAAAATTACTTAAGCATTATTGTTACTGAGTGTGTTAAAAAGTTCTCCTTGATTTTATCTGTTTTTTGATATTAAATACTCCTGCATTTGATTCTTCCTGACCGCTAATTAAAATTTAATTTGTAATATTTGTACATTCGCCTGCTGTATTTGGCCTTTGTTCTGATTACCAATTGCGGCGAATTTGAGCCGCGCTGATGGGCTCTGTGCTTCGGTCCCTTTGCCATGAAGTTTTATGGTTGTTATTCGCTGCACTTTAGAAACTGGCATGCTGTTTGTAATTTATTGTTCTATTTCTGCAGAGGTTTTTATTTGAAATTTGTGTAGGATCGTGGCGTTTCAGTAAACAGATGTTTTTGTTCTTTTGTTTCATCGTCGTCTAGTTGGCGACGCAGATTTCCTTTATTGATTTGATCTGTTCACCGATTCATATTAAGCTTGTCGTTCTCTGGGGACCGTTCGGTACCCTTGCAAAATATTCTGTTCTGTACGCAGTTCCGTTTACAATCAGTTTATCATTTCTAAGAAATACCCTATGCCCTAATTGTCTAGTTCGTTTTAAGTGGGGGATCAACACTTTTCTGCCCTGTTGGGCCCTTTTTGTATAGTCGTCGTTAATCCATATATCTGACCATTTTAAGAGTTTTGCTTGCTTAAATACTTCCATTTAACCAAAATTGGTCTGTTTTTGTTTTTGCTGGAAAGACCCCAGCGTCCGTATTTCTTCTAAATCTGCATTTATATTACTGCTTACTTTAATTTTTTCCAGCAGCTCTTGAATCTTTTCTTTCGTATTCTCTTGCCTTTCTCCTTCAGTGTCCACTATTCCTTGTATTACTACATTCTTTTTCTTTATTTCCTTCTCCACCAATTCTAGTCTCTCCTCCTGAGCCCTAGTTATCTGTTTTAATTTTTGGCTCTCTTGCCTTATCGCATTTATTTCTGTTGCACTCTTGTTTATCTTCTCCTCCATCGTTGTCAATTTTGCGCTTATTTGAGTAAACATGCTCTTTATTTCTTTCATTTCGTTCTTCTCATCCTCGCTTTCCGATCCGTTTTCGGAAACCATCCTTGCTAGTGGTATTTTGCTAAACCGTTGTTTCGCCTTTAGCGTATTTATTTACTGTTACTACTTGGGCTGTTAACCTTTTTAAATTATTCGTGCTTGCTTTGATAACGTGCAAGAAAGTCACCGTGCTATCTCAAATTGCCGGCCCAGCTAAACTACTCCGCGACGTAAATTGGTGTGTCCGGCTGCCTGGCTATAAACTACTCTTCGTGTACGTGTTAAAATTGACTAAATATTTTTAATTCGCTGTTTACCTATTTCGTACCAAAAATTATCACAAAACACTCGTTATTCATTTAGCTACTCGTTACTATTTATTAATTCTTAAACACTTCTTTAGAAAAATCACTGCACGATTTAGCACACGTCTGCACTGCTCAGTTTAAACTCCGGTTTTACTGTTTCTAAAACCCCTTTCTTTATAGTATATACATACATATATCAGCATCCTCTTGTGTATTCGTTATTGTACCTGGCAAAAACAGAAACAACAGCAAGCTATATATATATAAAGTATCAAGTGTGAGTAGTAGTTTTTAATACTTGTTAGTGTGCCTTTTTAGTTAAGAGGTGAAGAAACTGTTTAGCGATTAGCATTTGTTGCAATTCAAAAAGGAATATCACTAAAACTTGTGAAGAATATAAGCTTACGTCATATATGTTAGGCACTGAAAGTCTTTCCACAAGAGCAGTTATAATAAATGTGAAAGAATAAGTGCAACTAGACAGTGCATGCAGCTGCTGGTTCAGTTTCTTCAGCTTTTGAGTCTGTTAGGTGTTTATTCTGTGGTATCTGTGACTGTATAATATAAGAGTGGAGACATCGACATCGAGACAATTTTCTATTGGCTAGTTCAAAAAAAATGTTTGTTTGCCACTAATTCATTCCGACCAATCAAAAAACTCAGCATACGGAGCACGAGCACTTCGTTGAAATTCTAGATGGGTTAGTGGTTGGGTGGGTGCGTGCGTGCGTGCGTACGTACCTCTATTTTGTACAGTTTATTTTGTACGGTTTCTGTAGAATTTGTAATTCTTGAAAATTTTTGACAAATGCTTAAACATAAAAACAAATTTTTGACTAATTATAAGATCACTGTAAAAGGAAGTTGTGTGCGTGTATCAAATCAGATTTTATTTTTAGTTATTTTTGTCTAATAAAAAACTACACTTGTTTAAAATATTCAAGAGTGACTAGCCCAAAATCATGAATTTGCCAACTTGCTTTTATATTTACATAATATAACTCCAACATAAACAACGGCAATACTAAATTTATTTCATTATGATAAAATACAATGAATTTGACGTGTTAGTTTAACCTAAGCAAAACAATATTTTCACCACTGTGTAACATTGCCTTTATTCTTTAAAATGGCATGTGTACGTTGTAATGGTGCAGTTATTGTGCTCCATACCATACATTACTTTGAATGTTAATTTCCTTTTGTTTGCTAGCTAACTCAGTCGTGAATGCACAAGACCCATTTCTTATCTTAGTCTGGCTATGAGATGCAATACAGCTTACTCTGAACCTGCTTTGTCTCCACCTATAATCCTGAAATTGCACATGGCAACATATAAATTCGGCCATCGTTTTAAGTACAGAAACTGTTCCAGTGCATGAGATTTCCGACCATTGTCTCGTTCGTTGTACCCTGGACTTAAATATCAATATTGTCAACAAAACTGCTGCATTTAAAACGTTCAGAAACTATAAACGTATCGATAAAAATCATTTTCAAATGGATCTTGTTAACATTAACTGGGATCACATTTATGATTTCTCTTCTGTGGAAGATAAAGTGGCATTTCTCAACCTTAATTTAATCGCTCTAATTGATGCTCATGCACCGTTAGTAACTAAAAAGATATCTAAAAGTCCTGCACCCTGGTTAACTGACAATATAAAACTTATGAAGGCATTAAGGCATAAAGCATATGTGAGAGCTAAACGCTCTAAACTTCCTGCTCACTGGTCTTACTATAAATCTTTAAGAAATTATACAAGCGCTGCAATCAAAAGGGAACAAAAAGCGTACTTGGAGTTCAAGTTGAGAAATGCCACTATCAAAACAACCTGGACCGAACTGAAAAAAAATAACATCGGCAAACGGCGGTCGATTGAGCTACCTCCTCATCTGCAGAATGCCGATCTAATTAATGACCACTTTATAAACTCAGCTCAATCACTCCAATCTAATAATTTTGACAATTTAAAAGATTACTATTATGATAACATTAAAGTTAACGTAACCGATAAATTCAATTTTAAAGCAATAAGCGATTTGGAGGTTTTCAAAGTTATCTCCGAAATAAAGACAAAATCGGTTGGAGCTTATGGCGTGGACTTGAATGTAATCAATCTGTGTTTGCCAGTTATTTTGCCATATTTAACACACATAATTAACTTTTGCTTAGTTAAGGGTGAATTTCCTTCAACATGGAAGCAAGCCCTAGTTATTCCTATTCCTAAAAAAGCTGCCCCTGCTGAGTTTTCCGATTTAAGACCTATAAGCATCCTGCCCGTATTATCTAAAGTTCTCGAGCGCGTTGTTAATACTCAATTGTTAGTTCACCTCAACACATACAAAATATTGCCGTCTGTGCAGTCCGGATTTCGCAGAGAACATAGTTGTACCACCGCGCTCCTTAATATAACTGATGATATTTTCAAATTCATTGATCAAGGTGATATGGTCGCTTTAATACTGTTAGATTATTCTAAGGCGTTTGACATGATCAATCATGAGCTCCTGCTTGCAATTCTTCACCATATAGGAGCTGATGGCAGTGCTTTGCATTTTTTTAATAGTTACCTCTCTGGTAGAATACAAACGGTCAAAGTTTCAAACATCATCTCACAATCTAGACACGTCACGTGTGGTGTGCCTCAAGGATCAATTCTGGGCCCCACCCTTTTTGCTATATATACTTCTAACTTTTTTAGCTCCATTAACTTTTGTAAATACCATTTTTATGCTGATGATACTCAGCTTTATCTTAATTTCTCACCAAGCGAAACTCAGAGTGCAACTGCTCTTATAAATAGAGATCTCAAGAATCTAGTAACTTTATCTAATGACCACTGCCTTAAAATAAATCCTGTGAAATCATGCTTTATAATATTTGGAAATCGAAATCTAAAATCAACAATCGGGACTGAATTAAATCTAGTTGTGGATGGTAAAAGGATTGCACCAGTTGCGGTAGCTAGGAATCTTGGGTTATATTTGGATAACAACCTTCGTTTTAAAACCCATATTACTAAGCTAATCCAAAAAGCATATTCCAATCTAAAACTTTTATACTATAATAAACATCTCTTAAATGTTAATCTAAAAATTATGCTTTGTGATACTTTGGTTCTATCTCACTTCAATTTTTGCAGTCAGATTTACGGTAAATGTCTAGATCGGATTGATAGAAACCGGATACAACGCGTTCAAAATTCATGTTTACGGTTTATCTATGGCATTAAAAGGAAAGACCATATTTCTTACAAACTGGCAGATGCAAATTGGTTGAATATGGCAAATAGACGTAGCTTGCAAGCAGGCTGCTTGTATTACAAAATTATCAACAAGAAGGTCCCTACTTATCTTTTTGAACGTTTAAGCTTTCGTACTGACGTGCACAATTTGAATTTAAGGTACAGGGGTTTATTGACTCCTCCAATGCATAAGACTGTACTCTTTGAGAGATCCTTTTCTTATAATATAGTTTCTGAGTTTAATAGTAGGCTCCACAGCATTGAAGCAACTTCTTTACAAGTCTTTAAAAATAAGTTAAGGCATCTGTTGCAGTCAGAGCAGTAAATACACTGTATTTTGTTATTACCTGTGTCTGGCATGTGCAAAATTGCTACATTGTTTTTTTTCATATTATCCGCTGGAATACTGGTTCGCGAGGAAGAGCAGAAGGCACTTAGTGTCTTTCTGAATGCGCGCCATTTAGTCCTTATAATTTAATCTTGTGGTGTAGATCTAGTACTTTACCATTATGCATATGTTTTTAATGTAAATGTAATGTGATATGAATGTAATATTATTAGGACTAATAAAGCCCTTTATTATTATTATTATTATAAAAACTTTTAAAAAGATATACAAAACAATACTTAAAGGTTATACCATCTCGCTCATAAAACAAGGTTTAATTTTAATCGCTACGGACTAACGGCTGTATTCTAACTGCTTTGACACTTTGTCGTTAACAGGTGTCTTGAATTAACACCAACACTGAAGTGTAGTTGAAATACTATGAGCTAAAAGCTAACTTCAAACCATATTTTACACTTGTACCAAATAAAAGGATAAAACAACGAATATCAACCCTAAAATAAAAAAAACCAACACGCGAAAATCAGTTAAACTCGCGTCAACATTCTTATGAAGCCGGTTCTGTCATCGCATGCTATCTGCACTTGAAACTACTTGCTGACTCAGGCGGTCACACCTTGCAATCTCTACACACTTACGCACCCAAAAGGTTACGAAATAAGTCGCCATCTGTTATTACGCTTCGGATTTTCCATAATCCTGCATTATGGACTCGATCACAGAATTAATTATCGGAACTAACCTGGCGTTTCATTTGCTACAAGATGAACAGCGGATTAGATCCTGTGGCTGTCGGTGGCTGATCAAAAGGTCTCGTTTAATAGCAAGTTCGTGGCTTTCTTGAAGTGAAAATAGTAGCGTGCTACTGTGAAGCATATGACCGTTGACGACGTTGTCCTTAGTTACACCATACTCTCGGGGCTCCCAATGTTGAATCCCCAAAAAACAGGCTTCGGATGCATTCTTCACAGACAAAACCACTCGCTGTCATCACTTAGGTGAAAATGCCGCTCACGCACTCTGCACCTATTGGGTGCGTGAAAACTTACTTTAAATACCTTATACTTTTTAACGTAGATCTCACAATACAACAAATTACAGTTTAGCTTTGCTTTAGCAGGTTAATTAAAAGAAGCTCTGGTAAATGACTCAGGCCCGTTAGAACGTTTTGGCATAGTATCTACGAGGTTTTTGCTATCTTGTGGTGAAGGAATTCCTTATTTCCGCTCGCTTATTTCTTAATTCCATTATGTTTCATAAACAGGGACTTTCGAGTGGTGTTTTTATTCTGTTCCACAGTGTTTTGACCGGGAACAAATTAGTAGTACTAAAAGTGCAATCTACCTCACGATATTATTTTAAAAAATAATACAAGCTGATATATTTTATTATTTAAACTTAAAACACAATGGCATCATCATACAAATAATATAAGTATAAATAAGTTTCTAACTATTGTTACGGTCTAAATCGACTTCTACGACACCGCGCCGGCACATACAAAAATTACGTAAAAGCTAAACGGCCGGCGCGGACGATATTTTACATAATCGGGACAGAGACTCACCTAGGAGCTACCCAACCCGCAACAAGATATGCCGGCTAGACATTAGTGGAGCGAGGGAGGGTTCTTCACGAGATTACCTACGGGCAACGGCCAAAGGGGCGGTAAACAACAAAAAAATTAAAATAGGGCGCCACCCGGTTTCATCGACATAAACGAAAATGCAAAGACGGACCCAGAGTAAAACCGGGAAACCAAATGAGCCTACCTTCTAACTTATCACCTTGGCGAAATCCAAAGCTCAACGAGAATGGAAAATAGATGTGAACAGCTTCACGACACTGCAGCGGCAAGCGTCGCCAACCTACCTGTGACGCTTAAACACTCAGGCTGCGCCGTACATTTATCTTTACACAGTAACCTGAAAGTGGGCATGCACAGACTCGTCGGAAATCATAAAGCCTCGTTCGAAATACCGTTCTATTGGTCTCACGCATGTAAATTAGTGATATACAAAAGGTAAACAGTCATATATGGACTAAACTATATAGCCCAGCTGGAAGACGCTTTAACTCTAATTATAACTAAACAAACACATGAAATTAGTTCACCGCGGCCTCACCGACGCTTGTAATGTTTCTACAAAAAACGCACCAATTATGCGTGAACAACTTAAATTTAGTTTTTTAAGAGGCCTTGGTAGGCCGTTATTAATCAGCTAATTATCATCGAAATTAGGCCTGAACAGTTGCACAAATTTGATTATTAGTAGCATCGATCAAGCGGCACTGCAGTAGCAAGTAAATACAGATAAATTAGGCCTTAACAGTTACACGAATTTGATTATTCGTAGCATCGACCAAGCGGCACTGCAGTAGCAAGTAAATACAGGTAAATTAGGCCTGAACAGTTATACGAATTTGATTATTAGTAGCATCGAATAAGCGGCACTGCAGTAGCAAGTAAATACAGATAAATTAGGCCTGAACAGTTACACGAATTTGATTATTAGTAGCATCGACTAAGCGGCACTGCAGTAGCAAGTAAATACAGATAAATTAGGCCTTAACAGTTACATGAATTCGATTATTAATGCTAATTACACACGCTACTTGATTGGGTCCGCTGAGCTATGGCGTCATGGCGGCTAGCGGCTCATCAACTGTAACGAACGTACTGCGGAGGCGTGGGAGTCGAGCGGCACCTGAGGATAATCCATCAACGTGGCGAGGTCTGAATTACGCCCCCCTCGGGACAAACAAAACGACGAGACCGAAGACTTGTACAGTTCTGCGATATGAATCCCCATCTATGGGAGAAAGGCCTCTTCACGGCCCCACGAGATTATGCAAAACTGGCGGTCAAGGCACCACAAGCTCACTCCACAAGAAAACCACACCACCTCTCGCTTTGACAGTCCGTCCAGAAGTTCAACAATTAACAAAATACAACAACACGGCCGCCCACCCACGCACGAAGCGCAGGGGGCGACAAACTCTCCTTGTAACGACTGTCTGCTGTAACGTCCGGAGACTGACTCCTCCAAAAGAGACGCCACGTCGAGTTTCGCGCTAAACGCGCTGTCGGCGACGTGCAGCTATAGCCAATGGAATCGCAGTCTGCCTCGCGTGACATCGGCGAGGCAAGCCGCGGACGGGAGAGCGACTGAAGCTTAAATTATTCAAGGAAGATATCTCACTTGCTCCCATTGACTATGTTTTGACATTGATGTAAACGGGACGAAACAAAGTGCAGCTGCGACGAAAACGACTAGAGCCCAGAGCGGTGCGGAGTTACGTGCGTGTCAACGTTATAATTTTAAATGCAAATTGCTGAAGTACTATACGAGAAAATATGACTGAAAAGGAGCCTATATACAAGCAAACTCGACAACTTTGTACCAAAACTGCTCCAATTGGCTACGTAACTATTGAAATTAAAAGTGACCTGACGCTATGCTAATACAAAAAGTAAAATTAACTGAATTTTTCATACCGGGTGTCTTAAAATGAATTACATCTAGTATGCTTTGAATTTCTCATAATGCAATCCAAAACTTTACTTAAAATTGGCAATACTGTAAGTCTATGTCAAATTCGAGGTTATCAGGTTATGTTTTACGTCAGTTTGTGTCAAAACTGACGCAAAACCTAACCTGCTAACCTCGAATTTGACATAGACTTACAGTCTTGCCAATTTTAAGTAAAGTTTTGGATTGCATTATGAGAAATTCCAAGCATACTAGATGTAATTCATTTTAAGACACCCGGTAAAAGACAAAAAGTGGTAATAAACGTCCATATAAGAATCAACTTCTAGGATCTCTTCTGCTAAATTTTTTCGCTCAACATTGCCGGGATGGAGCGATAAAGTTCTCATAAAAAACCTTGCCCTTGGTAAACTGCTTGGTAAGCTGATTTAGATAAAATGGCAGGATACATCAGTGGCATATTAAAAACTTTTAAATGTAAGTAATTATGCTAAATACTAAAGGTTTTGCACAATAAAGTATCAAACACGGTTGTAGTAAGAGTGAATTATCTGTGATGTGATGTGTTATGTTTAGAACGTGCCTTTTTAAACTTCGCAGGGCTGTGCGCGCAGTTGAGGTTATTCCGGCATCTGTAGTACAAATATTGAATTTCGCGTGCTCCCCGACTGGTTGGATATTGGCCTTAGCGACACAAGAAGCGACATGAACTAGCTTTTGTTCACAGCATCCTTCCTTTCTGTTTGACGGCGAACAGGTTAAGCGCCTTTTAAATTGCCCAATGGTTTTACAGGCATGCAGTTTATGGTTGGTGGAATTTGCCCTCGATGATGTTGGTGGTTTATGCACCTGGCAATTTACTGAGATATTTCTTCTCACGTCAATTCTGACGGATCAAAGCGCTTGGCTGAACCACTTTTTCACGTGGCCCAAAATTAATTTGGGCCACAGGTTTCGAGCTCCTGTTTTTCGGTATTCGTACCTCGAGGGCGTCAACCTTGGCCTGCTATAAGCCTTATAAAGCACCTGCCAGTTACGCGACCTTCTTAGTCGGCAGTAAGGAGCTGAACAAAGGAATTAAGAACAGGTTCCGATTTTTCCTTTATGTAAATTTGTTTAATCTTGTGGACAGTGAGTCAATGCTGAGTGCCTAACTCGATTGCTACCGTACTTGCCGAATTTCGTCAGAAGCTGTATTTGGAACTCTGGCTGTATCTACAGTTCGCTTCACGTGCTTTGTGCCTGAACGCATTCAATGTTTTTTCCATCCACGGAGCAAACACTTTTTTGGAACTGTTGTATTGTGTTATAAGCTAATGTTCTCGCAAACCGAGTTTGTTTTATGAGGTGTACCTTACTTTGGCTGATATTAATTCACATTACATTTGATTTATATTTAATGATCATCTGGTACTGTATGCTATTTTAATTATGTGATTTTGTGTTGTTTTTTGTGACTGCTAGCTTGATTCCTGTGCTTTCTTTGAGGTTATTGTGCCACCTTAAGTTTACGCATTCTCTGTGACACTTGGATACATTTGTCGTCAGTTAATAGATTCGTTGGCGCCCTTTGTGCTTTTAATTAATTTGAGTACTTAAAGAACTGCATACCGTTTCCATAAGTTAGCCGGCCGGCAATTCTATCCACGTAGTCATTAATCACAGTGCCATCCATGGCCTTCCTCGATCACAAAGATGGAATGGTTCTGCTGTACTTTTCAATGATTCTAGATTTGAATGCTTTCAAATCTTAATTACAAAAGTAAGGCTAGGATTGTGTTCACAATGAATGTTTTTAGCCAACTTCGACGTTAAATTTAAAATAACGCTTGTTATGTATACATATAATATTACATTCGGATAGCTAACAAAATTATAATATAATTTATTATTTCAGAGAACATCTCGATAAACACAAGGACATTCACTTTGGTAGATATATACAATACTGCATATACTGTTCAGAAGAATTTAGAAACAAGAAGCAGTATGAAGCACACTTGAACGAACACCTGATTCACTCGTTTCCTTGTATTTATTGTGATAAATTCTTTCTGCGAAAACAGTTGTGCGAGCAACACATTAGACAACAGCATCCAGGAAGAAAGAAAAAAATTAAGCGCATCAAGCCACAATCCATATTAGATAGAATAGATAAAGATCCCAAAAATAGCAGAATGAGTGAGCATCAAATAACAAATAGCAATAAAGATGCTCAAGGATTAGTTGTAAAGATTTTGTTGCAACACGGGCGTCCAGAAGACTCGAGCACAGTTGTTGAAGGAGACCTGGAGGATGGAAGTTGCGACTTGAATTTTGAAGAGGAAATGGGGTCGGTGCAGGAACATGAATTGGTCTCGTCTAGTTGTTAGTTGTGGCAGAAATGGTGACACTGATCACCAAAAGTATTAACTATTATTATTTTAAATGTTTTATTGTAAGCATGAAAAATACAAAAGCATGGTTACTTGTTAAGTCTAATGCATATAAACACTCGTGGACAAAAATATTGCATATATGTATATAGTTTTTTCTTATGTAGTAGCTTATAGTTTACTATTGAAGATATTTATTTTGTTCGCATTTACAACACTGGAAAATGCAGGGTGTTGTCATAAAATAAGGTGATTTTGTTTATACCGTTTGCTCCAATAAAATTCAGTAAATAATTAACATTAATCTTAAAGAGTCAAATTGGTATTGTATATTATTTCGCTTTCAAGCTCCGTACTCAAGTATAATTTATTTTCGTTAAGCAGTGAACTATTTCTATGTAGAACACATCCTCTATTTTCCCAGTGCTACAAATTTTCTACTTCAGAAATGTATATGCAGAATTTAGATCTGAGTGTTTTACGTATCTTTAATATTTTAAAGAAAATGTAAATAACATTTTTAAATACATTATTTATTTAGTTTTTTAATTAAAAGCATTAGTCGTGGTCATTTGAAGAACTAATTGCACGGAATAATATTGCATTTCCGTCGCTTTTCTAGTTTTTTAGGGCAAGGTCTCCCTCCATTTTCAGCAGGGCGTTTTATCATCCTAAATCTTTCAGAAAAACCAGGGCCACAAGTTGTACTACAGGGCGTCCAATCAGACCATTCCGTTATCATGCAATCAACTGGAGGTCCATTTGCAGCAAGAATTGCAGGTGGGAAGCCCTGCTGAGGGGGAGTATTGCCCAGATTTCCAGTAACGGCATCTATAAGTATCAATTTTGCACTCCTCGGAGTTTAAATATATAATTTTGCTTACCTCTAACTACTTTGCAAGCTTCGGTACATTCTTCAGCTGTTAAGAAGTTGTTCCTGTTTCCACGACAGCCCCCATAAACGAAAGGCACACACATCAGTTTATTGGCTTCGAAGTACCACCTATTGAAGTGGCCATTACATGGTCCTTGTACGCTTTCTTGCATGCATACTTCTACAGAAAAATGTATAATTGTAGTCGTTTTGGAAATGCAGCTTATGGTAGGTTACCCTTTGCTGTAGCCATGTCGAAGGTACAATCCGGTGTGTCCATACAAGGCCGTTGCTGTACAAGTTCAATGCGGGAGCTGCATTTTTCCTGAAGACCTGGGTCTACCAGAAGCAATCTAGTTCTTAGCTTGACTCCTTTACCACATGAAGCGCTGCAAGGGCTCCAGTCGCTCCAGTCCGTTGTAGGGCACATAGGATCGGGCACTTCTTGTTGGTCCACACCACAAGGGGGCCCCATACACTTTTCTCTTTCATCTAATTGTAGAAGTTAGTTAGTGTTGTGCTAAGAGGGATAAACTAATTGTTCTTACATATATTAAAGTGAGGACATTTCTTTCTACCCATAATATCAACAAAATGCCTTGTCCTGGAAATGAAGCCAACTCCGCAGGTGGCAGAACATTCAGACCAAGCACTCCAGGGCAGAGTTTTGCAAATCCCTTCGTTTTCTTCCAGTTTTTCTTCTGAATCTTCTTGACCACTGAAAAAGTGAGGTTTTTACTGTGCTTATGGTTTTCAGATCATTTTGGAGTCATGAAGGTGAAGTATATACCCAATTTTTTTCTATTCTTAACAGTTATTTTGTGACTTAAATGTTTCTCTGAGGTAAGTGAGTCTTCACGATGGACTAGCCTGTATTGTAGGGCTAGCAAAAAACCAAATTATAACAGGGTGGATTAATTTTGTAACCCGACTAAGGAGCAGTTGTTGCACAGTTTTGAAATTCTAATAATCTATCAATCTAACGAATTATCGGACGTTTGTAAACAAGTTTCTCTCGCCTGTTCTAGAGAAATTGCAAAAATAGATACATTTGAAGTTTGTGCAGTTATTTAATATTTACAAAAGTTTAACATCACAGAAAGCTTTTATCGATATGTAGAATACTTAGGGAACGCTGCTTATCGATAAAAAAATTCTGTGATGGTAAACTTACTGTGTAAATATTTAATCACTGCAACTTCAAATTTATGAATTTTTGCAATTTCTCTAAAACAGCTGTCTCGTCTGCAACCACATTGTTTACAACTATCAGATAAATTAATTGTTTCTAGCAAGATTAGATTAATACGTAATTTCAAAACTGCAACTACTGGTTTTTAGTTGGGCTACAAATATAGGAATCCACCCTCGTAGAATTGCAAAATTTCTAAATAAAGAAGACCAATAGATGTAGCAGTAACCCAATCAAATTTATATATTGTGGTTTAGTGGTTATAACTTGAGATCTCATATTAAATTTAAAATCTTGATTTTCAGTTAATATCGTGCCTTAAAGTCGAAATTTGCATTTTTTCTTATGTTGGAAACGGGCATACATTTTTTACTGAAACGTTCATAATTTAATATTTTGAATTTTTAGTGTTGTAAAATACGCAACAAATCACCATAAAGCCCGTGTCCCACAGTAAAAGTTTTTATAAATTGGTTTTATAAATTTTTTTATAAAAACTTGGTGACGTCACCCACCATCAAAATATTTTTAAGCCATGTCCCACTGTCAATATTTGGTCCAAAGTTTTTATAAAAACTAGATCAGCTGTTTGCAGTAACACTGAAAAGTGAGGTTAGATTGTAGTGTTTTGACATTACATATATGGTTTTGACCATTGAACTATACTATAATAATATACAGTTCAATGGTTTTGACTAAAATAGCCGCCTCTTTGGCAAGCCTTTGATTATACTGTTGCATTCCTTATTACAATGAAAAAGTTAAATTTATATAGAAAGGAACTTTTGACAGAGCTTACAAGTTTAATTGGTTATGCCCTAATTCAGAAACAAAAGAAAAAACAAAATAAACCTCAACACAACAACTTCGCAGGAAGTGGTTGCCAAGAATGGGGTTAAAAATGTTGAGCATGAACGTTTTAAAACGGAAGTTTCGCGCGTCTTTTCAAATTCTCAGTAGGCTGGGCTTAGCCATCAACATCCAATGAAATGCGCGATCTCATCAAAATTATAGAAACCGTTCTATTCCAATAGTATATTATATCATGAGGGACTAAAGTGCACCATTTAATCCCGCGAGTGGAGTTTGTTGCCTCGAGGGCGAAGCCCGAGGGCAATAACCACTCAAGGGATTTAGGCACTTTAGTCCCGAGGTATACCGGGTGCTGACTTGCGCGACGCACCATAGGAATTTGCATAGTGAATTTTTTATGTTCAATTATTTGCTCCCCTAATTATTTTAGAGCTAAAGTGTACATACATTTTTTGTAGAGAAAAAAATACTGCATCGATTGATACTGTTGCTAACAAGTTTTCACTTTCCAGAACCGAAGGAATGAAAAAAATCAAACTAGCATTTTTACAAAAATCAGTGATGCCATGGAATTATTGAAACAAACCAATGCCAAGGCAAGTGCAAGTGGTATAAGTTCTGAACCTCATTATTGCACCTACAATTATTTAATAACTCGCCTGTTGTCTTAAACTTAAAATGAATCAGTCTATTAATGGTTGTACTTTTTGGAATTTGCCGATACGGATATTTTACAATAAACAAGGAGCTTACTTAACGAACGTCCACCATACTCGTAAAACCATTTTTGTTATGGACAAGGTCTAGGCACCTTAGAGACATTAAGCAGAACATAATTAATAATGAATTATTATAAACGTCAAACATCAATGACAAACAAACAAACAGCACATGTCGCGCCGCACGCATTTGCGTTGGCATTGGCTTGTTTCAATAATTCCATGGCATCACTGATTTTTGATAAAATGCTAGTTTGTTTTTTGCATTCCTTCGGTCCCGGAAAATGAAAAATTGTTAGCAACAGTCTGAATGGCTGCAGTATTTTTTTCTCTACAAAAAATGTATTTACACTTTAACTGTAAAATAATTAGGGGAGCAAATAATTGAACATAAAGAATTTACTATGCAAATTCCTATGGTGCGTCGCGCAAGTCAGTACCCGGTATACGCTATTTTTTGCACTTTTGGGAACATTATCATCAAACATTTCCAAAATTTGGAATCTGTCAATTTGGAAACTGACAATTATAATTTATTACAAACTGAATTGCAGCAGGTCCTGGATAGCCTGAATCAGTTGGCAGTACTGAAGTGTATTGTCAGTATATGTCAAATTCGAGATTTGCAGGTTAAGTTTTACGTCAGTGTGTGTCAGATGACAAACAAAACCTAACCTACTAACCTCGTGTGTACATAAATTTACCATAGTTACGGTATCATTTTTACTTTAGTCCCTAGGGATTAAATGAGTTACTTTAGTCCCTAGGGATTAAATGATCTACTTTAGTCCCTGTTTACGGGGACTAAAGTATCAACTTTAGTCCCGGAAGTGCAAAAAAGTGTTTATAAAACTATTTTTTCTACGGTCACCTCTAAAACTGACTATTAAGAGCTCACTGTCAATGCGAAAAGTTAGCGATTCACAAATTTTTTCCCTAGTAACCATTTTAACATCGCAACCACGTAAACAATGTCTTAATGAAATAATCGCTTCACTTCATTTTACTTTACGCATCGCCATGGCTAACCTGATTATTATTGTAATTCGTCATTTTTCTGGAACTGGCTAAAATTATTGACAATTGCATCACGGCGCGTCCATCATCACGCAACAGTTTTATTGAGTTTAAGAGTTTTTGTGAAGTTGAAGA
The DNA here is from genome assembly GCA_940337035.1 of Agriotes lineatus. Classification (NCBI taxonomy): domain Eukaryota; kingdom Metazoa; phylum Arthropoda; class Insecta; order Coleoptera; family Elateridae; genus Agriotes; species Agriotes lineatus. Next base: position 23,317,608 of record OW679197.1, read on the forward strand.
TGGAATCTGAAGATAATTGCACCCCGCCTGAAGTATTTGAAGCGGCCCAGACAGTAACCAATGAGTTGTTGCCGGCCAAATCGCGCGGCTTTTTATGAACGGTGGTACGACGACTTCATCAAATGGTGTGAATCGAAATTTCAATTATTTAACAATTTTGTCATTTATTTAGGACCGTAGAAAAAATGTTGTATGTATTTCGAGTGTAAAGAGCCATTTGGGTATTCGGTTGCTTTTTCGCGCCTCGCTGCCGCTCGGCAGGAAACTCCCATCCTCACACCAAAATAGCTCTCTTTACACACTAAATACATAAATATCTATTACGTGACTTCATCAAAACACAGACACCGTCAGCGTAAATTTCAGTGAGGTCATTTTTATAAAACTGGGCTGTCACACTATCAAAATTCTGTTTATAAAAATTATTATAAATTTTTTTACAGTGGGACACGGGCTTTAGTAGTAGAAGTCACACAGTAGTTTCACAAAATAAAAATGGAGCATTGTATTTTGTGATAAAATGCCTTGTATACTCTGTTCACTATGGTCCCGGATTGTCAAAAATGACGTTTTATGGCAGCACTGTTGAATTTCTATTGGTTTTTTTTTGTTACTACTAGGTTGGACAACGCAAAACGTAATTTTGAAAATTTTGGTTTTTGTTACCTGGCAACTTTTATTTATTTTTGCTTAAGTCAGTTCGAAATATAACCTATAATTTATAGTTTTGACATTAGTAGCTTTATTAATTGTTTCTAGTTACCTATAGCTTGACTTAAAAATATTAACCATGATATAAAGGATTGTTTTTAATTGGATTTTGACATTGACAATCCGGGACTATAGTGAATAGAGTTATACCCAATAATATGCAGTTTAAAATGCAATCGCCAGAGTGCTTATTTAAATTTTTGTGTTACAGGTTAATTTTGCAATAATTTTTAATTAACCGAAAGACTTCAAGTGTGATTAATCACGAAAAATATACAATTGGCTAATAATAAATTTGGAAAAATAAAAAATGATTTTGGTGGATTCTTGGCAACGATTTTGTGCGATACTCAAAAATGGCTGATACACACTAAAAAATTCTCAAAAAAGGGTTTCAAAGTATTCACGTAAAATAATTTTGAAGTACATACTTGCAACTACTGCCAAGTTATTGACTCGACAATACATGGACGTGACATTAGTTACTGTTTTGTGGACGTGACGTTGCGATACGTTTCCAAAAGCAGGGCGTGTCCAACAGTGAAGAGTTTAATTAGAATTTAAGCGTTTAGACAATAAAATAAATAGTGAAAAGTGCAGGAAGACAAGCAGGGAGTCCGTATAGCGAGATTGAGATATAAAGGAGGGGTGAGCGTAATGTGATAAGGAACATAATTAGAGTTAAATAAAGGTAGTCTGATAACAGTTAGGTGAAAATCGTGTTAAATTGGAAGACGAGACAAATGAACTATTGAGATGCATAAGAACTACAGAGAGGACTAACGGAAAAGAACTACCGTGGAGGTCGTTGTAAGAAGAAAAAGCGCTAAACAGAATACAACGTTCCCAACTGTTCCTATGCGCGAAAACACGCCTACACTTTTCAACAGGAACAGAATGAGCGCTGCTTAGCGTTGTAAACATAACCTTAAAAACACAACATAACCTACAAAAACTAACGTTGCAGTGTTTGTAGTTAGCTTCACGATGGATGATTTTGATGTTTTTATACTATTTTATAATCTGTATTTATTGTATTTAATGACCCTAACGATCAATCTGCACAATACGGAATATAATAATACAACAGCTCATGCTCATTTTGCGTAATCTGGTATTTTTGGGTAGCGTTGACAGTTCACGGCGTTGGCAGCGTCACAAGTAGAAAGTTGATCAACTTCAGCAGTGTAGAGCGCTGACGCGCGTTCGTTCTGTGCAGTGCTACCACTTCACCATATGAGCGAACTTTGGGTTTGACATTTGGAGACAGTCAAGAGCGGTAGAGAGCGTCTATTCTGTTTCACGCTGAAAGCGTGAAACAGAATAGACCGCCAAAACGTTTATGTAAAACCAAAGAAGAGGAGCGAATAGCGTTACAACAATAAAGGAACTACAGCTACAAAAGGACAAGAGAAAAATCTGGTGTGATACACTCACACAACTTCCTTTTACAGTGATCTTATAATTAGTCAAAAATTTAATTTTTAATTTTTAAGCATTTGTCAAAAATTTTCAAAAATTACGAATTCTACAAAAACGGTACAAAATAGAGCGTTAGTTGAAGAGACAAATTTTCTCTAAAATCTTAAGCAGAATTCAAATTTTGTAATAATATACCGGGTGTTCCATTTAAAATAGGAGTTAATAAAAAAAAATAAAAAAAACAAAAGAAACCCACTTTAGAAGTTTTCAACTGGAAAATCACCTATCTCACGTCAATGCACATTAAAAATGTAATAAAAATGTAAAGTTTGAAAAAAATCGTTAGAGCCGTTTTTGAAAAAATCGAAAAAAACTGAAAAATCACAAGAGTAAACACCTACTTCCGGTTATGCGATTTTCTTCAAAAGCTTGCTGTCTCATCTACATAGTACACAAAACTTATATATGAAGTTTCAACGCCATACCTCTTTTCGTTTTTGAGATATTCTGTTCACAGACAGACAGACAGACAGACAGACACACAGACACACAGACCAATGAAAAAAAATATGTTTTTTGGGATCAGGGGACCCTAAAACGTGAAGATCTGTTGAAAACTCAATTTCGAATTTTTGGGGTGAATCCAATACTTCCTTTATCGTAAAAGGAAGTAAAAAGGAGCGAAACATCGCAAGAATTCGAGGACTGGGAAAGTTCCGTGTTAGCTTTTGAAAAAAGTCAAAAAATCCAAAGAACACCAACCAAAAGATAACAAAACACAGGGGAAAGTCCTGAAATACTTCCACAATCTGAAATAAAAGCTACAGGAAAAGAAGAAAACATGGAAGCAATACTACAAAAGTTGGACGAGTTAAAAAATGACCTAAAAGAGAAATCTTATAAAAATCAAGCAGGTTTGAAAGCCAACATTACAAAAATAAACGAGGAGCTTCAGAAAACAATAATGGAATGGGAAAAGAAGGCAGACGTTTGGAAAATGGAAAAAATAGACATGGGAAATAGAATAAAAAACTGAAAGAAAGTTTGGAAAGACAGGATAGGTAAAAACGAAGAAATAATGTGGTAAAAAAAGGAATAAAAATAGATGAAAACCGGATCGAAGAACAAGTGGAGCCATTAATAAAGGACAAGCTCAATCTAACTATAAAAATTAAGAAAGGATACAGTGTAAAAATAAAGGAAGATAAGCAAATAAAAATTGTAGAAATGAATTCGTGGGACCATAAAAAATACATTATGAGCAGGAAAGGCCTTTTAAAAGGCACAAATATCTGGATGGAGAATGACTTAACTTTTGTAGAAAGGAAAACCCAAGCCCAATTACGTAAGATTATGCAAGAAGAAAAGGAGAAAGGAAATAAAGTCAAGATGGGTTATCAAACAATAATTATAAACGGAGTGAAGTATGACTGGAACACTAACACACAAAGAATAATGAAATAAAAAAACTAGCAGAAGAGAGGAAAGATTAACGATGACGAAAAAGGCAAAGAATAAGGTTAACAAAGAAAAAATATAAATATCGGAAGTGATAAGAACTGGATACAATTAAGTGAATACATAGAAATGGAACGTGCAAGTGTTAAACGGAGAAGGGAAATTAAAACAACATATTGCAGAGACAAAATATACGGTACCCCCCACCCAAGAAAAGCGCCCTTCCGTGCTTTCCAAGAATACTTTGATACTCAGCATCGCTCCGTTTCGCTAATACAATGAAATGCTATGAAACAGTTATTTATAAAAAAAAAAAAAAATTTTTTGCGACGACCATTGCTCAAAAGTTGATGTTGCCTTCATTTTCGGAGGTCCTATCGTATGAAAACGATCCAAGACTTCAGGAAGGTTTCTGGCGACCGGAATTGTGTACACATACGAACGTACATCCTTCGCACAGCACGTTTAGGCACCTCCCAATACGGGTGATTGATCTAGTGGGCTGGGATCTTCACCAAAAGATCCGCACCGCCGAGACGGAGATTTGATATAGTGGGTTCATTAGTCGGTTGGCTCGAATTTTAGAGATATTTGACTCAAGAGTGGTTTTCGATATGAGGGAATTTCAATACTTCGTACACTTCGTGTCGAAGTAAAAAATATGAAATAGATATACTGGCAGTACAAGAGACGAACATAAAAGGTGTAACAGAAACGAAAATTAAGGCTATTACTGGTTGAATAGAGGTGGTGAAAAAAACAGATTGGGGACAGGTTTCTTAATAAGTGAGAATCTAAATAGTATAGTAACTGATTACAAAATAATAAATGACAGAATAAACTATATAAGGATAAAAGGAAGATATAGGAAGTTGAGCATAATAAACGTACATGCACCGACAGAAGAAACAGAAGAAGAGAAAAAATTGCATTTGTATGAGAAGTGGGAAGAGATAGTGGAGAAATTACCAAAGATTAATGCCAGGTTCCATAGCTCAGTGGTTGCGCATTGTTGACTACTGATCTAAGGTGCGTGAGTTCGATCCCCGATCTGGGCGGTGTTTTAAAAAATAAAAAATGGGGATGAAAACCTCTATAGAATGACATCATTCGGAAATGATGTAAAGCTGTGGGTCTCATGTTACTATGATGTGTAGCATGTAAAAGATTCCTTGCTAGTGTTGGAACTCCTAGTTTTGGCAAAATTCTAAGTACGATTAAGATACCTGGCACTCTGCATGCCTAGACCTTATCCATGAGGTTGGCAAAAAGGGTCTATGAAGGCCTACTTGCCTGACATCAGTCTCCCCACAACTGATACTAACTACCAAAGTTTGATATGTACCTACATTATAATAGGAGACTGGAACTCAAAAGTTGGAAAAGAAGAGTGATATAGTTCGATCATAGATAAAGAAGCCTGCATGAAGAAATGAATGGTAATGGACAAAAGCTCATCGATTTTGCAGGCAGAAACAAAATTGCGACAAAAAGTACAATTCTGAAGCATAAAAATATTCATAAGCCTGGAAAAGAAGACACAAAATCAAATAGACCACGTCGTTATAGAAAAAATATAAAGAATGTTAGATCTTAGAAAGGTGCAGTGATAGGCTCAGACCATCTCTTAATAAAAGCTACACTGAAACAAACCGTACCTAAAATTACAATCGTAGAAAAAAGAAACAGGGGTTGAATATAGACTACTTAAGAAAGGAACAAATACAAAAAGAATATGTTAGAGAAACCAGAGAACTTGTAGGAAAAGAGGGACAGTACAAATATTCAAAGAAGAGAAAAAGAATTACTGGTTTGATGCAGAATGTGAAGAAGCTGTGAAAGAAAGGAGAAAGGCCATGCTGAGAGTGTTACAAGATCCAACAAATTCATCCCATGAGAACTACAGGCAGACCAGAAATAAGGCACAAAGTGTATGCAGGAAAAAGAAAAGAGAGGAAAGCGAAAAGAGAATAGAATCCTTGGAAGAAACATTCAGAAATTAAAATTCCAGAGCTTTTTATAGAAACCTGAAGGAAGAAAGGAGAAGCTGCAGAACACAAACAGTGGGAATTAGGAATGAACAGGATGAGTTGTTTGAATGAAACGATGATATTGGAAATGTGGATAAATCACTACAAGAAATTATTTTCTCACCAGGGGGGTACAGCAAAACGACCAAGAACAAACTACCGCTGAGTCTACATGGAAGGAGTTTACTGAGGTGATAAAACGTACGAAGAATAACAAAAACTTTGGTTTGATAAAATAGCAGCAGAGCTGATTAACCTAGCAGATGAGGAACTAGGGAAAAGACTTACATGAAATGATTAAGGAAATATGGAAAAAGACTCGAAAAGGGAAAGTCCTTTTGTGCGGAAGTTATTTCAACCACTTGTGAGACAATAGATAGAGGGAGCCTAGCTGGATAATCCTATTGTGTTCAAAAGAATAGGGAATATCCCTTCCATTCACGCGCAACCTATATAAGCGAAAGTAGTTTAGTTTTCGAGATCACATCACTTCTTCATATTCTGACTTGACTCATTTTGGAGTAAATTGAGGAGCAAGGTCTGTTATAAATAAATAATTCTGTCTCGAAAACCAGGCTACTCACTGTTCGTATTGATATTTAAATCAACAGTGAGGAATTTGTATGTTTGTAATTTTTTATGTGTTCTAAAGTAAATAAAAGGAATGTTGTTATTGTTCCACAGTGGCGAACAAAGTTTAATAAACATCATAACAGTTCCAGTGGTGCAAACCACTAAAACCCAATGAGAGTTAACGTATGGCAATTTCATATCTTACTTACACATGCTTACACAAATACATAACATACTCTTACTAACCCTTCACATTCAGGAACAGCAGCTACACACATTTCCTTCGAGATCAATTGCCTGGTACACCCAAACATCTGTGCTTTTTGGGGCATTAGATATTCTCTGGTTCTCATCCTCAAACCTTTGCCGCAAGTTACTGAACAGGGACTCCATTCATTATATTCAGTAACACCACATTCAGCTGCAAGTTTTAGCACTTTTTAATAGAAACAGCACCCGAAATATACATACGCCGTGTTGTATCTTCTGTGTTTTCACTGACATCCAGTTGGGCACTTAGGAAGTTCTCATCACAACTTTTAGGAATGACTTTTTCACGTGTGAAGTAAAATTTGGCTAAAGGCGGCATTTCTTTTTTGGTGGGATCGTAGAATGGGGCTCGTGGGTCTTCCGGATAAGTGGTCGTTATTCTGTACATTCTTTCTCGTGGCTTTGTTTCAGTATTGGGTGACTGAAATAATTTCAAATTAGGTATTTTTAGTACCACATATAAAGCTAAAATAATTATTAACCATGTATGTAATTCCACTGTCTGTGCCAGCATCCCATGGATAGAGATCAACGGTCAAGTGTTCTATCCATGTACAATTCTTCAAACACAAATTGAGGCCATTTACCCCAACCACCCAGTCAGGAGTTGGTCCTAAAATAAACATTAAGATAATAATAATGCACTAATACAAGTGTGTAACATACCAAGCATGGAAGCTAAAGAAACCAAGTGGTGTCTACGATCCACTCTGAAATTGGTGCTAGCGTTGGTGTTCACATTGGGATACCAAAGACCAGCAGCTTTAATAATGGTTCTGAGGTACTTGCTTTGAGCCCGTAACTCACTCTCCATGAGACGCACAGAACCCCATTCTGCTAAACTTCTGAAGCCTTCACTTGCAATCTGTCCTTCCCCCCAAAAGCTAAAGTTGCGTTCATGGGATGCCCCAATTACATCTGAAAAGTGTGTTAACCAGAGAGAGAATGGAAAGTCCTTTGGGTGCGTTCTATTTGACCAGATTCCTTCAAATATCAGCTGGAAATAAATGATTCTAATTGCTAAAATTTAAAATGTCCAGGAAATTACGTTATATTTTGCTTCGTCACAAGCACAACAGTCGTCAGCATCATACTTCTTGTCTTTCTCTGTCTGTTCACAGACCGTCTTGCTCAGCTGTCCGTCTTCAGCAAACCAGTGGGTAGAATCTTCCAATACCATTGCTCTATAATGCGGATTGTAGTTGTGTTTTAACCTTTATTATCTGTCAGTTACCTGAATGTGACACAGCCAGAACCAGCAGGGGGCGCAGTCCATAAAAATGATATCTCAGTTTTTGGCAAGTTGCTCGTTTCAGATATCGTGTTTACACAGTCCTCATTGAACTTCGACAGGTTGTCCCCAAAAAGTTGAAAGCTCCCAACTTTTTGAGGGGAAATATTGCCAAGCTCGTTGACAGATTCGATATTGAGTGTGAAGCGTCTAAAGTGCTGTATTCTGTTGAAAGTTCGTACACCCAGTAGATATCCTAAGTATAGTGACTGTTAGTTCGGAATTTGTATTATTTTATAACACAGGCTGCAGAGTGTTATGTATTTTGCAAGCTAACTCAGGAACTATTAGTAGATTAAAGTTCTGAGTGCTACACTCGATGCACGAATTTGGCCTGAGACTCAGCAGGTCAGGGCCGTAGATTGTCTCTTTCAAAACCCAGTTGTCTGGCACACCTTTAATGGTGTAATTATAATTATTCAATAACCAGCCATATACATAGAGACTTCTCGGAGGATTTTATCCATTGCAGTTCAAGGCTTGGGCGACAGAAACCCAAGAGGTGACATATTAGTACAATTGTCAGGAAGAAAATCTTATAATAAGTAACACATGGTTTATACTACCCCCGAGACGTCTATATACCTGGAAATAACCACAAGATCAACCAGGACATCAGATCAGAAGTTAAATTGATTTTGTACTAATAGAAAAGAGATACCCAAATGGAGTTCTTGGAGCAAAGACTTACCCGGGAACAGACGTCGAGTTGGACCACAATCCTGTAGTTGCCTGTGTCAGAATCCGACTAAAACAGATAAAGAAGACAAGCACAAAACCAAATATGACCATACTAAAAAATCAGATGCAAAAAGAACAAATATCCATGACACTAAACAGCAAACTAAGAAAACTACACGAAACAGACCTAGAGCAAATAGAAAATCTCTTGAAACAATTTAAAAATACTCTAAACGAAATGCAAGTCCAAACTCTAAAAGCACCAAAATATGATCGAAAAAAGGAATGGATAACAAAGAAAATCTTAGAACTAATGGAAGAAAGACGAATGTATAAAAACACAAATCAACAGAGATGTAATCAAACCCAAACAACAATAAGACGAAAAATAAGAGAAGCCAAAGAGAAATGGGATGAACGATAGATGCCACGAGATCGAAGAGCTACAGAATAAACATGATCTTTTCAATTTACACAAGAAAGTAAAGCAGGTTACTGGAAACTATAAAAAACGTCCCCCAGCAACATTAACAAATGATAACCAATTGATATCTACAAACGGCGCCCAAACATGGAACCTTACAAAACACATAACACACAAACTAAGAACAACACAAAGAGGAATGGAAAGGGCTATGATGAATATTGCTCTCAGGGACAGGAAGACAAATGAAAGTATAAGACAGACAACCGGACACGTCGCAATGAGAAAAGATAACAGATGAAGCACTAAGATAATAAACTGGAGACCGTGGATGGGCAAAAGATCAAGAGGGAGACCAAACACGAGATGGTACAACGACATTAAGAAGATAGGATTGAAATGGATAGAAACAGCACAACATCGCGAAAGATGGAAATCGTTAAGGGAGGCCTATGTTCAACAATGGACGCAAGAAGGCTGAAAAGAAAGAAAGAAAGAAAGATCTACAAACGAAGAACTAAACAAAGAATGCACAAAATACATACAAAAACTGTTTGAAGATGAATGTAACCTTCCGAACATCATTGAAGGTGAAACAGGACCATGCATTTTGAAGTCAGAAGTAATCAAAGTGATAAATATAGATAAAAAGGGGAACCTGCAGGACCAGATAACATTTATACAGAATTTCTGAAACTGATAAATGAAGCTAATATAAACATAATGGTAAATCTGTTCCACAAAACATATGAAACAGAAAATATACCACACGACTGGCTAAAGTCAAAGTTCATCCATATACCAAAGAAACTCAACGCGAACAAATGCAATCAGTATAGACTAATCAGCTTAATCAGCCACCTGCTAAAACTATTTTCAAAAATAATACATACCTAACAGAATACGCAAAAGAAGCGAGGAAGACATAAGCGATGAACAGTTTGGCTTCCGAGATGGCATTGGCACTCGAGAGTCCTTATTTGGACTATCAGTTTTACTGCAAAAATGCAGAGATCACAGAAAAGTGGTATATCTCGGTTTCAACAACTATTTCAAAGCATTTGACTACATAAAACACGAAGAATTCATAAATATACTACAGGATAAAGGCTTGGACAAACAAGACACCACAATCATTAAAAACATATGAACAACAAACAGTAGCAATAAGACTAGAGAACTCAACTACAACCGAAATACCTATCAAACGAGGAGTTCAGCAGGGATGTGTGCTGTCACCACATCTGTTGAATCTATACTCGGAAAAAGTATTCCAAAAAGCACTTGAAAACTTGGAAGACGGAATTACAGTCAACGGAAGACTACTCAACAACTTAAGGTATGCGGACGATACCGTAATAATTTCTGGCAGCCCTGAAAGCTTACAATGTTTAATGGACCGTATCACAGCAGAAGGAGATACTGTCGGACTAAAAATTAACACAACTAAAACCAAAACAATGGTAGGTAGTAGCAACACCAAATATACGAGTCAATGTAAATATATACAATGAACTTATAGAATAAGTCGATAAATTTAAATATCTTGGCTGCTGGATAAACGAGGACCTAGATCCAGAACTGGAAATACAAACAAGAATAGAGACAGCCAGAATGATCTTTCTGAAAATGAGAAATTTGCTATGTAATAAGAGCCTCCCCTAGAGGTAAGATACAGATTTGTAAAATGCTATGTCTATTGCTCTATAGGGTGGAGATGTGGACACTAATCAAAAAAGAGACAAACAAGCTAGAAGCATTTGAGATGTGGGTTTTCCGAAGAATGCATAGAATATCATGGGTTGAACATATAAACAATGAAGTATTAAGACGTATGAACAGGGACAGAGAACTACTGAATACGATTAAAAAAAGGAAAACCTCCTATCTCGGCCACACCACAAGAAACCACAAAAACCAATTACTACAACTAATGATAGAAAGAAGACGCGGTCCAGCACAAAGAAAATGTTCATGGCTGAAGAACATAAGAGACTGGACAAGTCTAAACACGCATACATTAATCAGAACAGCACAAGACCGAGAAGACTTTGCCGCAATTGTTGCCAACCTTTGCTAAATGGAGATGGTACCTCAAGAAGAAGAAGTTCAAGTTCACGCTCTTTCATAGACTCTGTGTGTGACAAACTAAATCGTTGTTCCCCACTAACTTAAAGATATGCTTATAGCAATCTATTTAACCTTACATAAATATCACTTTACCTACAATGATTTATATTCTTGTTAAAGCTAACTCGGCCAACTGGATCCCATCTGAACTGTAATTTTGACAAAATAAATTTTATTCGCAAACGTCACAAAAGTGACAACTTATGTGTCTTTATTGACAAGGTAAAAGTGTCACTTTATCTGCCTAAGCAGATAAAATAGCAACTTTTGCGTACTTTATCTGCCTAAGCACACAAAATCGTTGCTCTCTTTCTTTCTTTCTATGCTTGTTCTCTATCTCCTCCGAAGATACTGGACCGATTAAATTGTATGATGGCTTAAAATTTTGCTAATCTTTAGACTTAGATCGTTGGCCGGTTTTTATTTTCAAAAAGAGTACGAAGAAGTTTTAATTTAAATAAACCTTTAAGCAGCGGATTGGAGGATCTGTCGCCGTGGGTTATGGTGTGACAGCTGCTGTGGCCGTGTGCTATTAGCTGGGGTGATTCAGTACGTTTATACAGACAGATCAATAAAAAATCTGGTGTGATACACGCACACAACTTCCTTTTACAGTGATCTTATAATTAGCCAAAAATTTGATTTTAAATTTTTAAGCATTTGTCAAAAATTTTCAAAAATTACAAATTTTACAAAAACGCTACAAAATAGCGTGTTAGTTCAAGAAACAAATTTTCTCTAGAATTTTAATCTGAATTCAAAAATGTAATAATATACTGGGTGTTCTATTTAACATAGGAGTTAATAAAAAAAATAGAAAAAAAAAAACAAAAGAAACCCATTTTAGAAGTATTCAACTGGAAAATCACCTATCTCACATCAATACATATTAAAAATGTAATAAAAATGTAAAGTTAAAAAAAATCGTTAGAGCCGTTTCTGAAAAAATCGAAAAGATCTGAAAAATCACAAGAGTAAACACCTACTTCCGGTTATGCGATTTTTTTCAAAAGCTTGCTGCCGCATCTACATAGTACACAAAACGTATATATGAAATTTCAAAGCCATACCTCTTTTTGTTTTTGAGATATTCTGTTCACAGACAGACAGACCAATGAAAAAAAATGTTTTTTGGGATCAGGGGATTCTAAAACGTGAAGATCTCTTGAAAACTCAATTTCGAATTTTTGAGGTGAATCCAATACTTCCTTTATTGTAAAAGGAAGTAAAAAACCAATTAGGGCAGGCTGTGATATGTGTTATACATTTGGCAGTACTGATATGTATTGTCAGTGTATGTCAAATTCTAGATTTGCAGGTAAAGTTTTACATCAGTCTGTATCAAACAACAAGCAAAACCTAACCTACTAATCTCGAATTTGACATAGACTGACAATACACTTCAGTACTGCCAAACGTATAACACATATCACAGCCTGCCCTAATTGATTTTTTTATTGATCTGTCTGTATATCATTACTAGAGTCCGTCAAAATATTCCCGTATTTTTTTCAAAATATAGCATAGCAAAATGGCATTTATTTTTATATGGCGTATAAAATGGCACTTATTTCAAAATAAAGCATAAAAAATGGTAAGTATTTATTTCAAAAAGTTGAAATTTTCGAAAAAATGTAATCAGTAATAGTAAAAATCGCACAACACAGATACAAAAGACAAAGTAATCTGATAAAAACTACGGGCACAAGGCAAATAAGTGAAACGTAGGTATCCGAGGTGCATTGAAGGGAAGGGGGAGAGCGCGCGGTTGTTGTTGACGAGTGGACGTAACGGGATACTTACCTGAGCGTTGAGGCGCGCGACGAGCAGTTACCTCTGCCACGGGTCATCGACCTTAGTACCTGGCACTTACCAAAACTTCTGCATGTCTATTTTGAAATTTATAAGCTTTTTTGTTGTGAATTAGCCACATAATATTGGTTTTGATTGAAATATAGCATTAAAATATGGCATTTATTCAAAATATAGCATTTATTACGAAAAAGGGCATTTTATAGCATTTATGGCACCAACAAATGTGGTTCATTCCATCCCTTACTACGTGAAACGCTTAAATACGAAATCTGGTTCTAAAGGAGCCTACAGTAAGAAACATGGCAAAATGGCATTTGACGGACTCTAATCATTACAGTAGCGCGTTATTTGAACAACAGAGGTTGGCGCAAGGGTACAGTGCTCACCTGTCACGCGGGTGGCCTGGGTTCGAGTCCCTGCAGGTGCATCCTTTTTTTAAAATTTATATTAATAAAGTTTATCTGAATACGTTTGCGGATAAAATAGTATATGTTATTCGGAGTAAAAGTGACTTTATGTGGCTTAGCTGGATTATTTGCCTCACTAACGTTCGGCTAAATAAACTTCACCTTCGCCACATAAAGTATCACTTTTACTCCTAATAACATAATCTACTATTTCCGCCAATCGTACTGGAATTGACATATTATTGATAAAATTTTGTTGAGCAAAGTCAAACATTCCATTACATCAGCCGTTGCTAGGTAATTTACAAAAAAACTGTACAGGAATAATATTCCTGTCCTAGGCAGGGAATATTTGAGTACTATTTCCTATTTTTTTTAATTACTCGTATCGATCGGCGGAAATATAGTATGTGTATCTTGGACAAAAAGCAACATTCTCAGAATTCTGCGTTGTTGGGCTCGGCATTCGCCTCGCCCAACAATATTCACAGTTGTCCTGGAATGTTATGCTTTTCGTCCTAGATACACAATGTACTAAATTTTTGTACGACTTATGCTAAAAGATGATATTTTAATAGCAGTCTAAGCAACTAAAAATGACATTATTTTTCTAAAGTTAAAAAATAACTAATTTTTAATTCTAGAGATAAAAAGTTACCTAGCTTAGTTACTTTTTTAATACGCAATAAAATACTGGAAAATTAGCGAAATTTTATTTGCAAACATTGAAATGAATGGTACAATTAGTTAAATGACTAAGTGTTATTTCCTCTGATTGAGCTTTCACAGAATTTTTGGAGGTAAAAACTTGTTAACAATTTTTTCGACAACCGCATCGCTATCAATGCGCAAAGTTTGCCATTTTTGAACGTGTTAAAAAATGGGATATTTATTTACATTACCATTGACAACGTGAAAAAATGCATTTCGCGCACTAGAGCGCCAAAAATTTTCGCGTACTACGTCGCGAAATAATATTGATATTCTTGTTTGACGGCTTTAGAAAAAATATTGTTTGTATTACGTGCGCGAAGTGTTTTTGTGCGTTCCAATTACTTTTTTGGCTCGGCTAGTGCCTCGTCAAAAAAGCAATCTCACGCACAAAAACACTCACTTCGCGCACTTAATACAAAAATTACTATTTATCGCCTAATGAAACACAACTAGTTACTTAATGAATTGTCAGAATTCACAGCGGAGTTGCTTATCGCAGAAAGCAGCATTTTCAATGTAGGCCTCGCTCACAGGAGAGGACTTTCATCCTTCAAGATGCTTAATTGTTAGCTAATAAAGAAGTTGACGTCCTCTGAAAGCAATGTCCAGTGTACAAGGCAGGGTCTGGCAATTTTAGGAAAGTAGCAATGTCTACAGTCATCTTTCCGAAGGCGTTGATGCCGACTGGGAGAGAGCTTGTTTGTCATGAACTTGATAAAAAAAGCGATGATGATTAATGTAATATGGCCGAAGAGCTTTATATTTCCTATAATATTGGAGATACGTTCCAACAACAGTACAAGTTCTCGGCATTTAGTTTTTAGTGACTGACTCTCAATTTGTTTTCTAACTTTTGTATGTTATCAACTGTCATTCCACAAAGCTCTTCTCTTCGACATGCGCCGAATAATCCCATAATCATTGAAAACTACAGAATTTAATAATTTAGTGACAACATGAATCTGATTTGTAAAAAGCAATGACATTAATCATCAGATATTTTTTGTCCGGAGCTTCGCCGATAAAAGCATCTACTTCTTCCTTTGTTAAAGTTTTTTCTTTGGACGATAATCCTCCCCATCTTTTTTCAAAAACGCTTTTAATTGATGATATTTACTTATGTCTTGATTATTATTGATATTTAATATCGTTTCAATCATTGAATAGTTTCCCCAATGAGTTGAAGCCTTTCAAATCTTGGACTTTTCTTAAAAAAAGGCTAGCAACTTTCTTGGACTTACACCAGTCCATGAAGTGACTGTAGGTAAAATTGTACTTGTGGTGTATGGGAAATGCCCCCACCTCCACTCTAGGATGCTTAAGTCAGCAGCGAGTTCACCACTTCCGTGGTAACTGAGTTTAGGGTATATTGTAAGTTAGTGACGTCTGTACATAATTGCTTATAAATAAACAACCTAAAGATACAGCGTTTTTTAATAGCAGTTTATGCAACATTAAGAACACAACAGTACTTTTCCTTACATTTACTAGGCATTAAATCAGAAGCAGCCCTTGATACCGCTTCTTCAATCTCTGCGTATACTGAATGTGGTTTCGACACAAAACAAAACATTCTATAATAAAAATAATGTAACATTGTAGAAAAGTTATAAGTGCTTAAAAACTCAACGAATAAAGTAGAAAAATTATTACATGTGGATCTATAACCAGGGCTTCTGCTCTCCTGGTGAGCACTCGGCCATGCCTACACATACATCAGAAGCCTGATTAAGAATGAGAATAACCCTCAAAACGATGTATGTTTTTTTCTAATTTAGCTAAATATCTACTTCATAGGGTTTCCAAGATTCCAATTTTGTGTATTTCTTTTTTGGACATGTTGCATACAACTACATATTTTTGAAAAGGCAAAAAGCAATTTATCATTGTCTACAGCAGAAACTATATAGCAAAGTCGTCTTGTTGCCTCATTCGTGCTGTTGTATTTTTGCAAATAATGAGGTTCAAGACTTTGAATTTCTAATTTTGTTAAAAATAGAAAATACAAAATGATTTAAAAAAAGATTAACTACTTCATTACGGAGCTCGCTTGCAAAAGACATATTATGGATAGCCCGTACCTGTATAGACCTCCCCAGGGACATATTTTTCAAGATCATCTTGGAGCTTAATCCTGTAGTTGTTATCGCCTGGTCGCTTTGCTACACGTGAGTGGTATACACTGGGTTCTCGTTGGCATGTTAGCGAATAATCGAACAACAGCAACAAAAATATGGAATTTCTTAACATGTTTTTTTAGAGCAGCGTCACATACGCAGTCGAACAGTTGCAAACTCAAAATTAAACTATGTAAGGACGCTGCTTTACCAGTTTCATATACAGCTTGCATCCTTATCTAAGACCTTTAATCATGTGCTGGCTGACCCCGGGTTGAGGTTAAATGTCGAAACAAATAATGCTCTTATACAGCAGTAGCTTTGATTTTCTTAAAATTTAATAGCTTACGCATTTGTAATTGTAGTATAGAGCAGTCTGTAATTTTTATCTAGCGAAAATACTACCCAGTACAAATGCAAACTTCCAAATAATGACAAAGCAACATTTGGGCCTAATCAGTTTGTATGTTAAAACTGTCTAGATATAAGTAGATAAATTAGAAAAAGCGTGCAAAAATACGGCGAAGGTTATTCATACCAAGATCTTTCCTTGTATGGTTTATTTAAAATGTAAACAAACAAATACATTTAAAATTATTATCACAGCTCATAAATGGCATTAAAACTAATTTGAACTGTAAACTTTCTACATATTTCCATAATTTCAAACATTACATGTTATAAAACGTCAATTTACAAAGGTTTTTTCCAAAAATAATGAAATAGTAGAAGAAACGTAATAAAACTCGAGTATTAATTAATTTGATTTACATCTAAAACATGGCAAAAACATGTGTTGCCAAACTAAACCGTACTGTTCAATCTAATTAAAAATAAAGTTCAGTTTTGCTTGATAACACATGATTTTAAAACCAACTCCTATACAGTCATTTAAACAAAACTACTACTAGAAGGTCAAAATTGGGCTCTCACGGTGATCCAGAATGTCTGAAAAGTAAAATATATAGAAGCATAGCTTTCAGTGTATTAGAGTTACCTTTGGCAATACTCCACCAGGGCAAAGTAACATAAGTTAGGAATGCATTTAGGGGCGCCGATTGAGCTCTTTTGTTTTCTTTCCAGAAATGAAACGTCTGAGTAAAGCCTCGCATAGTCCACAGTGGATTGTAAGCACCGTCATCCAGTTCTTAAATGAGAAAAGTATAGTTAGCACATGTATAATTGATATAAATTAAAAAATACAGCACTATTTTATGTTTCAAGTCATCAAACTAGTTTATTATAAGATATGAAAGGTTTTCAATCGTAATACGATGTGGTTTATTCTACTTCCAACTTGAGCTGAATTTAGTTTTAGGCATGCTGTGTTTTTATACTAAACAGTTATTACGTTTTTAGAATACCATTTGAACATTACTAGAATTATATGTTTAGTATTTAGTTTGTTTTTCAGTAGTATTTCATCACTACAGACTATACTAACTTTCTGTAACTATTTCTTTAAAATTCTCCAATAGAAATGTGCTGAAGATTTATATGAGATTTAGTTGTGCAAAAGAGCGAAATCCCAGTTATAAAACTATGCATCTCATATTTAGTGTTGCGGATGTAACGTCTCCATTTTCTATTTGATGTAAATGCATTTGCATTTAAAGGTATCAATAACCCTATTTATGTTTTTGCATATAGACAGAGCAATTCATTGGCAAGTAAAAAAATAAAGGGAATTCCTTATGCCATGTTGAGAAAAAAATGTGCAAAAGTGGTTGTAAATGTTAATGCAATAATTTACATACTTTGATGTACAGGGTTACTACAAAAAATCATCATTTTGGCCCATACAAGCTGAATGTCTTCCGATCGATACTGTTCGCAACAGTAGTAATATTGATGCACCTCCACAAATCTGGTGTGACACGCACACAATTTCCTTTTACAGTGATCTTATAATTAGCCAAAAATTTGATTTTGAATTTTTAAGCATTTGTCAAACATTTTCAAAATTTACAAATTCTACAGAAACTGTACAAAATAGAATATTGGCCGAAGAGACAATTTTTTTTCTAAAATTTTAAGTTGAATTCAAAAATGTAATAATATACCGGGTGTTCTATTTAAAATAGGAGTTAATAAAAAAAATCAAAAGAAGCCCATTTTAGAGGTATTCGACTGGAAAATCACCTATATCACATCAATACACATTAAGAATTTAATAAAAATGTAAAGTTTGAAAAAATTGTTAGACGTTTTGAAAAAATCGAAAAAAACTGAAAAATCACAAGAGTAAACACCTACTTCCAGTTATGTGATTTTCTTCAAAAGCTTGATGTCGCATCTAGATAGTAGGGTAGAGTGGGGTTAACTGGGCCGATTTTTCTTTGACAATTTTTTTCTTGGAATTTTTATAAAGAAACTGAAATGTTAAAGTACGGACTCATGAATAATATGTTTAAGAACACTGATGGTTTTTATCAACATTATATCATCACTATTGTGGAGGTTACTTTTAGTTTTATACAAAGAAAACTTTTGGGCCAGTTAACCCCATAGAATGGGTTAAGTGGACCATCTAGTAGGGTTAAGTGGACCTATGTTAAAAAGGGGTTGTAAATTACATATAAAGTGTAAAGTAGTATTTGCATTGAAAAAATAAATTTATCTTGTTCTGTAACAGTAAAATAGACTACAAACATAAATGATATTTATTTCATACTGCATCGTAAAACCCATGTTTAAGTTAATGATTTTAGTCCGGAAAATGAGGCTTTACGGTATCAGGTCCGGTAAAACATTTTACCGGATTCAAATAAAATAAACAGGTCCGGTAAAATATTTTACCGGACTCAAATGAAATAAATCAATAATCAAACTATTTATTATTTTCAATTGAAAAAAAAAATTTTTGTAGTTTTAAGTAAAAATCTAATAATTGCAGTATGAAATAAAACGCATTACGACATACGTCCGGTAAACTTTTACAGTAGCTCGTCTCAACAATCCAGACTCGGCTCCTACGTCGCCTCGTCCCGAAACGTTTGGACTCGCTACTGTAAACTTGCGTTTACCGGACGTATAACGTAAATTACTATTCCATGAATATAAAAAACATAAATGATATTTCTATGAATACAAAAAACAAATGATATTTCTATGAATACAAAATAACACAATAGTTTAAATTATGCTATATCGTTCAATGACCTCTGACCAGTTGACCCCACCTTACAACGGTCCACTTAACCCCACTTAACAATTTTGTAAAAAGTTGGTTGGGCAAGGTTAGGTTCTAGGGATAAACAAACTGTTTTTATGGATTTGGTAGAACACTAAAACATGTTGCAGATGACGTATTAAAAAATTACCGAAATATTACGTGTTTCGATACAGAGCAAGCACAACATACACAAAATTTTTACACGAACATGTGCAATTTCAACTTTTTCCTCTAACCTCAAACGCCTGCTCTAAAAATCTTCAAATGTCAACTGACAATAAATAGTGATGCCAACTGCATTCTACTACGTCACAATTAGTTTAATATCTCGTCGCAATATGTAGCAATGCATGGTGGACCGGTTAACCCTCCTGTCCAGTTAACCCCACGCTACCCTACACAAAACTTATATATGAAGTTTCAATGTCATACCTCTTTTTGTTTTTGAGATATTTTATTCACAGACATACAGACACACAGCCAGACAGACCAATGAACAAAAACATGTTTTTTGGGTGCAGGGAACTCTGAAACGTGAAGATCTGTTGAAAACTCAATTTCGAATTTTTAGGATCAATCCAATACTTCCTTTATTGTAAAAAGAAGTAAAAAATCACATACTGTAAGATCGGGAGCTCTGGGAAGCCAGGCAAACAATGTTGTTCGGCACAGCGCCCAATCCAAAGGTGAGGGAGTTCTTCGTTTAGATAGCGACACACCTGAATATGCCAATAAGGAAGAGCTCCATCTAACAGACAAAATGCTTTCTGTTGCATAGTCGCCATTTTGGACATTTTCCCATTAAGTATATCTGTAATACTTTCTAAAATATATTTTTTTTAAAACCCGATGATTCTTTTGTAGTAACCCTGTATTTAACAAGTGTTAAGTTTTTGATGGTATTTGACCTCTTAGTACTGCTAGTACTATAATTAATCCTGGGTATGGCAATCCAATTTTTTTTACAAGTATGATATTTTACTGATTAGGTGATTTAATATTTTCCAACTGATTTTGGTAACTATAAAAAAGCTTTTTAACTGTATTTTTAATTTTTGAGAAAATTGTAGTTTATTGCTCGGGAATACTAAAATCTGAAACATTTATGTAGCAATACCAAGAAGTGTTTGCAGCTAAAATTGAACAGAACCACTGGAATGAAACAATAGAAGACAAATGGCATAGATGTAAGGAAGTAATCGTAACTGTGGCGGAAGAAGTGATTGGAAAGGAGAAGAAAGGTAAACGAGAAAGAGTGGTTTGATGAGGAAAGCGTAAAACTACTGAAGGGGAGAAACGAGGTTAGAATGAAAATGTAACACCAAAAAAAAGAAAATACTGAAAATCATTTTCTGAAAAAAGAAGAAGAGCAAGTAAGATCATAAGGAGGAAGAGGGATTGGGCAAGACAAAATCTAGAAGAAATGGGGGAATTAAGCGCAAGAAAAGATAAGAGAGACGAAAAATGGATACTTATCTAGAATAAGGCTGCCAACTATTGAGGGTATCAATGCGGGACATGATGTAATGGAACTGATTCGTTTCACCGGAGCTTCTTTTTATTTAAACACGCTAGAGTAAAGTTGAAATGTAGCTTTTTATATTGTACGACGACTGAGCTACAAAGTACGATTTTTTCTATCAGTTTTGAATAGGAATTTGTACGAAACGTCAGTTTAAAGTCAACAAAATTCCACTTCAACATCTTATTTAAGAAAAAATAGAATATTTAGTGATAAAAAATTCGTCGTTCGCCCAAAATTACTAAAAATTAAAATGCGAATTTTGTATTGAAACTCATTATACGAGGATAAAATTGGATTCTGGACAACTTTTTCTAGTACCTTTTTTGATATCTAACGGATTGCAAAATATCTTAGATTTCGCCATTTTTACGAAATTATAGTAGGCTGGGTTTACACCTGACAGGTGAATTGTGTGTCCTAAGAAATTCAGTTCATGAAGTTCTACCTCTGTACCGAAATTCAAATATCTACTTTCAAAAATAAATTAAATACAGGGGTGTCTTCATCGTAAATGCGACACACGTACGAGAGAGGGTTGCATGAACAACAGCCTCCATTCGATGGGCAGATTCAATCATACGAATGCATTTTTTGTCAAACGCGAAATAAGACATTACAATTTTTGCAGGAATATATTACAAATGTAAGAATATACTAAAGAATGCGGGACTAGCGGGACGCATTTGACATTTTGCGGGACGATTTCAATGAATTATTTGAATGTGGGACCAGTACTGCTATTGAGGGACTGTCCCTCATAATGCGGGACGGTTGGCAGCCTTAATCTAAAACAACTTTATGTAGCAAATAGAAATTTGATTGTATAGTATCATCAAAAATTAATCTCATCTAGTATGACTATGGAATTGTTCCTAATTTATGAATGCAACTATAACTCACTTAAAAATCAAATATCAAGTTTGACATTTAAGTGGAAACATAGGTGCATTCATAAATTAGAAAAAAAGTTCCATACTAAAGTACGTTTTTTCCTATAAACATTTTCAAGGTCAAGAAAAAATTGGCAAAACTGCTTTTTTTAAATTATTAGAAAATTTATTTTTGTCAGGTTTTTCTGTAAACGACTTGTGTCATTTTGACATTTAAAATTAAATGTAAAAAAAGTAATTCCGAGGTGTGCAGAGGAACTGTTGGATCTGCAGCCTAACATGCCAGAAGAAGAAGTTTACGAAAGATTACCTAAAAACAAACCTCCTTTAATGCCAGATTTTAAATTTCCCACCAATTTTTAGTTCTAAAAAGTCAGTAAAACAAATTTTACCAACATATTATTTTAAAAGAATCCAAGTAATGCCAACATAAACCCTAAATTCTTTGACCTTCAATATTTTTATAGGAAAAAAACGTACTTTAGATGAGATTAATTTTTGGTCATACTTTAGATAAAGATGCCATACTACAATGCCGGGTGGAGTCTTTTGAAAGCATATTAAATGCTGAGGATGAGAAAGAAAATGATAAAGAAGAAATTGAACAAAATGAAGTGGATGATTTGAAAGTGGATCCACCTAGTGCAGAGGAAATTTCTGATGTGAATAGAAGCCTCAGCAACGTAAAAACTGTCTAGAGAAGATGAAATCAGTGCGGAATTCCTGAAGAATGGTGGATATCAACTAAAGGCCCTTATACATAAACTAATAAGTAAAGTATGGATAAAGGAAATGATGCCCAACGAAAAAGAGAGAGAGAAAGATATTTATTACGAAGAGCTAGAACAGCAATACAGGAGGATACCAAACTGTGATATTAAAATTCCTATAGAAGATTTTAATGCAAAATTAGGAACAGAAGAAAGAAATAAACCATATATTGGGAATAACAGCCTACGTCGGAAAAGCATTTGACAGCACCCCAAGAAATGAAGTGTGGAACATTCTTAGACAAAGAGGAATCAGCGACAAGCTGGTAAAAGCTATTTACAGTCTGTATAAAAATACAAGCAATTATGTTAGAAAGGAAAACTTGGAATCTGAGGAGGTTTGTAACCAAAGAAGGATTGAGACAAGGGGGAGTAGGTACTGAGCCCAACTCTATCAATCTAGTTCTCGACGACATAATAAAAGAAACGAAGAGTAAAACAAAGAAACTACAAGTAGGGTACAGAAACATGCAGATTGTGGAAGTAGTGGAATGTGCCTTTGCCGACGACTTGATGATCTACGCAAAAAACGAAAACGAATTACAAATGAACTTAGACATCTGGAAGACAGCATTAGAAAAAAGAAACATGAAAATAAACGTTGCTAAAACCAAAGTAATGACAATCGGAAAGAGCGAAACCAAGATAACAATAAAACTAGATGGAAAGGAAATAGAAGCATTCAAATATCTAGGAGTAAATATACATAAGAATGGAAAGGAAGAGGCGGAAATCAACAACAGGATAGAGACTACAACGAGACTTTTCTACACCCTTCATAACGTGTTCATAAGGAAAAAGGAGATAACGAAGAAAACGAAAGTGACAGTGTACAACACAATATACAAACCAATCCTGACCTACGGATGTGAAAAGTGAGTGTTAAACAGTCAAACGAAGAGCAAAATACAGGCACTGGAAATGAAATATTTAAGAGGTGTTAAAGGTATTACTAGAAGAGATAAAATACGAAACGAGACAGTCAGAGCAGAACTCAACATAGAACCAGTTTTGAAAAGCATAGAGAAACAACAGTTAAGGTGGTTTGGACACATAGTAAGAA
Organism: Agriotes lineatus; assembly: GCA_940337035.1. Taxonomy (NCBI): domain Eukaryota; kingdom Metazoa; phylum Arthropoda; class Insecta; order Coleoptera; family Elateridae; genus Agriotes; species Agriotes lineatus. The sequence continues at coordinate 23,341,074 of OW679197.1, forward strand.
TGGAGGATACAAGACAAACGAAAAGAGTATGGCTAGCGAAATCTACCCAGAAGAGACCAAGAGGAAGACCAAGAAAAACATGGGATCAAGTAGTGGCAGAATGTCTGAAAGAACGAGGAAAATCTTGGAAAGAGGGGATGAAGATGGTAAAGAATAAGAAAGAATGGGCAACATTTATTTACTCGTGAAACATCTATGATTGATTCTATTGTAACTGTATTTGTAATTTGTAAATGTATTGTGGTAAATTGCACCTTAACACCTAAGGGTAATTAAGGTTATTGATTATATA